>CM055099.1:66327851-66927851 GCA_029204225.1 Diphasiastrum complanatum | reverse complement strand
TGAGGTTTCTGGACTTCATTTGAGTGTGTTTCAATATTGCAAAGTGGAAAAAGTCATTAGATTGAGGATAGATCATAGGTTGGTCAAGATTCCATGATTCTATGTGTTGATTTGCTTGGATAAGTGCTAGAAGAGAATTTGTGAGATAGTTTCAAATCTTGGTGATTTATTTTGAAAGCATTTGTTGTTGTTCAAATGAGTGCTTTGTGCATTGAAATAGGTTGAAAGAGAAGATCAAGTCATTGCTACATGGCAACCTCAATTGGAGTCATGTTGGAAGCCAATGATAGGCTTACCTCAAGTAATTATTCATTGTGGAAAGTGAGGATGGAGTCACTTCTTGAGATGAATGATGTTTTGGATATTGTTGTAGGTTTTGAGGAGAGACCAGCAACACAACAAGATCAATTGAGGTATACAAGAGGGCCAAGAAGGCTCTACACATGATAAAGATGAATGTTACCAATGAACTTCTCAAGGAAGTTGGTAAGTGCACATCATCTTTGGAAGTTTGGAATTCATTGAAGAAGCTTTATGAATCCAAGTCTACTTCTAGAGTTGACTCTAAGAAGGCAAATCTTTTCTTGTTTGCAAAAGAATCAAAAAAGTCCAAGTACTTCTGTTTTGAGAATGAAAGCATTGAATGATGAGTTGGCTTGCATTGATGAAAGCATTAAGGAAGGAGAGCTTATTCAAGTAATTCTTAATGGCTTGTTGGATGCTCATGCTAAGATTGTTCAAAGTATTGCTATTCAAAAGACTTTGCCAAGTTTCATGGATCTTCAAGAGATCTTGATCAATGAGGAATATAGGCTTCAAGCAATAGGTGGATCTACATTGACACTTCAAGAGGATGCTATGTTCACAAAGGGCAAATTCAAGGGCAAAACCAAAAGTAAGTGGTCTAAAGGGCAAGATCAAATGGATGCTTCTTCAAGTGGCAAAAATAAGGATAGATCAAAGTTCAAGTGCTTCTATTGTGGCATCAAAAGACACTTTGCAAGTGAGTGCTACAAGAAGAAGACAAATCAAGGAGACAAGCAAGGTAATCTTACCTTTGATGAGGATGGTTTGGATGTTCAAGATGCAAATGATGGTGCTTTTGTGATGTCTTCATGTATGCTTGCTAATGATGGAAATCTAGATCCTTGGTGGATTGATAGTGGAGCAAGTTCACACATGACCTTTCACAAAGGGTACTTCATTTCTTTGTTGGCATATGGAGATGACAAGAGGGTGATCTACACGGCCAATGATGGTGAATCTGCAATCAAAGGGATTGGCACAATTCCTATTTCTCTCTCTACAAATAGGAATGTTCATTTGGAGGATGTCTTGTTTATTCCATCTATTACCAAGAATTTTCTTAGTGTGAGCCAAATGCTAAGTAAAGGCCTCAAGGTGGAGTTTGATGGAGATGCTTGTTTGATCAAAAGGAAGGATGTCTTGATTGGAAAAGGTAAAAGACAAGGGAAGTTGTTCAAACTATATGCTTGTGTTATTGCTAACCAAGTTGGATGTGTTGCAAGGGAGCAAATTTCTATTCAAGGGGTTTGGCACAAAAGGATGGGACACCTCAACTTCAAGTCATTGGAGGTAATGGCGACGAAGAAGGTTGTGATTGGTCTTCCAAGTTCCTTAAGTGATGTCAAGCATGTTTGTGAGTCTTGTGCTTTGTCTAAGTCACATAGACCGCCTTATACTAGATCTATTTCTAGATCTACAAAGCCTTTTCAACTTGTACATTCGGATATTCATGGATTTCTACAATTAGCAATAGTGGAGCTAAGATGTATGTAACATTCATTGATGATTTTAGTAGATTTTGTTGGATCTATCTACTAAAGAGCAAGGATGAAGTGTATGATGTCTTTGTCAAGTTCAAGAATGCAAGGGAGAACCAATTTTTCACAAAGATCAAGTGCTTGAGAGGTGACAATGGTGGTGAGTACATATCTAACAAGTTCAAGGCCTTTTGTGATGAGCATGGCATCAAGAGGGAGTATACAACATCAAGGACCCCACAACAAAATAGAGTGGCTGAAAGGAAAAATAGGACTTTATGTGAAAGTGCTAAAGCTATGAGGTTAAGTGCTAATCTTGACAAACCATTTTGAGATCAAGCTTTGTTGTGTGCCAATTTCTTGTGCAATAGGTGGCCGAGTGCTATTTTGGATGGAAGGACACCTTTTGAGATGCTATTCAAGAGGAGGCCGAGTGTCAACTTTCTAAGAACCTTTGGATACACATGCTATGTCAACATTACTCTTGATGATAGGACCAAGGAGGATCCATCTTCAAAAAGAGGTATTTTTGTTGGATATAGTGAGGTGAGTAAAGCCTACAAGGTTTACGTTCCATCTACTAACAAAGTGATTGTTGGTAGAGATGTCATTTTTGATGAGGGGAACATTCCAAAAGTGTCTTCAAGCATGATTTATGGTTGTGTGGATGGATCTAACATTCTTGATGTTGATGAGAAGGATCCTACTTTGGAAAGTGATGATGATGGACCTTCATCAAGTCAAAAGCCAAAGAGAACATCAAGAGAAAGACAAGTACCTTCAAGGCTCACATATGATCAAAAGAGTAAGCAAGTAGTTTCTGGAAATTATGTTGCTTTCCTAACCTCTTTGGATGAGCCTACAAGTGTAGATCAAGCAAGGAAAGAAGAGGAGTGGATCCAAGCAATGGATCTTGAGTATCGAACTCTTATGAAGAGTGAAACATCTTTTGGAGGATCATCTTGTGTACATGGAGCTATGCAAGTGGATGGATGTTATCTTATTGTAAAATCAAGCATTGGATCTGGAAAACAAAGTTTATACAATAACTTTGATGATAAAGTTGAAGATCAAGAGGTTGATCTCAAAGCGCTTCAACTAGTCAAAAGGGAAGGTGGCAATTTGGAGTTAGTCAAGAGCATCAAAGGAGAGGTAATTGGCAAAGGTGTTATGGATTGTTTTTACAGAATATTGAAGACTCACGTAAGGTCAAAGGAGCAGCAAGGAAGTGGTGTTCATTTATTTACTTGTTCTATCTCATGTTTGAGCAATTTCATGTGGATGTGTGCAAATTGTCAAGATATGGTAAAACTAGCTACATTGGTGAGCATTGTTTTGATGTTGGATATTTACTAGCATTCTTGGCTGGTTTTGCTGATGGAAATGAAGCTATTTGAGGTTCATTATGTCACTCATTCATGGTCAAGTCATCAAGGCTTGATGGCATCTTATGGCAAGATGGAGATGGAGGCTCATTCATGGAGTATCATGGAGGATACATGGCAACAAAGGACAAATGAGGAGGAGACACGCAAGCAAAAGTTGATCACTCACATATATTGTTTGTTTGCTGTATTTTTCTAGAGAGTTCAGAGCTAGAAGCATGGTGGAATCATTTCATTTACATTCTATTTGATTCTTCATGTTCTAATTACATCTTGATATGTAAAATTGATGTAAGAAATAGTGAAGCATCCCAAGTGGACACTATTCTCTATATCAATTATGGTTGTTTCAATTTTGAGCATTAAATGATCATTGAAAGAAGGTCTATTCTCAGGAAGAAAATCATTCTTATGATGGATCACAGTTCTATGGTCAAAAACTATGCTAGGAGCAAGCATATTGAGATACAATATCACTTTGTGAGGGAGCAAGTCATTACAAAGGAGGTGGAGCTTCAACATGTGTCTTAAAGGGAATGTGTTGCTGATATCTTCACCAAAGCACTGGGAAAAGACTTGTTCATGAAGCATAGGACTTCACTTGGAGTGCTATCAAAGTCTATGCTAAAACTAGTTGAAAAGGGAGTGTGAAAGATTCAACTAGTTTCATCATATTTGCTACATTTTCATATTTGGCATATTGAGGCCAAAACTTGTTTTAGACTTAAAGATTGACTTTTCAAAGTTCATTAGTCTAGATTTCATTTGAATAAATACTATTTAAAAGTGTGGGAAAGTTAGAATGCGAGTTTGAGTAGATTCAAATTTGAATAGTTGGGTACATTGAATCTAGACCCAAAATTAGTAGGGTTAGCATTTTGGTGGGAAAGCCAAGTGGCCAAATAGGGATTGGACCTGCTATAAAAGGATGTAACTCGTGGAGAGAGTGATCTTCTCTCTTCTCTATCTCATTTCATGCTTATACATGGTCCTCTTGGGTTCTACTATGCATTGGTGCACTATCTTGGGGATTGCTTGCAATTCTATGTGTAGAATGATCTATATTTGTTATTTTTGGATCCACACATGTGAAATATAGTAGCTTGTTGGTTTTGTACAAACAACAACAGTACTTTTTCATTATATTCAAGTTTGATCAAGTTTTATTAGTGTTTGCATCTTATTTTGTGTGTAGATGCTGATTTTTCTACATTGGTGAGATTGGTAGTGTATTTCTCTTTCTAACCAAAGATCCTTCAAGTAGATTGGATCATAATGATCTGAAATCTTTCACACGAAGTGCATCAACTCGATGTGCAAATAGCTTATCTGAATGGAGTTATATAAGAAGACATCTACATGATCCAGCCCGAAGGATACGTTCTAGAAGGTATGAAGAATCATGTCTATAAACTCCATAAGGCACTCTACGGCTTGAAACAGTCTGCTAGAGCTTGGTTCAAAGGATCAACACATTCCTCATTGAACAAGGTTTCCAACCAAGCACTACTGATTGCAATGTCTATTCCAAGTCGGTGTAGCAATTCTTCAATATCACCACCTTATACATGGATGATATGTTGTTTTTCAGCAACAATACCAATTTGGTCAAGGATTCTAAATAGATGCTATTTTCTGAGTTCGACATGACTGATATGGGCGAAGCTCACTTCTATCTAGGCATTCAGATCCACAAGGACAGAGCGAGATGACTGATCTATATCACTCAACAAAGGTATCTTCACAATGTTCTTGATAGATACAATCTAATGAATTGTAAGTTAGCTCACTCACCGATGGATCCAGGCCTGCATTTGTCAAAGGACCAATGTCCCAAGACCAAGCAAGAAGAGGAGCAGATGAGAGAGTATCCTTATTGATCGATACTTGGATCTCTTATGTACGCAATGTTCTGTACAAGACCTGACATTTCTTTGCAGTAAGTTCACTCAGCCAATATATGGCTAATCCTGGCATTACCCATTGGAAGGCTCTCATAAGAGTCATGGGGTATATTCGAGCTACCATGGACCAGTGCATCTGCTATGGAGAAGTCAGCAACGACAATCTTCATCAGCTCATTGGATATTCTGATGCAAGTTGGGGAGGAGATGTAGACAATCGTAAGTCCACATCTGGATTTACATTCTTCTTCAACGACGGTCCTATCTCATGGAACAGTCATAAGAAAACCTCTATCACTCTTTCTTCTACAGAAGTAGAATACATTGCTGCTTCTCAATCTATTAAAGAAGTGTTTTGCTTGAGAAATTTACTGTCAAATGTATCAGTACAACCCCACAATTATATTCTGTGATAATCAAAGTGCTATTGCCTTATCGGCCAACTCTAGATTTCACTCTAGGAGTAAGCACATTGAAATCAGATATCACTACATCAGGGGCAAGGTTCTGAACAAGGAGGTGAGATTAACGTACTATAGAATGCAAGACATGGTTGCAGATATATTCACGAAGGCATTAAGTGTTAATGCACACAACAAGTTTTGTGCATTGCTTAGTCTGAAGATCAAGACATTCACGGATCCAGATTAAGAGGGGGTGCTGGATTTATCTCTTTTACTCTCCTAAATCCTATGTTAATCTGCCTCCACTCATGCAAAACGCGACATTGTGTTTTTACATGTGATTTGTGACAGGCGAAAAAGGCGACACTGTCCTAAAAATGCTAAAGGTGTCCTTATAGAAAAAAAAAAAGTGAAGGCACCCTGTAAATCAGTTTTTAAGGCATTTGTCAGAGTGTCGCATTTTTCACATTTTCACCAACATTAATTTCAACGAAGGCTGACGTCGCAGCCTTCTCATGCTCATCCCTTGCACTGTGCAAACAGATTTGAGAACGACAACAACCATCCACTATCTCCCACAGACAACACATCCACTTTGTACTTTCTTCATCTGCACACCTGTAAAAATTATGTATATATTGAATATCATCTGCATATTCATCATGAAGAGAGAAACAAGCATCAAGTGTATGAAGCAATACATAGCATCAGAAGCGTATCAGAGATAGACGAAGTAGATGCTTTCCTGCATCGATTCTTTATATTGTCAGTAAGCTTATCACCTTTTACAGATTGGATTAGCTTTGTGAAGCATGCAGTTTCCTCCACTATTGTCTTGTGCTCACCTACATTATTGACTTGTATATTTTGCTATACTTAATCTGATTAGAGCTCTGATTGTTCTGCGTTCAAGTTTGTGTCAAAATTGCTATGTCTTTCTATATTTTGTCTGACTTTCTTATTGCTTAATCTGGTACTCTGTTCATCGCAAATTATTATTAGTCTAGTTATTTGTGACTAATATTTAGTCTTGCCTTTCACGACTAATTCACGACAAATTATTAGTCTAGCTCAATCTAGCTCTTCGCGAATTATTCACGACTGATAATTTGTCTAGCTGTTCGTGACAAATTATCTTTATGATATTTTTGATGCTTAACATTTGGCTACGTAATGTGCTCAAACATGATTTCTATCACTAACGTTCTGTTCGAGTCTGATAGGCATAATCATGTTTAAGGAAAGAGTGAGATAGCTTATTCCGCTGCGCACGAATAATTTTCATTTGAGTTCGTTTCTCTTTCGAGTTTCGAGTTCGCTTCTTATAGAGTTCGTTTCTTTTCGAGCTATTTTCGTTTCTCACACCCCTCTTTCCCAACAGGGAGCAGATTTCATTTTGCAGCATATACAGATGCAAGTTATGGCACAAACAAGCATGCAAGATCTACTTCAGGTTGTTGTTACCAATTATGCGGAGGGCCTATTGGCTGGATTAGCAGGAAGCAGAGCATAGTTGCACAGTCAACAGCAGAATCTTCAAGAATATGTTGCTCTTGCAGAAGGAGCAAAAGATGTACTTTGGTTACGAGAATTGCTTCAAGACATTGGTCAAGAACAAAAGCAAGCAATCAAAATGTGGATGGATAACCAGAGCAGCATCAAAATGGCCAAAAACCATGTCTTTCACAATAGGTCAAAACACATTTCAACAAAGTATCACTTTGTGAGAAGTCTAGTGAAAGACAAAGTAATTCATGTGGATTATATGTCGAGTAAGGACATGATAGCAGATTTACTGACCAAGGCTCTTTGAAGAGATGAGTTTCTCAAGCATAGACATAGCGCATCTTTGGTCAACCACAAACTGCAGCTTAAATGTTTGAAGGGGGAGTGTTAAGCATTCAAGCATTTCACCAACCAGCTGTTGGTGCAGAGTCAGCCACAGAGGCTGATTTATAGGCAGTTAGTTAGGTGTTAGGTTAGAGCTAAATGTTAGCTAGTTATTGGTAGGCAGTTGAGTAGATTTAGTCTTAACTTAGAAGGCTCTTGAGCCTCAAGTAGCCTCTGCAATGTACATATATCTGCATAACATAATGAAGATGAAAGAACATTATGTTTATCATCTCTTGTGCTCTGTTTTTTGGTTTTCTTCCATCTGTGCCTGCGTTCTTTTCAGTGGCTGCAGCACAACACGAAATCGTGTGCAGCAAGAGTTATTTGGATTAGTCCTCTAAGCTATAGTAAAATGCAGTCCGTCAATTTCTCATACAAGCTAAATGGATAGATCCCTCTATGTCAAGAAAAGCCTTTTTAGCTGGCCCAGCAGGTACTACACCAATTGACAATCAGAAGCAGATAGCAAATCAGTGGTTTCTTACTGGTTTGAGCCTCTTTCAGAGCCCAGTCAGCGCACTGTAGCTTAATAGAACCTGCTGCAGAGTGCAGACTTGACTGAAGAAAAGCTCCTTAAATAGTAGTCTGCTATCATCGGAAGAACAGATTTGGTTGAAGAGTAGCTTGTCATAAAGATCATGGTAGCCAGCTCAGAGGACGACGACGTAACCACGACCAGAACGTAGACATGGGTAGGGCCAAACGGTCCTCACCAAAGAGATTTCTTCAAGGATTTGGGATTCTTACGCTACTACCAGCGGCGACATCTGTTCGAAGGAGTGTAGATACGTGCGAGTAGAACTATACATGTCCACCCATCTCTCATAACGTATAGTGGAAAGCCCTGGCTGGCCTGAGGGCAGGTCCAAGAATTCCGAAATCGTAAACCTTTAACTAGCATGCAACTGGAAGAATTTCCACTCCATAGGAATGGCATCCTATGGCATGGAAATGCAGATTTCCTTTCTAATCACGCAGAACCTGACACAAGCAGATATCCTAATAACAATCCAACAAGCTTAAGAGTACCAATGTAGTGAAAACGCTTCATATTGGGAATATCACTCTTGTAATGCTCAGTGCTTAGTGTTCGCTTGTATTTTGGAAGCGTCTCCTCCCATAGAATTTTCAAGCAGAGAGTTGGTAATGACAGGATCTGTAGAATGCGCTGTGACAGCTGGATTAGTAGCATGTTCTACAGGAACAATCAATCTGACAGCTGAAATACTAGTGCATTCTGCAAGAATTTGCACTGAGCATTACGCAGGGGAAGGCCCGGGCCCTCGGGCCTTCCGTGCAATTCGGGCCATGCCCTCGGGCTCCCGCCCTCGGGCAACGGCCCTCTCAGCACGGAAGGACCTCGGGCAGGGCCTCCCCCCCCCCCCCCCCCCACATGAAGAGTGCAACTCTCAAAATTCTTCTTCTTAATGAATATATTTAGCAAATAGGTCCAACTCTTTATCATGATAATGAATGTACTATGATAATCTTATGATAAACCATTATTTCATCAATTGAATACCATTTGTTCCTCATATATATTCATCTAC
Organism: Diphasiastrum complanatum; assembly: GCA_029204225.1. Classification (NCBI taxonomy): domain Eukaryota; kingdom Viridiplantae; phylum Streptophyta; class Lycopodiopsida; order Lycopodiales; family Lycopodiaceae; genus Diphasiastrum; species Diphasiastrum complanatum. The sequence goes on along the minus strand of CM055099.1, from coordinate 66,918,931 downwards.
GACTATTGCATTATCTTTTTCAAAAATCTTATGTATTACGTAGACTTATAATGGTATTAGGACTCAAATCGTAAACTAAATTTTCCTTTTCCAGCACTTTGGATTTACAATATGTGAGGACTAAGATGCTATATTCTACCATATAATTTCAAAAGATTTTTTTTTTAAGCTTCATATAAATTGTGTGACCTTTATGTCTTGGCACAATCAAGGGACATCAAAGTTTGAATTTTTGTCTCCCATAAAAAGATATGTTGCTAGTATGATATGCTCTTTACTTTTTAGCTTTTGCTTTGCAGATTTCATTGGATTTGTCATGGTACCAAGGCTTCAAATTGAGCTCTTCTTTTACATGTGAAAGTGAGTCCGCTTTTGCATGGATAGGCAATGGCAATTGTCTATATATGCTTCACAATGTTGATGCTTGCCAACGCTCACTTTTTCCAAAACAATATCCCTACTTCTCCATAGTCATGTCCATTGGATCTAACACCACAAATTCCAACTTCTCAATTCAAAATACATTGAGTTCATTGCACTTTATGAAAGTTCCAAACTTTAAGTAATTCTAAAAGTGTCAAGATCCAGTGATCGTTAATCTTGAAACTTGATCGATGCCAAACTACTAAAGCAATAATTTGCTATGCATCATGATCTTGTCTTCCAAATACATAAATGGCCAATGCAAGATTGAAAACCTTATTTTAATACACATGATAAAGATCACATTGATGATAAGAGATACACTTATTTCATGTACTAAAGCTTAGAGAGAGAGAAAAAAATAAAAAGAGATACACAATGTGAGAGAGAGAGAGAGAGAGAGAGAGAGAGAGAGAGAGAGAGAGAGAGAGAGAGAGAGAGAGAGAGAGAGAGAGAGCAATCAATCACACAATAGGAAATAATAGTAGGATGAGTTTCTACAAGGATATATAACCCCTAAAGTGCCTATGCATGTGTGCATGCAAGTCTACTACATTTCTATACATGTACTTCATGGATATTGTACATGATGCCAATAATCATCCTAACTCATGCAATAGCTCCATATGTCATTAGATGTGTGATTGGGGCCTCACAAGATTATTAATTACATTTTTGGCCTAGTTCAGAACAACAAGACATAACCAATAATCTCATACACCAGAGTGCCGAATTCCATATACTGGACATGGACGTAATAAGAAGTTTCTAGAATCACTTACTAAATGAACTTTTTAGTTTGTGTTTGTACAAATTGCAAGCCATTCTAGGAATATGTCGAATCCCATATACTGGACATGGACATAACAAAAAGTTTGTAGAATCACTTATTAAATGTTTTGATAGAGTTTTTCTAGTTTGCGTTTGTACCAATTGCAAACCATTCTATTATGAAAAATGGTGAGGCAAAAATCAAAATAAAATTATGCTTTAACCTACAATTCCATCTTTGAAAACAAATTTCTCTAGCAACTATAGATGCAAGACTACAGACTGTATCTATTAGCAATCTTTCTTGGATGGATCTTTATATACTCTTTTAGTATACTGATCCATTCTTTAGATTCTTCAAGAAGATGAGGTGCCTACATATTTGCAAAATATCTACAAGTACTGCAAAAAATTGACTCAATGGATGACATAAGCATCCAAATAATCATAACGAAACAATAAGCTTGAGATTAAATTGTGAGGAAGAGGTTTTTTTCTTTAAAGTTTGGGAGTGAGGAAGTGAATATGATATTAGAGTAGATCCCTTAAAACTAAAAAGGGAATCTTGTTCTCACTACCAAATATTCAAAAGACTTTTGCAAGGACGTTCATGTGTGGATCAAACTTCCTTCCTTGCCCATTGAGTTTTGATGTGTTGGAAGAGACAATGAACTCTTGTAAAGATGTTGCTAATACTTAAAAGTCAAATGCACCAACCTACTCCATATTTCACAGACAAACCAGAGGAAGAGTTAGTAGTCATGGAGCCTTATGCTCAATGTGCCTCCATTTTTGGAAGCATTGGTCATACTCATGACATTACAAGCATCAGCTCTACTTCAAGAACAACTAAGGCGCAAAGATCTATCCTCTGAAGGCTATCACAATGGGCCTGACAATGCCCTTTATGTGGCAAGCAAGAGAAACCCATTCAAGAGCAAGGGAGAAGTGCAACTACTGTGAAAAAACTAGCCATTTTGCAAGGAAGTGCTGGAAGAAAGCCTATGATAAGAAAACAAATCAAGAAACTGCCATGTTAACTGAAGAAGAGGAAGTAGTAGTAGCTCTTTAGAATCTAATGATGCATGTAGTTTTTTGTAGGTATCACTAAAATCAGAAATCAAAATTCAGAGTTCATGTATAGCTACGTAGACCACACACAATGGTGTGTGAAGATGTAGAGTCTACATGTAACTGAAAGACTCTGTAATCACACTCCTGCATGTATAGCTGCGTAGACCACACACAAATGATGTGTGAAGGCATGGAGTCTACATGTAGGTGATAGTAGAATTCAGAAAAGAAATATGATGTTTTGTTTGAGGGAGGGTTTGTTGGTGTCAAACAAAACACATTTGTGTTTCTTGTGTTTGTTAACATCAGCAATCCGTCTGTCAACTTGTGTCAATCCGTAGTAGGTGTTTCTTGGCATGTAACCATGTTACTACTTTATATTAACAAGCTTCAGAGGCTGTCAAACTGTACAGCGTTTTCTTACAACACAGGAATGTCTCGTTTTATATTCACTATTCCTGTTTTGTAGAGGTTAGCTATGTGATGTTTTCTCTCTCTCTCCCCCAGGTCGTTAATCAATGTCCCACAATATCAGAGTTTGACTAAAAAGCACGGCCAAGCTAGAGTGTAGATCCTCAACTAGTTAAAGTTCATTAACTAGACAAAGTTCTAGCAAGGATCACGTCAATATTTGAGGTAACCGAAGTTCTACATGAACCACATCTTGAGCCAGCTTCTTAGCAGCAAATTTCATTCCAATAGTACGTAGAGAAAAGCAACTAAAACGGAAGAAATTTTCTTGTGAGAAAATGAGGAAACTAAACCAATTTCAGTCATAAAGCAAGGAAGCAGACTCAAAAGAGGTCGTCTTAACATCATCAAGTTCAATTTGCAAAAACACTAGGCCAGATCAGCCCACGAACAGTCATAAGCGGGAGCAAATTAGTTAACGCAAGATCAGTTTGAGCAGAAATCGACAAGAACCATCTATGCTATCTATTCAGAAGCAGCAACGTTGCAAGTCAGGAATTTCATTTAACAAATCAACGTGAAGAATAAGGCTGCAGAACCACAATTTACCAACACACTCACTCCACTTTGAGATAAAACTACGAGGTGGCGCGCTCTGTAGAAAGCTCGTTGTTGCAGCTCGCTGCTCGTTCTAGGATCCTTTCTTCAAAATTGAGGTTCGAGAATCATATAACGCATTGGTGATTCCGTGCTTCAAGCTCAACGTCAGAGAAGAAAACAATGGTCTGCAGAAGCTCAAGTACCAAGCAGTGGCTGCAGCACAACACGAAATCGTGTGCAGAAGAATACGTTGCAAGAGTTATTTGGATTAGTCCTCTAAGTTATAGTAAAATGCAGTCCGTCAATCCCTCATACAAGCTAAATGGATATATCCCTGCATCAGGTGGCAGCACTCAAGCTGGGAGAGACGTGAACAACATGCAAAAGTCAAAACCGGCATCTACCAGTGCTCTATGTCAAGAAAAGCCTTTTTAGCTGGCCCAGCAGGTACTACACCAATTGACGATCAGAAGCTGCAGATAGCAAATCAGTGGTTTCTTACTGGTTTGAGCCTCTTTCAGAGCCCAGTCAGCGCTCAAGTACTGTAGCTTAATAGAACCTGCTGCAGAGTGCAGACTTGACTGAAGAAAAGCTCCTTAAATAGTAGTCTGCCATCATCGGAAGAACAGATTCGGTTGAGAAGTAGCTTGTCATGAAGATCATGGTAGCCAGCTCAGAGGACGACGACGTAACTACGATCAGAACGTGGACATGGGTAGGGCCAAACGGTCCTCACCAAAGAGATTTCTTCAAGGATTTGGGATTCTTACGCTACTACCAGCGTCAACATCTGTTCGAAGGAGTGTAGATACGTGCGAGTAGAACTATACATGTCCACCCATCTCTCATAACGTATAGTGGAAAGCCCTGGCTGGCCTGAGGGCAGGGCCAAGAATTCCGAAATATTAAACCTTTAACTAGCATGGAACTGGAAGAATTTCCACTCCATCGGAATGGCATCCTATGGCATGGAAATGCACATTTCCTTTCTAAACACCAACGCATAACCTGACACAAGCAGATATCCTAATAACAATCCAACAAGGTTAAGTGTACCAATGTAGTGAAAACGCTTCGTATTGGAATTTGGGAATGTCAAAATATCTACTAAGCATGAACGATTGAAGAAAGGCTTTTGATGTGAACGGTTTATAGATTCAGCAACAGTCACTGAAGGAGCGATCATGGCTATGGCAATAGAGAGGAAAATAATTCTGTGGAGATAAAGCTTGAACCCATGACTAGAGGCAAGAGATGTCACGGCAATAGAAAGCTGGCTTTGATCTGTCAGGCTTGGGAGAGGAATGCTTTATAGATTTGACGTTCTCACCCACCGAATGGATTAATTTGATCAGGGAGATAATGATGAAAAAGTCTGGGAGATATCGATGAGTTGAACATAAGGAAGACAGATGGCCAGGAAGCAAGGAATCAAGGACTCCGTTCAAGCTAACTATGGAAGATTTTATTCTTTTTTGATTTTATAATTATCTTGCTGCCAAACATCCATATAACAGTTACCTAAATAATTTAGATGAAAACAAAACTTAAGAGCGCAAAAATCAATCTCTCTCTCTCTCTCTCTCTCTCTCTCTCTCTCTCTCTCTCTCTCTCTCTCTCACACACACACACACACACACACACACACACACATGCAAATTCTTTTATGGATGCACATGTTTCAAGATTATAGCAAGAAAGAGATTGTATTCTTATAATCCATATACATACTACATTACTATAAGATGTTTCAATATCATAGCAAGAGAGAGATTGTGCTTGGTTAGAAGTTCTTTCGTGTCGACATAGTTACTATAATACTATAGTGGCATCTCCCTTCATATGTAGGTGAAGAGATATAGAAGAGGGATCGATTGTTGTTCCTTCGATTGAATCTTGGATAGATCAGATTCTTCTAGGATTTCACCTTTTCTTTAGTTTTGGTGGAATGAAATACTCACATGTCATATGTAGGTGACGAGCTATAGAAGAGGGATTCATTGTTGTTCCTTCAATTGAATCTTGGATAGATCACCTTCTTATAGGATTTCAACTTTCCTTTAATTTTGGTGGAATGAGATACTCACACAAAGAGAGCAATTCTCAAAATTCTTCTTCTTCATGAATATATTATTTAGCAAATAGGCCCAACTCTTTATCATGATAATGAATGTACTATGATAATCTTATAATAAACCATTATTTCATCAATTGAATACCATTCCTTAGACTCATATATATTCATCTACCACTATTGGATTATCTTTTTCGAAAATCTTATGTATTACATAAACTTATAATAGTATTAGTACTCAAATTGCAAACTGAATTTCCTTTTCCAGCACTTTGGATTTACAATATGTGAGGACAAAGATGCTATATACCATATAATTTTAAAAGATTTTTTTTCAAAGCTTCATATAAATTATGTGACCTTTATCACCTGGCACAATCAAGGGACATCAAAGTTTAAATTATTGTCTCCCATTGCTAGTATGATATGCTCTTTCCTTTTTACCTTTTGCTTTGTAGATTTCATTGGATTTGTCATGGTACCAAGGCTTCAAATTGAGCTCTTCTTTTACATGTGAAAGTAAGTCCGCTTTTGCATTGGATAGGCAATGACAATTGTCTACATATGCTTCACAATGTTGATGCTTGCCAACGCTCACTTTTTCCAGAACAATATCCCTACTTCTCCATAGTCATATCCATTGTATCTAACACCACAAATTCCAACTTCTCATGAGCAACAATTTACTATACATCATGATCTTGTCTTCCAAATACATAATTGGCCCATGCAAGATTGAAAACCTGATTTTAGTACATGATAAAGATCACATCGATGATAAGAGATACACATATTTCATGTACTAAAGCTTGGTTAGAGAGAGAGAGAGAGAGAGAGAGAGAGAGAGAGAGAGAGAGCGAGAGAGAGAGAGAGAGAGAGAGAGAGAGAGAGAGAGAGAGAGAGAGAGAGAGAGAGAGAGAGAGAGAGAGAGAGAGAGAGAGAGAGAGAGAGAGAGAGAGAGAGAATGTAGTATAATACTAAAAGTGAGAGATACATAATGATTGATGTTTAGCCTATATATAAGCTTAATAGGCAGTAGAAGGAAAGTTCTAGAAGTAGGGTTAGATCCTACATCTCCAACATCCATCAAATCAATGGTCTAGATTAACTATTAACAATTACCACATAGTTTCATGTAATATGTAGATAAAACAATATAACAATGCCTAATTTGGACAAATTTGGCTCCCTCTACAAAATTTTCACACATCCGATCTTATGCTTTGACTCTTGGTCAAACTATTTAAATGTAGTTTACTTTGGCCTCAAGTGGATGTTTGATCATTTTTCACATTTGCCTTGGAATTCAACTTGGCCAAACAATCATTTCTGTTAATCATTTATAAGCAAGATTCAAATATATGGCAATTCATTAGTTCAAAAGACATTAAAAGATCAACTAGAAAGTAATGTCCAACTAGATTACTACATATAAACATTAAATACAAGTCATAAATCAGCATACTCCTTCAAGAATTGTGATACAGTCACCACCAATGAGCTAAGATGTTGAATCATATCATAAGCTAAAGTCTCAATAGTGCCTTCTCTCTCTCTCTCTCTCTCTCTCTCTCTCTCTCTCTCTCTCTCTCTCTCTCTCTCTCTCTCTCTCTCTCTCTCTCTCTCTCTCTCTCTCTCTCTCTCTCTCTCTCTCTCTCTCTCTCTCTCTCTCTCTCTCCATATATATATATATATATATGTATGTATGTATGTATGTATACTAAGATGGAAATCCTAAAGTAACCTTCTAGTTCTTGATTAACGAAAATAATAGCCTGATAAAGAGTGGCTCGAGCTACCTTTAAAGTCCTAATGACTATACGTAGTAACAAAGATATGCTTTAAGGTCCCAATAGGTGATATGTGTCCAAAGGTCAAATTGAGTTGCATATAACTCTCTCCTACTTCAAAACATCAATGTGGAAAAAAAAAATATCCAAAAGAAAAATGAACTAAAAACATTCCAAGAGTTCATAGTGGTTGAAAGAGTCATGGCCTAAAACTATATAAGAACACTTAGAATTTGCTTTGCACAGGAACACAGATCATGCTACAGAGTAACACAGACAAAAAATCACTCTCCTCAGCAAGCTCACATAGCAACTGTATTTCTCAAAATGAAATTACACTGTACATATAGTTGTTCACTCAGGCAACCCATGCATGACCCAGGTTGCCGTTCGCGGGACGCGTGTCCCGTCGACTTGCCTCGTGGCGAGGCCAACTGATCCTTATCCACTGATAGGACCCACAATACAGTAACACAGTGATTCTAACTTTAATTCTAACTCTCTCCCTTAAAGTAGAGTCACTTTTTATACAGTCATATACATAGCTTTAAAGTCAACAAACTTTAAATACAGAAAGTTTTGATCTAAACTTATCAGACTTTTCTCCACTAAGTGGCTTAGTGAAAATATCAGCTAGTTGTTCTTCTGTGCTACAATGAACAACATGAATTTCACGACTTAGCAGCCTTTCACGTATGAAGTGATATTGAATCTCAATGTGTTTAGTTCTCGCATGGAACACTGGATTCTTTGCTAGCTGAATGCCACTCTGACTGTCGCTATGTAAAGTTGTGGGATTTTTCTGCTTCATGCCAATCTCTTCCAAGATTTGTCTCAACCATATAGCTTCTTGTGCAGCACTACACATTGCCTTATACTCAGCTTCTGTGGTGGAAAGAGCAATTGTACTTTGCTTCTTACTAGACCAGGAAAAGCAATTACCACAAAACTGAAATATATATCCTGTGGTGGATCTACGATCATCATAGTCACCTCCCCAGTCCACATCCACATAGCCACACAACTCAGATAAACCATCATGCTTCCTGTAAATCAAGCCATACTCTGATGTGCCTTTCACATAACACAAAATGCGTTTAGCTGCTTTCCAATGTGTTTCCGTAGGTGCTACCATAAACTGACTTACAATGCCAACAACATAGCATATATCTGGTCTAGTTGTGGTAAGGTAAATCAAGCTCCCTACTAACTGTCTATATAGCGTAGCATCAAATGACTGTGATTCATCAAGCTTAGAAAGCTTTTTACCTGGTTCAATAGGAGTGTTTACTGGTTTGCAATCCTGCAACCTAAACCTGTGTAGTAACTCTTTGACATATTTCACTTGTGTTAAACTCACTTCATGTCCTTTTTACCACACTTCTACTCCAAGGCAGTAATGCATCAGGCTGAGATCCGTCATCTCAAATTGTTCCATGAGGTCTTTCTTGATTATGTCTATCATCTCTTGATTATTTCCCGTAATAATCAAGTCATCAACATAAAGAGCAATCAAAGCAACCATACCATCAAAGCATAAGACATATAGATTTGGATCAGAATGTGTTCTCACCATCCCCTTTGAACGAAAGTAGGCATCAATCCTGCTATACCACGCACGAGGTGCTTGTTTAAGACCATAAAGCGCTTTCTTCAAGCGACATACTTTATTTTCCTGTCCTTTCGTTACAAAGCCTTCAGCTTGATTCATGAACACTTCTTCTTCTATCTCACCATTTAGAAAAGCAGATTTCACATCCATTTGATGCAAAGGCCAACCAAAATGTGAAGCTAAAGAAATAAGTAGATGTAGAGTATTCCACTTACACACCGGCGCAAAGGTCTCCTCATAGTCAATGCCTTTATTTTGTGCGTACCCTTTGATTACCAATCTTGCTTTGTGCTTTGCTATGCTTCCATCTGCATGGTACTTAGTTCTATATACCCATTTGCAACCAATGGGTTTCTTGCCAACTGGTGGTTCTACTAAGTCCCATGTGCTATGCTTAGCAATTGACTCCATCTCCTCTCCCATGGCCTCGATCCAAATGTCATCATCCTTCGCTTCACCATAAGTCGAAGGTTCTTTGCTTTGAATAATGCTGGATAACAGAGCATAATTTGCTTCATACTTTTCAGGTAGTATCTTCTCTCTTGTTGATCTTCGTAGTTCTCCTTGGTTAGATGATCCTGGAAAGTCATCTATATCGCGGCTCTCCATCAATCTCTCAAACCACTTAGGGAGCTTTCTGTCAGGTGATCGGCTTTCTGGTGAAAATGTATCCCACGGTACATCCTTCTCCTTGCGTTTGTCACCTGCAATTTCAATCCTTCTTGCACCAAAAGGTTTGTCCCTACCGTTGCCCCTTGATTGTGGCATTCAACCTGTACAATTTTGTATTGGGCTCTCTTACTCCATTCGCAATAACTTTGAACTTTTGGTTCGCATCCTTCACAAAGCAACGATCATGGGCGAATTCTACTTTCAACTTTTGATCAGTAATGACTCCAACAGAAAGTAGATTTTTCTTCAAACCTGGTACGTAAAGTACCTCCCTGATCATCCTGCTTTTGCCATCAGGCAGTTGGATTGAAACTGTGCCTATCCCCTTGATCATGCACACCTCACCATTTGCTTGTGAAATAGATGTTCCATTATCCAATGCCTTCAAACTACTGAACCAGTTCTTGTTACCTGTCATGTGTCTTGTGGCTCCTGAGTCAATATACCATGCTTGATCATCTTGATTAGATGACAATGCAGATATGAGGATGCTAGAGTCTTCAGTCTCACCCTCTTCGACAAGGTTACCTGCTTGTTTTGGTTTCCGCTTGCCTTGTTCCGCCAAGAATTTGCGACATTCACTCTTCCAGTGGCCCTTTTTACCACAATGGAAGCACTTGCCTTTCTTCTTAGTTTTGCTGGAAGATCCCTCATCCTCCTGAGACTTGGAAAATTGCTGTTTAGTCTTTTTCTTGCCCTTGCCCTTGCCTTGTTTTTGGCGTGTCGCAAGTGCCTGATCATCAGTATTTTGATGTCTAGCTTTCACCATTTCTCGTCGTTGCTCTTCTTGCATCAAGATTCATGTGAGCTCCTCAAAGGTTGGCAATCTTTCTCTTGATGCTATTCCGCTCACAAACATATGATAGGGTTCTGCAATGGCGCATAATGCATTATACACCAGCTCCACATCACGTATGCGTTCTCCAATAGAATGCAGTTCATCTCTCATTGTCTTGATTCTGGTCATGTACGTCTGAATGTGCTCTCCTTGCTCCATGCGGGCACTATTCAATTTTGACTTCAGAAACATGATTCTTGACGGATTTGACGTCTCGAACTGCTCCTTTAGCACATCCCATGCATGTCTGGGTGTAACAGCATCACAAATGTGGGTAATGATGTGATCCTTCACTAACAAGTTAATGAAGGTCAAAGCTTTCCTCAACTTTTTGTCGAACACTTTGATGTCTGCTTCATTTGGCGGCCTTCTCTCATCAACTGTGACGACTTCCCACACATCTTTCTCCATCAGTATGTTTTTCATTTTGAATTTCCACACTGCATAGTTGGAAATCTCGTCCAATTTGCTACTTTCACTCAAAATGGACTCTCCCATGTTTGCCATCGCAAAACTGCTTAAAACTTCTGCCTTAGGCTAAGAACAATATGTCGAGGCCAACAGTGATGTCAGAAGTTGAAAATAATGACCTGCACTTTTTTTCTTACCAGGCCACTCGCTGTTTTTCCACCAATTTGAAAGCCAAATCGGCGTCGCCTTCTGAAATGCACTCAGTCGTCAATTCCCAACAACGTGCCCAGTGGAATGGTGAAACTACTTCTAGCGTACTCCGAACACTTTCTCCACTGCAACCGCTCTGTTTTGTTGTACCGTACTTGCAGGTACAGTCTGGGTGCCCTTCGTTTAGAGGTTATAGCCTTTCGTTGGGTCAAAACGGGCAAAGGACCCAAAAATAGGGACTTTTCTAGCTTTTGAACTGTTTCTTCACTTTGAAGAAACTTCACTCTTCACTTGTGAAGGGACCCAACTCAATTTTCAGTATGCAAATTTTTAATGAAGTTGAAGGCCAAATTGCACTTCAATTCTTCAGGACCTTGTTTAAAGCTCATCCAATGGCTGAACCAAATCTTGTGGTTCAAATTTCTCTCCCATCACAGATTCTAGACCATTGATTCACTTGACACCTCATCTAAAGGTTCAAAGTACATCTGGGCATCAAACCGAACTCCTGCATACGCTAAGAACTTAGGTACACTGAGTTCTTCATCACGTTGGATGCGCGAACTGCCCGCGACTTCCCTGCCTGCGACCGTGCCTCCCTTCTCTCAAAAAGGTCAGATCAAGCTCTCCTGTGGATCGTTTTGAGCACAATCTGAGGCCTAGAGCAGGGTCGCCCTACTGAATCCATGACTATAGAATGTTCATTCAGGAAATTCCGTGGAGAAACGGTGATTTTAGCTCAACTTGACAAAGTGGCTTTTTTCACCTTTTTACCGCAAATTTGCTAGGTTAACTGTCTGGAGACAAATCTCTGACATAAACCTCAGAATCTCTCCATGGCTGATTGACAGTGCGATTAGCTTCCTTCCTGTCCTTACGGCATCCAAAACGGTGCACAGACAGCGAAGAAAAACCAGTTATGTATAAAAACTGTAACTCCAAGTCCGGTTTCAATTTTCAGCTGGCTTCAAAATTGTCAATTTTTCACCAAATTTTTCCCTGTCTGATGCTATGCACAGGCTAATAATCCCTCTGCTGAGCTTAGCAAGCCTCTATAAATTAGAAACCGTGCACCAGTGCTTCTCTTTCCGTCTTTAATCCGCCGTAAAACCCCAAACTCTCAGAAGACAGTTCTCCCGAAGCTCTCTTCAACGGAGACACTGTACTGTGTACACTCCATGTACGGCTCTGATACCAACTTAGAATTTGCTTTGCACAGGAACACAGATCATGCTACATAGTAACACAGACAGAAAATCACTCTCCTCAGCAAGCTCACATAGCAACTGTATTTCTCAAAATGAATTACACTGTACATATAGTTGTTCAGTCAGGCAATCCATGCATGACCCAGGTTGCCGTTCGCGGGACGCGTGTCCCGTCGACTTGCCTCGTGGCGAGGCCAACTGATCCTTATCCACTGATAGGACCCACAGTACAGTAACACAGTGATTCTAACTTTAATTCTAACTAGAACATCATGTGAGCATAAACATCAATAGATTTTAATATGTCCTCATCAATAGGCCAACCATCACACTTCAGTAGAATTTAATCTAGTGCCACTTTGGAATTTGACCAATGCAAAACATGAAACATGGTAGTGAGGAATGAGAATAGCTCTAGATTATCGAGAAAAATAGGAGCAAGGTCTAGTTCAATTTAGTGCCACTTTGGAATATTTTGACTAATGCAAACATGAAACAGGATAGCAAGGAGGAATGATAATAGTTCTAAATTATAAAAAAAATAGGAGCAAGATCTAAAAGTAATTAGTAGCTGAGCTAACCATTCTATAATCTAGAAGGGCCCACAGTAATGTGGTGCCAACTTCTCTATCTAATATTGCACTTTGATAAGTTTGAGTTGAGAAAACCATCACCTTACATAAACATTTTGGCCTTCCTCAAATATAACAAATTGTTTGTTTATTAAAGTTAGCTTACTACCCTTGTTGTGTATGTTGTTGATGTTTTTGAGCCCTCACAAAGTGGGGGGATTGGTGATCTATAAATATGTCAAATAAAATCAATATAAGTAGTGCTGCGACTTCTTCAAATCATAAATTATGGCAAATAATTATTTTTTCATGGGTGGTATAGTGTGTTTTATAAGAATGAAGTTTCTAGATTCACATGCTGTGATACCACAATCTTGGTGCCAACTCCAATATTACTAGCATTAGTCTCAACAATGAAGCATTATTCATATTTGGGTAAAAATAAAATTGGAGCATTACTCAATAAGGTTATGAATGTATCACATGGTATTTAGTAGTTTGATGATCAACAAAAATTGGGGGATTTTTAAAGCAAAGAATTGAGGAAGAACAAGTATAACAAGCTTAAAAATATACTTCATTGATTGTCTAGCCAACCTAAGAAACATACATAATTTGTGGGCATCAATTGGGACTGGCCAAAATAGAAATGAATTGTATTCTGGAGGGATCAATATGGAGGAATCTCATAAAATTGACTTCACAGACAACAAATGAACACTTGAAGCATTTGGGGAAAAATTGATGGCATGATAGAAGTTAAAGAGTTGATTTAAGAATCTCAACAATGGTGGGGAGGGTGGTTGAAAATATTGATAGGTAGAAAAGAATGCATTTTCTAAGAATAGGTTTCTAAACACTATTTGTGACAATCTAACTATAGGTGATGTTGATGGATTAATATAAGTGTGGTGATTAATGTTTTGTGATGGAGGTAAGGAGCACAACTTTTTGAATACATGTTGGTACTTGTGTGTAATATATTGATAAATCTCTTAAGAATGGTAGGTGTTGTTGACTCCTTGATGAGATTGACTAAATGAATAGTTCAACACATATCAACGGTGTACACCAAGACTTGAGTAGGCACCTTAAGGACTATTTTTATGTAAGAAGATGATAATCTTTCTAAGAATTAATACCAATGAACATGTGTCTACGACATCTTGTGTTCCACTTGAAGGAAAAGCACTTTTCATGTATTTCAATGATCTCTTCTAGATTATATCAACAAGAAAATGTGCATCTCATTGAAGGCATTGGATTATTGGTTGTAGACACATGAGTAGTCATAACAAATGAGCTAGGAGTAATAAGAGCATGTTGTATTGATGGAGCTATTGTGAGTTGTACATATTATGAAAAGGATATGATTAGTTGAGTTGTAGAAGCTTGTAGATTGTTCTCTTATGAGACTTTGACAATTATTTTTTCAACTAAGTGAGTTTTAAATTAGAGTGCATATATATTGATTGTTGTTCTAAGAATGTCAATTTAATATTCGTCATGATGGCTTTAATGAAGCAAGATGTCATGAAGAGCTTGAGGATGCTCATGTATAGCAACAATTGTCATATGCTTATTACAAAAGTATCCATGCAATGAAAGCTAAAATATGACAAGGAACCGATTGACATTTAAAGTAGTAGTTTGTACAATATTGCACAACTATGAGATGGGCTATTTATTTATTTGTTCCAAATGCGGTGCACCTATTTGGTATCGCAAAAAAATGAGTTTCCCATTTTTTAATCTTTTTCTTTATTATATAGCTTAGGTGAAAAACTAGGCAATTTGTTGAGCATAAATGGAGCGCACACTTATCTGATATCTTTATAAGAAGTTACTTAATTCCCTAAAATGGAATCTCTACATGTCACTTAAATGTGAGATAGTTGTTTGGTCATGAGGGAAAATAGTCTAGGGCATCCAATATTGGCCATTCAATAGGACATTTATGCATGATAGGTGAGCTGTCTATGTTAGATTTCATTCCTGAAATCATTTTGTCACTGTGGAACTACTCTACAATTTTATTCGCATTGTCGAGACACTGTCGAAGGTATCGAGACTATCTGCAGAAATACATGACATTGTATCGTTGACACAAATTCTAATCAATTGTCAAGGGTTACCAAATAATGACTGAAGCAGATTGGATAGTATCCACTATATACTTTGGGTGTTATTGAAGGAATTCGATATGATAGATTTAGAGGAGGCTCATTTCTACCTTGGTATACAAATTTTCAGAGATCATAATCATAGATTGATTTATATCACTCAACAATGGCACATTTGTAATTCTTATTCAAACATCAAATGGCCGACTATAGCCCAGCCAAAACTCCAATGGATCCAAGTTCGAAATATTCAAAGGACCAGTGTCTCCAGGCTTTCAAGAGTGTGTTTCAAGTTTAGGAAGTACAAAAGTTCATGAGATTGTAGGTTGATCATGTGTTGATCGAGTATCTTCCATTCTATGTGTTGATTTTGTTAGGTTTTGTTAGAATTTAGCAATTTTCACATGGTTTTTGATGTCTTTTGAGATCTACGTGGATCCACACGTGTGAGGACCTCACGTGTGAAATGACACTTGTAATATTCAGATCCATTTTGGTTTGCTTTCATTTGAGTCTAATATGACATCTCCTAAATTATAGGAGTTAGGTCCTAGATTGTAGGAATCTAGAAGGTCAACACAAACCACCAATGGATGATGTGGCAAACTTGATAGATCTTATCCAAAGTGGATATGGGTGAGTACAATGAGCTATCCCACACATGCTGGATGCAGCTTAGAGAGAGATTATGATGATTATGTACTTGATCCATGATGGATCCATTATTGAGCTAATTATGAGAAACATTAGTTTTTGAAGCAATCTTGGTGTTTACACTCTCTTAAGCACTTTCTTTGTGGATGAATGCTAAGTAAATGTTTAGTAACTATTTCTCTGTTATCAGGACGTCGTACAGTAGCTGTACTTCACATGTGTGAAGTCGTGGTTCATCATTTTTTTATTGTTCTTGCTTGGAATCACAAAGATTGTCAAGTAGAATCTAGATTTGGAAGCTAGTCTTGATATAGATCAAGATCCCAAGCTACCAATCACTCTTTGTGATCATTTGTAGATCAAATTCAGTCCTTTACTCTAAATTTTGACAGGTTTGTGCAAGAAAGAGATTTGAGAGGTTCCATATCTTTGTGATTTCTTCTTGAGTTCATTTGTTGAGCTTGTTAAGGAAGTTGGTAAGTGCAATTCTTCTAATGAGGATTGGGAAGCTTTATGAATCCAAGCCTACATCAAGAGTACTTAATCTTAGAAGACAAATATTTCAATCTATGCAAAATAAGGAAGAGAGTGCTCATGCTTTGTGTTGAGAGTTAAAGCATTTAATAATGAGCTAGCATGCATTGATGAGAGCATAAGGATGTAGAACTTGTGCAAGCTATACTTAATGGCTTACTTGATGATCATGCTAACCTTGTTCAAATCTTTGCTATTCAAAGAACTTTGCCAAGCATGGTGGATTTGCAAGAGATCTACTAATAGGCAAGCAAGACTTGATGGTGTTCTTTACATTCCTTCACTTTCAAAGAATTTGCTAAGTGTTGGTCAAATGATAGAAAAAGGATACATGGCCAAGTTTGGTGGTGATGCTTGTTTTATTACAAAGGAAGAAATCTTGGTTGTTAGGGGCAATAGACAAGGTAGACTTTTCAAGCTTGATGCTTTTGTTATGGCTAACAAAAAGGATGGAATGGAAAAGGAGATTGGTCTCAACTTTCCGAAGTTCTCTTTTAGCATCAACAAAATTGGTGAATCTTATGCAAAGTCTAACAAGCTTCCTTATGCAAGATCTAGGTCAAGATCTAATATGCTTCTAGGAGATGTTTATCTTTTTGCAAACTTGGCTAGCTATGAGGATAATGATGGTTCTTCATGTCAAGTTCAAGCATGCAAAAGGTAAGGAAAGAGCTAAATTCATCAATGGAGGAGGTGAAGGTTCTTCCTTGAAAAAGATTGTTGGTAATGATTTCTTTGATCATATGAAGAAAAATGTTGCTTGGTGCATGCATGAAGGAGGTGGTTCTTCTACATTTCTTTGTCATGGTTCCAAGAAAGTCATTTGTGCAACAAGTGTGAAAGTACAGTAAAAAGGACCGAGAATGTATTCAAATCAGATCCACGAGAGTGATTGAGTGTTATATTAGATTGATCTACCATACACAAGATTAGATAACAAATCTACATCAAGAAATCTAACAAGAACAATCGAATATGATCAAAACTCTACCTTGATGGTTTCACACATGTGAAACCTATCAAAGTACTGAAAGCCAGCAGAGAATGAAGTACATTAAGCTTAGAAACCAATAGATGCATAAAATCACAAGACAAATAGAGAGATAACTCAAGAAATGCTCCAAAACTGGCACGTGTGAGAGTGCCTAGTCATCATAGGATCCACCAATAATCATCAATATGGCACATGGTCCAAGATTTCTAACTTATAGCCACCTCCCCCCTTTATAGGGACTTGCACAAATATATACTAAAAGTGGGATCTCGCCTACTACTAATGTTTTCACACATGTGTGAGATCACTCGTACCCATGTGAAATAGTTTTTCCTACCAATAAAATAATGCCAAGTTGTGAAGGATTTCAAATCATTCAAGATCCAATCCATTAACTTGATCTTTGGTTACAATAAGGAGCAAACCAACAATCCTGCCAATGTAGAAAAATCAGCATCTACATACAAAATGAGATGCAAACTCTAAGAGATACTGATCAAACATGAACCAAAACATAAAATATGTTTGTTTTCCATACAATTACAATACCCTACTGTATTTCACACGTGTGGAACCGAAAATAGCAAAATTTGAGCATTCTACACACAAGATTGCAAGATATCACCAAGATAGTGCACCAATGAGTAGTAGAACCCAAAGAGAACCGTGTATAATGATGAAATGAGAGATAGAAGGGAGAAGTTGTGTCTCTCCATGAGTTACATCCTTTTATAGAGTGTCCAGATCCTATTTGGCCACTTGGCTTTCCCTCCAAAATGTAAACCCTCCTATTTTTGGGTCTAGATTAAATGTACCCAAAGTTCAAATTTGAATCTCTCTCAAACTCGACTTCCAACTTTCCCACACTTTAAAAAAGTGTTCATTGAATGTATTTTAAACTAATATAACTTCAAAAAGTTTATCTCTAAGTCTAAAATGAGTTTAGGCCTCTTATTGACAATTTACCAAAATATGACTAAATTAGTTGAAATCTCTCACACTCCCTCTTCAACTAGTTTTGGCATAGTTTTGACAATAGAACTTTTATCCAACCTTAGAATCATCTCCATCCTAATTATAGATCTCCTTTCTAAGGTTCTAAAGTATCTTTCATAATTGATATAGAGAATAGTGTCCAAATTGGATGCTTCACTATCTCTTACATCAATTTTACACATCAAGATATAACTAGAACATGAAGAACCAAATAGATTGTGAATGAAATAATTTCTCCATGTTTAGAACTTTGAACTCTCTGGAAATTTACAGCAACCAAACAATAAATGTGAGTGATGACCATTTGCTTGCTTGTCTCCTCCAACTTTGTCCTTTCTTGATATGTCTCCACCATAAAACTCCATGAATGAGCCTCCGTCTCCATCTTGCCACAAGATATCATCTACACTTGATGACTTGGCCATGAATGAGTGACATAATGAACCTCCAATAGCTTCATTTTCATCAGCAAAACTAGCCAAGAATGCAACTCCAACAATAAGATATTGCAAGACAATGTAGCTAGTTTGTCCATATCTTGACAATTTGCACACATCCACATAAAATATCTCAAACATGAGATAGAACAAGTAAAGTAAACTTGAACAACAATTACTTGCTGCTCCTTTGACCTTACTTGAGTCTTCAATAAGCTGGAAAAACATATCCATAACATCTTTTCCAATTACCTCTCCTTTGATGCTCTTGACTACCTCCAAATTGCCAACTTTCCTTTTGTGTTGTTGAAGCTCTTTGAGACCAAACTCTTAATCTTCCTCTTGACCATCAAAGTCATTGAAAAAACTTTGTTTTCTAGATCCATTACTTGATTTTCTAGTATGAAAACCATGAGAACAAATATCCACTTGCATAGCATCATCTACACAAGAAGATTCTCCAAAACATGTGAGTAACCAATGCCTTCCTGTGCCTGAAATATGATAGGTCGTACTTCAAATTCATAAGCGCATCGTGTATAATATCATCAGCACCCATTTTATATAATTGTCCTGACGATAAGTTGAAAGGGTGTCACTTTTATTAAAAAATTTCTTTTGGCCACTTGGCTTAGCCCTTCTTGTAGTCGGCCAGTTGTAAGGAACAGAGTGATTTCCTCAAACCATAGTGGAGTGGCATCAATCTAGAAAAGGCATGCATTGTGTCTTTCCAAACGACTACGCCTTCATGTAATCTGGAAAATGAAGTATGGCTGCAGTGGAAGTGCAATTTTTAATTTCTCAAAAGCTTTTATACGCTCTTTCGTCCGACCACAACTAAATAAACAAGTCGTGCCTTGTCGGCATAGTCAATTATGAAGATGTAGTAGTTAGTATGGCCTAAGAAGACGTATACTTCTTTCAGTGTGGCGGGTAAGGGCATCTCAACTATAATCTTGATCTTCGAAGGTTTGGTAGAAACACCATCCTTGGATATAATATATCCAAGCACAACCCCATGGGTGACCCAGATTTGACATTTTTCAGGGTTTAGTGATATACCAAACCTTCGACAGTGAATGAAAATCTTTTCAAGTGCTTCGAGGTGTTTTTCTACAAAAGAATGTACACCAAGATCATAAGATAGATCTCGACAATCCGGTGCAGCAAGTCTGCCATTTGCATGAGACTCTGAAATGTGGAAGGGGCGTTGCATAGACCAAAGGGCATGATGTTGTATGCATAAACACCATATTCCATGGCAAATGTGATTTTGTGTCTATCTTCTTAAGCAATTTGAACCAAAAAATAGCCACCTAACCCATCTAAGAAGCTAAAAGCTTCAGGTACTGCCATTTCCTCTAGGATCTGTGTAGTTAAAGGTAAGAAAAAATGGTCTTTTTTTAATCACTGCATTAAGGTCCTTTAGATCAATGCATATACAAAGTTTGTCGTTTTCTTGGGTACCACTACAATGAGAGATACCCAATCAGTATGTTGGACTTCATAAATAAAGCCAGCATTGAGCAATTGCTTGACATCTTCGTCGATTCATTCTCTATAAGCAAGGTTGCATCTATACGGCTTAGCCTGAAAAGGCTTAGCATCATCTTCCAATGGTATAGTATGGATGACAATTTCAAGTGGGACCCCCTTCATTTCAGTATATTCCAGGCAAATACATCTTTGTATTTGCGTAGGAAGGTCAACAAGTTGACCTGGCATTAGGTGGGCTCTGACATGAACTATATGATCCATCTCCTCATTAGGATCTTTAAGATTCAACTGTATGGTTTTTACTGGTCCTTCACATGAGTGGGAGGCCTGTCCCCATTGTAGTTGTGGCAATTGGATGATGACATCATCAAGCGTGAAATCTTTGAAATGTCTCGGAAGATCAAAAGGAAGTTCCACAAAGTTCTCTGAAACTTTGGGAATTATTGAGATGGATGTGCAGTATCCGTGATAATGCATCAACGACCACATTTTCCTTCCCTCTTCGGAAGTGAATTTCTAAAAGAAATTCTTGCATCGGGCATTTGTTCTTGTCTCTTGGTTAGTTTTGTGTCAATGATTTTTTTTTTTTGCAATCAAGATTTTGTGGATTTTTGTGGAGGTGATGTGGTTGCCTCTCGAATTAACTCTTCGTTTATTGCATCACAGACTTCATCTGGAAGCATTTCCCATTGGTAGACCTTAGGTTTGTACCTATAGGCCACGATGTTGACTACCTTGGATGTGAGTTGCACATGAGCCATAGGCCCTGCGACTTAATTTCTTTGGGGATCGATTTTGGTTTGTAACATTTTTGATTGAGATACATGAGCACTTGTTCTCGTCACTCATCACCTCATCATTCTCCAAAAGAATATCGTCTTCCGAATGTGGGCTGCAAAAATACTAGGTTCTCCTAGGCACCAAGCTATAGGAATCGGGTCTATCTATATGTGTCTTCTATGACAGTTTCTATCAGGCATCTATTGGAGTCAGTAGTGGCTAGTGCTTGGACCCAATTGAGGATATCAGTTGATCGTGTATAATGTCCTTTCATCATGATTGAAACATTATCAGAGGCATCATATGTGGTGGATGACCAATTATCATAAACTTTGGCTGGCTTAATGTATCCTGTAGAGTCAACAATGACTCTTTTTTTATTATTGCCGAAGGTTATTTTACTATGCTTCCAATCTTGGACAACAACTGTCATTTGTAGCCAAGGTGTGCCAAGAAGGAGTTTTTATATTTGTGCATCATCAGGTAGATCTAGGATGACACAATCGATGGTAAACTTGACTCCTGCAATATGGACTGGGATATTTGATAAGTAACCTGCAGGGTTAGTGACTCGTTGATCGGCCATGCATAGTTTGTATCATGGCAGATCTAGGCAGTTGAAATCCCATGACTTTGCTAGTGACAATGCCATTATATTCATGCCTGATAATCTTTGTAAAACATAGGTAAGGTGATGCTAGTCCCCTTAGCAACATCGATATTCATCAGATTCATAGGAATCTGAGAAATTTTTGGAATCTCTTCTAGTTCTTGTTGTTCATCTTGGACAATGGGTAGCTGAAAACTTCTATGGATATAGCTTTGAAGGCCGATGAATGATTTCATGGCACTATGGAACGACATGGTGCTCTGAGAAGTTGAGAGAAAACTTCAATTCCCTGTAGGAGTTGCTCTTTTGTGAGGATCGGAACAAATAACGGATATTCCATTTTTTGTACCTCCTGCAATAGCTCATCTCGGATTTCGTTGTATCACCGTTGTTCCACTCGTTAATCGGGATAGACTCTTGGTAATGTGGAAGCTGTCAAAGAGTTTCCCATATGGTTAGCAGGTTTTCGTAGGTTTTTGTGCTATTGTTGAGCTTGGCGTTGAGCTCAAGTGAGGACCCTAATAGGTTCTGAACAGACATGTCATGCGGGTAGGAATCTGTTTGGTTGTTTGGAGCAATATTTGAAGCTGTTTTTGCGCTAAAAATCGGCCAAATCTAGTAAGTATGGTGTGAAATCAGAATTGATCAAGAATATAAACCTATTTTGAGTTTTGATCTACAAAAGATCCAATCTACATATGCAAGAAACATGATTTTGGTGTAGAATCCAATCTAGCATGCTCTAGCATTGATATACTCTCCAAATCATTGATAGATTGAATGCTTCCTTCATAACTTGGAACACAAGCTCTGATACCATGTGAAAGATTTTAGACCAATTAAGATCCAAATCTACAAAATGATCTTGGGTTAGAAAGACAACAACTCACCAATCTTGCCAATGTAGAAAAACCAACATCTACACTATAAATAAGATGCAAACTCTAATAGATCTTGATCAAACATCAACCAAAACATAAAATAAAGTTATTGTCTGTACAAAAACATGATCTTGATAATCACCATCATTGGACTCTAGTTCATCTTGACCATTGAATGCTTCAACTACATCATCTGCAGACCAATCTTCAATGAATTGTTCATGTTGATCTTCGCTTTGTTGTTCGTCATTGAAATTTTTAGAGTAGTGGTCAAGCTGAAAATCATCATTGTACTCCTGATACTAATTATCATCAGCGAAGTCATCATTGATATTTTCAAAGTAGTGGTCAAGTTGAGAACCGTCGTTGTAGTACTGATACTGATTGTCATCAACAAAGTCGTCACCTTGGTCATAATCTTCAATGTAATTTTCACATTGGTCCCAATATTCCTTTATGTCAGTCATAAGTGTCATCATAGTATGACTAATTTTCATCTTCTTGTACATAATTCCAATCCATCTGAAATGATTATGAAGAGCTGAGTGTACAATATGAGGGATTGTTCAATATGACAAAGTCCAAGTTCCTTAGGAATAATGACAGAGTGCGTGGGTTTTAGTAAAAGCAAGTATATAGAACTTTTTGCAAAGGTCAATTTTTGAATATGAATAAAACTTCCACAATGTTAATCCAACTAAGCTGATGATTTTTTTTTGTACTCCATGCTCAAACGCATAAGATATGAGAATTCGAAGAAATAGAACATTATTTTTTCATTTATTTTTTTAACTATTAATTTTTTTTAAAACATTAAAATAATGTTAAAAAATAATAATAATAATAAATTTTCTCCAAATGGCGAGTGTTTGGCCTCAGGCTAAAGCTCAAGCTTAGGTGAACTTTTTGTTTTTTAAATGAAACTTCAAAATAAAGAATATGAAAAATTTTTACCATAGAATCAAAGCTTCAGAAAATGACTCAATGAAGTGCATATCTCCCAAATCCTCAAAAAAAAACCAAGAATGGATCTCTTTCACAAGAATTGGCATATCTTTGTCAATTTTTCACCAAATTGACCGAAAACTGGCTCTGATTCAAGCTAAGAAGAGATCTACAATCCTATAAAATTATAGTGAGAAAATTTGGCCAAAAGTTCAGCCAAAATGGGGGAAAATAAACTGCAAAATCCATTGCTAGCTAAAATTGGAAAGAAATCAGTAAAATGGCCATAACTTGGTCATTATAAATCCAAATTAAAAAAACTTAGTAATTCCAAAAAGCTTAGAGAGAGAGCTACTAATCTAAAACAAGAAACTACCTAAAAAATGACATTAATAGGTTAAAATCGAATCAAAACATTCTGAAAATTGACCCAAAAAAAACAAAAAAAACAAAAAAAACTAGTAGAAAAATCCTACTAAAACTAGAAGAAAACTACCAAATCTTATGGGAAAGGGATCTAATGCTCTGACACCAAAATCGTCATGTGCCAAACTTAGCATTATCACATCTAATGGATTCATGAACATTAAATAAACATGGAAATGCAAGAAATCAAGAAAATGAGCCAAGAATCAAGAAACCAGCTAAAAGTAAACAAACTTCACCTAATTAGGCAAAGTAAGGTTTCATTATTCATGATTAAAGATCATTCACAAGATAGGGGCCTGAATCTAGAGCATGATCAAAGTTCTCATGTGATTTTAGGCACATAAACCACCAATTCCATTCAAAAAAGCTTTCCAAGAGAAGCTTCAAGAACATCAGAGAACACATAGAGTTCAAATTAGAAAAATGAATAATAGCCTCCAAGTTTAGCATGACCTTAGCTATTTATAGTGGTCATTAGTGCCTCTACTATAAGTTTGGGACCTTATTTAGCTAGATTGGGCCTTACAACCATTATTACAATTCTGCTATTTGCAAATATAGCAAGGTTGTTCAAGCCACTTTATTAACAATGCTATTGACTAAATCTAGTCTAATTTAGCTCCATGGCTATATTTAGCATTACATTTAGTAAGCTCATGGGAAAATTACATGTAGCACATGAGATAATTACATCGGGATAGTTGTTGTCTCGTCAAATTTCCAAAATAGTCATGTTCTTGATGCATAATTATCACTACTAGTGGGAAGGACCCTAAAGAGAGATGGACAGTTCTCAGTCTAAACTCAAGAAGTTGGGACCCTTCAAGTTATAATCTTTTAGTGAAAAGTTGATTTTTCTTGTCTTTCAGTGCTTTGTTAACAGAATTTCAAACATTTCATAAGTTTGAGTGCCCAATGAATATCGGTCGTTGATTAAGTGTAATTCTTTTGGAGAAAATTTGGCACACAAACTGTCATTTTATTGTTATATCCCATAACCCCATCCTTGAGTTGTTATCAAGATTTATTTTCGCATTTTGGATCCAATAAGTCTCCCATGTTCTGCGCCACAATTGTATCCTTGATATACTCATCCATGATGATGGATTTTGATTCAGTTTCTAAGGAAATGAGTGGATTCAGCATGCATCTTCTTCACATAAAACATAATCCTTGTGAAGCTCAATCGTGTCTTGTGGACATGCAATTTCCTTCTGCCTCTTGGAGATAAATACTCCTTCAAGGACTCGCTTGTATCACACATTTGCAATCTCCACAACCGTGATCACAATTTTTCTATAAGCATAGCTCCCAATTCCTTTGTCTTGACTATCCTATCCTATCTTTACATTCTTCTAAGATTATCCATCTATATCAAATTTTCTTACATGATCCATATTCTAGGATGACTTCCACTCATATATTTTGGTGATGAACTATTTATGTCTCTTCAAGTAGAAGGGCTCATTGAACATGAGAAGTATGTTGTTAGTGATGTTTCAATCTTGGAGGAGGATGTGGTGGAATACGCTTCAAATGACATGAACAATTTCATGTCTTAGGAAAACTTGTGTATCACTATTCACAAGTAAATATTTTCTTTGCCATTCTCTATGTATATTTTTTAAGTAAATTGTGTATTTTTCAAAGCAATTACTTTCTTGTCTTTGCAAAGTAAGCTTTAAGTGCCCTTCTTAGTGGAATACTTTGTATAACATATTTGTCTCTTCAAGAAGGCATAATCTTCATGTCTAACCAATCAAAAACCATTGATGTCACAAGCTTGGAGTATGACTTCCATGGGTACAACTTGATTAATTTGGACAACATCATGCCATAGTAAGTACCTTTTACTATGCATCTAATTTAGCTTTTTCTCTTTTTAACTATATAATATCTACATAAAATTAGGTGCTTGTCTTAGAAAAGTGATTTTGTTGTCCATTGACATTATGCTTAGCAATTATACACAATCTAAGATGTGAAGAAGTCTTAATGTCCAAGAGGGAGCACCAAGTTTGAAGGTTTTTGTATGTTGGTAGCAAGTACCTAGACTCAGACAAATGAAGAGGATAATTGTAATTCAAGGTAGCAAAATGATGAAACCAGTAAAATAAGACATAAAAGATAGTAGTGAGAGTGGACGATATACAATCATAGAAAATATGTATTTTGAAGTGTAAAAAACATAATATTGATGTTTTTTTTTTTTTTTTTGCATTCACATCGAAAATGGTGAGTTGCTACTTTTGACTTTTAGAATTTGTTACATCAAATTTATGTCTTTTCATTATTTTTAGACTCTGTATGATAATTTTCATGGTTTTTGTCCAAAATATTAATTCGATTGACATAGCATAGAATTTTATGATTTTTGGAACAAATTCCAAAACCAATGTTAAAAAAAACAAAGTATGATCACCGAATAATATCGATGATACATATGTAATGCATCTTTGTTATGTGGATATATACAATATATACCTACAATGTAAACACTCAACTCTCTTACAAACATGTCTTACAATTTCAAAACATCTATAAGTAAGCAATTATGAGTAATGTGGCGCATCCAAAAAACATTGATATTCATAATGTAATGAGCATATAAAGACTATGTTATGTAATGTCTTTAATGAAATTTAAATGACCATTCTTATCGATGCTTTCACATGCATTTATCAAAACAATGCAAGAGCGCACACCCCAAGAAAATCCAATAAGTTCTAATTATAAATCATATCATGTTATTTAGCTCTAAATGGTTTAGTTTAGATTCCATGATAATGAGGATTTGTGTCTTAAATCTCAATCACATTATTGTGATATTTTGAACATTAACTTAAGTGCTTAATGCAAAAACATTCTTAAATTGAAGCAAAATTATGCAACAATGTCTTAAATTGGGATTTACAAATTGAATTATCTTCATTAGATCAAATATTTGACTTACCTATACTCAAATGGTTTGAATAATTATTTGTAGGGCATCTTGAATAAATAAGTTGCTAAGAAAACAATTGCACCATTGGGCATGTTGAGACTTTGACTACTACTTTCATTTTGAAGTTAAAGTAGTTGGTCTATTTGTACTATAAAAAAACTCTCTCTAGGTGACTACTCTAGATGACACAGAGTGCAACTTTCAACATCGGGAATTTGCATTGTTCCATCCTAAATTAGAAGTCAAGGAGAACTGGGAGTTGGACTACAAGATTTCCAGGCTAATTAAGGGTAGAGAAATTCTATAAAGTTTGATAAACATACTAATTTTTTTTATCTAAGGTAATGGTCAAACAATGGAGGTATTTACTAGATGGCCACATCAAGTTAAGTTTCGAATTAGCTCTTTCACTATCAAAGTTGTGCAAAATCACAAATTATATTCTCAATGATAAACATGTCTATGGAAATTAAAAAAATCTAAACAAGATTAAGTTTATTAATAATTCATCAAGAATATATAGTTCCATAGATTATCAAATTTGTTTTTTATACTTTTAACATAAGGATGATTGAAACGTGTGAATTACTTTTTCAATTTTCTTTTATGACCATACAATTAGTTGATACTATTTGTAGATTTAGATAAGCATTTAATAGGTTTACATATTGGTGTTTTAGCAAAATTGACATTACTTAAAATTATGCTTATTTATTAGTGCATGTGTAAATGGCAATATGTGTGTTTGTCTATTTACATATGCATGCGTGTGCATCATAATATTAGCTATTTCTAGACATGTGCATGCATCTACATGCCTACAGGTAAGTGCATGCATATATCACATGAACACACATACACTTATAAACATGCATACACACAACACAAATATGTGTGTGTGTGTGTGTGTGTGTGTGTGTGTGTGTGTGTGTGTGTGTGTGTGTGTTTGTGTGTGTGTGTGTGTGTGTACATTAAATCACTTTACCTATGTATTTATTTATTTATACACACATGTGGGCCATAGAAAAACTTGACAAAATTCACTATCGATAATTAGTTTCTAGCTTTGAAAAGGAAAGGATGGACCTTCAAGTCATTTAAATATCTCAACTCCTTTTCCAAATCATGTGGAGATCCTCAATACATGTGCAGGTGTGTGTGTGTGTGTGTGTGTGTGTGTGTGCGTGCGTGCGTGTGTAATTTTTCATTTACATGCACATGTGCGCACGCGCACACGCACGCACACACACACACACACACAATTTGACACTATTGAGAATTAGTTTCTAGCTTTGAAAACGAAAGGATGGACTTCAAGTCATTTAGAGATCTCAATTTCATATCCAAATCATGTGATGATCACCAACACAATGTGGAGATCCTCAATGTCATCTTGTCAATTGTCCAACATATACAAACCTCAATATCAAGTCATATAATTGATCATAGTGCAAGATCTAGAGATATCTTGGTTGATGCTATTTTGTGTTGCACTTACATGTAGATCACTAATAATATCATAAATTGAGTACCACTTTGTAAACTTTATCTCCCAAATTATTTTCTAACTGTTGAAGCATACGACATAAATAATTTAGAAAAAAGTCATTTCAAGATAATGACATCTAGTTTAGTCTTTTAAGAGAATCAATTATTCACAATTAATATCTGTTAGCTTTTTCTTATAAATATTATGTATTCATATAAATGATCATGTTTGTATCCTTGAATCACACCAAAGTGGAACTAGTATTCATGCCCATATATATGTGGGAGCCACATGGGCCACAAGCCACAAGTGTAACCATAAACATGGATATATATAGATATGAGAGTAGATACTACAATGTGAGTAGAACTTCCATGCTATCTAGAAATGCTTGTAACATCAACAAGGATTTAAGAAATCACATTCAAAAATCTTTCTAACTTAAAATGTACTTTGAATATCTACACATATAAGTTTCACAGGTGGACTTTCAAGGCATGGAAGATTTTTACGTGGATCTTCTATGTGCATATATTATGTCTACCAAAATCCTCGAGACTTAGATGTAGATATAGCAAAGATAAGATAGAGGAGGTTTTTCATTTGCTTTCTATGGAAGGATGTTCCATGTAGTAAGGACTAATGCCATGACTTTTAGATGGAAGCTCTTTCTTTTTGCACTATAAGAAGAGAACTGATGAGTGAAAGAATTCATTCTATTACATTTAAAAAGAATGAGATCATTCTAGTGAAGTATTATTGATAGAATTAAGCTTGAGATAGTCATATTGGATCTTGGATTCTTGTAGCTTCTTTTATCATCAATGATAGCTTGATGTCCTCATTTCATTTTATGGTGTTTGAACCCAAGGGAGTCGGCTCAATTGGTTAGCTTGACATCCAAAGTTTCTTTGGTCTCAAGTTCAAGCCTTCCCTTGGAAACCAAGAAGCATTTTATGGTGTTTGACTGTGGTCCCTGTAGATTGTTAATGGGCCCAATAATGTTTCATGGATTTCAAAAATTATGCAATTCATTTTGCAAAATTTTTTAGGGACTCCATTCTAAATTACATGTAATTCATTTTCCTTATCATTATGTAAACCTTTATAAATTTTAATTTTATCTCAAAATTCAGTATTGTGAAAATGAAAAGTACTCAATTCGTCAAGCTGAATAATGTGACCAGCATTTTTGTCATCATTACTCAATTAATTCACTATTTTTAAAAATACCCCCATTTCTAAGTTTGTTCTATTGTAGTTTTTTCTAGGGTCCTATAAGAAATGCCATGTAGGACAGAGAAAAATAACTATAAAGTAATTATAATATCATTTTCTAACTTCTTTACGCATTTGTCTGCACTACTTTCCATGTAAATGAATGCACCTTAGTTTAGTCACATCAAACTTCACTGGTGCTTAATTAGAATATAATTTTTCAAAATGCTAAAATATTCCCTCCCAATAGTTGGGAACACTCAAAAATTTGAATTAGGAGTGACATTTCTGAAGAAAGCCTATGCCATCTCTATCTCTAGGGTCAAAAACGAGTGTTTAGCGCCATCTCTATCTCCAGCAGAGTCATTAGCGCCATCTCCAGCTTTGTTATTGTCATTGTGTTGTTTGTTACTATACTATTGTACTGATGACAAAGCTTTATCATCTTCATGTGGATCTGTCACTAGAATATGCTCCGCTCAGGACAAGAAATTCAAAGCAACCCAAATTGTCAACTTCTGATATGGTCCGATACAGGGAGGAAAAGCTAAAGCATGTAGATTTATGGTCATCAGGAACATTGTATCCTATTGATCCATGTTCATTGCAACATCCAGATTTTCATTCGGTGAGTCAGTTAATAATCTATGTGTGTCATGGTAAAAATGGCCTTTTGGGTTATTGTGAGAATTGGATGCTCTATGGGAATGCACATTCAATGCAAAGAATACATTATTTGGAAGAGGAATCAAGGAAAATATTAAAGGAGTGCGAAG
This sequence comes from Diphasiastrum complanatum, assembly GCA_029204225.1. NCBI lineage: Eukaryota > Viridiplantae > Streptophyta > Lycopodiopsida > Lycopodiales > Lycopodiaceae > Diphasiastrum > Diphasiastrum complanatum. The sequence goes on along the minus strand of CM055099.1, from coordinate 66,888,958 downwards.
AAAAATCTACAAAGATGAAAACTTGTTTGGATGAAAATGAGATGCTCAACAAAGAGATCCAAAGGTTGAAATCTTCTTTGCATCATTATACAACTAGTAATGATGAGATAAAAACTGCATTTCAATCCATGTGTATCTCATATTTGTCTCTTGTTAAAGATATGGATGTGCTCAACAGAAAGGTCCGAAGCAACAAGAGAAAAAGACTGGTAAAACAAAGATATATGTGATCTATCATCCAGAGGAGGTCATAGAAAAAGATGAATCTGTGCATTCAAGTAAGCTATAGCTTATTTGGTATTGAATATTGCTTGAACTTTTTGATTCATTCATAATCACTAATTTTGTTATTTATTCATTTCAACTTTCTATTGATTTGCTTATTATATTGCTATGAATACTATGCTTGTCCTAATTTCTACTGACATTTTCATGAACACTATGTTGCAATGTAGATTAGCATTGGTTGTTGAAGACCATTTGGCTGATGAGATTTCGATTGGAAACTAGGCTAGGCTTTATCTTGACTTCTAAATCTATGAAATCAATGTTGAACAATAACAAAATGAAAAAGATTAAGGCTTCAGTTACTGATAGCATTATGGATGAAGTTGGGAAAATATTAGACACTACATTGCTTCAGGGGGCATGTGACTTTTCTAGCATCAGTAGGGAAGCATATGCAACAATGTTTAAGATGATAAAGGAGGCATTTGCACAAGTAAATATTAAAAAGTTTCCAAACCCACGACCATTTCATCTTTTAAAAAAAAAAAGACATGTTAGACCAAGGTATGCAAACAATAGTTGGTAATCCATCTCATATCAATGAAGTGTATTGTTCGAAAGGAGAAGGTCTAGCTTATAACAATTCCAACAATTCATTTATTGACATTAATCAGTTATTAACATTCATCATAAATTTTTATGGTATTACAAATGAGAATGTCAATAATAAATTGATAGTTGTTCTCAAGTTAGATGAGTCTGAAATTATAAAAGTACAAAAAATGGAAAGATTCAGACTCATGATCATGAATGGAGCACTTTCAAATTCAGAAGACTCAGAAGGTCTCAATTTTAGTGTTCAATCAGAAAATGATAATTGGTGACTGGCAACATTTCAGGTATAGCAGTCCCTTCGCATAATAAATAGGGATAATCATTTGAATATGAATTTCATATGGGAAATCTTCTCTGTGTTAATATTATGAGGCTAATCACATTTTTGTATTCTCTTATAGGTGATGAAAGAAGACCATGACATTCTCTCATGGATATTTAAGCCACTATAAAAAATCACATGGAGGGAGTTCCACTCAATATTCTTGAATTCGGCACTTTCAACATTGAATGGCATTTAGTAGGAGATCTGAAGACATTAAAATGTATGTTCAATGTGTCTCATGGCGGTAACTCTAAACACTCTTGTTTGTACTGCATGAAAATAGCAAAAGACATGACAAGGAGTACAAGAATATCAAGAGATCGAAAAGATCCTAATTGGAAACTTGTACTACCGATTCCTCTACGAAATGTTCATATCTGTACATTGCATGCGGAGGTGCGTATTATAGAAAAAATAATATATCTTCACATCTTGTTTGCATGGAATTTCGAGCCAGAGGCCTCTACGAAGGAAGCTATTTCCATATTAGAGGATGTGTTGTCCAAAGCAGGCTTACATAAAGGCCCCGTTAAAATAAAAAAAGATGACAAGCTATCAAGTAAAATAGGAATTATTCCTTGCAAGCCGAGCATTGGAGGATCTAAAGCTCGAAGATTTTTATCAAATTATTCTGGCAAACAATCCAAGGTTCAATACACGGTTTGGAAAGAAATTATTGCAGCAACTCAAGATTTCAAAGAAAAAGGTTCTACTCGTATACACAAAGTAGAAGTTTGGAAAAAGTTAGACAACATGGTGAAATACTTGAGAAAAGATAAATTTTCAAATATTGATGTACAAATGATACAAAAAACAACCAATGAATTTGTGGATGCAGTTCAAAGTACATGGGGTGTTGATCATATAACACATTATATGGTAAGATTTTGATTTTACACTACAATAGACAAATAAATATGTGCAATTAAATTACATACTTTTGGTACTGATTTAGACTAAATGAGATGATATGAGCATGAAATTCACTGGTTCATATCCTAAAATTTTAACCGCAATGGTTTTCTTTACAAAAATTATTTTATGCACTTTATTGACATTATGTTTTCCAAGAAAATGAGACAGTGCCTTGATTGCCATTATCACTTATCTAATTTTTTTTTGAAAAACTTCAGATAGTGCCCCTGTGCATGATCTCTTAAAAATTCTCCAACAGTAGATCTCTGCCCTCCTCAACGAATTGCAAAATCATCAAGGAAAATTATTTCCTGAAATGATAAAAAACAAAGTAAGCTCCAGTATTTAATCTAACATAACAAATCTACTAGTACGTGATAAGATACAAAAACTTACGCATTCGGCTTTGTCTTCCCTGATTACTGTCTTTCCATCAATATTATGTCCACCTTTCGATGTCAATATTGTTGGTGAATAGACAGCTGGTTGTGGAAAGCGAAGTTGACTTTGGATTCTCAGAAACTCCTCCTCAGAAGGTAGATCATCTTCTTTGTTGCGCATTTCCTCCACAGCCATTTTCAAGCAATCTTTTCCTGAATAAAACTTCTCATTATATACATCGTCAACACCAAGAAGAAGATCATCAACATTTAAATCAATTACATCTGAAAATTCATCAAGCTCTTTGCTCAAAATGCAAAGAGTCTCAGCTTCAGTGAAGTCAAAAAAGATCCGATATTGTCAAAAAGAAATTATTATCTATATTATAAGTAGGCAAAGTGATCAGAGATTTATCAAAAGGAGAAAGGGTAGTGGGTGTTCTAGGGCCTATAAACGATGCCCTATTTCGAGTAGGATCAAAATTAGAACAATCATCTAAATTAATGCTCGTATCAATAAAAAAAAATATCTATATCTACAATCTTTAACTTTTCAGACTTTGTACCACTAGAAGAAGCAGCTTCATAAGTGGAAGGGACGGCCTCCGAATCATCAAAAATATTTAACAAAAGAAAACAAACAAAAGCAGACTGAATATCAACAAATCTACATATTCAAGAAATTATTATTTGTTATAAATTGGGCACTCATCTACAAACTTGAAATCATTATGTAACTTGGTAGGCATTCTGTCAAGCTTAGCTTTATAGATATGTTTGTCGAGTGTCACCAGGTCCTGATAATGAATCATGTCCTTATTCTGAGATCTGATTAACTAAGTACTGAGCAGAGACTTAAATCTGAGATATATCTCAGAAAATGCCTCCACATCAGAGCCCTCAATTATAGAAGGAAGAATAAAAAGAAAAGGAGAAAAAAGAGATTTGAAATACTCCAAACTATCAGTAATGCCAAATTCATGAAAAAAAAAAAGCAAACTAGAACCAAAATTAGACATTTTAATAAAAAACAACAGACATAAAATTTCAAATATCGCTCTCAGACGCAAACTATAGGTCAGGCAAGCACTTCAAGGCTATGTGCGCTCGAGAGAGATATTACAAATTGGAGTATCGGATCCGAGCGCAAGAACACATACACAAAAGAAAGGAGATGCAATGCGCGCTTGAATGCGATACCGGACGAGGCAGTATTGGTTCCAGACGCAAATTAGTCAACGGAGGGTAATCGGTGGAAACGGCGCGCTTGAAATCGATATCCGGCCAATAAATCATAAATTTGCATGAAAATCCGAGCCGAAAAAGACCTATTTATAAAAAAAATTTGCACGTGTGGAGGAGTAACGAAGAAACACGTGTCGACTTCTGATTGGTCAAAATTAATGCGCCGTACCTAGAATGATTGATCTGACATCTGTCATATGCGAGAATGACATGCGTCAAAAACGGATTGGTGCACGTGTCCTAGCAGCCCACGTGGCCTCATAATTGAGTCATCATTGTCAATACGGACATTCCACGTGGACCAATTATCTGACGACACTTGTCTTGGCCGTCTTTTCACGCGTGCAAAAATTTCGTATATATAAGTCCTCAGAATTTTCATTTTTTTCGCAAAATTTTCGATTTTCGCTCCCAATATCGCTCTCAAGCGCGCTCTCAAGCTTCCTCCCTCTCACAATGCGCTTGAGACCGATACCGCTAGTAGTCCAATCTCGCTTTTGAGAACGCATCTCGTTTCGTAAAATATTCTTTGTATATCTTGCATTCGAAATCGATATTCAATTCTGATATCGATCTCAAGCGTCCTTTTATCGCAAATTTTTTTGTTTTCATCCACTTTGCTTTTGTTCAAACTTTTTTTTGTTAATTTTGTTCTTCTGAAAATGATGGCCAGGACCAAATCCACTGCCCATGCCATAACCACTGTACAGCCATTGCATTTCCGTGTTCCATCTGGTATTGGCCGTAGACGTGACAAGAAGCAGGTCTGGCTGAGAGAGACTAGAAACCTCCGGAGATCAATTGAATTGTTGATCCTAGAGCTCCTTTTGGCCGATCTGTAAGGAATGACACTCTGTCACTTGGGCTGAATGTTCATTTTGTCGTAACAGCCATGCAAGCCTTACAGGGTGTTGTAGAAAATTTTTTGTCCCAGTTTTTTGAGGATACTTGTCTTTTGGCAGTGCATGGTAAGCGTGTCACCATCATGCAAAAGGATTTCATCATTCTCAAAAGGCTTCGGGACAGATATTTTGGTCTGCATGTTGATAATGCCAGCTCCTCCAAAGACATGTCTCTATTTGCTGAATCTCGTGTTTTGTGATGACAGTTCACTCTTGAGCCGTATACTCCTGATGATATATATAGATTTCGGCAAGAGTTGATCAGAACTTATGCCCAATACAGTGTAAGCATTGCACCTGTTAGGATCGAGGGCCCTCAAAAGGAAGTTGCTCCTGTCTTAACAGCCTTTCAGATTGCTTAGGATGCAGATCTTATTTTATATGATCAAAAATACAATCATTTTACATGTAAACAACCCATTTATGGGTTTTTTTTAAATTAAAATCAATATAGATTTTTAAAATCAGGTTGTGTCCATAGTGTAATACTGGAATGCAATTTTTTATATTGATAAAAAGACATGATGATTGGCATGTATTTGCTGATAGTGAATCTCAATGTTCTTCCATAAGTTGGATTGTTTCGCCAATATCTCTACATTTGATCTCGAGACTATTCACAAAAGATCGAGTGTTTACAGTTACTTATGAGTTTACCATTGAAAATGAATCTGAAGTCTGAAAGTACATCATCTTGAAGAGCAATAGTTCCTGCCGAATGTAGTTTAGACTCCAATCTTCTTTCACCTCAACACACGTCAAAACGGCATCATTGTATATAATTTCAATATTTTTTTTTTGAATGTTCACTGGCTTCCAAGTCTTGATCGAGTGGCACCCATTTACCTTTGTTTTTTTTTCATCTTTGATAATGGAAGCATAAGCTCAACATTTGTTTTTCAATTTGATAACGAAAGCACATGGAAGACATTTTAATTCTGCATTCTATTTCTCCATCTGATCTTTTGTCCCAGCCTTCATCCATAAGTCCAGATAATAAACTATTTGATAAATTTTTACACACAAACATCGTTGGAGTTTTGTGTACACTGACACTTAAAAAAAAAATTACAAATATATTCAAGAAAATAAACCAACTCAATCTGATTATTTTTTATCTCGTGCTCATTTTTAATGAATTTTTTACATCATTATATATCTTGCAATGAAATAATTCTGAAACTGTAGCATCTGGTGCAATCCATTCATCACTTTCAAAACTAGTTAATGGAATTGGTATTATTTGTCCAAAATTTTCTATTGTATCAGGAATGTACATTGATTCATAAAAAAAGATCCCACTATTAGCTAGATCTTTTGTAGAGTCTTCCTCGATATTGCAATTGTCCAATATCAGTGTGAATAACATCTAACACACCTACTAAAGATCCACTCGGCTCCTATTCATTTATTTTGAATGGATATAAATCTACAAGAGAAAAATGATCAGATTGGCAAGTGTACTATTAGATATTTATGAATGACAAAAATTAAAGTATCAAAATATCAATACTCACAGTTGTTGTTTTTGTGATCATGACGGTTGAATCCTTTTACATTTATCTTTGAATGTATATATACATGTTGGACTAGAATTTCAGAAATAGATTTTCCTCCTGATGATGTTCTAAAATCCAAAATTCTGGCCTTCCAATAAGATCGAAATGATAGTTTTGACCTTTTCCTTTTTCGAAATACTCCTCTTGATGATGGATGCATCAAAACCCAAGAGTTTTTTGAATATTTTCTTGGCACCCATAATCCATTATCATCTGTCTTGTTGAATAGAAGCACGGAGTCAATTGAGAAGCATGGCTTCCTTGATGGCGCCATTCGTAATTTGCATGCAAAAATCTGAAACAATGAACTATGAATATGAAAATTTGCGTAGACAAAAAGCCATGAATCTGAGAAAATGTGTTGGCAAAATTTTGAAACATTGATCTATTTGGTGTCACAAATTAACTCTGGTTAACTCTGTTAATCATGATTTGACAATGCATATACATTAATGGTAATCGATTTTCTCATCTCAACCATCTGTCATATTCATTTTCAATATTTTTGGGTCTCTTCAAGAGTGATGAGCTAGAAGGGCAGGCCTCTTGGAAAATTCTACGTTACGTAGAACCCCGATTTCAAGGTTTCAATTGGTCCACATGGCAAGGAAATAAGAAAAAAATAAAAAAAAACATCTTTTTCAAAGGCCCTCTTTGGGCTCTAAGTTTCTCTAATGTGATGGCCCACTCAAACACCCTGTGCTCCTCCTGCCAATAAAAGTCTTCCAGGCTTCCATAAGTATAATTGGAGGAGGGGTGAGATTTTGCTATTGCTAGTGATGGTCACTCAACTAGTACAGTTTTGTCATCAAGAAATGGCGCTGCACCGCTACTCTATATGTGAAGATAACTTGGGCTTAGGTGTTGATTACAGTGCAACACTAGCTAATGTTGAGCATATAGTTTACGGTACAATGAACTTACAAGACTGCAAAATACTGACTTTATGAAGTAATCGGTGATGTGAGTCATAAAACTCTGAATTGTGTGAGTGTAAATTGTATGTGCTGCTCTACTTGTGGAACGAGAATACCATTAGAGGAGTTCTCAATATCAAAGGATATACAAAAATATCAAAATAAATAAAACAATATTGTTTATTTGCTTGCCCACACCACTCCCAAGGCCTCCCAAACTCCCAATGATCTAACCACAGTATCTATAGTCATAGTTAAGAACTGTTAACAGTTCGCAGTATAACTTGACTAAATTCAAAAATATTCCCTCCATTGGTTACGAAAAGGGCAATATTTTCACGGGATCTAGAATATGACCGCCATCCCCAAATTCGAATCAGGAAAAATTGCAAAATGTTTACATATGCATTTCTTCCTATTGGAAATATGAGCGCCAACTACCTATTGGAATATGAGCGCCAACTACCTATTGGAATGAAAAAATGAGCGGCATTTCCAAATTTGAATCAAGCATACAAGCATGGAGATTGGATTGATCGTACATAGTATATAATATAATCAAAGAAGAGTATTTTGTTTTGCTTCATAGAATCTGGTCATAGTACTTTGATGCAACTGATTACTCTATTATTTTTTTGATGATGACATTATATCATCTACATGTGGATATCCCTATTGATTTGGCACCTTCGCAGAGAAGAGGAGGCAAAGGAGTTCAAATATCTGCTGAAGATCGTTCTCGTTACAGGGCATAATGAAAGAATAACGTGGATTTGTGGACAGATGGAACATTATATCCACAAGATCCAAGCACTTTGACACATCCCACATTCTCTTCAATAACTCATTTAGTTACATGGATATGCATTGGGCATAGTGGATTACTAGGATATTGTGAAAGATTGCAAAACCATGGAAAACAACTTTATATGAATAAAGTTCACTTTTTAGGAGATGAGTTAATTCGGATATCCTCTTATTGTCAGAATAGAGATTGTCATCTCCAAAAAATGTTAGAAGAAAATGAACAACTTAAAAATAATAATGAATCATTACAGAAGATAGCAATCAATATCAAATCAAAACTAGAGCAAATGCAATCAGTCTTACAGTCTATTCGTATTGAAAACTTACAGTTACTGAAGGATAAGGATTTGACAAAGAAAAAAGCTGAAAGTAAGAAGCGAAAGCGACAAAGTTGCAAGGATATTCAAACGCTTTCAAAAGGAGGTTATTGAAATAGAAGGATCCGTGCATTCAAGTAAGCATATTCTAAATTTTGTAAGTTTTTCAATGACATTTGGATTTAATTTCAGCTATGGTGATATTCTGTTAACTATCTATTTTTTTTGCAGATCTGCATTAGTAGCTCCTCGGAATATTAAAGACAATGTTGCACTAGGAATGTCATTGGGCACAATATTGACTTGCAAATCCATTGAGCATATCATGATGAACAGTAGGATTTCAAATGTAACGTGTAAAATAGCAAAGTCTTTGATGGTGGACATTCAAAATATTTTAGGATAAGACTATAGTTCAGGGTGCTTGTGATTTTGCAGGTATTAGTAGAGAAGCATATGCAACAATATTTAAACTAATTAGAGAAGCTTTTAAGCAAGTTCAAATTAGAAAAGTCCCAATCCCTAGGACATATCACTTGAAGAAAGAGAGGGATAAATTAAACATAGGTATGCATAAGATCACTGGAACTCCATTTCATATTGAGGAGGTGTATGAAACTGATGGAAGATCGATATTCTATAATTCATCAAACAATTTATTTGTTGATCTAAATTACTTGCTGAGATACATCGTCACATTCTATGATATAATCTATGAAAATTCGAATGACAAAATAATCATAGTACTTAAGTTAGATGAGTCAGAAATTGTGAAAGGGTAGAAGATGGAAAGGGTTAGTATAACTCTCATGAATGGTGCTCTATCCCAAACAGAGAACCAAGAAGATTTCAAATTCAGTGTCCAGTCAGAAAATGATATATGGTGGTTGGCAGCGTTTCAGGTAACTAGCCTCATTATTACATTACATTCATTGAATAGTATTAATACATTGTAAACTAAGTATGATTAATTCTTTGGACAGGTGCTGAAAGAGGATCATGATATATTATCATGGATATTCTCAAGGACATCTTATCCTAAGATCATCAAGGACCATATGGATGGAGGACTTCTCAATGTTTCAGGAGTTGGAGACTTCAATGTTGAATGGCACTTAGCAGGTGATTTGAATACATTGAAATGTATGTATAATGTCTCTCACGGTGCTACATCAAAACACCCTTGTTTGTACTGCATGAAAATGGCAAAAGATGTAACTAGGAGTACATGAATTACTAGAGAATATGCAGATCCAAACTGGAAGCCTGTGCTGCCTATCCCCTTAAAAAATGTGCATGTTTGCACTCTTCATGCAGAAGTTAGATTAATAGAAAAGATCATTTATCTTCATATAGTTTTTGCTTGGAATACTAAGCCAACATCATTAGCAAAGGAAGCTATCTCTCGATTAGAAGATGTTTTATCAAAAGCAAGACTCCATAAAGGACATGTCAAAATTCAAAAAGATGAAAAACTTTCAGGAAAGAATGGGAACATGCCAACTAAGCCAAGCATAGGAGGAACAAAAACACGTCGTTTTCTATCAAATCATACTGGTAAGGCTTCTAATATTCAACACTCAGTATGGACAGATATTATTGCTGCCACTCAGGACTTCAAGAAAGACGGCAAAACCAGAGTACTAAAAGTTGATGTATGGAAAAAGCTTGATAGTATGATTGCTATTTTAAGAAAAGAAAAATACTCTGATATTGATAAGAAAGCTGTCCAAAGGACTTGTGTCGAGTTTGTTAATGCAATATCAAAAGCATGGGGAGAAGATCACATCACTCATTACATGGTTAGTATAAAATTTTCAAAATGCTTTCAAATTTTCATATATATTTAGATCCAAACATAAGACTAACATTATGATATTGACATATGCAGCACATACTAAGAGATCATACAACATTTTTTGCAAATACATATGGAAGCTTGAGCGTATGGTCATCACAAGGGATGGAGAAGTCACACTGGCAAGCACGAGCAACATTTCATCGAAATACACAACATGGAGGAACCAATAAAAAACGAAACTACATTTGTCAATTGTTTCAGTGGTTCTACCGTAGAGTTCAGATTCGACATATAACAAAGTCCACACAATACAACAAGTTTAGAAAAGCATGCAAGTTCATACAGGAAGAGAAAATTAGATGATTGCTGAGTAGAAGATCATCATTGCTGAGTAGAAGATCATCATGACATGTTCAGAATCGCTTTGCAAATTCATTGAACAAGAGAGGAGCAATACCCAATGTAAATGTATTGATTGTATTATACAAAGTGTCAACTATTCATCATCAGATCTCGTATCAGATTCTATGTTAGTATTGTCATGAAGAAATTCTCTACTAGCATATGCATTTAATAGATGTGCATTATCCTTATTTCCACTAAGCTCAATATAAGTGGAATACAATGAATAATGGGAGTTCCTTAAAGGAACATTCCCATCAATAAAGCCTAAAATGTTCAAAACATAAGATCTTTTGACAAAAATGATCTTATTTGTCTTAACAAATTTATGTCCTCCTAGATAAAATGATAAAGCTTTAATTGCCATTATAAGACTCTCCCCGCTCAGTTTGGAACGAGCAATACAGATCTCATTCTTCAAGAAATGCCAAAGATAGTGGCCCAGTCCACTGTCCCTCTTGAACGAGGATGCGTGTTGTCTGAAACCACCTCGTCTTGCAGCAAAATTATCTATTATGAGAGCATCCTGCAATAGGAAATATGTTAGCAAAAACACATTCAGTGATTGAAAACATTCAAATACAAGGAAGATTAAACACTTACACATTCTTCATCATCAGCAGCAACCAGATCAGGATGATCAATATAATGATCACGTACTGAAGTGGAATCATCAGTGAAATGCATTAATGATGGACGAGGGAAGTCCATCTGAGATTGAAATGCCGCGAATTCTTCATCAGATGGTCTGCCTCGCCCATCCTCAGCTATATTTGATAAAGTCTTATTTAGGCATTCTTCACCGGTCATAAGACCTTTCTCATCATCAAAATCAACACCAGCAACAAGGTCATCTATCTCAAAATCTACAAAGTCGGAGAATTTGGAAATTGTGCCGGATAATAAACATAGAATATTGTCCTCACGATAGTAAAAAAATTTACATAAATCAATAGTAGTAAAATATACATTGTCATTAATATAACATATAGACAAATTGAAAAGACATTTTGAATCCTCCATAGATTTGGATTCATTATCAGATGTATTATGGCCAGTGAAAGAATCTCGGAGAACATCAGTATTTAAATCCATGAAGTCACTTTCTTTATCAGGAGTGTCGATAAGAAAGTGACTGATATCCTTAATGACTGACTGAACAGAGGAGGGTGCAAAAGGAGGGTCAGCAACAGGAACTTCATCATCATCTGGGATCTGAACTAACAGAAAAAATACGAAACCACTCTGATATTCAACCAATCGACATTTCTTGTTGCAATACGGACATATAGCTACCTCTGTTTTGGATACTCCTATAATTGTTGTAGATACTACACATCCACCTCCTCCTCCTCCTCCTCCCAATTTCTATACATATATAGATTTGGATGACTATCTGAAATTTGAGAAAGACATATCGGATGCTATAGATACAATTGGTATCCAAAAGTAACGGATCACAAGAAAGAGCTGCAGAAAATGAAAGATGAAGACATCCATGAACTTGCAAAATAAAGTGAGCTCCTCATCCAGCAAGTGGTGGTCGAAGCTCGACATTGCAAGGGCCCAAGACCTCAACCGTAGAACTATCAGTTCCTTCAACCTACCACCAAGTCTTCATCATGTTTCCTTACCGTTACCAAACCGTCCATCCGAATATGTTCCTACCACCAGTTTTTGATGAATCCATCCCCTTGAGACTGATAACCAAAGTTTGTGCAACTTGCAGATCAAAGGTTTTCCTTGAGACTGAAACTTCAACTGAGAGAAGAACCACGGAACCACCCAGAGGCAAATGGAGGATACAGACCTCCCAGAAGAAACCAAAGATGGAATTTGCCAAGAAACCAAAGATGAAACCGTCAATGGTAGATACAAGTGACTAAACAAAGAGACACATGGAAAGCACTCGAGCATGCAAGTTGTAAAGCTGTTGAGAACTCTCCAAATTTTGAGAATGTCAACCCATTACAGCAATAAGACATTCTAAATCCAATTGCAGCAATTCGTGAAAGACAATTTTTGTGATAAAGACTGGCTAAAATAAGCACTTGGTTTTATGTAAGCAAACTAGGATCTACGCTTTTCCAAGTGACAATCGAAGATGCCAATGCAAAGCGGAATGACATCGTCCAATATGAGTTGCAGTGGGTCCTGCAACACATTAGGGGTGGGATAATGTTGGTTGATTCTGACGAATCCCCAAGATACTCGGACAGAGCAACTCAAGAGCACCTCTCACCTTAGACCGATGGATGAGACTAATGAAGACTGAAAGCCGAGAAATACTAGCTAGGAAAAACAAGTAAGAACTGTGTAAGGCTCATGGTGAATCCCGGAAGATGGAATGACCATGTAGGAACTAGTATTTCTAAGCAAATGTAATAAATGCAAGTAGACTCCTCTTAAAAAAAGTAGAGTGAGCCACCTTTTGATGGTGATCTCTAGTGGAGAGCAATATTCCACTTGTAATTTGTGAAATGTGGAAATTCCACTAGGATGCCACCTAAGGAGCTCTCTTGCTTATTTAAGAGACTCCCTCTTTTTGAAGAGGAGCTTTTTGCATTGTATCTACTCCATGCTTAATAAGAAGATTTTCCATGAGTTTGATGCTACACTAAGCTCCTTGATCATGATGGTTTTCTTGAGTGATAGGATCACCTATGAAGGCTAGCTCTTTGTTCAATTCCTTCACTCTTAAGACAAAAGTATGTGCACTCTTCCTTTCTTTTGATAACTTCTATAGATTTGATTCTTCAAAGCTAACATCCTACTTTGGTTCTTGGATTCATAGACCTTTTCCAAAGTCTCCCAAGCATATTGAGCCAAAGTGCAATCTCCTACCTCTCTTAAGAGTTCATTTGCAACATTCATTTTTATACAATGTAGTGCAATATTGCACCTCTTGTTGTCAGTGGCTTTTCCTTGAGGATGAATAGGTTCATCCTCCTTACCATTTACAATCTCCATTAGATCTTGAATGATCATGATGGATTCCATTCTAACTTTCCCTATGGAATAGTTAGTTTTGTTTAGCCTCTCATTAGTATCCAAAAGATATGTCTTTAAAGATACAAGTTCAACTCATATTGAATGAACTAAGCTTTAAATTTGACAATTTGGTTCAGGGATATGCAATTATGGGTAAGCTACCCATACTTGAAAAGCTCCAAGACACACTGATGGCCGAGGAGTCAAGAAGGAGCCAAATGCAAGAGAGGATGGATAGGCTTTCCATCCAAGGTATAGATGACCAAGCTCTCTTCACCAAAGGCAAAGGATAAACATTCAAGAAGGCTTCAACAAAGCTTAAGAATCAAGAAGGACCCTCAAATGCATCTCCATCAACCACCAAAGTCAAGAAGGACAAATCCAAGGTGAAGTGCTACTACTGTAGCAAGATGGGGCATTATGCCTCGGAATGCTTCAAGAGGAAGAAAGATCAAAGCTAAGCCAACATGAGCAAAGAGGAGGAGGAGGAGAGTTCACATGAGGACTCTCTCATGATGTCCATATTTCTTCAACAAGCTTCAAAGGAGAAGATCCTTGGTGGATCGATTCGGGTGCTAGTTCACACATGACTAGAAAAAGGGAGTTTTTCTCTTCTCTATTATCTTATGATGACCTATAAAATCTATCTATACAACAAATGATGAAGCTTGTAAGATTGAAGGAGTTGATAGCATTCCCTTTGCTTAGGATCTTCCAAAAAGATCAACATAGAAGGTGTTTTGTACATTCCTACAATAACAAAGAATCTTCTAAGTGTTGGCCAAATGGTAGACAATGGTTTCAATGTTGATTTTGCTTCAAATGAATGTTTCATCAAGAAGAAGGGTAAGATAATGGCTAAGGGCACTAGACTTGGCAAACTTTATAAGTTGGATGCATTTGTGGATACTAATATTGTCATGTTGGCCAAGAAGATCAAGATATCTACCTTCACTTTATGGCACAAAAGACTTGGACATGTCAACTTGGGTTATATGAAGGCTATGATCAAGGAGGAGTATGCTTTAGGCCTACCAAGGTCTATTGGGAAGGAAGACAAGGTTTGTGAAGCTTGTCCTTTATCCAAGGAACATAAGAAGGTGTTTTCTAACTCCATCACAAAGTCATCTCATCCTCTTGAACTTATACACTTGGATGTGCATATTGCAAGCACCAGATCTAATGGAGGTTCATCCATGTTTTTAAACTTCATTGATGACTACTCAAGATATTGTTGGGTGTTCTTACTTTCCTTCAAGTCTCAAGTATTTGATACTTTTGTAAAGTTCAAGCTGTTTGTGGAAAAGCATCATAATCATATCATCAAGATTCTTAGAAGTGACAATGGTGGAGAATTCATCTCCAATGAGTTCAAGGCCTTTTGTGAGGAGGAAGGGATCAAGAAATAGACTTCTTATTCTTACGCTTTTCAACAAAATGGAGCTGCTAAAAGAAGGAATAGAACATTATGTGAATGTTCTAAGGCTTTAAGATTGGATGCTTGTTTTCCCAAATCCTTTTGGGGTGAATCTCTTGTATGTGCAAACTACTAGATGAAAGGGTGTCTTGCAAAGCGATTGAAGGCAAAACTCCTTATGAAATGTTGTATGGAAAGAAACCCAATCTTAATCACTTGAAAGTTTTTGGGTGTATATGTTATGTGCATGTGCCATTGGAAACAAGAACCAAGGAGGATCCATCTTCCACAAGAGGGATCATGCTTGGATATGCAAGCTCAAGCAAGGGCTACAAGATCTATCTCCCATCCTTGAAAAAATTTGTTGTTTCAAGGGATGTTATATTTGATGAACATAATATGCATGTGCTTGAAGAAGGCTCAAGTGCTCCAACAATTAAGAAGAAGATGGCCGAGGAGCAAGATCTTGATTTTGAGGAGGAGCAAGCACCAAACCCACAGATCACACCAAGGAGATCTTCAAGGGAAAAAGTGGAGCCATCAAGGCTCACATATCAAGGCAAAGGGCAACAAGATGAGGGTATCTCATGTGCTTCTTATGTTATCTAGTTTTGAAAAACCATATAATGTGAAAGAAGCATTGAATCTCAAAGAATGGTATAAAGCTATGTTGGATGAGTATAATGCCTTGATTGAGAATGAAACTTGGTTGCTTGTTGATAGATCTCAAAGGAATGTAATAGGATGCAAGTAGTTCTTCAAGCTTAAGTTGAATGCAAATGGGAGTATTAACAAACATAAAACAAGATTAGTTGCAAATGGTTATGCTCAAGAGAGAGGGATAGACTATGAGGAAACTTCTGCACCCGTGGCCAAGATGGTCACAATAAGGCTAATCATCGTACTTGCATCACATTTTGGATGGATCCTATGTCAAATGGATGTCTCTAATACCTTTTTGAAAGGTTTTTTTTGTCTATATGGAGCAGCCAGAAGGGTTCATCAAGCATCTATGGCTTAAAGCAAGGAGCATCTATGGCTTAAATCAAGGAGCATCTATGGCTTAAGGCAAGCCTTGAGATCTTGGAATTCAAGATTACATTGCTATCGGATTTCACTTTCTTTTGTTCAAAGTAAATTTGATCCAACTCTTTACATTAATTTTGATGATGTTGGTATTGTAGTTTTACTCATTTATGTAGATAACATCATCATTAGTGGTAATAGTGTTGATGGTATTGAGATAATCAAGATAGATCTATCTTTAGAGTTCAAGATGGTAGATCTAGGGTGTCTTCACTTCATCTTAGGCAAAGAAGTACTTAGAGGATATTATTTTATCTTTATAAGTCAAGTAAACTATGTTCAATGTCTTTTGAAGAAGTTTAAGAGTGTAAAAGTGTTGGCACGCCAATGGAGCAAGATGTAAAAGTGTAAAAGTGTTGGCACACCAATGGAGCAAGATGTAAAAATGCCAAATGAAGATGATGAAAGATCCTTCATGGACATCACTTTGTTTAGGCAACTTATAGGATCCTTAATGTGGATCACCATAACTAGACCATATCTTGGCTTTAGTGTATGTAGGATGAGCCAATCCATGCAAAAACCATTGAATATCCATTGGAAAAAGGTTAAGAAGATTCTAAGATATATCTTCAACCGAGGTCGAGTACAAAACTTTGACAACTACTACAAAGGAGGTACTTTGGATCAAGAGATTATTGGTGGAGCTAAAGATCATGGATTCAGAGGAGGAACCAATCATCTACAATGACAATATATCAGCACAACACCTTGCATCTAACCCAATCTTCCTTGCAAGATCTAAGCACATTGAGATATGCCATCACTTTGTGATAGAAATGGTTCAAGCCAAGGAGATTGCCTTGGAGCATGTTCCAAGCAATGAATGTGTAGTTGATCTACTTACTAAACCACTTCAAAAGACACCTTTTATGAAGTTCAGATCATCACTTGGAGTGATTAGTAAAGCAATGATTGAACCAAGCTAGATAATGAGGAGGAGTGTTAACAATTCACAATACTAGCTTGACTAGTTTTGGTCATATGACTTGTAAATAGTTAGATGGTCATGATGTGGCTTGTCACACATGCCAAATAGCATAGGATTCCATTCATAAGGATGTTCTCAAGTTGACCTAAGTGATAGAACCTTTTGAATGAGTCCAAATCGGGCTTAGATACAAGAGAGAAAAAGTAGAAGCTACTTGGTAGTTTTTACATTGCTTGGATCATTAGAACAGTGAATTAACTTCAACTGCTACGTAGCTCTTTTCTCTTCAACAACTCATGATCAATGTGATGCCATGAAATTGTTAAATATTGAATATCAACATAAATATGGCATGATATACTCAAAAATAAAGATATCAGCTGGATAAATATAAATCATGGAGAGGCCTAAGTCATTTTTCGAGAATATATCTCCTAAGTACTTGCCTTGTAATTAAGGACAAGTCCTTTAAAAGGGAGGACATTGCCTTGGATAACCTTTATTAGGTCGTCCACGCGAAACGACTAGATATGAATAGACATGTTAAACTAGAGTAATTTTAACTCTTAGTTAAATATACCTTTTATGGTATAATTGAACGTATACTCAATCTAATTGTTAACTAAACCTTTTTGGGAGAGTGACACACCTGTTGTTTTAGAGGTGTGTTTGTTTGTCCCGTAGAACATATATTGATCTCACGCTTTAGTCTCGACCAGAGAGAGAAGAGTTTATTATTTGTAAGAGTTTGAAGAAGTGAATAGAGTGCTGAGAGTTATTCTCCCTTATCTCTGTCCTCCGCACTGTTGAGTGTGAGTGATCCTGAGTCTACTAGCAATCTCTAATGCATTACATGAATAATTCTCTGATTAGACAGACTCTCTAGTGCATTATAGTCGGTTGTTGTGTATTCGTAAAACATGCTCTAAAGAACTGTCTTAAAATCAACTTATTCGTCTGTCGCGAATACTTTCTTTTTGGCACTCAAATAACGTCTACATTTGGTACAATCTAGCACGATCATTGAATGAAACTATATGTATACATTTGAGATGACAATCCTTGTCTAAAGAATTGAGTCTTTGATCTGTGTTCCTAATTGTACTGACATAAGTTTCTAACGTGCTCTAAAACTATTCGTGCTCTTTAACCATAAACTTGGACTTAAGTTGTTGAGGACTTCTGTCTAGAAACAAATAGTTCGCGAACTTGATTAACTAATTGTCTGCACAAACACAAATACATCAAACATTTCTCGACTCTCTCTTGACACCTTAATCAGCCGGAGTGTAGTACTGTTGTGCTACTCTGATAACATCTCATCTGTAGAACGCGTTTCATTCGATTTGATAGAGGCAGGACTGCTGTTCTGGAATTATTTAACACTACAAAGCTAGTTCAATCTGTAAAAGGGGATGAACCTATTACTGACAATACAAAAAAATCAATGCGCAAGGCATCTACTTCGTCTATCTCAGATAAGATTCTGATGCTATTATTTTCACACACACTTTTGAATACGCAAGTGGTATTCAATATATACACAATTTTATAGGTGTGCAGATGAAGAAAGTACAAAGTGGATGTGCTATCTATAGGAGATCATAGGTGGTTGTTGTCGTTGTCAAATCTATTAGCACAGTTGCATGGGATGAGCGTGAAAAGATCGTGACGTCAACCTTTGCTTAAATGAACATTGGTGAAGATGCGAAAAATGCGACACTCATACGAAATGCCTTAGGATTTGATTGACAAGATGCCTTCGCTTTTCCTAGGGTGCCTTTGTCATTTTGTAAGGCAGTGTCGTCTTTTTTGCCTGTCACAAATCATGTGTAAAAACACAGTGTCGCATTTTTCACCTTTTTTGTCTATGGAAATTTACTTGTATTTATGTAGACAGTCAAGCTTTTTGTCTGTCTTATTTTACATGTAAATATCAGACTGTGCGACAACATGAGTAAAAATGCAGCATGAATGGAGGTAGACTAAAATAGGATTTAGGAGAGTAGAGGAGATAAATCCAATAGAATGAAGCCAAAGTGGTAGTTATCTCATGATCACACCATAAAGACCTTTAGCTCACCACCTATGTGCTTTGGTCATCTATCTTTTATTTCCAATTAAGTGTGCATGGGGGCCTTGCATTTCATTGGACCATGTTTTGACTTTACTTTTGAAGGATGGTGAAGATTTGACTTGTCATTTCCTATTCTCTTTTTGAAAGGCAAGACCTCTTGACTTTGTTCAAGGGTCTTTAAGGTTGTGATCTCCTCTCATCTTTTATACAACGAAGGGGAGACTCTTCATTTTTCTTTCTTTCTCTCTTTTCATTTTGTCAAATTGAAATATCCCATAGTACTTGTGGTGAGTCACACCCTTTTAGGGTTGTCCTTGTCTTTGGAGGGTAATCTTGATGATAAAAAATACCACCTTCAAGCTGTACTGTAAATACGCAACTCGAGCAGCTGTAGAAGGCGATACTGGGACACCTGATGAAGAAGATGATGAACCTGACAACCAGCCCCAATGGTTCCGCACCATGATAGAGAAAGCCAAGAATCTAGTGGCTGATATTTATAACTTCGACCACCATAATCAAAAGAACATTTTGGATCTGATTGAAGCAGAGCGAAAGTATCAAGTCTCTCTTAAGGAGTCTTACGAGAAGACAAGAGGGTAATTATGCATGATCTAAGGCTTTGATAGCCAGGGGTTTAGGGTCTACCCTAATGGCACTCTACCCTAATCTCATATCTGAGATCATTTGATATGGATTGAGAGCTCATTTTGTACATACTTTGAGAGATTATCAAGAGATGGTGATTTTGGCAAGTTTTTTCTTTAATGAGGAATTGATGAATGATGAATGTGATGTTTTTTGTGTCCAATGAATAGATCTGAATTTGAACAAAGTACTGTACTTTCCATGTGTGTGACAAGATGTGAGAATCAATTATTTCTAGTTTTATCATGGTATTCAAAAGCTCTTGCCAATTAGATGCAAAATAGGTTGAATTGTGTGCTAGTTTTCTATCTATTAGATATAAGTGAAACCTTTGATGCTTTTTCAATGTTTTACTATCCAAATGAGGTTCTAACCTCTGATTTTGACATGGTATCAGAGCCCAAATGCAACCATCAAGGCTCAAATACAAAGAAGAGAGAAGCAATTACAAGCTGATGATTGTTTTTTATTGCCCTTATTACTACCTTAAGTTTGATGATGTTCTTTCAAGTGTGAATGAAACTTTAGCAACAAACGAGTGATTTGATGCAATGAAAAGTGAGTATATGATGCATTGTTTGAGATACTTGTAAAATTATTGATCCTCCATCATAGATAGAAAATGCTACTATTTGCAAATGGGTCTTTAACATCAAGCTTAATCAAGATGGTAGTATGAACGATTATAAAACAAGACTAGTTGCCCCCAAGGGATATGCTCAATTCAAGGGGATTGGCTATGATGAAACACTTGATTCTATCATAGTTTGTGGTGGTGATTTCATTAACTCACATGCTTTTAGAGATTTACTGCCTTTGCAACATTTGTTAAAAAATGAGAAGTCTCTTGGAACATGAAACTGTACATCTATCTTCACCGACATTATCTCCAAAAAAATGGGATTGACGTCAAACTATGTCTATTCTTTTCACTTACTTAAGCAAAAATGAGATTCTGTTTTGGCTAAGTAACTATCATTTGAAAGCATTGCAGGAATAAATTTCATTCAAAATTGCAATAATCAATTTTTATTCAGAATTACAAGAATCAATTTCATCAATGACAGCATCTTGCAATTCATCTCCTCTTAGATGATTTTCATCATCACTCTCACTTTCAAAAATTATTTCATCATCTTGACTATTAGACTTTCTATTCTCAACATCTATAAAAGTGGGTGCCTCAAGTATGGTTTGAAGATTTACTACATCTCTAGGTAGCTCAATCTCAAAGTTAAAATGAAGGTTTTCCATTTCATTCTCAACATTTGCACCCTCAAATACTCGTCGTGAACATGGTTCAACTTGAGCTACAAACCACCATATCTTGTTTAGTCGATATGGTTGAAAAAACACTTGCAAAAATTACTATTTGAAAACATGTTGAAAACTCAAATACTGAAGTCACTTGCAATAAAATGAATACATGATAGCATAGCATGTGCACATGCTCACAGTGACGAGACAACACCAATGTGTCAAGGGACTCCATGCTCAATGTTTTTGATTCAATTGCAAAAAATTCACTTGGATCTGATTTTACGGTTGCATTTGGCCCTCTACAAACTACCTTGAACTATTTCACATCAAATAAAAAATAATGTCCACTTTCACCAAATGACACATCATAAATATTTTGTATAGTTCCTATGTATTCTATGTCTCCTGAGATGGGATTCCGATCTCGTGCACTGCTTTGACTTTTTTGTTGAAAAGATGCTCTTACACCACAATCGTGTGTGTACATGGTGTTTCAAAATGATTAAACAAATATTGTTATGTTCTAACAATAAAGTATCTAAAGAATAATAGCTTTCATTCACATCCTCTTGCAAAGTCCCATTTTGCGTTTGATATTTTTTGTCTCTCTTTTGTTGCTTTTTTTAGTGTGTCATGCATCCACTCTATAGTGTATTGCTTGGGCGATGGCTTGACATCATGTGAACTTGTGGCCATGTGTCTACCTCTATTCTATTGTTGGCTCTTTCTAGACAAGGCCCTCTCTTTTTTCTCTTCTTTGTATAGGTCTAACCATTTATTTATAACTCCACAATTATAAAGCATGAATGTAAAAAAATTTTCTTGTTGGAAGGGTGTCAACCTATGGACCTTTCTCATCCCTTGAGGTTTTTCACTAGTTACCTCTTTGGCTTCCTCATCACGCCACAATAGTAGAGCTAATGGATGTAATTGGTGCAAAATTTCAATAACATAAAAGAGAGATCCATGTACTAACCATCCCTCTGACATGCTACCTTCAAGCCTTGCCTTTTAACGCACAAAATCTTTTAAGACTTTCATGTATCTTTCCATAAAGAACATGCACCTAAAAACTCAGAAATGGTTCAAAATAAGTGTTTTATTTAATGAGTTCATGTATCAACTGATTTAGTTTAAATACACATGTAAAAGAAAATTTATCACTTATACCTAATGTGCACAAGACCAGTAATAGAAACTTCTTCAACCAAGTGCACCAATAAATGCACTTGCGAGTGCATGATGGAAGTCAGAAAATATCTCTCAAACATGCACACAATCTCCACCATATCCTCATGTCTCTTGCGAAGATCCAGCTCACGGATTTCTTTTGAACACATCCATCTACAACATATTCAATCCATTTTATGTCTATTTGAATTTCCAATCAATAAATACTAAATAAAAAAATGCACCAAGTACATGTAAATACTTGACAATGATTGATAGTTTGTATATAGTCTCACAAATATCTTTTGACAAGCACCTGCGAATTCACAATGGATAGATGAATTGAATCATCTTTAGCCAATCATGAGATTTGAGACCTTGCAACTTTCTATCCACTGTGAATGATGACCATAGAGAATGGGCAAAACTAGTTGGTGTTCTAATGTCATGAATAATGGAGCGCAGATGGTTAAGCTCCTCCTTAGTGAATGTCCAAGGTACTTCTATGAGTGTCTCTGAATGGATGGCCTTCATGTAAGTATTTACGATGATTTTCATAAACAACTTTTTTGAGACTATAAGAGTATCTTCCCACATGATTTGGCTCGCATAAAAAACAAGCATTTTTTTCAGCCGTTTGAAAGCCTGCCCAACAAATGGATACTATCAATCACTATAAAAATATATATATATATGTCAAAGAATAGTTCTAGCCATTGTAGTATATCATGTAAATGCCAGGAATTACTAGTTGTATGTAACTGTAAACAAACTCCTATGTACACAAGATAGACATTGTTGTCAAAAAGTGGTATGCAGAAGATAGGTCTAGCTCGAAAAGAAACGAACTCGAAAAGAAACAAATGAAAATAATTCAAGTGTCTAGAAAAAAAAACTTTTCGTGCCTAGCGGAATAAACTATCTTTATCTTTCCAATGCATGACTACGCCTATCAATTTCAAACAAAACAATAGTGATAGAAATCACCTTTGAACTTATAGTAACTAACTTGAAAATCGCCAGTACTACAGTGATTACGTAGCCAAACAATAAAGCATTGAAAATTATCAGACAAATAATTAGTCGCGAATTGTTCGCGAATTAGTCGTGAAGAACTATAGAAAACGCATACATTCTAAGATGAAGCTGAACGCAATAAAGGATAGTAGTGATTCAAAACGAAACAGAAGTAAATGAGTATAATAAGTTGCAGATCAAAACCGCGTACTCTATGCTACCTCTGAGCGGTTAAAATGAAAGTCTGAATTAAGCACAATGCTGATAAGCAGTGGCGCAATAGCAATCTCAAAAACAACTCTAGGAAGTGAGCTAGAATACTCAGGAGTGTTCAAGCTCACAGGCTTGAGAGAGAGAGAGAGAGAGAGAGAGAGAGAGAGAGAGAGAGAGCTAACTATTCAAATGCTTGATCATAACTTCAACTTCTGATGATAATAAAATTGTATGAATATGAACAGCTATTTATACTAAGAAATTAGGTCGTCAAATTCGATCACTAGTTGGCTGGTAATCCGTTGGCATCCATCTGGTTCCTTGTCATTGATTGCTGATAAGCAGTGAAATTGGCCGTAAATGTTCTGTCTACATAAATGAACCAAAACTGTAGCTCTACAGAAATGAACTAAAATAGCCACAGGCGACACTATCGGATTTCTCGCAAAAAATACGAAAAACGAGAAGGTGCCCTTAAATCTCATTTAGAGTTGTCCCACACTTTGCCAGAGTCATTTCCTTAACATTTGAGGCTCTTTAAAAACAGCGAAAAATGCGACACTATGATTTTACACGAGATTTTTGTTAGGCAAAAAATGCAAAAAAGGAGACACTGTATTTTTTCATTGGAGTTCCTAACAGGTGAAAAAGACAAAACTGTTGTAAACTCCGTGTAATTTTGTAGACTGTGTAAAAACACTTGGAATTCTGCAAATTGTATGAAAACACGAGAAAATCCACAGAACTGGATAAACGATGGATGAAGATTAAAACCGATTAGTCAATTGGTAAGAAGGAGAATAATCCAACACTCCCCCTTAATCTGAATCCTTGAATGCTTGACCTTCAAACTTAGTTCTACACAAAATGTTATGTGTGACTCCAAACTTAATGGTTTAGTAAAAACATCTACTGTCATATCTTGCATTCTACAATACTGCAATTTGACCTCTTCGTTGAGAACTTTGCTTCTGACAAAATGATACTTCAGTTCAATGTGCTTACTCTCGGAATGAAATCTAGAGTTGGCTGATAAAGCGATGGCACTTTGATTATCACAAAATAATGTTGTCGGAGCATATTGATTCAGACCGATATCTGAGAGTAAGTTCCTCAACCAAATTGCTTTCTTTGTAGCTTGAAAGGCTACAATATACTCTGATTCAGTGGAAGATAGAGCTATTGAATATTGCTTGCGATTGTTCCAGGAAATTGGACCATTGTTGAGGGAGAATGTAAATCCGGAAGTAGATTCTACATCTCCTGCCCAACTTGCATCTGTGCAACCACTAAATAAATTGAGTTTGGCGTTGCTGATTGCTCCATAACAAATGCAAAAATCAATAGTAGCTCGAAGATGTCTCATGACTCTGATAAGAGCCTTCCAATGTGTTATACCAGGATTAGGTATATATTAACTGAGAGAGCTGACTGCAAAAGCTATGTTTGGCCTGGTATAGATCATGGCATGCATAAGAGATTTTTATAATAGAATGGTAAGGATACTCACGAATATGCTGCTTCTCATGAATTGTTTGGAGAAACACCGGTGCTTTGACAATTTGAGTCTTGGTTCCATTGGTGAGAGAGCTAACTTGCAATTCATCAGATTATACCTGACTCTGACATTTTTAGATGTACCTCTGTTGTGTAATGCAGACCAACTTCTATTTTCTGTCTCTGTGGATTTGTATACCAAGGCAAAAATGAGCTTCACCCAGATCGGTCATGTCAAATTTAGAAGATAGCATTGTCTTGGCTTCTTTTATCAAATCGGTACTGTTGCTGAAAAGCAATGTATCATCCATGTACAGAGTGATAATGATAAAAGACTGTTGCACTACTTTGAAGTAAATGTTTGAATCTGAAGAGCTAGGTGTATAGCCATGATCAATAAGGAAAGTATTGATCCTTTGAAACCATGCTCGAGTAGATTGCTTCAAGCCATTAAGTGTCTTATGGAGTTTACACACATAATTATGTTTAATCTCGATCTTTTAACCTTTGGGTTGCACCATGTAAATGTCTTCTTCGATAGCTCCATTGACATATGTTGTTTGTACATCCATTTGATATATTTCCAAATCTGTTGCAGCGGCAAATGGCAGCAAAAGTCGAATAGAAGAATGCTTGACTACTGGACTGGAGGTCTCAGTGTAATCGATGTTGTATACCTGAGAAAATCCTTTGGCTACAAGCGGTGCCTTTCTTCTGTTCATGCTTCCATCTGCATTGTACTTGACTTTGAAGATCCATTTGCAATCAACTATGTTTCTACTAGCAGGTAGTTCAACAATTGTCCACGTTTGATTCTTGATAAGAGATGAATGTTCTTTATTCATAGCTTCTTTGCAAAGATCTGAATCAAGCTGACTCAGTGCCACTTGGACAGACGTAGAGGACAGACGTCAGAACCTGAACAAGATAAGTTGCAGACTCGTCGATATACCGGTTAGGTGGTCTGCTGGTCCTTGAAGATCTTCTGGGTAATACAGGAAGTTGATTATTTCCATCATACTGTAGTTGCTGATTTGCAACATCATCATCTTTTGATCTGTTGTTGATTTGTTGTTCGTCAAGAGTAGAGGAGCTTGGACCTTCAATAGGAATAGTCGACTGAGGAACTGGAAAGTTCAAAGCGTCAGGAGAATCTGATAGGTCAGATACATGGGGACTGCTCTTTCCTTTGAAGTCTTGAAACTGAACTTCGATGAAGATGACATCCAGACTAGTGAATATCTTTGACTCGATGGGATCAAACAACTTGTAGGCTTGATCTGAAGTAGTGTAGTTGATGAAAACACACTTGAGATCACGAGGAATCTACGCAAAAGTCGATTCTCAATCTGCTTATCAACCCGCTTCTAATTAAGACCTGACCGATGAGTGCACTTTTTACCCTAAATCGGCTTATGTATAGAACCGGTAGATATGTCCTTTGTAAGAACCGGCCGTTGAGAACCGTTGGGTCCCTTTGAGCCAATTCACCGTACAAACTTTAACATTCATTAATGGCTTTTAGCAAATGACTATTTTAGCAATAATCATTTTTGAAATGATTTATGAATTTTCATAAAAATAGTTTATATTGGAAACCAGATATAGGAACCGACGGTTCTTATAGAAACCTGGTCCGGATCGATTTCCGAAAATTGGAGAAGCCAACAATACAATATAGTAAAGAAATTGGCGAGAACTGAAGAGCGAGGCTAGCCGTGTAATGATGCACATAGGCATGCTTCGCATATCTAGGTGTAATCCGATCTTGCAATTGTATTGCCCATTTCGAGAGACTAGTTGCACTAGACTTAAATTTAGCTATTACATACATGTCTTTTGTTCATCTCAATGCATTTATCTAGTTTGTTTTATGTATTGCTAATCATTTCTAATTTTGTCTTCCATCCATTGTCAACTGTCAAGGTACACCGATGCAAATGGTGAGTTCACGTTCGTCATCTTCAGATGATGAGGCAGGACCATCACATATAGGATTAGAGGCCTGGTTACACCAGAGAATACCATGCCCATGTGCATAATGTAAATATGCACTACGACGAGAGCGACATACCACTATATCACATGTTCGCATGTATGGTCAGATTGAGAGGGAGTCGTTATTTGTGCGGATGGAGAGCGGTTCTTTGGTGAGTTCTACTTTGCAAACCTCTTTATATTGCTAAAATACATGATTGCACGTTCCTTTTCCATGTATTTGTTTGGCGCCCTTTTTTATTGGAGGAATATTCTGTTATTCCTTATTGTTGTTGCACTTGTATTGTGTAGGACGATGACTCACACTCACATGACTATCAGATAATTCAACCAGATGTTGTCATGCAATCTGGCACGAGAGCCACCACTTTCCTCTCATACATCACCCGTGGACTTGCACAAAGATATGTCCCGAGGAGACACAGCACATGAGGATGTCCATTCACATCACATAATCACGAGGGGGACATGGATGACATGATGGATGCATTCTTCACAAACCCACTCGAGGCCACATTGACAAGGCAAGAAAGATGATGTGTGGCTTGGCATCCACTCCTTTGTACGAGGGTGCACAAATGTCAAAGTTGCGAGCTTGTTTTCTACTATTGAACTTGCAAACTAAGTACGGGTGGTCGAATGTGAGTGTCACAGAGTTGTTTGGGGAACTACGACAGGACACATGTGATGTCTAAAGGGTGCCTTCACAAGGGACAACAAGCTAAGTGGACTAAAGTCTCATGACTGGCATAAATTTTTACAGGTTGGCGTGGCATGTTTTTTGACATTTTTTCCACCTCAACATTGTTGATTACATTTAATAGCATGTCTTGTGATTTCGTGATGATCTCATTGCGCATATATGTATCTCAATGATCATGACCAAATTGTTTTTGTGCATGTAGTTTGTGCTTTCCTTGGTGTTGAGAGGGTTCTTGACAGAGGAGATAAGGAGTGCAATCTACAAAATCAGTGGTTTGGTGAGGTACGGTGAATGCGCTTGCGATTCACATCATTTTTTCTTGGGGTGATTCAAGATGATGATCTTACTAACACGTATGTCATTATTGTTTCTCTTTCCTATGAAGATACATTTCATCCAAAGAGATACCATTGGCATCCATTGAGGCAGCAAGACAAAGCTCCATCGCGGTAGCGTGTTTGATCAAGAAGCACTTTCCCACATCCATTCTCACCATTCAAATGCATCTCATTGTGCATTTAATAGATGAGGTGGCCATTGCAGGTACATCATATACTTGCGTCAATTACCTATTCTTAGTCCATCCTAGACTATTTCTATTGTGGTAATTCCCATGTTCCCTCACTAACATTGATTCATTTTTTTTAATTCAGGCACTGTCCATAGCCGTTGGATGTTTTTCTTGGAACGATTCATGAAAACATTGAAGGGCTTTGTAAGACAAAGAGCAAGGCCTGAGGGTAGCATGGCGGAAGGATGTCTAGTTCAAGAGTCCGTGGTTTACATCACAGAGTTCCTTGCTCATAGTAATCCTTCTATTCCTCTTCTTTGGGATAAGAAGGATGATAAGCGTGTTGTCGGGGAGGTTTCTCAAGGAAAAGGAGTGATCATGAAAATGAGTGAGTCCTTCAGGGAGAAGGTAAATAAGTTTTGCATTCTTAATAGCAAGGAAATGCAAAAGTGGATTTTGCTATATGAAGAGGCCAAGGCTCGTAGACAAACCGCTCGAGCCACTTTCAAGAGAGGGCATAGAAGACAACCATACCCACCGGACCTCGCCCTTCTACCCAAGGACATGATGCTTGATTTGTTGCGTGATGCACTTAGAGAAGCCTCGGCAAACAACCAAGAAGTAACAAAGAGAGAGCGAAAATATGCAAGGGGGTGCGATTTACATGTAAGCTATGACGATCAACATTCACATGTTTATTAATACGTGCAATTTTGTACATGTTTGTTGTATCCCTAACACATTTAGTTCCATTTCTTTCAGTACAAAAAATCCAATGCACTGTGGACGCATGGACGACACTTTCATATGGAGCGCAGTGACAAAAATAGAAACACGTACGATTGTGGAGTCATGGCAAATTTTACCCAAGAGAGTCGAGCAAGCATGGCGGACACCAATTTACTCTCTTCTCAGCTTGATTATTGTGGGACAATCAATGACATCCTCGAAGTTGGATTTAGGCAATTCAACTTTTTCATATGTGATGTCAAATGGTTCAAAGTTATTTGCAATGTTCCCAATGCAACCGTCAGGAAGGATGAGAGTGGTTATTTTGCCATCGACTCCACCAAGCTTTGGATAGATCAAAGCAATACATTTGTTTTTCCGCAACAATGTGGGCAAGTACATTTCTTCTATGTCTTCAAAATGTCTATGCTCTTTTGTTGTAAATCAATCGATTCTCAGTGTACTGCAAAAAATGTATACTGTGTATAGTAATACGCAAGCAACTATAACATAGCTATGGATACTAACTACGAGTCAACATTTATGGTAACATCGATCAATTGCAGGTGGTCTTTTATCCCGATCATTCAGATCCTAGATGGTGGTATGTGATTCAAGTTGCTCCTCGAAGTAAGAGAATTTTTGAAGATAGAGATGTCGTGGAGGACATGTGCTGCCAACTAATGCACCTCATGAACAAGATCGTGTTGACAGATTCAATGACACAATTTCGGAGGATGATCATGTGCAAGCTTCACAAGCTAATGATGACGTTGAGTGTGATGCATCATCGTCAGATGGTTCGACGACACATGACACACTTTCACGATCTCACTCGTCGTCACCATCGCCATTAGCTTTTGAAGATCAACTTATTAATCATGAAGATATAAGAGATATTTAGGTAGAATTAGAGAGCCACGATGCATGCCAACCACCTACGCCCATTGCGTCCCCTCCAAAATGCATCCCGGGCCGCACTTCTGGCCCCACACCCGCTTTCCAAGCTCTCATTGGCAAGGGTGTTACAGAGGATGAGGTGCCCATAAGCGACTTTGATCGCAGGGAGTCAAAGACAATGCATGATAGAGAGAGAAAGAGTAGGCATGATTATGGCAAAGGGTCACGTGGCAAAAGGCACACCCGAATGGGCAGACGTACGTAAACGGTGAGAGAGACATAGACATAGTGAGATAGTGAGATAGACAGACTAAAAAATGCCATGTCATTACTAAAAAGAATTGATGATGTAGTTTTTTTATTTTTTACTTTTTAAATGATAACGTGAAAGTTTCTCCTTCCAAAGAACTTTAAGATGGGTATTAGCTGGCCTTATATAAAAAGACACCGACTTTGCTCTAGGGGTACCAATCTCACCAAGCAAGGACACATTTGCACTCACGAAGATTAGGTATCTCCTTTGATTAAGAAGGAAGGTGATTAAAGAGGTGCTTTCCATGGAGGACATGTGTGCTTTTAGGAAATCAAAATGAAGAGTAGAGATTAGAAATTGCAGAATGCGACCCATTTAAGCAAAGAAAAATGGAATCATTAATCTAGACTTCAAAACTTCAAAGATTGTCAATATGAAGTTTCTTTTTGTTCTATTTCTGTTGCCACAAAGTGCCACACACAAGCTTTTCCATGTAAATGTGGCTGGTAAAAGCTGGTGCATGCAGCGGCACAAAGTGTTCTCACGTACCAAATTTACAGTTATCTGTAAATTGAGAGACTTGAGATTCTAGGGGTTTCATATCTTTGGCATTGGTTGTAGCTTGTAAAATTTTGCTCTGAAAAGGTGCTTGTTAGAAGGGTCACGTCTATGTTTTGCAAGTATATGCAAACAAAATAGATCATGGCATGCCTTCCTCATTTCAAGTTAGGTAGGTTTAGTTTCCAATGACTTGGTGTTGTATTAAATCTATTAAAGAGATTATTTACAAATATGGCTTCTAATATTTCAGACTTGTAATTCGATTGTGTATTTTTATTTTATTTAATATATGTCTTTGTAATTTCTGGTTATTGAAATATATTGGACAAAATAGGTAACCAGTTATACCATTTTGATGTTGTATAGTTAAAATGTCATATAGTTGGAATAATAAGAGTTGATTCACTCAAGACTCTATCAAAATAGCAAATCACTTCTCAATACTCTTAGAAATCCAAATATATCATGCTTTAATTACAGTTCCAAATTGACAGACTAAGATATTCGACATGTTTCTTATTCAGGCTTCAAATAAGTGGTGTATGACTCAATATTATTAATGCATCATCTACATAGAGTCCAATAATTATGAAGGAATGCGAAATAGAACCAAAGAAAACAAAACAACCAGCGTGATCGATTGATCGATCGATCACAGGGAGTCAAAGACAATGCGCAATAGAGAGAGAAAGAATAGGCGCGATATATGACAAAGGGTCACGTGGCAAAAGGCACACCGAAATAAGCAGACATACATCAACGGTGAGAGAGACATGAGGACATAGTAAGACAGACAGATTGAAAAATGCCACATCATTATTAAAAAAAATTGATGATGTGGATTATTTATTTTTTATTTTAAAATGATAACGTGAAAGTTTCTCCTTCCAAAGAACTTTAAAATGGGTATTAGGTGGCCTAATAAAGACGTCGAGTTTCCTCTAGGGGTACCAACCTCACTAAGCAAGGACACACTAGCACTCATGAAGATTAGATATCTCCTCTGATTAAGAAATAAGGTGATTAAAGAGCCGCTTTCCATGGAGGACATGTGTGTTTTTTAGGGAATCAAAATGAAGAGTAGAAATTAGAAATTGCATAATGCGACCCATTTAAGCAAAGGAAAATAGAATCATTAATCTAGACTTCAAAACCTCAAAGATTGTCAATATGAAATTTCTTTCTCTTCTATTTTTGTTGCCACGAAGTGCCACACACAAGCTTTTGCATGTCAATGTGGCTTGTAAAAGCTGGTGCATGCAGCGCCACGAGGTGTTCTCATGTACTAAATTTACAGTTTTCTGTAAATTGAGAGATTTGAGATTCTTGAGTTTCATATCTTTGGCATTGGTTGTAGCTTTTAAAATTCTGCTCCGAAAAGGTGCTCAGTAGAAGGGTCACGTCTGTGTTTTGGAAGTATATGCAAACAAAATAGATCCTAGTATGCCTTCTTCATTTCAAGTTAGGTAGGTTTAGTTTCCAATGATCTGGTGTTGTATTAAATCTATTAAAGAGATTACTTACAAAATGACTGAGCCACAATGGTCTGTTTCTTGCTGACCCAGAGAATTGCTGCTCTTGATGGTGCATCCTCCTGAGACACTTTTGCAGTCGTCCTTGAGAGATGTGCAGCTAGCATCACTGTAGGAAAGCATTTGAGAGTGATATGTGCTTAATAGATACAATATCATCTATTGATCCTCTTGATTTTGAGTGTTGTATGATAGATCCACACAGCGCATTGGCGTGACATCTTGCTTACTAGTGGACTTCTTGGATCTCTATGGATCCTGCTTACAAAATTGTCTCGCTCACAGGCGGACTTCTATTCTGTATTATGTATATTTTCTATCTACTATTGTATGTATCTTATACATCTAGTAATTGCATACATTCAGAGTAGCATATGTGATTAGATAGACTAAACAATCTATAACTAATCATGGATTACAAGAGAGGTGGGTTATGCATGCCCTAACGCTCTTCCGCTGATGTCATTATATCATATCAGGGTTTTTGTACTTCATGGTACTTGCATGATCATCCTGATCCTTTGGACCATGAAGGTCAAAAGGTGTCACGAAGATTTTCTTTCAATCTTTTTTTACCCATCTTTGAGCTCTCTGGCTCCTTGACATAGGACGAACTACTGTTGTTCTCCTATCTGCTTTGAGCTGATTTGTTTCTTGGGTTCTGGAGGCAGTCCATGGCTGCATGACCCTTCTTGTGACAGTGGATACACTCAATTTTTGGATGACTCAAAGCGACACGAAAATCTTCGCGACACCTTTTGACCTTCATGCTCCAGAGGATCAGTAAGATCATGCAAGTACCATGAAGTACAAAAACCCTGATCTGATATGATGACGTCAGCAGAAGAGCGTTAGGACGTGCCTAACCCACCTCTCTTGTAATCCATGATTAGTTATAGTTTGTTTAGTCTATCTAATCAGATATGCTACTCTGAATGTATGCAATTACTAGATGTATAAGATACATACAATAGAAGATAGAAAATATACGAATATAGAATAGAAGTCCGCTTGTGAGCGGGACAATTTTGTAAGTAGGATCCACAGAGATCCAAGAAGTCCGCTAGTAAGCGATACGCTACTCATGAGAGAACACTATTTTCTCTCACACCAATGCGCTGTGTAGATCTGTCATACATCGTTCGAAATCTAGAGGATCAATAGATGATACTATAGCTATTACGCACATATCACTCTCAATTTTGTCTGATCTTTAATGAATTACTATCTGCTATCAGTTGTATATCTCATTCACTTGTCTTATCAATTCCTTACACTGGTTCAGTTTCGTTGAATGTTGTATTAATCTATAACGTATATCAGCAGTGTCGATTACTTTTTGGAGGATTGTAAGAATGATATAGCAGACAGTGACCAGCAATCATATCTGAAATTCATTTGAATTCATTTCGTTTATGATTAATTTGATTTCATTTTAGCAATGTCAATATCAGAGCTCGTTCAAGTTTCAGTTTCGTTTCGTTTCGTTTCAGAGACTGATTGATATTTGCAATTTGCTTGATCATTTTTCGCATCCGTGGTATTAGATCCACTCTGTCATAGTCTGACATATCCGCAAAGCTATCAGATCCAGGAGGCTAAGCATTCAAACAAAGAACCCAGTGAGAACACAATTCACAATAATGGCTCCAATAAGCAGCATACAATTCAAGATCTGTACAATCCTTGATTCATCAGGATCTAACTTCCTAGCATGGAAGGTTAATAAAGGTTAATACCTCATTGATACTAAAGGGAGAAGGATTATTCCCCTGGGTAGATAGCACCGAGGAGATGCCTACAACAACAGGCAAGGAGCTACTCGAATGGAGGGAGAAGAATGACAAGGCAGTAGCCATGTTATCTTCATCGATCAAGGATAGCCTAACTCTTGACCTGGCTACAATCTCTAAAGCAAAAGAGATGTGGGATACATTACTTAGAAGATTTCAGACGAATCACGTGGGCAGATAATGTTGCTCGAAGATTAGTTGACAAACCTACGGTGGAATGGTAAAGACCTCACTTCCTTCATTAGGAAGATGAAGGATCTATTCCTATCACTACACAATTCTGGAGCAGAAAATGCAATGTCAGCAGAGAAGCAGCTCACTTATTTGTTGAGAGCTTTACCAAGATCCTTCCAGACAACCAGAACAGTACTAGCAAAAGATCCTACAATGACACTCGAAAAGGCAGTTGTCGAGATTCGAGAGGAAGTTGAAGCTCGAGAGCACCTTGATCACAAGGATGCTTCTGACCAAGCCCTCTACAGCAACAAAGAAATGAAAAGAAGCAATTCAAGCGTAAGGGGAGTCAGATCGAAAGCAAGATCGAGATCAGCAAGCAGAAGGAGCCAGCAAAGGCAAATGGAAGAACAAAGGAAGGTCGAAACAGCATAGTGGAGACAAGAAGACATGCATGAGATGCAAATGCAAAGGACACACTGTTGATTCGTGTGATGTCATCATATCAGAACACGGTTTTTGTACTTCATGGTACTTGCATGATCTTCTTGATCCTCTGGAGCATGAAGGTCAAAAGGTGTTACAAAGATTTTCATGTAGCTTCGAGTCATTTGACTTTCGCCTCGTCTGACTTTCTCCTATTGTATCACAAACACTTTTCTTTTGCGAACATTTCGTGTTCATGTCTTTTTGTCAGGATGTTTACAAACATTTTAGCTTCGTCTCTTTTCATCAGGATATTCGCAAACATTTTTGCTTCGTGTCTTTTCATCAAATGGAGGGCTGAAAGCCTGCAAAGCTTTGGAAATAGAAATGTTATGTTTCTTCAACTTGAACAGTCCTGAGCATTCTAGCTCACTTCTTAGAGTTGTTTTAGAGATTTCTATTGCGCTACTGCTTATCAGCATTGCGCTTACTTCAGACTTTCATTTTAGCTGCTTAGAGATAACATAGAGTACGCGGCTTTGATCCGCAACTTATTGTACTCATTTACTTCTATTATGTTTTCATACTGAATCAATACTATCCTTTATTGCATTCGGTTTTCATCTCAAAATGTATGCGTTTTAATGGATCTGATGAGCTTGCTCCGACGGTGTATTTTTTTGTGACTAGTTTGCAAACAATTTGCGACTATTTATTTGTCTGATAATTTTTGTTGCTTAATTTTTGGCTACGTAATCACTGTAGTACTGCAATTTCCAAGTTAGTTACTATAGGTTCAAACGTGATTTCTATCACTATTGTTTCGTTTGAAATTGATAGGCGTAGTCATGCATTGGAAAGATGAAGATTTTTTATTCCGCCATGCACAAAAAGTTTTCTTTCTAGACACTCAAATTATTGTCATTCATTTTTTTTCGAATTTGTTTCTTTTTGAGCTAGACCTATCTTCTGCACACCACTTTCTAACATGGTATCAAAGCGATTTCACTACTTCTTTATCTGATTCCAACATGATATCAGAGCAAAAGATCTAATACTTGATATCTTTCACGATATCAAATTGATATCATACTCTTCAGTTCTTTTCAACCTTTCAATATCAGAGAATTAATTTCCTATTGATTTCCTATTAAGACCTTGCCAATCACCATCGACTTATGGGATGTTGTTACAAGTACAAAAGTAAAACCTGAAGACAATGACTCAAAGTGGAAATCGAAGGATGGTAAAGCTTTTGTGCTTATTATCCTCAATATATCAGATACACAGATTGGA
This sequence comes from Diphasiastrum complanatum, assembly GCA_029204225.1. Classification (NCBI taxonomy): domain Eukaryota; kingdom Viridiplantae; phylum Streptophyta; class Lycopodiopsida; order Lycopodiales; family Lycopodiaceae; genus Diphasiastrum; species Diphasiastrum complanatum. The sequence continues at coordinate 66,853,362 of CM055099.1, read as the reverse complement.
CACATAGCTGAAGCTAAAACATCAAAAGACGTTTGTGACATCTTGAACTCACTATATGACTTGAAGCTATTTCAACAACCACCTATATTCAAAACAAATGTTCTACTAAAGGCCTCTCAGACAAAACACCATTCGAAGTTTTGACAGGTACCAAACCTTCTTTATCAAACTTACGAGTTTTTGGATGTACTCTTTGACAAGGCTTGGGAGGAGCCGACAATCTTTGAAAATTGTGTATTTTTAGAATGCATTAATTTTGAGTTGATTTCGAATGCATCAAATTAGAATGCACTTCAAAACAGACAAGGAATACTAATTCTAATTTAGTCAAGGCCTTGGAATTACTCTCGAAAATATCCTCGGTATATCAAGGATCAGACAGATTTTTGGGAATTTTGAAAAGACTGACATTTTCTACGACATTTTCGACGAGGGAAGAGGAGTGGGTGATGGAATAAAGGGACGTACATGATGCCTTTGTCCTCTCCCTTGTTTGTTGATCCTTGCTCACCCACTTTATCCTCCTTGCTCTCCTTATTCTCTTCACATTTGAGTGCTCATCTTGCTTCTCTCGCTATCACTCTTTGCTTTCTCCTCTTGCACTTGGCTTGTTGCTCTTGCTCCTCCTCTTAGCTTAATCCTTGCAAAATCAAATGTCTGGAGGTCGAAAGTGGAGGATGGAGGCTTTTTTATTTGTTGGATGCAACATAATCTCCTTTCTCACTCTCTCTTTCTCTAGCATCATAGTATCCACCACATTTTCTATGCAAGTTTTTTTTTTGAGGCAAAGGAGTTGGCGGATCCAATTTTTTAACAAATAGGTCAGAAAGGCCGTCGGAATAGGCGGATCTGTAGTATTTGCTATTCTGAAGGTATTCCAAGTGAGGGTGCTAGATGAGGGCGATGTAGATCCATAGTTGAGGGTGTTGTTGATCTAGACTTCCAAAGAGTCAGAATACCCATCGGAATATACAAATCTGTTGGATATGTTAAATCAGTGCATATTCTGATGGCTGTTCCGATGCTAGATCCTATTGGCGATCCAATTTTTTGGTAAATATGCTGGATTGCATATGGATGCTTGTTGCTCTTTTTGTAAAATTAATTTGTTACAACTATTTTTTGTGATACTAAACTTAACAAACTGCAATACTAGTTTTTGTTTTGCAGATTTCATTATTGGTTACTGGACCGATATTCATCATAGCATTTTAGGCAGATCGTCATTGTAGCAGCTCCCTGAAGTACTTTTAGAGTCAAAATGGAGCTCGGAATAGATCATGCTAGTTCTAACATTATACCAGTGTCTATTCCAACGTCTGTTCCGACCTTTCCTGACATTTTTGTTGAGCTTTCAAATGACAGATTTGTGAATTTTATGATACATTTGTAAAGCTTGGGTATTTTTTTTTTTAGCAGAATCTTCAATTGTGATGACTAGTTCTATGATTTTTCGATGAGGATTTATTACATGGGTTTTTATATGAAATTGTTTTGCAATTTTTTATCCGACTTTTGGGCTCTAACATCATCCAAACAGCTGACTAACACAACTAGTAGCAGTTCCAAGTACTTGTACAATATGTTAAGTTTTTAGCATGTGTGAACTTCACCACACACCCTACAGGACCTTACTGAGGTATTGTGATTGCACAAGATTGATCAAAGAACAGTATGCTTGAAAAATCGAAGGCAAGAGCACAATGGCATACATCAGATGAAAAAATCTAACTCTTCACTATGAGAAATGAATGTCAGAAATAATTCTAAGTGTTCAGTATGGGAAAAAGAGGCTGCTCTCGGGTAGAGAGAGAAAATCAAGCATAGAAAACTCGGGTAGAGAGAGAATGAGTCCAAAACACCAACACATGCCCATCTTTTCCTACATGAGAGAGACTTGAATTCCTCCAGTGGAGTTGCATGGAAAGTCCACTTAACTGAACTAATTCACCTATCAAAGATCCACATGTGTAACTACATGCATGTATGTTGCATGTACTGCATGTCAACTCATAAAACTGCCTAGACATGTGTAGATCACTGAAACTACTTTGCATGTTGCATGCACTGATTGCATGTGGCTTGCATGCATACAGTAAGACTTTGCATGCTATCTAAACATCTGCATGTCATCATAATTGAACCTATCTTACTCAAATCCGAGATACACTAGAAGGATATGTGCTCAATTTACACTCATTTTATGTACAACATGAATTTTAGTGGAAATCATCATGGACATGGCCCCAAACCATTAGAGGAGTTTTGAGTTCCGAAAAGACCCTTTAAGAATTCGTGCAAGATGTCTTTTTTATTATTAGAATATTATAACACTAATACTTTTGACTTGCCATAACTTTTTAATCATAGCTCAAAAGTATGTCATGTAACATATCATTGGAAAGCCCTTGTTGAGCGCTTTCCAATGCACCAAACTTCGCTAAATTCGAACTTACCACTAAAAAGTTATGCCATATTTAGTATGGAATCAAAATGTGGACTCAAAAAGTTACGTTACGTAGATTTCAAATTTGAGTGTTTTGATTGGTCCATGTGTAGGAAAAATTTGAGAAAAAAATATAAAAAGAATCTTTACAAAGGGTCTTTTTTGGATTTAGAACTCCTCTAATGTCGAGATAGGAAGATAATATTTTAATAATCTTCACACTCCTCCTTAAAAATTTATGTTCCTATCAACATAGACTTCGAAATTAGGCCAAGGTTAGACCTCATCTTTATAAACACATTTTTGAGTAGAGGTTTGGTGAGAAGATCCGCAACACAATCTGAAGATGAAACATGCTCCAATGAGATCTCTTTCCCAATGATTTTTTCTCTTACATAATGATGAGCCACTTCAATATGCTTGCTCCTTGCATGAAAGACTGGATTATTTGCAAGAGCTTGAGCAGAAATGTTATCATTCTTGATAATTGGTAAATCTTCATCTGCATAACACTTTAGCTCCAAAAGTAGCCTTTTGATCCATAAAACCTCCTTTGTTGTGGTTGTAAGAGATTTGTATTCAGCTTCACAGGATGATAAGAAAATAGTTGCCGCTTCTTTGATAGCCAAGAAACCAAATTTCCTCCAAGAAATATAGTGTAAGCACTTGTGGGTTTCCTATCCAACTTGTCCCCTGCAAAATCTGAATCTGAAAAAGCAATCAAAGTCAGATCTTCTCCTTCATAGAATAGTCCATAATCCAAGGTAGAAGATATATACCTCAAGACTCTTTTAGCCAACTTCCAATGATATAACTTTGGATCCTGCATGTGTTGACTTAGCTTATGAACACAGAAGCTTAGATCAGGCCTAGTCACTGTTAACCAAATAAGTGAGCCAATAAGACTCCTATAAAGAGTGATGTCCTCAAAGAATTTTTCATCATCTTTAATAGGAACTTTTACAGTGTGCTCCATAGGTGTATCTATGCCTTTACAGTTTTCCATATGAAATTTTTTGAGCATGGAAAGTGCATATCTACTTTGGCTTATAAATGCATGATCTTTTCGAGAATCTATTTCAAGGCCTAGAATATAGTGAAGAACTCCTAAGTCCTGCATCTTAAACTCAGTACCAAGTGCATGCTTAGTTTCTTCAACTAGCTTCTCATTGTTTCCACAAAGAATGATATCATCTACATAGATGAGAATAATAATTACAAAGTTATCTACAAACTTATAATACAGATAGGGGTCATATTCACTTAGACAAAATCCGAGTGATATGAGATAGGAATTGAGCCTTGCATACCAACACCTTTGCCTGTTTTAGTCCATACAGACTTTTGAACAAAAGACAAACTTTTGATTCATCACCTTCCTTCACAAAACCTGGAGGCTGCTCCATATAAATCTCCTCCTCAAGGTAACCATTGAGAAATGCATTAGAAACATCAAGCTAGAACATACTCCATTTGTGAAAACATGCAAGAGAGATAAGTATTCGAATTGTTACCATATTTGCAACTGGTGCAAAGGTATCTTCATAGTCAAGCCCTTTGATTAGTGAGTAGCCTTTGGCACAAAGTCTTGTTTCAACTCATTGATTGATCCATCATGATTATACTTGATTCTGAATAGCCACTTACATCCAATCACATGCATGTTGTTTGGTGGCTCCACAAGCTCCCATGTATTATTTGACATCAAGGCTTCAAATTCTTGGGTCATTGCTTCAATCCACTCTTTGGATTGAAAAGCTTCTTGGACATCCTTAGGCTCTTCATCTGATATAAAAAGTGCATGACAGGAAGTTTCACCCTTCCTTCTTCATCATATGTGAGCCTCCTTGGCTCAAATCTTGCTCGTGTAGACCTTCTTGGTGTGGTAGTTTGGATTTGCTCCTCCTCAAGCCTCGGCGTCACCTCTTCTTGAACAGCATCAAGATTGATGATTAATCTTGCATGAGTCTCCTTGATCTGTGCATCATCCAAGTTAAACTTCTGATCTTCATGGAAGATCACATCTCTACTAACACATTCTTGTCAGTAGAGGGCAAATAAATCTCGTATGATTTTTTAGTGGATGCATATCCTACAAAAATTCCTTTTACTGCACTAGGATCTTTCTTCTTCCTAGTTTCTAGAGGCACATGCACAAAGCATACACAACCAAAAATCCTAAGATGATCTACCTTAGGCTTTTTCTTATACAACATCTCAAATGGTGTCTTTCCTCCTATTGCAAGATTTGGAAGCCTATTACAAAGATAGTTTGCACATGCAACTGTCTCTCCCCAAAATTCTTTAGGCAGAGAAGCTTCTAGCCTAATGGCTTTTGCACATTCACACAAAGTTCTATTTTTTCTCTTAGCAACTCCATTTTGCTGAGAAGTATATGAACAAGAAAAATCTCTTTGAATACCCTCTCTCTCACAAAAGTCTTTAAACTTATTGGAAGTGTACTCTCCTCCACTATCACTTCTTAAAGCTTTTAACTTGAAAGGAACCTGCTTCTCTACATAAGCTTTGAAAGTAAGAAAAACATCATAAACCATGGCTTTTGAAGACGGCATATAGATTCAAGAATATCTTGTATAATCATCTACAAAAGAGACAAAACAGTTGGCTACTCCTTTGGTCTTAGTTGATGAGAAATGAACATCAGAGTGTACAAGTTCAAACGGTTGCTTTGTTTGGATACTTGATCTAGGAAAAGGTCTTCTGTGTGACTTTGCCAGCATACAAGCTTCACAAGGTAGAAGCTCCTTTGACAGTGTCTTTGGTAGACCAACAGCTTTTCCTTCTTTGACCATAGATTGCATGGCTTTGAAATTTGATGACCCAATCTCTTGTGCCACATATCCCTTTGTAGAACCTTGGTCTCATAAGCAATATCTGAAATGTTAGCACTCTCCCTAGAATCTAGTTTGTACAGCGTACCAATTCTAGATCCTCTAACAATAACTTGATTTTCTCTTGAGATTATACACTTGTCAACTTGAAACTTGACATTCAATCCACTATCAAACAACTGTCCTACACTAATGAGATTCTTGGTCAATCTAGGTACATACAGTACATCATGTAAGCAAAAAGATTTTGATGATGATGAATTTTTTTTTCTCCTCATGTTTGTTTAGGTTCTAGGGTTTAGGGTGTGTGTGTGCATGTGCGTATGTGATGTCATTCGTTTATGTTTCATGATTATATTATCAGTTCATGCTACTCTAATTCGAAATATCTTGATTTATGTTTCATGCTTACTGATCTAGGAAAACAGATCTACACATCTTAGAAAGAAAACTGTACTTTTATTTATGAATTTGTTGATAACTGGGGTGGGCATCAGTGGAGGTCGGAACAAACCTCGGAATATGTGGATCTGTTTAAATTAGTATACCATCTATTATTTTGAGGTCCATTCCGACCTCTGCTCATACATTTTTTCTAGATCATAAATAGATTATATGCTAGATTATATACCTCTCTGCTCATAAACTTTTACGTAAATGTTTATCTTCCATCTTTTGTTGTAGATGCACGTTTTGTAGAGAGAGAGAGAGAGAGAGAGAGAGAGAGAGAGAGAGAGAGAGAGAGAGAGAGAGAGAGAGAGAGAGAGAGAGAGAGATAAAGGTAACCAACACTCCCAATTCTAGAAAGGTGTATAGCCCTTGTTTTCTTCCGTTAAAGACATGATTCAATTGTTTCTTGTTGGATGATTAGTTCCACAAGAAAGCCCAAACGTCATAGGGAGGGAGCAAGTGGTGACATTCTGGATAGGATATAACCGTACGGTTCGAGAGTTTAGGTTAGCACTCTATTATGACTTTTCTTTCTTTTTTTCTCCTCATCTATGCTTAGGTTTTAGGGTTTAGGGTGTGTGTGTGCGTGTGTGATGTCGTTCGTTTATGTTTCATTTTTACCAGTTCATGCTACCCTGATTCGTAGTATCTTGTTTCATGCTTACTTATTATGAAAACAAATGTACACATCCTAGAAAAAAATCTATACTTTTATCTATAAATCTGTTGATAAGTGGGCTAGGAATCAATGGAGGTCGGAACAGAGCTCAAAATATGTGTTTCTATTTAAGTCAGTATACCATTTGTTATTCTGAGGTGCATTCCGACCTCTGCTCATACATGCTAAATTATATACCTCTGCTCATAAACTTTACATAAATGTTTATCTCCCATCTTTTGTTGTAGATGCTCGTTTTGTAGAGAGAGAGACAGAGAGATCATGACAGAGTTAAAGGTAACCAACACTCCCAATTCTAGAAAGGTGTGTAGCGCTTGTTTTCTTTCGTTAAAGGCGTGGTTCAATTGTTTTTTGTTGGACAATTAGTTCCACAAGAAAGCCCAAATGCCGTAGGGAGGGAGCATGTGGTGACATTCTGGAATAAGATGTAACCGTACGGTTCGGGAGTTTAGGTTAGCACTCTATTATGACCTTTCTTTCTTTTTTTCTCCTCATCTGAGCTTAGGTTTTAGAGTTTAGGGTGTGTATGTGCGTGTGTGATTCGTTCGTTTATGTTTCATGTTTACCAGTTCATGCTACCTTGATTCGTAGTATCTTGATTTATGTTTCATGCTTACTGAATTACAAAAACAGATCTACGCATCCTAGAAAGAAATCTGTACTTTTATTTATGAATTTGTTGATAAGTGGGGTGAGAATCAGTGGAGGTTGGAAAAGACCTCGAAATATGTGTTTCTATTTAAGTCAGTATACCATCTGTTATTCCGAGGTCCATTCCGACCTCTGCTCATAAAATTTTTTTAGATCATAAACAGATTATATGCTAGATTGCTAACAGCTTGTAGATGCTAGATTATATACCTCTTCTCATAAACTTTTACATAAATGTCTATCTCCCATCTTTTGTTGTAAATGCATGTTCTGTAGTGACATTTAATTTTATTTTCATTAGGATTTATTAAAATAGATCTACACATCCTAGAAAGAAATCTATAGTTTTATTGATGAATCTGTTGATGAGTGGGGTGGGAATCAGTGGAGGTCGGAATAGACCTCGGATTATGTGTTTCTATTTAAGTCAGTGTACCATCTGTTATTTCGAAGTCAATTCCGACTTCTGCTCATCATATACGGATTATATGCTAGATTGTTACCAACTCATAGATGTTAGATTATATATCTCTCTGCTCATAAACTTTTACATACGTTTATCTGCCATCTTTTGTTGTATATGCACGTTTTGTAAAGAGAGAGAGAGAGAGAGAGAGAGAGAGAGAGAGAGAGAGAGAGAGAGAGAGAGAGAGAGAGAGAGAGAGAGAGATATCATGAAAAAGTTAAAGGTAACAAACACTCCAATTCTATGAAGGTGTGTAGCCCTTGTTCTCTTCCATTAAAGGTGTGGTTCAATTGTTTCTTGTTGGACAATTAGTTCCACAAGAAAGCCCAAACGCCATAGGGAGGGAGCATGTGGTGACATTCTGGAGTGGGATATAACCGTACGGTTTGGGAGTTTACGTTAGCACTCTACTATGACCTTTCTTTTTGTTTCTCCTCATGTGTGCTTAGGTTTTAGGATTTAAGGTGTGTGTGTGTGTGTGCATGTGTGATGTCATTCGTTTATGTTTCATGTTTACTAGTTCATGCTACCCTGATTTGTAAGATCTTAATTTATTCATGTGTGTGTGTGTGCATGCGTGGTTCCTATAGCATAGTCTGAGCTTTTATAGGTATTGAGTCAAAGCTACAAGGGCAATACCAACATATAAATCATTTTTCCATCTCCATATAACCACAAACCATAACCCTAACAATATTAATGATGACACGAATCCATTGAGGATGCAACGGGGGCTAACTGGCTCCTCGTTCAAGTTGTCTGTGCTGATTGGGTGTCTTGCCCAAAAATGACGACACCAAAGAGGCATATGGTGTGCAGGCTGTCGATGTCCTTGAACCTCACGGTTCACCACATCGAAATGGGAAAAGTGTGTTTGCTACTTCAAACTCAATAACTCTAAAAGGTTGCATGAGCTCCATTTGGATTCAAACAAGTGTCCACATATAACCACTTCGAAGTGTTGAGTTTGAAGTAATAGCATCATTTTCTCTCTTCGATGCTACCAACCGCAAGGTTCAAGAATTGTCATGGGCCTACACATCATTTTTCTCTTTAGTGTCTTCATAGGAGAGACACCCCCTCAGTACGTACAAGTCACTTGTGGGAACAGTGAGTCTCTTATTGATGTCTACTCTTCAATGTGGTTCAATTTGGATCATCATTGTTACTTGAACTTGAAATACCCTAAACCCTAACAATATTGGCATTTGAAGAAATCTTATTTTGCCAATTGAATTTGAGGTGAATATCTTTCGTATTCAAGCTCAACGAACAGATGAAGAATGTATAAACGAAAGGTTGACTAATATTGAAGAACTAGTTGAAGCTCGAGAGATTTTACAAAAACTAACGAAGGAAATCCAGGAGCAAAGAAAGAAGAAATATGACAGTCATATAAAAAAATGTTATCTTAAAGCTGATGATTATGCTCTGATATATGACAGTCGCCATCAAACGTTCCTTGGAACTGTTCATTTGTCCACAAGTATTCCACTTATTTCTTCAGTGAATGTGTAAGAGAGGCAGCAATAGAAACATGATTCTGAATAAATCTCCGATAATAGCCAACATGTTCTAAGAAAGCTCTTAGTTCACGTAAATTGGTTGGTATCTGAAAATTCTTTATAAGCTCGACTTTATCTTTGTCAACCTCTATTCCTCTGTTAGATATTCTGTGTCCGAGCAATATTCCTTCTTTCATACCAGAAAAACATTTCTCTGGATGAAGAGATAAACAAGTATCTCGACACCGTTGCAATGTTAATTTCAGCTTCTGTAGGTGTGTCTTGTGAAGGATTTCAGATCATTCAAGATGCAATCCAAGTCCCAAATCTTTGGTTACAATAAGGAGCAAACCAACAATCTTGCCAATGTAGAAAAATCAGCATCTACATACAAAATGAGATGCAAACTCTAAGAGATATTGATCAAACATGAACCAAAACATAAAATATGTTTGTTGTCCGTACAATTACAGTACCCTACTATATTTCACACGTGTGGAACCGAAAATAGCAATAAATAATCATTCTACACACAAGATTGCAAGATAACGCCAAGATAGTGCACCAATGAGTAGTACAACCCAAAGAGAACCATGTATAATGATGAAATGAGAGATAGAAGAGAGAAGATGACTCTCTCCACGAGTTACATCCTTTTATAACAGGTCCAAACCCTATTTGGCCACTTGGCTTTCCCACCAAAATGCTAACCCTACCAATTTTGGGTCTAGATTCAATGTACCCAACTTATTCAAATTGAATCTACTCAAATTCGCATTCTATCTTTCTCACACTTTCAAAAAGTGTTTATTCAAATGAAATTTAGACTAATGAACTTTGAAAAGTCAACCTCTAATTCTAAAACAAGTTTTGGCCTCAATATGCCAAATATGAAAATATTGCAAAATGTGATGAAACTAGTTGAATCTTTCACACTCCCTCTTCAACTAGTTTTAGCATAGACTTTGATAATACTCCAAGTGAAGTCCTATGCTTCATGAACAAGTCTTTTCCCAATGCTTTGGTGAAGATATCAGCTACACATTCCCTTGAAGACACATGTTGAAGCTCCACCTCCTTTGCAATGACTCGCTCCCTCACAAAATGATATTGTATCTCAATATGCTTGCTCCTAGCATGAAAGATAGGATTGGATGCCATTCTTTGGTCTGATTGATTGTCACAAAAGATGATTGGGCTCTCTGAAAAATCCAGCAAGTGAAGATCCTTGATCATCCTTTTGATCCATATCATCTCCTTTGTGCAATGTGTAAGAGCTTTGTACTCGGCCTCACTAGATGACAATGAGATAGTGGCTTGTTTCTTTGACATCCATGATATAGCTCCATCACCTATGAAAATACAATAAGAACTAATGGATTTCCTATCCATTACATCTCCAGCACAGTCCGAATCTGAAAATCCAAAAAGATTAGGTGATGATCCCTCATACAATATGCCAAAATCTGGAGTTCCAATGATGTACCTCAAAACTCGCTTTCCTAGCTTCCAATGCTCCTAGCATAGTTTTTGCCAATAGAACTTTGATCCATCATAAGAATGATCTTCTTCCTAAGAATAGATCTCCTTTCAGTGATCATGTAATACTTAAAATAGAAACAACCATAATTGATATAGAGAATAGTGTCCACTTGGGATGCTTCACTATTTCTTACATCAATTTTACATGTAAAAATGTGACTAGAACATGAAGAATCAAATAGAATGTAAATGAAATGATTCCACCATGCTTCCAACTCTGAACTCTCTGGAAAAATACAACAAACAAACAATAAATGTGAGTGATCAACTTTTGCTTGCATGTCTCCTCCTTTGTCCTTTGTTGCCATGTATCCACCATGATACTCCATGAATGAGCCTTCATCTCCATCTTGCCACAAGAAACCATCAAACCTTGGAAATCCATGAGTAGGTGAGTACATAAATGATGCAAATCCAGCACCACATGACTCCATAAACCAAGTAGTTTGCACTAGTCCATCTTCAAGATCTACTTGACACAAGAAAATGACCATGAATTCACCAAAAATTGACAATCTCCAAGTATTGGCACCAAGTAGCTCAACACTTGAGAACTTAGCCATGGATGAGTGACATAATGAACCTCCAATAGCTTCATTTCCATCAGCAAAATCAGCTAAGAATGCTAGTACAAATCCAACATCAAAACAATGCTCACCAATGTAGCTAGTTTTACCATATCTTGACAATTTGCACACATCCACATGAAATTGCTCAAACATGAGATAGAACAAGTAAAGTAAACTTGAACAACACTTTCTTGCTGCTCCTTTGACCTTACTTGAGTCTTCAATATGCTGTAACAACAGATCCATAACACCTTTGCCAATTACCTCTCCTTTGATGCTCTTGACTAGCTCCAAATTGCCAACTTCCCTTTTGACTAGTTGAAGCGCTTTGAGATCAACCTCTTGATCTTCAACTTGATCATCAAATTCATTGAACAAAATTTGTTTTCCAGATCCATTACTTGATTTTACAGCAAGACAACATCCATCCACTTGCATAGTTCCATGTACACAAGAAGATCTTCCAAAAGATGTTCCACTCTTCATAAGAGATTGATACTCAAGATCCATTGGTTGGATCCACTCCTCTTCTTTCCTTGCTTGATCTACACTTGTAGTCTCATCCAAAGAGGTTAGGAGAGCAACATAATTTCCAGAAACTACTTGCTTACCCTTTTGATCATATGTGAGCCTTGAAGGTACTTGTCTTTCTCTTGATGTTCTCCTTGGCTTTTGACTTGATGAAGGTCCATCATCACCACCATCCAAAGTAGGATCCTTCTCATCAACATCAAGAATGTTAGATCCATCTACTTTACCATCAATCATGCTTGAAGACACCTTTGAAATGTTTCTCTCATCAAAAATGACATCTCTACCAACAATCACTTTGTTAGTAGAAGGAATGTAAACCTTGTAGGCTTTACTCACCTCACTATATCCAACAAAAATTACCTCTTCTTGAAGATGGATCCTCCTTGGTCCTATCATCAAGAGTAATGTTGACATAGCATGTGCATCCAAAGGTTCTTAGAAAGTTGACACTCGGCCTCCTCTTGAATAGCATCTCCATCATTAGCAAGCATACATGAAGACATCACAAAAGCATCATCATTTGCATCTTGCACATCCAAACCATCCTCATCAAGAGTAAGATTACCTTGCTTGTCTCCTTGATCTCTCTTCTTCTTGTAGCACTCACTTGCAAAGTGTCCTTTGATGCCACAATAGAAGCACTTGAGCTTTGATCTATCCTTCTTTTTGCCACTTGAAGAAGCATCCACTTGATCTTGTCCTTTAGACCACTTGCTTTTGGTTTGCCCTTGAATTTGCCCTTTGTGAACATAGCATCCTCTTGAAGTGTCGATGTAGATCCACCTCTTGCTTGAAACCTATATTCCTCATTGATCAAGATCTCTTGAAGATCCATCAAACTTGGCAAAGTCTTTTGAATAGCAATACTTTGAACAATGTTAGCATGAGCATCCAACAAGCCATTAAGAATCACTTGAATAAGCTCTCCTTCCATAATGTTTTCATCTATGCAAGCTAACTCATCGTTCAATGCTTTCATTCTCAAAACAAAAGTACTTGGACTTTCTTCATTCTTTTGCAAACAAAAAAAGATTTGTCTTCTTAGAGTCAACACTCTAGAAGTAGACTTGGATTCATAAAGCTTCTTCAATGAATTCCAAGCTTCCAAAGATGATGTGCACTTACCAACTTCCTTGAGAAGTTCATCATTCATCTTTATCATGTGTAGAGCCTTCTTGGCTCTCTTGTCATACCTCAATTGATCTTGTTGTGTTGTTGGTCTCTCCTCCAAACCTAAAACAATATTTAAAACATCATTCATCTCAAGAAGTGACTCCATCCTCACTTTCCATAATGAATAGTTACTTGAGGTAAGCCTATCATTGGCTTCCAACATGACTCCAATTGAGGTTGCCATGTAGCAATGACCTGATCTTCTCTTTCAACCTATTTCAATGCACAAAGCACTCCTTTGAACAACAACAAATGATTTCAAAAGAAATCACCAAGATTTGAAACTATCTCACAAATTCTCTTCTAGCACTTATCCAAGCAAATCAACACATAGAATCATGGAATCTTGATCAACCTACGATCTATCCTCAATCTAATGACTTTTGCCACTTCCTAAGATTGAAACACACTCAAATGAAGTCCAACAACCTCACTATCTAGAGATCCAATCAAAATTAGGGTTTTGACAAAATCACAAAAAATTGACTATTCCAAATCTACATGCAAATGCTGAAAATTTGATATGCAATCTATAAGCCACCACTTAGGCTGAATCAATGATCCAAAAATCGGCCAAATCCAGCATGTGAATTCAAAAAACGGAATTGAACAAGTATATTGATCTATTTAGTGTTTTGATCTACAAAAGATCCAATCTACAAAAGTAAAAAAATTCGATTTTGGTGTAGAATCCTCTCTAGCATGCTCTAGACTTGATATCTTCACCAAATCATTGATAGATTTGATTTCCTCCTTCATAACCTGAAACACAAGCTCTAATACCATGTGAAGGATTTCAGATCATTCAAGATGCAATCCAAGTCCCAAATCTTTGGTTACAATAAGGAGCAAACCAACAATCTTGCCAATGTAAAAAAATCAGCATCTACATACAAAATGAGATGCAAACTCTAAGAGATATTGATCAAACATGAACCAAAACATAAAATATGTTTGTTGTCCGTACAATTACAGTACCCTACTGTATTTCACACGTGTGGAACCAAAAATAGCAATAAATGATCATTCTACACACAGGATTGCAAGATAACACCAAGATAGTGCACCAATGAGTAGTAGAACCCAAAGAGAACCATGTATAATGATGAAATGAGAGATAGAAGAGAGAAGATGACTCTATCCACGAGTTACATCCTTTTATAACAGGTCCAAACCCTATTTGGCCACTTGGCTTTCCCACCAAAATGCTAACCCTACCAATTTTGGGTCTAGATTCAATGTACCCAACTTATTCAAATTGAATCTACTCAAACTCGCGTTCTATCTTTCCCACACTTTCAAAAAGTGTTTATTCAAATGAAATTTAGACTAATGAACTTTGAAAAGTCAACCTCTAATTCTAAAACAAGTTTTGGCCTCAATATGCCAAATATGAAAATATTGCAAAATGTGATGAAACTAGTTGAATCTTTCACATGTCTTGTATCACTATATACACAGAAATCATCAATAAATATTTCAAGAAAAGTGAAGGCGGCAAAAATTAACATCATGATTCGCTGAAAAGTCGCTGGAGTGTTACAAAGACCGAAGGGCATTTTGTTGTAGGCATAAGTGCCCCAATCCGTAGTGAATATGGTCTTTGAACGATCCTCCTTTCGCACTCCAACCTGATTATATTCAGAAAAGCCGTCACAGAAACGGTAACGCTCTTGACCAGCAACCTGATCTAGGATGGAATCACTGAAAGGCAGAGGATGATGGTCCTTCCTTGTGGCAGCATTGAGTTTGCGGAAATCCTGGCATATTCGTATTTTGCCAGTCTTCTTCTTTGGGATGACAACAATGGGTGAAACTCATTCACTACTTAAGACGGGATAGATTATACCTGCCTTAAGGTGCTTGTTAAGTTCGCCCTTGACCATGAGAGAGTACTCAGGATTGAGACAATATTGTCTCTGTCGAATAGGTACAGCATCTTCCTTAAGATCAATTCGGTGCTCTCCGAATTCTGCAGGTATACCCTTCAAATCGTTGAGCGACCAGGCAAAAACGTCTTGATACTCCTTCAATAGTTCAGTGAATTCCGCTAACTCCGATTCTCCAAGTGACTTTGAAACATGCACAAATCTGCCAGGTGCAAGTTCAATCAGTTCAGTAAAATCTGGTAATATGATACCTTCTGTCATACTGGCCTTGGTATGGCCATGAATTTCGCGCATGGTTGATTCCATAGATGTTTTCTTGTCGTCAACCTGGTTCTTGTTACCAAGTTTGTGTTCAGATTCGTCACTCGAATCGTCAAACTCTTTCAAGTTCGTGTCTGCAACGTTAATTTCTTCATACGAAACATCCGCTTTAGCATTGCAGGCATCGAAGAATTCTTTGTCATCAGCATTCTCACAACATTCAAAGTACTGCACTTCAATATCATATTCATTGAAAAAAATATTCAAGGCATACGAAAATACTTCTGATGTAAAGCTGGTGTCGGACAGAGGAGTTTCACCTTCATATTTGTCACGACTCCAGGTTATGATTTGTTCTGCTGGCTTACCTCGGTTATTGGTCTCACATGATACCCATATTGGCAACTATACAAAAAAAAAAAAAATTGCGCCCTCGAAAGTGACCACCTTCTCTATAGCAGTTGTCTGAAGTTCAGCGTTGATGATTTCCTTGCTTCTGTCGAGATATCTTTTGCAAATAACTTCGCAGCATCGCGGTCATAGTCAGGGTCATCTTTGAGATCTTCTTTAGTCGTAGATTTGTTCGTTGCTAGAAGATTTCTTCTTCGAGGATTTTCTGCGCTTTGTCAAAAATTTCTGATCAGGTTTCGGGGAGCTTTTGCTTCTCGTTGTGACTTTGAATAATTTCTCCTCCTCACTTGGCCAGGACTAATCTTCTGTCTTTGTCAGTTTTCCTTCAATAACGTCAATTCTCTGCACAACAACATAAGTCGCAGCTTTCGCTTTCGTGTCTGCAGCAGCTGGAGTTGCTACATACTGATATTTGGGTCGCGGCTTCTGCGGCTGAGGGCAGTCAGGATACTTGTGGCCAGGCTCTCTGCAATTCGAACATAATGGTACATAACCAATCGGCTTTCGCAGTTGAGGACATTCAGGAGAAAAATGTCCCGGCTCTCCACAGTTGTAGCAGTTGTCCGAAACTAGTTTAGTCGCGGTTTGAGACTTCGCTAGTCCAAAAATTCAGGAGGATTATGTCTTCTTGGTGCGAACTTGGGTCTGTCCTGCTGGGCTGATGCTGCAGTACCCTGTACATAGTTAGTAGTCGCATCATTTTGAAAAATAAAAAGTACCTCCTGGGCAGGATCTTCAATGTATTTGACATTCACAGTAGTGCAGTCTTCCTTAGTGTGTCCAGAAGTTCCACATTTCATACACCACATTCCTGAGTTGGAAGAAGATGCTTTTGGTCTTTTATCTACAATTTCAGAGATCTGCACTTTCAAGTCATTAAACTTTTTATCAAGGTCAGCCATATTACTCTTCCAAAGCTTTTCAACTTTGGAAGTTGACGACTTATCCTTGACAACTTTCATGTCGTCCTTTCATTTAGTTCGTCGTTTATTCTTTCTTTCTTTTTTGTCAGCTTCTAATTCTGATGAATCGCTGCTTTCATATTCCGAGCTTGAAGAACTGGTATTTGAATCTGAATCTGAATCATCATCGCTGTCACTAGAATCAGTCTTCGACTTTCGACATTTCTTAGTCGATCGTCGCTTTCGTGCTAGTTTCGAGGTCTCGAAATTTTTGGCACTAGCTATTACTGCTGCTAAGGAGGTCGTGTCCTCTTGTCAGCAATACCGATCAATCTTTGGTGGTAAACCAGCCAAAAACCATTCGATCTGCATATCCACGGGATATACATCAGTTAGTTTTCCTATGAGATTTTTAACCATTCGTGTATATTTGCGAAGAGATTCCTTACTCTTCTTCTGAACATTGTTCAGACGTCCAAGAATTCTAGATTTTTAACCGATCTCTCTGAACTGGTTCATAAACGCATCTTTCAGTAGGTATCAGGTTCCTACACGGCCTGATTCAACTTGGCTGTACCAGATGCGCGTCTGCTTTCTTAGCAGACCAGGGAAGATTCGTAGTTTGTCTACATTAGTTCCCTCGTTATTCGCATTAGCGATTGACTCGAATTGTGAGACATAGCTATCTGCATCATTGGAAGAAGTCCCTTTAAAATAATCGTATTTAATTTCAGAGATAGAAGTGAAACGTGCAGCAGGACCTTCCATACCGAAGTTAATTAGGAGTTCAAGTAATTGGGTAGTGATTTCGTCTAGATTTCTTCGACTAGTACTTTCACTTTGTCTTCGTAAAAATTTTTCTCTAAGCTTACGATATCATTCTAATCTGGATTCTCTATCTGACATACACTAGAGATGGAGATGGGTTTGTCAGATTTCTTATAACTTTTCTAAACTATCCCCGGCAACGGCGCCAAAAATTGGTATATGTCGTGCTATACCAACAAGATTAATATAGATTTTGTAGTGAATAGTATTGTTGTCACAGAGGACAGCGTTAGAAAGTAATGTTTTTGATACAATTTATGACAAGTGGTTTCGAATGTTATTCTGATTGTCGACAGACATTAAAAAGTAACCAGTATTACTTATGTTTGGGATGGGTAATGTTAATAAATTCAGAACAACAATCTGGCCTCTATCGAATTGAAGGAAGCGTGTTCTACAGATGAGATGTTATCAAAGTAGTACAGTAGTACTACACTCTGGCTGATTAAGGTGTCAACAGATAATCAAGAATTGTTCGATGTATTCGCGACTATGCAAACAATTAATTAATCGCATTCATGAACTATTCGTTTCTAAACAGAAGTCCTCAACAACTAAAGCCCAACTTAATGGTTAGAGAACACGAAGAGTTTTAGAACACGTTAGAAACTTATGTCAATGCCAATCAGAAAAACAGATCAAAGACTCAATTCTTCAGAAAGGGACTGTCATCTCATATGTATACATATAGCTTTATCCAATGATCGTGCTAGACTGTACCAAAGATAGTCGTTATTCGAGTGCCGAAAAAAAAGTATTTGCGACAGACGAATAAGATGGTTTTAATATAGTTCTTGAGAGCATGCTTTACGAATACACAACAAACGACTGTAATGCACTAGAGTGTCTGTCTGATTAGAGAGTAATTCATAAAATGCGTTAGAGATTGTTAGCAGACTCAAGATCACTCACACTCAGCAGTGCGGAGAACAGAGATAAGAGAGAATAACTCACAGAACTCTATTCACTTCTTCAATCTCTTACATAAGTATAAACTCTTCTCTCTCGATGATCGAGACTAAAGTGTGAGATCAATATATGTTCTACGGGACGAACAAACACACCTCTAATAGAGTTAAAGTTACTCTAGTTTAACATGTCTTTTCGTATCTAGTCGTTTCGTGTGGACGACCTAGTAAAGGTTATCCAAGGCAATGTCGTTTTTTTTTTAAGGTCTTGTCCTTAATCACAAGGCAAGTACTTAGGAGATATATTCCCAAAAAATGACTTAGGCCTCTTCATGATTTATACTTAACCAGCTCATATCTTCATTTTTGAGTATATCATACCATATTTATGTTGATATTCAATATTTAACATTTTTGTGGCATCACAGTTGTTATGTTCACAAAGGGCAAATTCAAGGGCAAAACCAAAAGTAAGTGGTCTAAAGGGCAAGATCAAGTGGATGCTTCTTCAAGTGGCAAAAAAAAGGACTTGTTCTATCTCATGTTTGAGAATTTCATGTGGATGTATACAAATTGTCAAGATATGGTAAAACTAGCTACATTGGTGAGCATTGTTTTGATGTTGGATTTGTACTAACATTCTTGGATGGTTTTGCTGATGGAAATGAAGCTATTGGAGGTTCATTATGTCACAGATTCATGGCCAAGTCATCAAGTGATGATGACATCTTGTGGCAAGATGAAGATGGAGGCTCATTCAAGGAGTGTCATGGTGGATGCATGGCAACAAAGGACACAAAGGAGGAAATAAGCAAACAAATGTTTATCACTCACATTTATTGTTTGTTTGCTGTATTTTTCAAGGCATGGTGGAATCACCTCACTTACATTCTATGTGATTCTTCATGGCTCATTGACACGATATTACAACATTTTGTGAGGGAGCAAGTCATTGCAAAGGAAGTGGAGCCTCAACATGTGTCTTCAAGGGAATGTGTGGCTGATATCTTCACCAAAGCATTGCGAAAGGACTTGTTCATGAAGCATAGGACATCACTTGGAGTGTTATCAAAGTCCATGCTAAAACTAGTTGAAGAGGGAGTGTGAAAAATTTAACTAGTTTGATCATATTTGCTAAATTTTCATATTTGGCATATTGAGGCCAACTTTGTTTTTAGACTTAGAGATTGACTTCTCAAAGTTCATTAGTCTAAATGTCATTTGAATAAATACTTTTTAAAAGTGTGGGAAAGTTAGAAGGCGAGTTTGAGTAGATTCAAATTTGAATGTTGGGTACTTTGAATCTAGACCCAAAAATAGTAGGGTTACCATTTTGAAGGGAAAGCCAAGTGGCCAAATAGGATTTGGACCTGTTATAAAAGGATGGAACTCGTGGAGAGAGTGATCTTCTCTCTTCTCTATCTCATTTCATGCTTATACATGGTTCTCTTGGGTTCTACTATCCATTGGTGCACTATACTTGTGATTGCATGCAATTTTATGTGTAGAATGATCTATAATTGTCATTTTTGGATCCACACGTGTGAAATACAGTAGCTTGCTGCTTTTGTATGGACAGCAACAGTACTTTATCATTTCATTCAAGTTTGATCAAGTTCTATTAGTGTTTGCATCTCATTTTGTGTGTAGATGCTGATTTTTCTACATTGGTGAGATTGGTACTGTATTTCTCTTTCTAACCAAAGATCTTTCAAGTTGATTGAATATTGAGGATCTGAAAACTTTCACAAATCTCACGGCGGTAGAAGCTAAAACATTTTTCCAACAGAAAATGCAACAATGGTATGGACTTGATGAACCTTTCATCAATCCTACTATTAATGAGTATTATGCCACATATGCTGCATAGCCACAACGCCAAGAGGGCAAACTTTACGGATGTTACGGATGTAGAGAAGGACATAGGATTTTTTAATGTCCAAACATAGAAATTTATACGCCCTTATGCCGTGAGTGTGGATATGGACATTGTTACAAGAATTGTCTAGTGAAAGTCAGCATCAGCGCACCATTGAATTGGATTGCAGTTCAATCATCAGGCACAAGCACAACTCCACACTCAGTTGTACCAAGGAGACCTCCCCCTATCCTAACGTTCTAGTTTTAGCTGATATGCGAGCACAAAAGCGCAAGGAGGTAGTTCCATCATTACCACAATCTGTATCAATGCCAGCTGATCAACCTTCAACATCAAGAGGAGCAAGATTACCTTATCCAAATGAAAGATGAAAAAAGACGATACAAGAAGATCAAACATTGGATACAAGAAGCTCAGGCCGAGGAAACTGCTCAAGCTGCACAACAAACGAAAACTCCTCAAGACACTACATCAGACAGAGATCAACAAGCAACCGCACCGCAAGGTTCACCACACAGATCAGATGTGAACGTGCGACTACACCATCGGAAAGAACCATTCCATATGGCAGAAGTCGAAGCTCCAAGGACGAAACTGTTGATGAGTATCTTATCCAACAGAATGAACATCTCTATTGGAGAGTTCCTTCGACTTGCACCTCAAGCAAAGGGTGTCTTGTCAGATTGGTTGATTTGCGGAGTTTATGTATTCATGGGACATGCCAATTACTACCGGATCTTCATTCTATTTTTTGGGATTTGGCACGTCCTATCTACAAGCTGACAATTGATCCACATTGGACGGAAGAAGCCTTGCAAGCTCTCCAAAAACTAAAGGAAGCACTCATATCTGCACCAACCTTACGGCCTCCCAATTGGACAATTGAGTTTCATATGCATACTAATGCATCAAAGTATGTTATAGGAGCAATCTTGATCCAACCAGGCAAGTACAAATGAGATTTTTCTATTCGCTTCACCGACAACTCAACGATGCTGAAATCAACTATTCAACGACTAAGCGAGAAGCCTTCGCGATGGTATTTGTGGTCAAGAAGTTTCGCCATTATCTTATGGGAACTCATTTTGCATTCTACATTGATCATCAACCTTCGCTCTACCTAGTCAACAAAACTCGCAACACAAGGAGAATCACGTGGTTACTCTTGTTGTTGGAGTTTTTGAATAGTCGTATGCAAAGGCAAGCAACATAAATGGCGGATCATGTATCTCGAAACAAATCAATGGAGAAGGATCTCTAGCACGATGATGAGTTACCGGATGTTGCTTTAGTTTACGTAGATGTTGTACCGAATTGGGTCGCAGACATAGTTGAGTATTTGATGAACGACCAACCTGATCAGTCACTATCCAAGGCGCAACAGCGGAAGCTTGTACCTAAAGCTCGTCCATATCAACTAATTGTCGTCCAACTATATCGAAGAGGGGCGGATAATATCATTCGTCGTCGTATCATGCCCCATGAGACAAGTCGGATCATGTCCTTCTCGCATGTAGCAATGAGAGGTAAGACCTCTTGGATGGCAAAACGTTGAACCAAATTGGAGAACTCATCTCCTGAGCCATTGAGGACCACTTGTACTAGCTCACTATCAAGTATCTTGTCTCCAATAGAAGCTAGTTCTTGTTTGAGAGACCTTTTCCTTAGCACATATTCTTGTGCACTTTCATCACTTCTCCTCATTAGCCAATGGACAAGAGGTTATCTCCTTCAAGAGGTTATTACTAACATTCATTTTGATGCAATGTAGTGCTAGTTTTATATTTCAAGATCAAATTTGGGGTTAAAAATTTTTGCCATAGTTTTTCTTTGTTTTTTTGCACTTCTCTTCCATAACCTAAACGGCAAACGTAGGGTTAGGGCTGGGCGAAGGTAGAGTTAGATCAATTTCTTTTTTTTTAATTAGAAACTGGAAAAATTTACAAAGAAACGAAACTTCACAAATGAGAGATTGAAATACTTCTCTCCCAAATCTCCTACCAAAGCTAGAATTGGACCTCTTGCACAAGAATTGTCATATCTTTTTCAATTTTTCACCAAATTGGCTAAAAATTGGCTCAGATTCAATCTAAGACAGTGATCTACAATCCTATAAAATTATAATCACAAAATTAGACCAAAGATACAGCCAAAATGGAGAACAACAGACTACAAAAGCTATTACTAACTAAAATTGGATTGAAATCACTAAAATGGCCCATAACTTGGTCCTTATAGTTCCAAATCAAAAAAAATTCATTACCTCCAGAAAGCTAAGAGGGAGATACTGATCTAAAACAAGAAACTACATAAAAAAATGAAGATTACTTGGTCAAAAATTGAATCAAAACATGTTGGAGATTGAAAAACAAGAAACTAGTGAAGAAAAAAAAATGTGATGGGGAAAGGATCTAATGCTCTGATACCAAAATTGTCATGTGCCAACCTTAGCATTAAAACATTTAATCCATTTATATAAACATCAAATTACAATGGAAATGCAAGCAAGAAGATAGAGATAGCAAACATTCACCAAAATAGGTAAAGTAAGGATTCTTTATTCATGATTAATGATCATTCATACGATAGGACGTGTAGCTAGAGCATGATCTAAGCTCTCATGTGATTGTAGGCACATGAACCACCATTTCATTCAAAAAAGCTCTCAAAGAGAAGCTTCAAGAACACAAGAAAACACTTAGAATTCAAAATTATCAAAAAAGAACAATAGCCTCCAAATTTAGTACACCTCAATTATTTATAGTGGTAATTTGTGCCTCTACTACAAGTTTGGGGCCTTATTTGGCTAATTTGGGCCTTACAACCATTATTACAAATCCGCTATTTACAAATATAGCGAGGTTGTTTGAGCCTCTTTATTGACAATCTTATTGACAATCTCATTGATGGCAAAGAAACTTTGATGTTTTTCCTTAAAGTGGCACCAAAAACCTCATCAAGATGTTTCAAAATGAAATTGTTTGGATCTTATGAAAAAATGAAGTTAAATGTAGGTACAAAAGTGCCCACACGTGTGGGAAGTACAGTTGTTGGCCCTCACCAAGTTTGGATCACAAAACTTTACACTAAGCCTTGATTTGCACTCGCCCTCATAAAACTAGTTTTCTAGCAACAAACTTGCTAAAAATGGAATGTGCTTTGATGATTAATTATTCTCTTGTACTTGGCTCTGATACCATGTTGAAAGTATAGTACTAAGGACCATAAATGAGCCTACAAAAGACTCCAAGAGTGATTGATTGATTGATTGATACACCAATCTATTGCAAAACTAGCCACCAATTTCTTGATCTAGATTAGCAATTTTGGATCACAGAATCAAGAGCAATAAAAAAAAATGATCAAACATGCAAATATGACCCCACCCTTGTCTAGTATGGCCTCCAGTACAGCCTGCTATCAAAGAATGAATATAATCAAGTTTAGTTTACTATGGAATCATAAAATCACATGACAAATGTGAGAAAAAATTGATATTGCCAATTTGCTCTGAAATCTCTATCTTGCATCTATGGAATGATGGATTGATAGTACAAAGTAGCTGTTCTCCTTGGATGTTAAGTGAAAATCCACCATTTTCCAAGGAGATTAATTGACATTTTTTGCCCTAATATGTCAATCTGACCTAACCCTAAAATTATGTCAATTTGATGGTTAGGTTACTCAACTACTTCCATGATTTGAGGAGTTTGCTCCTAAATTCTACAGAACTTGACCAAATTCACTAACTAACACCTATGATTAGGATCTAACCTACCTAGGCCTATTCTTCATACTTGTGAGCAATGTCCACACGTGGGACCCACCTATGTACAATTTACAAGGTTTAATCAAGCTCAAATTTGCTAATTTTAACAATTTTTCACAATAAGAGTTCAATACAAAGTTAATACATATATGAAAAGAGTTTAGCCTAGAGTACCAAGCTCTAGGTGCTTGTTTGAGTCCATATAGACTCCTGTTCAAAAAAGCATACTTTTCCTTCAAGTTTGTTCTTGATGAAGCCTTTGGGTTGTCTCATGTAGATTTCTTCCTCCAAGTAACTATTGAGAAAGGCATTTATAACATCAAGTTGGAAGACCGTCCAATTGTATGTAGTAGTAAGACTAATGATCAATCTTATTGTAACTACCTTAGCCACATGAGCAAAGGTTTCATCACAATCAATGTCTTTAGTTGCAAAAAGCCTTATGCCATAAGCCTTGTTTTATACTTACTTATTGATCCATCTTGGTATTCAATCTGTATACCCACTTGCAATCAAGTGGTTTTTTTCTCTTGAGGAAGATCAACAAGTTCCCAAGCATCCTTCCAACTTCTTGATTTACAAGCATCTTCATAGCAAGTTAGTTTATCAAACATTGAAATAGGAAAAGTATAGAAAGTGAGATAGTGAGTGTCTTCCCTTTTATCACATTTGCCCATGTATGTGAGCCTTGATGGTTCGACCCTTGCTCGAGTGGATCTTCTTGGAGTCCTCGGGGGTCAATTCTCAAGATCTTGATCACTTTGAAGCTCCTCCTCCATCCTAACATGCTCTGACATGAAGGTGGTTAGTAACGCTTTCATCCACTTTGAAAACTAGTCCTTCATAAAAAAATAAGATCCCTACTCACTATGATGTTTCTAGTGATGGAATTGAAGACTCTACATCCTTTGTTATTTTCACAATATCCCACAAATCCATACTTTTACTTGATCCAAGACACAAATGAATGGTTCCAACATTTGTTATACACTCTTAGAGAACTAGTCCTTTTGAAAAGTCATGTGGGAGCCCCACTATCAATCCACCATGTTTCACTTGAGTTGGATTTGGATGATGGTGATGAAGCAGATGCCATCAAGGATGCATATTCCTCATCCTCCTCCTCTTGATGTGTAATGTTGTCTTGTTTGTTCTTTTGTGCATTCCTTTTTATGATCCTACAACACCTATAAAACCACTTTTAAGGACTAGTTTTCAACACCTATTAGTTGGATTTAATGACACAAACTCAAATCCCAATAACGACTAATATGGCAATAGAATGTAGGTACAAAGGCTCCCACACGTGTGGAAAGTACGGCTACTGACCCCTACCAAAATTAGATCTCAAAACTTGAAGCAATCACTTGGATTGGACTCATCACAAAACTAGTTTTCTAGCAACAAACTTGCTAAATTTGGATTGTGTTTGATCATTAATTTCTCTCTTGTACTTGGCTCTGATACCATGTTAAAGTACAATACTTTGGACCATAAATGAGCCTACAAAAGACTCCGAGAGTGATTGATTGATTGATCTATCTATCTATTGCAAAACTAGGATTCAATCTCTAGATCTAGATGGACAATTTAGACTCTTACAATCAAGAGTAATCAAAATTTGATCAAAACTAGTAAGTCCGACTCCACACACGAATAGTATAGTCTGATAGAAGTGGCATCATCCTTCTTCCTTGTATCCAAAAATTGGTGAACATAGCATATAGATCCAAATATTTTTAGATCTTTGAGGTTTGGCCTCTTACCATATAGAGCTTCATATGCTGTGATTCCTCCAATGGCATTGTTAGGCAATCTATTGCACAAAAAGTTAGCACAAGTAACTGCATCACCCCAAAATGGTTTTGGTAAATAAGCTTCTAGCCTTAAGGCCTTGGCACACTCACATAAAGATATACTTTTTCTCTCGGCCACTCCATTTTGTTGAGGGGTATAAGGACAAGTTAACTCTCTCTTAATGCCATTACCATTACAAAACTCTATCATTTTGTTGGAGATATACTCTCCTCCATTATCACATCTTGATACCTTAATCTTGGTATCAAGTTGATTTTCAACTAGAGGTTTGAACTTTACAAATGAATCAAACACCAAACATTTTAAAGAGAAAAGATAGATCCAAGCATATCTTAAATGATCATCTATAAATGATACACAATACTTTTCACCTCCATTTGACGCTTGTGAAAAACTATGCACATCCGAATGTATGACTTCAAGAGGAGTGGTAGATCTTGAAAAATGAAGCTTATAAGCCTTTGAGAGACTACAAGCCTCACAAAGCTTACCACATCTTGACAATTTCTTGAGGAGGCCGAGTGCAAGCTCCTTTGCACACATTGATTTCATTGCCTTGAAGTTGGGGTGGCCCAACCTTTTGTGCCATAACTCTACTTGGGTAATCTCTTCCTTTACCAAGTTCACACTCTCCATAGCCACATTAGCATCTAATTTAAACAATCTACCTTGTTTAAACCCTTTTGCTATGCAATCATCATTCTTAAAGATGGAACAAACTCCATGCTTAAATTATACATCTAGGCCATTATCCATTAATTGGCCAACACTCACCAAGTTTTTAGTATTAGATTCATCTTTTTTTATGATCCTAAGCACAAAGGAATAGTGCCTACACCACTTATCCTACACTCTTGATCTCTTGAAGTAAAGATAGACTTTTTAACATCATTAAAAGAGGGTAGAGTGGAGAAGTAGTCCTTTTGGAAAGTCATGTGAGAGCTAGCCCCACTATCAATCCACCAAACTTCACTTGTTTTGGTTTTGGATAATGGTGATAAGGTAGATGCCATCAAGGATGATTCTTCTTCATCTTCCTCCTCTTGATGTGCAATGTTGCTTTGTTTGTTCTCTTGTACCTTCTTTTTCTTATGCAAAGTGTCTCTTAAAAAGAAGCACTTGTACTTGGATTTGTCTTTCTTGCCTTTGCCCTTTGAGCTTGAAGGTTGATCTTCCAACTTTGCCTCCTTTGAATGATTCTTCTTTGCTCCAGTGGTTTTCTTCTTGCCCTTGAATGAGAAATTTGCTTTCTCATTTGCATCTTGCAATGATAAGAAACTCATCCTTGTTTTTGCATGGAGCATCATGCACTTTTCAGCCACTAACACACTATGGAGCTTATCAATTGCTGGAAAGTGTCTTGGATGGCAAAACTATGAACCAAATTTGTAAATTCATCACATAGGCCATTTAGGATCACTTGTGCTAGCTCTTTATCAAGAGTCTTCTCTCCAATAGAAGCTTTCTTGAGAGACTTGATTCTAAGCACATAATCTTGTGCACTTTCACTACTATTTCTCACGTTTTGCAAGATTTGCTTTCTAATCATGAGAACTCTATAAGTGTTATTGAATTCAAATATTGATTTTAGTGAATCCGTGCTTCTTTGGCCAACGTACAAGAGGCTACCTCCTTCAAGAGATCATTACTAACATTTATTTTGATGCAATGAAGTGCTAGACTTGTCTTCTTCTTGTATCTAACCAATTTTTGCCCTCCAAGAAGCTCATCCTCTTCTTCAAGGACAATTTCAAAGAGATCTTGGAGTATCAATAATGACTCCATCCTCACCTTCCATATGGAGTAATTTGTAGAATTCAATCTTTCACTAGGTTCAAGAAAGAATCCACCTATAGATCCCATCTTCCTAATGACTTCTACAAAACAATGCTCAAAAAAATTCGAAGTGATTTGAATCTAAAAACTCATAGAAATTTCACTTTTCTTGATTACCTCAAATTTGACTTCTAGCCTTTTCTTTGGACTTCTAGTCACGAACCTCACAAAGATGGAATGGAGATAAGATGAGATTCTATTAAGGAACTATCAAATTAAGTCAATTTTACAAGTTTTTGGACAAAAAAATGGCTAAATCTCTCTCCCTCTTCTTGGTGGTTCTTCAAGACCTGTAAAACACAACCTCAAATAATTAGATCTCATGACACTAAGCCAACTCTAATTGATGGCAAACAAACTTTGATGATTTTCCTAGAATTTGCACCAAAAAAACTCATCAAAATGCTTCAAAATCAAATTGTTTTGATCTTGTGAATAATGAAGATTAAATGCAAGTATAGAGATGCCCACACATGTGGACAATATGGATTTTGACCCTCACAAAGTTTGGATCAATAATCTTCACACTAAGACTTGATTTCAACTCGCCCTCACAAGACTGGCTTTTTAGAACCAAATTTGCTAAAAATGGAATGTCCTTTGATTGATGATTATCCTCTTGTACATGCCTGTCATACCATGTTGAAAGTACAGTACTAAGGACCATAAATGAACCTACATAAGGCTCAAAGAGTGATTGATTTATTGATGCACCTATGTATTGCAAAAGTAGTCACAAAATCTTGATCTAGAAAAGCAATATTCAATCCCACAATCAAGAGCAATCAAAAGCATTGATCCAACATGGAATTTCGACCCCACACGTGTGTGGTACGGCCTCCAATACGGCCTATTATCCAAGATTAAGTGTAATCCAGTATAGATTGCAAGCATTCACAAGAACTCAAGAAACATGTGTAGGAAACTCGAGATTGCCAATGTGCTCTCAAAAAACTATCTCCTTACTATGGAGAAATGTTAATCTTCTCCACCTTGCCAAATATGTCAATCACATGCTGGATACGCCCAAACAAACCTTGCATGTTGTAACATCATACGAGCAAATACACGTATGTACAAAGAGCCATAGTATCTTAAAACATACAAAGAGAAAAAATTGATGAGATTTATCAAAATGCACCAATACCTCTAGAATATTAGCAAGGAATGTAATCTTGCAAATCTTTTTGAGAAAGAAATGTCCAATTGACAACCCGTAAAGTGCAATATACTTGTTGAGAATTAAATTATGTAAATATTCAAAAATAGAATTTCAAACAAGATCCTTAGAACAAAAAATAAAATATACTAATTTGACCAAAATTTGACTTGCATTAATTTCATTTCTAGAAGGGCAAAATGGATAAACGACATATATTAAGAAATGAGAAATAATAGAAAAGAAGAAGCTCTGATCACATGCATAAAAAGATTATGAAACATCAAATAAATGAAAAATCTCTTGTGACAAAAAGCCTAGCTGTGCAAGATATTTTGATGTAGGGCTTACTTTGAAGAAAATTTAGATTAAAAAGGTGCCTCAGCCTAACACCCTCATACATCTTATCATTTTCAACTCTTGTCGTGAAAAAAAATGGGCAAAACAAAAAGTTTTTCCAAATGTTAAAAATTAGGATTTCCAAAAATTGACCAACAGTGAAAATCATGACTTCATGGGCACCTTGCTACTAGGAAGCCAATGAAATTCACAGATCTTGATGTTGATTACAAACCAAAAAGTTGTGATAAAATATCTGCTTAAATCTAGAGAGCGGAAACAATAACATTTCATTAGGAGCACATAGCTACCAGGAAATGAATGCAACTGGCAAAACTCGTTAATGATCACAATAAAAAAAAGTTATGGCGAAAACTATTGTTTTAGAGAGAAAAATGGCCTGAGAAAAAAAATCTAAAGAAAAAAGAAAAAAAGAAGGGCATACTAGCTTTGGGGGTGAACGACAAGATTCATTCAAAATTGGTGGAATAGATAAAAAATATTCAATAATCAAAAACTTGAGAATAAAAACAAAACTTTAATATTTCTCATAACCACAATCATTTCAAGATTTTATCATGAATGTCCAGTTTATGGAGGATTATCTAATCCAAGCTCTTTTTCTAATTTACTCACGTAGAATTTGTGAACACTTGGGTCATATTTAGCAGCTTTCCTTAGGACATCCAATGCCTCAAACTTTTGGTCCTCTTGATATAAGGCACTGCATGGAATTGAAGCTCATTAGCCATGCTTTGATTCAAATAAATAGAGTTAAGAAGACACATCTCCAACACATAGACGCAAACAAGTAGTCTACCTTGAAATAAAGTCATCTTATCAGTAAATTATGCTGCCTTTTCTGGTTTTAAATCTACAATGCACTTGAAAATCAAGGCACCAGCTATTTAATAATTTTTGAAATTTACACACGAGTATGGAGGAAAAAAAAAGCCAGAATAAACTACGTACATAATTTGCAATTTAAGATAATTTTCCAGAAACCTCAAAGTAGATAGTATGAAATCTGAAATTGGTTTAGCTTTTGTTTTCTTAAGGAGGGAAACTTTATTGAAAGTTTGTGATTTTCTCAAGTCAACATGCAAAATAAAAGATCATCGACAAAGAAAATGTTCCATGGAAAGTCGTTAGTTTCCCAAGGATAACAACACTCCAAATCATAGAGGATAACAACGAGAACTTATAACTTGATAGATTGACTTGCCTTCCTAGAATGACAAGAGCTCGAAAGTATCGATGTTTAGAGGAATCGTCATTAGGCTCTGGCAAGCTTTCCACAATTCTCAATTGAGCAATAGCCTCTGTTTTTTTTCCCTGAAAAATACAAAAGATAATGAGACAACCAAAGCCAACGCAAAGCTCTACACTAGATTATCATTGAAAATAAATATTTCAAAGAAAAAAATCATAGACAACCAAAGATTGCCACCTCATTATTTCAATTGGGATGGAAACACTATAGTAAAAGAAAGTACATCAAGTTTCACTTCCAATCCACTTCAAAATTACCCAATATGGAACCTACAAAGAACATGTTTAGGTACAAATAAGGTGGTATGTGTTTCCTATCTACTTCAAAATTTCCATCTTTAGGTCCAACTACTATTCCCACATATGCACATATAATCCTTAACAATACAAAAAAATTAGAATTCAAGAGATGTAAGAACTTAGGAAAAACAAAGTGATAAACCATTTCTTAATGGTGTTTTTGATGCTTGACCTTTCTCTAAGGCTATGTGCAGGTACTTTGAAGAAGTGCTAGAGGACACAAGAACAAGAACGTGAAAGCTTGCTAAGCTTAAGAGTGGTACCTTAAGAAAGTCTATAATGAAGGCTCAAAGAAGTCTATAAAGAAGGCTTTTCATAAGTCTATAATGAAGCTCAGAGGATTCTATAAGATTTGGGAATAGGCCAAGGGACTGATCACCCTTTTGACCCCCATTTACCATAGTTGCATCGAACCGCAGTTCGAACCATCGAACTGTTTAGAACCGGTTCCCGGTTCTAACTGTTTTTTCCAAACAAGAAAAAGAAAATCGGGTCAAACTGTTAGTCAATTCAAACCCAACTAGCCGGTTCGAATCAGCACAATTTGGGACAAATCGACTGATTCGAATCAGCTTGCAATACTACCCTTCACCATAATTAGGAATAAGCAACCCCTAGAAAAAAAAAAGGGCCTAGAAATTGATGACCAATATGCAAGATAAGAAGAACATATACAAGCCAAGAGGAAGGGGCGAAGGGCAACATCAATATTTCAAGGAGGACAAATCCAAGGAGGAGAGTGATGAGGATTCATCACAATCATCAACAAGTTGCAAATCCAACAATAAGTGTTTTTTTTGTGGTAAGAAGGGGCATTTTGCTTCTTATTGTTTCAAGAAGAAAAAGTTTTCAAGCAAGCTAATCTTACTAAAGAGAATGAAGGTGAGGTAGAAGGGAGTTATGAGGAATAATCTCTCATGATGTAAATGTACTCTTCTTCTAATTTTGAAGATGGAAATGCATAGTGAATAGGTAGTGGAGCTAGTTCTCATATGACTAGTTCAAGGAAAATTTTCACTCATTTTGCACCTTACAATGGATCTAGAAAGTTCATCTCCACTCCTAATGATAGTAGATGCAAGATAGAAGGAATTGGTAGTATACCAATTGGTGTTGGATCCACTATGACTCTTTATGATGTACTTTTTGTGCCTAATCTCACCATGAATCTCATTAGTGTTGGTCAAATGCTTGATAATGGCTTTCAAGTTGACTTTGGAAAAGATGTTTGCTTAATTAAGAGGGATGGTAAAGTGGTAGCAAGAGGGACTAAATGTGGAAAGCTTTTCAAATTGGAAGCTGACCCTTGTGGAAGTATGGTTAGGAGGAGCTTGGATCATCTCAAGGAACATATCCACGAATGTTTGGGTGTTTGGGAAAACGACTCGGATTTGTGGGGATGAGGCAGCTTGGGCAGCTGTGATTGAGAAGGCAATTGTATGCCTCAATCTATGTTCCATGATGGTAAGGCTCATGAAGATGGTGCTTTGGCAAAAGCATTTGGAGAGTTCTTGCCAAGGTGTTCTACTTCTCATCAATTTTTTCATCTTGTTCTGATCTTGTTTCATCAAGTAAAAGCAAAGATGGTGCTTTATTATGTGACTCCTTCGTTGAAGTCTTCAATTGGATGTATCGCTTATCAATGGTGCTTGCTAGGAAGATTGCAATAGTTGATACTTTGGGGATCTTTAGATCCATATGCTTTGTCAATAATCCTTTGCATGTAAGGAGTAAGGGAAATCTCATCTCTATCGAAAGGATGATGGTAAGATCCTCATATCTACCAACAATCCAAGTGTGATGGAGAGAGACCAAGGCTAAGTAAATACCATTTTCCTATCTTGAGCTTTGCATCCTCAACCTACTCTTCTTTTTGCTCTCTTGGTCCATTTGTGATTGAGTAGTGTGAAGCCGAGTGATGGTACATAGATGTACACGCTTGCTCCATTGAATCTCATCTTCCATTTTCTATTTGAAGGTGAATACTTGACAAAGCTAAGATAAGCTTTTTGTATACCATCCTCCCTTTCAAAGAAAAATTAATTTTTACTATCGTTCTTTGTCAATAGTTTACTTAGTTTGCATAAATTTATATGTGGTTGAATTGGTGTTCAAAGAGGGAAAAAGAGTGGAAAATAAAAGAACGTAGTGTAAATGCTTGTGTTTTGTTTCCATTTATGTTCTTAAAGCTACTTTAAGTTCTCATGTTTTTCTTTGAACGATGTCATTAGGAAATAGAATGATCCCTATTTATACTATGACCTCTACTCCTTGGTAAGCTCTTCCATAGGTTGGCAAAAAATGTTACTATGTTTGGCATTGTCATTGGGGAGCTAGAAACCCTTTTTATAAACTTGATGCCTCAAAATGTCATTTTTTGTTACTTTGAGTTTTTCTAGTGTTTCATGCTTTGCAAATTTTTGTACTCATCCTACTTTTGATGTTTGATCTTGTTTTGTGCAATCATCAAAACCAAAGCAAATGCAAACTAGATCCACCATCGCAATTAGAGACTCACCCACAATCCATAGCATATCAGGTAGGATAGCTCCATTAGAAACTTGTACCCTGTATCATCTGATCACTAGGTATCTATTACCCGCTGATAGCTCCCCAAGAATCTGTCCACATGTAGTGCAACTAGACTCCAACTAGATCTAACCAAACAAGCTGCATCTTGTTTACCGAATAATGATGGATAACCACAACATGTGATGCCAACCTAGAGATCACCACCTGTGTGGCATATGACCATGCAGCTCACATGATCACTCGCCAAAGTACCAGTTGTCACTCCCTGAATAACCATCTCCATCTCTGTTGGCTCACAACCATAGGCATGCTAGATCCACATCACCCTATAATGCACTCCATGCCCTCAGAATCTGTACCACCTCTCTCGTGATAAAATCCATGCCACCTACCTCCAAGTAGGCATGACATGTCCCTAGGTCACCACAAAATAACTAATGCACCAGCTGAAGAACATCATCTATACATCAAATGACGTATCAAACCTGAGCATCCGTAACATCTCCCTGAGTGCCACCCCAATGGACTCGTTATCCACTCACTGAGCTCATTTGATGTCTCCAATCCTTGTCACCATCCTGCTATCCAAGTCGATCGTCATCACCTACCTCTCCTGGCTCCTAGCATCTTTCGTTGCAGTTGGCTGCTACCATCCAGTGCGCCTTGTCTCTGCGGCCTGGAGAAGATTTATAGCTATCCATTTGAATCGAGGGTTTTCAAAGTAGATTTCAGAAAATATTGTAGAAACATGCCCCCGAGTATAGCAAATATTGTAGAAACACTATACAACTAATTTCCCTACACATGTGTGGCTACTCAGCTAACCCAAGTAGCCGTCTACGGGACAAGTGCCCGACTAATATGTCGATGGCACGTCAAGTCCCAATCACTACCAAATACTGTAAAATCTACCTAACTATACAATACTTACAATATTACATTTAGAGCATACACTAATGAACCAGATCAGAACTGATTTCTAACAGAAAGCTCCTGCTTTGACCATATTTGGCAACTAGAAAAGTCGAAGTTAATGAAAAATGTCTTATCTCTAGAATAAGCAAGACATCCTTGAAGAGGCCTATTTTTAATCTCATTCAATCCATCGACAATCGAGAAAGAACACTCCTCTCAATATTTGATTTTTCGCCATCCAACAATTTTGTCCATAAGATCTCAATGCTATGAGGCACATTAGTTGGCCCATATGGCCTTCGTCTTTCAACATATCTCTAAATATAGGCCTACTAGTAAGGTTGAAAGATAGACCCTCCCCACATATGCATCTTTCAACTGCCATGCCCACTTGTGCCTTCTTTCCAACTTCCAAGTTTGATCCAAAGATACTTGTTACTTTGACACTAACAAATGCCCCATAAATGTAGGAATGGATACACGTTGAGAGTGGCACTTCTTGCAGCAGATGAGAAAGACTGTGTCAAAAGCATTAGTGGCACACTCGGTTGGCCTTCCACTCACTCATGCTTTTCATGCAATAATTGTCAACAACTCCTTTGCTTCTACAAAAACCTTTGATGATAAAGATCATGTCAAAAGCATTAGTGGCACGCTTGGTTGGTCTTCCACTCACTCATGTTTTTCATGCAATAATTGTCAACATCTCCCTTGCTTCTTAAAAATACTTTCCCTTCATTACCTCATCCACCGCTTACATGTGCTTATTCACTACTACATGTGCTTAGGAAGGGAATGCACCAAATCTCAAGAAAAATGGAGCTTGTATCAAGAAGGAGAACCAAGGCAAAATGGAGGAGGGCGTCTAGAATGCTGCAAAATGAGAAAACTGATGTCAAACTTGAAGAGTGTAGTAGAACGTCGAGTACTCACAATGAGGATGATGCAGAGTTTTCCAAAATTGTGAGGGCAGATTCTTGGGCATAGAGGAAAGCCCTCATGGTTTGGAGGAAGATCACTTCATCAAGAGGATCGAAAAGTATAAGGGAACGATGAGGTAAGAGTTGAAGCCAGGACCATGTCCGGTTTTTTTGGTAGGGTTGTTCAGTACATAGCAAGGCACTACTTTTCAATAAACCCGAGTTGTGGGGAAACGGGTTTCCCAAGTGGAAGAACGAGTTTCCCACATGTCATTTTTTAGGTCCTTTTTTAGGTTTTTGTTTTGGAAAATGATTGGGAAAACAACATTCCCCAACATCGTTTCCCATCATGGAGAAACAAGGGATCAAGGAAACATGTTTCCCTATAAAGAAAACTTGCACAATCACGTTTCCCGAAACTCTCCTCATCCATGCTACCAACATTGTTGCCCACTCTCACCAACATTTCAATCATGTTATAATCTCTCGCTTGCGCCCCCCGCTTGGAACACTAACATTATCCATCCAATTCATAAAACTAGCAATCCCATGAATCCAAAACACTATCGCAACATTATGTGCACCTTATCACCAAGTTGTATGAGAGGATTCTTAAGATCATCATTGAGCAAGGAAAGTTGCACGCTCTAGGTCAAGCTAATTTTTTGGCATAGTAAACTACCATGGATCATATCTTCACACCGAGGGCACTTATAGAGAGGCCAAATACATACATGATAATCACACAAATTTTCAGCAATCCTATTCATTGTGCCCAAATTTTAGCAAACTAATGACATTTATGAGCTACATTTCCAAAACAGATTCATAGAACTAATCGGGATCAATTCCAAGAGCTTTGAATTTCCATTCTTTGTGACTATGCTCAAGCATCCATCTCTTCTAGGATAAAGTAGTGAATGATGATGTTGCCAACATATTTAGAAATATTTAGAATCTATGGTTTAAATGTTAATGATTAATCTGGTTCTGCATGAGTGACGCGGGTCAGACAGTCCTACCTGCTTGCCAATGTGTCAGAGTACTGCCAAGTGGCAAGGGTCGATTGTGCATGAGGCTTGCCATGTGTCGACGTTAGGAAAGGGTCAGGGTTAAGTGAGTGCTTGAGGATTATGTATAAGTAAGCCTAGAGAAAAGCATTCCTCATCATAATCTATGCAGCAGGTGGCTGGGAGGGGAGGAGACTTAGCAGCAGTGCTCTTATGTGTTTATGTTCGTAGCTTGCCATGTACTTTGAAGAGAAACAAAGTGGACATTTGGTGCCTACTTTGGTGTGCTTTGAGTTGAATTTAAATAGCTTTGTGATAGCATCACCATAGTTGTAAGAGGGAACAAGATGTAAGAATATTGTGCATTTAAACAATGCGAGAAATGGTTCAATGTTTTATTTTCGCAGGTTCCGACATTCCAAAACCATGCATTTTGACACAACATAGCTAGGGGTGGTGTTTAATATATCAATTTTTGGTATGAAGTAGGCAACTATTAATCATATAGGAAAGGCTAGTCTTCCTTGGTGGGTGTGCTTCAAACAACACATACTAGATACAAGGAATAAACGTCATTTGTTTTAACATTATGTCAATCTACAACTTGTATGTTGTAGAAGCATTGTGCACAAGGCTTAGTTATCTAATTTTCACGTCTCCATGTATCCATATTATCACATGGTACATGCCACATGGTAAGCCATCAGCTGATCTTTTTAGCAAAATTCGCTAAATGTAGAGTCCATTTTTTGACTGCTCATTTACTTCTAAAAAGTCATGACATTTGAGGATACATATAAGGACAAGCACACTTCCCAACTCCACAAGCATCAAAGCATGCACACATACCACATAGAGGTAAATCCCGATCTATTACTACTACTACTACACACTCTTCCATCATAATCACCAATTTCCTTGGATCACTGAGGATGAGTCCTAGGATAAAGCCGCATGTCTACAAGCATCTTAGATAAATGTACATAGTACCTTTAGAAAATTGGCCACACAAAATCTAGTAATTCCGATTTCTATTTGCACATATTGTAGTCACATAGCTTGATAAACAACTTAGTAGACGACATTCTAGATGTTCTACTTCATCTAGTTTTATTTGTTTTTCTAACAGACACTAGGCTCACGATGTAACATTTTGGCACTTAAATAGACATCGAAAATGTAAATGCATTTTTGCACTAAAGGACTCATACACCTGATTAGGTGCAAAACTTGATTTCAATTTATGGTGCATTTGAAAAACAAGTGGAACTAAGTCAAAAAGGATGGAAGAGGGAGCACCAAACTTTATTGATTCCAAGAAAGAGAAACAGAAACTTGTACTAACAAATTTCTTCTTCTTTTATTTCTTATCTAAAGGCATGCAAGGAAAATATCTACTAATAGGGCAAACAAAAACCTTAAATAGCTTTGAGCTTTACCCAGACTTGACATGCTCATTTAGGTCAAATGCACAAACATATGTGTAGGGGATATACTGCGTCCTCTAGTGGGCCCTTGCTCTAGCTAATTAACTATTAATAGCCCTTATGTAGCCTATTCTAAAACCACAATATGTTAATCTAAAAGAGCCTACTTCTTTTGTATATATATATATGCCTCAAATTGCATTGTAAGCACTTAGCATTTATGATATTAGATGGATATTGGGGAGAAGGTCCTTGCAATTATCTAACCTTCTAAAAGTAAACTGATGACAGTTACAAATCCTAAAAGTTAATGACTTGAAAGCCATTGTCCTACACTCAAACCGAACCAAAGACTTGAACTTAAGTATGACATTGTGCTTGAGCCTCATAGAAGAGATCAATTGTGAGTTTTTCCTCAAGAACAAGTGAGCTCCTATTGCGTTCTTAAGCTAAAGTTGGAAATTTGCAAATCATGCTTAACAAAAAATATAAGTCACGTCAAATTTTACAAAATCTTTGGACGAGAATACCATACCTGACTGAACAAAGCAACTCCAGCTCCAGATTTTGCAACAATAAGGTTCCTATCATCCTTTGCCTATAATTATAAGATAGCAAAATTAATGAACGCTAGGAATATAAACCATTATCTGCTGTAATATAAATATCAACAAACTTGATCACTTCACTTCAAACGTCTTTGACAGTACTAACTCATATCTTTTCACCGTCTATCAAGTTTGAATACTCGACGCATGACCATAAAATATTTTGACACCATGCGTACTTATACTTTTGAGAGAGACTCTAGTCCCCACTTAAAAGTGTCATTCTAATTTCAACTCAAATTCTCTGCCCTCAACTTAAATATCGGACTTACCAAAATCAAGGCATTTTGCCTATATTATACATAGGGTTGCTCCTTTATGACTTAATGTATTTCATGTGTAGGTAGAATTCAATCAACAATCTAGACTTAATGCAAAAAGGGTAGTATGATGAAGAGTCTCGTCAAATGCACTGACAACTCTCACATGAATCCATCCAATGCAATATCATGGACACATCTCGAGTATACTATAAACTTACCCTTTATTACACTTAGAAGACTATAGCATGTTCTTTTGCTATGCTTATCATTCATGAGCTCGTTCCTCCAACTCCACCACTAGCATTATCTAGCCTTCACATACAAACTACTTATGACTTCTGGATCTACTCATGAGATTGTTGAGAAAGTTTGAGACTGGACAATTTGGAGGTTAAAATAAAGACAACCGAAATAATGGTCTTCAATACGCTCCATGTTTCATGCAAAGAGACTTTCACATTGGATGGTCAATCATGGAAGGAAGTTCTTATACATGTCAGGGAGCACTCCTCCAAGTCCCATCTTTAGTATGAGATAAGCAGCTACCAATCGATTAAAGAGAGAGTAACCTTCTTGGTCAATATGGAGTTGTACTACCTCAGGAGGCATATACGAGACACAGAGTACGTGTTGTCTTTTTGACACAATGGTCGCTCCCACAACTATGTAAGCGGCAAAGGCATGTAAACTAGGCTTCAAAAGCTAATTAGGCTAGCTTTTCATGTCTTCAACTTTCGATGTTGTCATAGATGATACGTGGGCAAGCCCTAACCACATAGGAATCTCATCACGCTAAAAACTTGCAAGTGCTTTCAATACATGTTCGCGTCATATGATGTCCTGTGAGTAATGATGATTTTGATATCGTACACTTTGAGTTTGTTATGTAACAGACATGATGCCAGTATTTTTTGAACTTAACCTGCATCTTAGGATAAGACTATGACCCGCCTAGAGAGCTAAAATTACTCATTCAAGCAAAGTTACCTTATCCTAAAGATATGTTGAGAGGCTTTCCACTTAGTAAAACTATGGGGCTTGTACTTGAGCATATTCTAGGGGAAGTATGGTATGTAGGTCTCCTCAAAGGATAAGTGTGGAGGAGGAAGTGAAGAGGCGATGAAGATTGCTTGCAAATTAATGCAATTCGCGGTTGTCAAAGTTTCAAACATGAGGCTTGTCTTTAGATTGTTGTGAACAGTTAGTGACTCGGATTGCCAATTGGCTTGTGCCTGGGTTGGAATAGAATGTGTACATATGCATGGTCATAGCACCACTCTAAGTATACATCAAGGTGGAGGGGCTTACTGAGAAACTTCTTACTAGAGCGAGATATATTCCAATGGGATAAATAGTTCTTTTCAATTTGTGTGGATAGTGATGTGGGACGTTGGTGGCTCGAAGCCAAGATCCTCATCTCAAGGTGATTAGTCAATAGTTCCAAAGTCTATATATCATGGGTACCTGCCCCTCTAGATGAGAGTAATTTACTAAAATGATAGATTGTTGAGAGAGCGATTCATTACAATCACAAATTACTGATAGAGCGATTTTAGTACATTCATTGTTCAATGAAGTGATCAATATTTGTTTTTTTTAGTGCTAATAAGATTAGTTTACTCTTGATTGGGAATTAGGACAATTCCAACATGGTATTAGAGCACAGGTTCATTGCGAAGTCATTGTGAGAGAGAGCTAATTGAGTAAGATAGCTGAAGATAAGAATCTTCACAATAGTTCACTGCTGCTAAATCACTACTGTTGAATTGCTACTTCACTATTGGATCACTACTTCACTAATGCAGGATCATTGCTTTCCACTATTGCAATCGCCAATTTGTTGGAGGGTCATCGTTG
Source organism: Diphasiastrum complanatum (assembly GCA_029204225.1). Lineage (NCBI taxonomy): Eukaryota > Viridiplantae > Streptophyta > Lycopodiopsida > Lycopodiales > Lycopodiaceae > Diphasiastrum > Diphasiastrum complanatum. Next base: position 66,813,392 of record CM055099.1, on the reverse strand, counting down.
AGTCATCTAGTTACACATCTACCTATCTCCCTATGGAATGCGCTACAAGGAATCAAGACAGTCGGGAGATCGTTGTAGATCGCTACCGATCATCATTGCAAGGACAGTCATAGTCAAGCTCATAGAAGTTTGTAGAATACCCAAGAGAGTTGCAAGGTTCGAAAGACACCAAGGATTGTTGTTGCATGTACGTAGAATTGTTGTAAGTAAAATGATTGATACATAGACAACAACAGTCAAGTTGCAAACGGATTTGTGCACAGGCAGGGTGGATACAAGTCTAATATACAACCATGATAGAAGTTAGTAAACAGCCCGTTGTCCGGATTACACTCATCAATACAAGTCGTGGATAGCAAGGATCATTATAGGTTCAAAAGTTTGGAACCTACGAAGGTCAGAACAAACAAAGGTCATAATGAAAGGTTTGAAGAAAAACCAATAAAGATTCAAGAAGGTTCGTTAAAAATGGTGGCTACCTCCCAAGGCAACACATTGGTTACTTGAAATGTTAGGGGGTAATATTGTTAATGAGTATGATGTGTATGTGTTTTATAGTTGTAACACCGAAAATCCCAATCAAGAGCAACAAATAGTACAAGATTTAAAACAAGAATTAATGATGTTACTTCCTTATGGTTTACCACCCGCTCGGTCCATGGACGTCCGTGGAACATAGGATAGACTTAGTGCTCGGTAGCCATCCCATTTTCCAACAACAATATACATTTAGTCAAAAGGAAGAGGGGAAAGCGGCTAGGCAAATTGAGTAATATCTTAGGATTTAGATATCAGGCCAAGTAAATCGCCATGGGAACACCCATTCTTATTGAGGATAAGAAAGATGGGGGGTTTTGGTTATGCTTGGATACAAAGGCCTAAAAAAAGTTACCATTTGAAATAAATACTCGCTCCCTAAAATGAATGATCTCATGAATCAGTTAAGTGGAGCAAAATTCTTCACAAAAATTGATCTTTGATCGAGATATCATCACATTAGGGGAGTTTTGAGCTCCAAAAAGACCCTTTATTCAATGACACTTTAGAAGAGGAAGATTGTTGGTTATACGAATTCAACTCAGGAATCAACAGAGGTCGAGAGCTACTTATGAAGTATATAGGATGTTCAGAAATTTATCGATGATTCATAAAGCAAAGAAACCTAATTCAGTCCATAACCTAGACATGGGTACAAATGATAAATATGTTTATTTTTACTACAATCCTCCACAAAGATGCGCAAATTAGGCCATGAATTATGTTTGACCGTATACCTTATGCTCTGGACATTTGGGCCTCTATATAAACTGGTGTTTGGATACATATCATGAAATTTTTGGGTGATACTTTGGCCTACTAATTGGGTCCCCCCCTAGCCCTAACTCGGGGGGTCCAATACGTTTAAAAGGAAAACATCGATGCCTCATTTCTATAAGGACGATTCTTTGGTCTCTCTAGAGATTGCTTGCAGGTGTTTGTGTAGGTAGGTGACCATTTAGCATAACATTAGTCACAACTAGAATAGAGTACTTATGGGAGATCAATCTTCTCTATCGATTCTAGTGTGCTTCATTGACTATTTAATGTGCTTGTACTCTTCACTCTCTATTCTATGATTGTGATGTGTGTGCTCTATTTTGACATACTTTCAGACTTTGCAAGAAGAATCTGCAGCCTTCTAAATAAGAAATCTAGCTCTGCACAGTGCAAGATCAAGCTTACCTTAGTGGCTGCAAGATTGTAGTAGTCAGCAGCTTCACCAAATTCTTGCTGATCCAAGTGAAGCTTTCCCAAAGCAATATATGCTTCTACATTCTCTGGACTCTTCTGCAAAGCGTAACTGCTCAACAGATGCAACAACTGCTGTCAGGTAAGGAGGATACACAGATTGAGAAATAGACAACATGCCAGCCTGTTATTTGTGCAACTGATCTATTTCCAGGTAAGTACCTATGTATGCAAGGATGAGACTGATCTGAACTGCTATAAGTGTATGCAAATAGAGAAGCTTAGACTCCTTGTGCATCTCTTTACGACAAAAGTATGCATGCAAACATTCGCTTGGAGAACTACAAGCATTTCTTTTCAACTGATAAAGCCTTCACATATTTGCTGAAATTCTACAGAAGGCCTCTTAGTTTGGAGTTTGGAGTTTGGACTTTGTAGTTCAAAGTAAATACTTGATCTAACAACACTGGAACCAAAAATAAGAGCTAGTATCTAGAAAAACTGTCCTTACACCTAGAGTCAAACTTAGCTGAGGAGATTGTAGAAAAGGGAACCCTGTTAGAGTTGAATTTGAATTTCCTTCAATTAGGTGCAAAAACTATGAGCTCTTAACTTAGGCAGTTGGGATTAATAAGTTGCAGATCATTTTACCCCCAATTTAGGGTCTTCTTGGTAACTTATTGGATTTTCCATGACTCTCCTAAGTTACAAAAGAGTGTCTGCAGGTATACACAAATATTTGGAACCCCAAATATGCTATAAACTTATCAAAAAATAATAACATTTTGGACCCAACAATTATACTAGTGAACTGCTATTGGGCCCTTAGAAGTGAAACATATGCTGGAAGCAAGGCACCTCAAAAATCTTCGTTTTCGTATTCGTCTTCTGCTCCCTCTGTCGCTGGTGGCAGATCATAGTACTGTCTTTCTAGACCTTCATAGTTGAGAGGATCATCATTTGCCATTGTCCTGCTCTCATCAAAACTGACATCTCTCACTGTCTTCACAGTGTTTGTGTCTGGCATGTAGATTCTGTAGTATGACGAATTGTTGTCATAACCTACTAGAAATCCATGTTCAGCTTTCTCATCAAGCTTCTTTCGAAGCTTATCAAGTTTATGTGCATAAGCTGCACAGCCAAAGATTCTGATGTAAGACAGTTGGGCTTTCTACCCCACCATAATTCGTGACTATTTTTAAAAATTGACAAAATTTAAAAATCAATTGTCAAATTTCCAAAACTGAAATGTGCAACCATCAATGTGACACATCAATACTCACTACTGAGTGGTCACATGTGAGAATTTAAAAAATCAACCTTAAAGGGCAAGACTCATCTGATGCAGTAAGAGTGAGTATCCCGTCAGGAGCATGCAGGCAAGGGGCAATCTTGTACCCCCTCAAACCTAAGTTGCAACAAAACGTCGTTTTGGAGGCATAGGGTTTTGGAACGAGCATTCCGGAACGTCGAAACCCTAAAAAAACTTTTTAAAAAATTTACAAAAAATAATAAAAAATCTTAACTTTCTACAAATGCATGGTTCCCTCTTACAATTATGGGGCTGCTCTGTGAACTATGTCCATGTTCTATAACCTCTGTTACCAAATGAATCATTAAAATTTAGACAGTTTAGAATCTGTAATATGTATTAATGTTGGCAACATCGTCATTCACTTATCCTAGAAGAGATGAACACTAATTCCGAAACGTGGCTGTGATTGTAGCAGTTCATTTGTTCATATGCACATCCCCAGAGTGACTCACCTTAGCAACTTACAAGAATTTCTCTCTCAGCCAGATCTAACGTTCCCAATGTTATTTTTGAGACAGGCAATATTCTCCGAGTGGCTTTTAAGTTTAATTTGTGCTAGACGTGGCGCATTTGAACCTTGCTACTTGTGAAACACTTGTTGGTTCTTGGATTTTTTTTATTCATTGATGAGTACCCCTAGGGCCTATTCATATGTTTCCTAAAAAATTAAGGCAGTAAACTTTCAGTCCTTCCACATTATTTCGAATACTCTATTGAAAGTGATGGTGAACATGAAAGACATAAAAGTGCATATCTGGAATTTTTTTGTATGTCCTTAATGTTGCTTTTTCCACCCCAACACACTGTTTAAAAAAGAAAACAAAGAAAACAAATATTGCAATGTTCTGATCCGGATCGCTCCCAGATCCGGATCGCTCCCAGATCCCGGAACGCAATGCATCTATGCCTCAAATGTAATAAATGTGCCCTGATGCATGTGGGCCCACCCATATAACTAGTGTGGCAATATCTCTAAGTCCATCTCTTGGTGCCGATGTGCCATAGGCCACAGCAATCGTAACATCCCATAAGGGATCCCTATCCCTCGGCATGGTCTCTCTCTACATGGATGACGACCTCACGTTAATCCAAGTAGAGGAGAGGCGTAAGGCCTTTCAGGCAGCCCGTGAGTCTGGCAGACGAGTCATTTATCGGGATGGACGAGTGCACTTTCTTGATAACGCTCCTAGCAGCTCCCAGTCCTAGGGATTTGGGGTGCCCGGGGTTGGGAGCACCCCGGGGCCCCATCCATACCACCTTCGGATTGGAGCGTGGAATTGTGCGGGCATACATTCGTCTTCCACGGTAGGGGATCTAGTTGACTTTACCACAGGCAGAGACATATTATTCATCATGGAGACACACGAGAGCCCGAAGCGAGGACTTCCTTCCTTTCCTGGATATAGATGGGACTCAGTATTCCGACGAGAGACTAGATCTGTCAGTGGTCGAGGCTCAGGTGGAGTCACATGTCTGTACCGAGAGACTCTCCATTCGAGTATTGACTTCATCCGACATGACAAGCAGGCCCGCTACATATGGACTCCCATTGTGGGTCAGGATATTGGTTTGGACAGAGATCTTTTTGTTGCAGCATGTTACTTTCCACCAGAGTCCTCATCTTTTGCGGAGGGTATTGGATCCCCATATCAGGACCTCTCACCAAATATTATCAGATTCCCATAGCAGGGGCATATTCTTCTCACAGGGGACTTTAATGCCCGGACATCTTCGAGACAGACAGAGTTCTTCAACATCTCCGATCAGCTGCGTGTTCGTGCCCTTGACAATGATATGCGGGTTACCAGGACCTCCGCGGACAGTTTGGGACCTATTACTTCATATGGTGAGCACTTACTGCAGTTTGGAGAGGCACATGAGCTAGCCATTTATAATGGCTTACCCTGCTGGCAACTATACATGCCATCCTCACAGTGGAGGACATAGTGTCGTTGATTATCTCATGGGGTCACCATCCTTTGTACCCATAGTCTCTAACTGTTGCGTTTCTCCCACCAACCTCCTGGTCACTCATATCTCTCATTCGATATCGGCCACCTCCCATCCACTCACTCACCTACACTACCCCTAATTACCCGGTCACCCACGTACACATTTGATCCCATTTACATGCCACTTTACCGACAGTCCTTGGCCTCACTTTTACACTCCTTTCCTCATGACAATCCAGTCGACACCCAGGCTGCTTTTCTCACCACCTCTCTTGCTACAACCCCCTAGGATCTTTGACTGCCTTGAAGGTTCCGCACACCCCATACCAATGACGACGCACCGTATCCGCCCATCCATAGGGTCACAACCGACCCACCCCCATGCATTGGAGCTATCGAACCATCATGCCCGGTCAAGCCTCCTACGATAACTGGCGTCCCATACCACCAGCCATTGCACTCGGCTCTCCCTAGCACACATCTCCTGGCCTGGAGATACATCCTGGCTCATGCACGTGCTCTCCATCCACCAACTCCCGGGTAGACTGAGTGAATGGAAAGAGGGAAACCCCACCACTATATAGACATAGCCCAGTGGGTCCCATCAAGCACGGTCCTGCCGGCGACACGTGACCACCTAGGATCGTGACGCGTGGCACCCAAACATGTCAATAACACCAGACCTGCGTCATGCCCCTTGCGAGGCCATCACTGAAGGGCGTACCGTTATGGTACATAACATGCCCCCCCACCATAAAAACTTCCTTCTATGGGAAGAAACTAGGGAATCTAAGTCTTAAATCAAACTCCTTCTCCCAAGTGTCCTCATCATCTGACTTACCTTTCCAACGAATCAGATGTTTAGAAATCAATCGATTTCTCAACTGATGTCGTCGTGTATCCATGATCCCTTTTGGTTCATGGGATACAAAAGTAGTCAAATCCTCCAATAGCACTAGATCATCTGGGGAAATTAGGTCATCTTTTCCACCAAGTAGTTCCTTTAAATGACTAACATGAAATACAGGATGAACCTTGGTTCCAACAGGGAGTTCTAGTCTATAAGCAGCCCTACCAATCTTGTTAAGAACTTTGAAAGGACCGCTAAAACATGGAGATAACTTCGGACATTTCCCTGTTCGAAGTGTCTTAGAGTCTTTTGGGATTCTAAGATACACCCAATCACCAATCTCAAACTCTCGAAGAGCACAGCTTCGGTTGGCATTGAATTGGGCTCGATCCTAAGCCGATTTAATTCTTTCCCTAGCCACCTACAACATTTCCTGCATATCATGCAAGAAATCCACTGCAGCTTAAACCTTGAGACCTTTGAGTCCAACGGAGATAGGGGAACGAGGCTGAAAGCCGTACAAGAGCATGAAAGGACTAAAACCAATGGCAGAATGTTTCATAGTATTGTATGCGAACTCAACCATTGGGAAATACTTTTCTCAATCTGATTGTCGCCTGGAAACATATGCACGAAGCATATCTTCCATCGACTGGTTGACACGTTCGGTCTGACCATCGGTTTCTGGGTGATCCGTAGACGATAGACTTAAGGTAGTTTCAAGTCTTTCAAAGGCCGCCTGCCAGAACTTGGCAGTGAACTTGGAATCACGATCACTAACAATATCGTTCGACAAACCATACAACCTGAACAACTTTTCAACGAAGAGTTGAGCAAGTTCAGAAGCTTTGACAGTAGTTTTTGTTGGAATAAACTGCGCCATTTTGGTTAGCCTGTCAACTACTACCCAAATAGCATCGTGACCCTTCCCAGATTTGGGAAGTCCGACCACAAAATCCATGGAAATACTTTCCCATTTCTTGCTAGGAATTTCCAAAGGATGCAACAGACCAGCTGCTTTGAGTCTTTCCGCTTTATTTACTTGGCATTGTTCACACTTTTGAACATATGCCTCGACATGACCTTTCATTTTTGGCCGATAAAATTCTCTCTTAACAAGGTCAAGTGTCCTCTGTATACCAAGGTGTCCCGCACTGGGGCTGTCGTGGCACTCACACAGGATTTGGGCCCTTATGTCCGCGATATCTGGCACATAAACTTTTCCTCGACTAAAAAGCAAACCATTCCTAATGGAATAATCATCAAGTATCTTCTGTTCGCGAGATTTCTTGGAATCCTGCTTTCCAAGGTTATTTCTCACTGTAGAGCTTCCAGCCAGGACATCTTGCCAAATACGACCGAAAAACTCATCAGTCCGACAAAGATCTCGCAAAGAAAGATACAACTCGGATTCGACCCAGCAAAGCATAACTGATTAATGGCACGCGTCATTTTCTCCATATCAGTACCGACGGGACTTGGAGCTCTTGTCTCAACCATAGGAGTGTCCATGGAGAAAGTGGCAACTAGCAAAAAACTTGAGGAAAAACGGAGAGCTACGGTGTAAAAACCATTAAAAGGCAATAACTAGAGTAAAAGGCCTCAAGAAATAACAAACTTGAGAACTCACAACCTCTACAACAACTTTTGAGAATGAGGCAAAGGAAGTGAACGTACCTCCTTCACCCCCTCCCCAAAGCTCCTCTTCACCCTCAAGCAAAAAGGACAGGTGGGGCCAAAAAAGGCCCCATTTGTCCCTTCTAAGCCTTTCTAACCATGCGGTGCCACCCGTAGGTGCCACATGGCCCATGGAACTCAAAGGATTAGGAATTTTAACTAAGGCCCTTTCTCTCACCTCCCACACCAACGTACTGCAGCTCCTCTCCTACCTTGGGAGATCTGCAGGTACAGAGGAGGAGGAAGGAGAAAGTACGGCCAAGCAAGGACAGGCATCCAAGATTCAATTTATATTACTTTCTTTTAAGATTTAGCAATCTTAGAGTTGAAAGTTTTAACTTTTAAACATTAAGCTTTGAAACTTAAGACATATTTTTTCTTAAAAGAAGCTTTACTTTGCAAATATTACTCCCCTCTCCTACGATAACTGGCGTCCCATACCACCAACCATCCAATTACTGAAGCAACCGGTTTCCTCACAGATTCACTTTCCCACCATCCCAATGGGATGGAAAGAGCGTGGAGAACCAAACGAGATCCATCCACACTCATCATACGGTTCACGGGCATGGAGGAACGGCAAGTTGCCCTTAGGCTACGAGCTCGGCTGAGAGGTACCCTTATTTTCATGGACGATGATCTAACACCGATGCAAGTTGCCGAAAGGAAGAATTTTCAGCAAAGCCAAAGCACTAGGCAAAAGGGTGGTCTATCGGGATGGTAAGTCCCGATACATTGACCCTCAGAAGTCTGGGGCATAGGGATTTGGGCCCCCCGGACTTAGGAGCGGTTCGGGGGCCCTCACAAAAGCATTGCGGTTGAGTTTATGGAACTACAATGGTATCCATTCTTCAGCCACAGCGGGAGACTTTAGAGATTTTTGTACCACAAGGGATATCCTTATACTTACAGAGACACATGAGAGTCCTGAGAGAGGACTTCCGTGCATTGAGGGATTTTGCTGGCTTTCTACTTATAGGGGGGAGACGAGGGCACTGACTAGTCGCGGTTCAGGTGGTGTTGCTTGCTTATTTCGAGACTTTCTCCAGCCATGGGTCGAGCTAGTACACACTGACGAGCAGGCTCGCTATATATGGATTAGGTTGGATCGCAGGTTGATGGAGCTAGACCCTGACATATTCATGGCTATTTGTTATTTCCCCCCAGAGACATCAGCTTTCACCAGAGGCAGACTCACCTTTCATGGATATTTCAGCAGACATTATTAGATATGAAGATCGAGGATATATTCTTTTAGTGGGAGACTTCAATGCCAGGACTAGGACTAGGCAAACAGAATTTCACAAAGCAGCAGATGATCCACAGCGGATACATGCACTTGATGGCGATGATCTTCGTCTTATACGACGATCGGCGGATGGAGCAGGTCCAGTTACAGCATATGGGGAGCAGATACTTCAGTTGGGCGAGGCTCATGGACTGGCCATTTATAATGGCCTTCTTCAGCTACCAGGCTCTGGTGACTACACTTGCTTCCCACATAGTGGAGGACATAGCGTCATTGACTATTCCATGGGTTCGTCGTCTCTCCTTTACTCCATTTCATCCTTCTTTGTACACCGCACCACTCTTTCTGATCACTCGTATCTCTCCCTCTCTATCGGTCATCTCCCTATCACACATATTTTCTCTTCGACCCCTACAGTGAAAACCACCTACCGCTACACTCCACATAACATAACACTGTACAGAGAAGCCCTCTCTGATCTCCTTACCTATTTTCCACATGAGCATACTTTAGAGGAGCAGTCCCTCTTTCTTGTCCAAACCATCCACACTACACTTCCATTGCCTTTCCATCCCCACGGCCCAAGCACCATAGACGTAATAGACCCCATAATCCTTGGTATGACCAGGAGTGCATCCACCTCCATCAGAACCTCATATATGCTCACTCCCATTTTCCCCACATGACCAAAACCATATCTCATGTCTATCGTAGAACCACCAAAAAACAAAAAATTGCATACGAGATTGACCAAGGTAAGAAAATGATGGATCTCCTTTTCAGTTCCTCATCAGGTTCGTTCAGGAAGAAGTTCCTTCCACGATCACCTCCACCACAGATTACAGACCTCAGCACTTGGGTCACATATGCCACATCACTGTACACCATCCCAGACACCCCTCCTCTTCCCACCTCTTGTGTCACAGATACTTCTGCCATATTTACTAACGAAATTATAGAGAAGGCCATCACACGACTCCATTCCCATAAAGCCAAAGACATTGATGAGCTAGAAGCTGAACTTCTAAAGTATGCTCCTGACATCCTCTCACCCTTCCTCTCCATTCTTTTCAACCGAGCTGTCACCTCTGATTTTCCATCTCCATGGTCCACAAACCTCATTCACCCTATCCATAAAGGCGGGGACCCCATGAAAGTTGACAACTACCACACCATTATGATCAACCACCTCTTCGCCAAAGTCTATGGTTCTATCCTACAGTCAGAGATTAGTACAGAGATGGATGCCAGATCACTTTATGCCATTGCACAGGCGGATTTCAGACCGGAATATACTACATCGGATCATATCTTTACTTTGACGTCCATTATTGAGGAGGCTAAGGCCAAGAGGAAACGTGTATACTGTTGCTTTGTGGATTTTTGCAAGGCCTTTGATTCTATGCCTAGGCATCTATTGATATAGAGACTTCACGATCGGGGCTTTCAGGAGGATACTATACAGGCAATAGTAGCATTGTACAGGCATGTGGTTGGCAGGGTCCGACTATCAGGAGTTATTTCACCAGAGGTGGTTAGTACTATTGGGGTCAAACAAGGATGTCCACTCTCTCCTACACTTTTTGGTCTTTACATTGACGAGCTGGAGCATGTTATACAAAGAGATGGAGGGGAGGGATGTACATTGGGCGACCTCATTATTGCTATCCTCCTGTATGCTGATGATGTGGTTTTGCTTTCACAGACGAGAGAGGGTTTGTAACGGCACTTAGACGCTCTTCTTTCTTTCTGCACACGGTGGGGTTTGTCAGTGAATGTGGCCAAGACTAAGGTCATGGTGTTCAACACCTCTAGGTCTTTCATGATGCGGCAAGAGCTTCTATAAGATGGTCATCCACTGGAGGTTGTTGATTCATATACATATCTAGGGGTACTATTCTCGGGGCCCATGTTCAACATGAGACATGCAGCTATTTCTCGGGTACGGAAGGGCTATGCCTCGCTGGTAGATTTGGAGAGACTTTGCTTCACTTCACACATCAAAGATGCGACCAGTAAGTGCCGACTCTTTGACACTATGGTTGTGCCCTCAGCTATGTATGCTTCTGAGATATGGAGTACTGGCCTGACAACTACTAATTGGACATATATCTCCCGGCTCCAGATTCGTTTGCTCTCCGGTATGATACGAGCTAAGCCCTCAGTACCACGCCAGATTATACTGGCGGAGTTCGCGGTCCCCCCCATTCAGATTGAGGCCTTATTCCATATTGTGACTTTTATACAGAGGCTAGATGATCTTCAGGACGAGGGTACACACTATGTTGTTGCAGCCCTATCCTCATCCCGGCGCCTACACTCAGAGGGACACCTTTTCTCGTGGTATTCTCAGGCTTGTCGTCTCCTCTCCACATTGGGTATCCAGATTACTGACCTACCTGCGGGCACTCATCAGTACATCAGAGGCCTCCTCTACAGATCATATCTTCATATCACCTGGCAAGGTCCATTGGGGACCAAGAGTGATTTCTATCGTACACATTTTCTATCTCTTGATCCAACTGGCTACCCCATATTATCTGGTTACTTGCTGAGGAGTATATCACACAGATTACGGATAGAGATGGGTCAGTTTCAGGTTTCTTCACATCAGTTGGCCATTGAGACCGGCAGATACAATGGCACCCCACGAGAGGACCGGCTTTGTAACATGTGTTCTATGCATGAGATTGAGGACGAATCACCGGCCAAAGAGACAATCAGCCATTAGGCCCCATCCCAGATGGACACGGCAGCAACGACGACACCGACAGTCTACCCAACGGCAGTGGTCCATGGCACACCCAGTGACACCTTCACAGCATACCATTTACCACTTCTTGCAGGCTGATAGGTATTAGGCATCATGCTATTCAATTCTAGGCTGTCGGACCCTAACTGGGCCAGCCATCTTCAGGCTTCAAGCATTATATTAGCAGTTGTTGTTTTATAGATGATTGAGCTTTAAGCTCCTATGTGCACACTTGACATGTAACTTTTTCCGAGTCCTATGTACCTTAGGGTATTCAAGGACATTAATAAAATCTCTCTCTCTCTCTCTCTCTCTCTCTCTCTCTCTCTCTCTCTCTCTCTCTCTCTCTCTCTCTCTCTCTCGCTCTCGTGTAGCAAATATGGCTTCCCTAGAGTGATTGGTGAATTTTGGATCGTGATCACTCACAATATCACTTTGTAAAGCCTAAATAGAAACGCGACAAATTTTTGAGCTAGACCAGAAGTCTTGCAATGGACTTTATTGGAACAAACGTACGGTCAACCACTACCCACATTGCATCATTCTGTCTATTTGTCCTTAGTACCACGAAATCCATCAAAATGTTGGTCGATTTTTTATCGAAGATATTCAATGGATGGCCCCCAGCTTTAAGACGCCCAGCTATTATCTTAGTTCAATATCCTTTGATTGAGTATCGATCTAGGACACATCTAGATAACATCACCCATAACTTAAGATCTCCCAAAACTTCATAACGCAAAGCTTTTGACTTTTGGCCTATGCTAAGTATCCAACTCCTTTTGAGTTTTCAGGATAATCTCCAAGTAACCTAATTTATTTCCAATTGGGATATAACTCAAATCAAAAGTTTCATTGTATCCTGAGCACAAACCCATCTACACAAGATTTGCCATGGATTGCAAGTTATAAGCAATACAGAATACCAACAGTGTTAGTAAACAAATCACACTAGCTCAAAAGCAAGACTTTTGACATGGTTAGTTGTCCATGATTTAGGAGTATTTGAATGTCTAGGTGTAGGCCTCCACATTCAATCTAATTCTGAATCTATGTAAGTGAATTAGTTGAATTCACATCGAGATGTCTTATTGACTTCCGACTAATTGTCACTAGACATGCTACCATTACTACTGAGCAATGTGCTTGACTATTTTTGTTTGCAATGTTTCATTTGGGTAGTCTTCCTCATTCTGTTCTCATTGATTGAGACAAGCAATTTACTATTGGGTGCCCTAATTTAGAACCTTCTAGATCAATGCCTAATCAATATAAACAAGAATCTATCATTTCTCAATTATGAGTTTGATGTCTTGTGCTGTTTGTAGGGATGTTCTATTTGTGATTGGAAATCTTTGTTAGAGATCTGCCTACACTACTGGCAGCCTTTGATATTCATTAAGTTTCTTAGTTAGAGAATGTTTGTGCATGCTAATTCTGCTTTATGTATATTTGCATGTGCATATGTTCTTTTACTGGCCTTATCTTTTAATTACTAGACATTTAAACCATACGATTTGGACCCTTGGAGCCCTGCAATCATTAGCAATAGTTATCATTAATATTATTGGTTGTAGTACAGTGCTATCCCAACTTGTGGATGTTCAAAAAGTATAAATAGGCCGGCCTAATCATTAGTTGATTGATTCTTTAGACTAGTTCTTGGATTCAAAGAGTGGATTGAGATTACTAAACAGCTTCAGCTTATATACTTCAGTTTTATCATTGAGTTACTATTCAGTGTCAAACTACGTATTGCAGTTGAAAGACCTATGTGTTTTTTTGTATGGTTTCTTGTAACTGAACATAGGCTAGTAAGTTGAGAAATTGATAAAGCTATCATCATCAGTACAAGGAGATGAGGGGATCGTATCAAAATTTGGTTACATCAAGAGAGCAAGTTTTACAATAATAGTGTCCCTCCAGCTATATTATTAAATAAAGTTCACAAAGTGTGCTTTCAAAACCTTTTCTGGAGGCAGTATTAAAGCAATTAACTTATATATCAGGAGCCCTGAAACTAAACCTACTCATTTGGGCTGCACACAAAATACATAAACTCACTTTAGAAGCTCTATCGCTCGTCCATGTTGTCTCTTTGCCACATGTTCAGCTGCAAGCTGCACGGGGAATAAAAGGCTTAAGAAATCAAGAGAAAATGATGCAAAATATCACAATGATGATAACTGCCACATTGCGCTGCTGCCTCAATTTCCTTCGTCATAAAGGAAGAAGAATTTTCATAATGGAGATCACACTCTTGTTACAAAATGTCAAAACTCATATCCAGCTAAAATGGCAAGAAAACTTTTTAGCTGGACTACAATCCCATTCAACAATACACAAAACAAAGCTATCTTGATAAATCATCAAGCTAACTACCTTCATCAGAGAACTAGATCATTGTACTGCAGACTTACATACCACGACGAGCTCATCATATTTCAACTCTTTCAAAGGCTTATTGTCTTTGACATACGATTTTGCAAAGACTGGTAATTTGATCGGCTCTGAAGTAATCCCCAACCTTTTTCGAACTGCAGGATTTTGCAATACAAGAGTCTGCAATTCAGTTGTCAACGATATCAAGGTGTAAATGCTGCAAAGCTAAAACTGTCCAGGAACTAAAAGAAACAAAGCTATGCAGTAATTTATTGGACTCTGTACTGTAGAAGAAGTATTCAACTCAAATTTGAATCTGATACCACTTTAGAATCATCAATGACTGAGTAAACCTTTCCTAGAATTATATTTTTTTGTCTGTATTGATCACCAACTTGATTTAAAGAGCATGGGCATCTATCTTACGCCACCTCTGGACGAACCGATAGGCTGCAGAAAGTTTCAAGCATGTGTATGTAGAATCTTTCACAAAGAAAAAAATTGACACAAATACGTCCCCAATGCCATATGGAATGGGGTAATTCCATTTGACTAGAACTACGGCTATGGCTACGTCAAAGGAAATCATCACTATAAAATATTGTCACAATTGGTTATGATATCATAATTGCACGCTGTTTTCTTTTTTGGCCCTTTTACTTAAAAAATAACCTACGTACAGCTTGGGCCAGCCTCCATAAATCCTAACTAACTCGTGGTCCATCGTGGAGAAGAACATGCTTCCTCTCCTTCACGCTCCTCCTCTCCATCGTTTTCCAAGATCTCTTTGCAGGAGGGAATTTTTTACTATGTTTGAGTCATTGGAAGCATCAGATAAGAGTTTCAAAGCCTGGTTTAGGTGCTACAAGCAGTGTGCGCAAAAAGACAGGTTTTGAGGGCACTTCAAAGAATCAATCAATTCTGTCTGGTCATTGATCGGAATTCAGTGCAAGTTGGAGGCAATCTTCAACCGTCTAGGCAACCCAGCCTACCTAGTCACATCCCCATTTGCTTTGCCACATTTCCCGCGAAGAACAATTGCAGGTTTTGGGCTTCTTGCACAATTTTCAGGCCTTAATGTCACAATTTTATCACTTTCAAGATGCCTAAGCCAAAGGCCAATTTGTGGGAGCATGTCATGATCAGTGGGGAAGCTGGTAAGCAAGGAGTAGTGGAGGCATGAAACGGATGAAATGTCGTTATTGTGATCATCATTATCAAGGGCAATGTCAACGAATTTTGTCAAATTTGCTTGAGACAGGGGATGTGGAGTGGATAGTAGGGAGAAAGCACCCGTCAACATGGTGAATAGCAATGAGGATCAAGTTGATGAGATGAAACGCAGTCCATCCATGGATGCTTCTATAGGGTCTACACGTAAGAGAGCTTGAGCTGCATATAGTAGTGCAGGTCCATCGCTGAAATTGCAGTATCAAATCCTTCCTTTGTAAACAGATTTTGAGAGCAGAATCAGAGGCAGGGTTAGCGCTGGACAGGAAGAAAGTTATTTGCATATCCATCGCTGCTTTCCAGAAAGCCTTGGGGTGGATTATTCTACCAATCAGAGGTCCCACATCTGCAGACGGATCAGCGAGCAGTTTCCGTCTACAAATCCAGAAATTCAGAGCAGTTTTTGGGCTTCAAAATCGGAATTTTTTGGAGCAGCAGGGCCGCTAGTCTGATAGCGAGGGTAGCTAGCAACCAAAATCTGATTTTTTCTTGCAAATTCAGACCTTCAATTCTGGTTTTTGGGGGACAGCAGATCCACAGCTCTACCAGCAAGGGTTTCTGAGATAGGAATCCAGAAAGCTCATCAAGTTCGAGGGAGGGAACCACGGTTTCTTCAAGAATCTTGTTGCAGTCAGACTTCCCGGATTACCTTCAGTTGTTGCATGCAGAATGGGGAGACAGATTGCACAGCTGAGGAAAGACTGAGGGGTTTCTTGCTTTTCTCTTTTGAAGTACAGTCCTAAGACAGAGCTAAGTATTCTGCTTTCGTTTTTTTTTCCAACTCAGTCAATCTTTCTTCTTATTTCAGTCAGAATCTAAGGTACATCTCTTTCCGTTCCGAAAATGACCACTTCTCAGGGACCTAATCAACCCCCGGAGAGAGCATCGACGAACTGGAAACAGAAGCCTTGATTTTCAGTAAAGGGAGAGAACCCATAGAAGTGGAAGAACAGGACCAATTCGCCGAAGAACTCGACAATTTGGTTGCCAAGGAGCAGTATCTCCGTTTGGTAACAGAGGTGGATGAATTGAAACTGGCTTTAGCCAATTTCCAATCCAATGTGGAAGACTCGTTCGTTGAGCTCAAAGGTTTAATTTTGAGCTCCGCGAAAGGAAGTCTCCCTTCCACTTCTCAGTCGTCCCCTTCACCACTTCCATCAGTATCAGGTGAGCCTCTTTGGTCTCATCCCAGCGTCTTTAAAGACTTAAAACCTCCTACTTTTATTGGGGAAGAGAAGGATAGAAATGCAGATATTTTACATAACTTCCTCAGCAAATGGAAGAACATACATGCTCTTAAACATACCCCTAACCATTTACAAGCAATCGAGGCCAGTCTTTCCTTCGAACCCATGGCTTACAAGTGGTGGTTAAACCTCCAAGAGACCGGGTAAACACCCCCGGTCCTGGAAGGCTTTTGAAAAGGCCTTCCTATGAGAATTTCTACCAGAAAATGAACTTGATAGAGCCTGGGAAGCCTGGGAGAGAATAGTAATGGACAAATCCTTAATACAGTATATCTCGCAGTATCAAGAGGCCATATTAAAGATAAAAAATATGGATGGCTATCAGAAAGTCAGAGGGTTTGTCCATGGGCTTCGAGATGAATATAAAGTAGAGGTCCAGATACTACCTTAGAGCAAGCTCTCAGATATGCTCAAATCTATGATGATTCAGTGGGTAGGAAGAAGGCGAAACTGTAATCCTTTCCTGAGCAGCCTACTTAGAAAGACTTTCAATTTAAAAAGAAATTTTTAAAAAGAAAGAAAGAAGATAAAGTAAAAAATGAAGGTCCTCAGAAACGTCCATCACTCATACAGCCCTTAAAACCAAAAGATTTTGAGAAAGCCAAACAAGAACGTTTGTGCTTTGTGTGTATGGGCGAGGGTCACACACTCAGACAGTGTCCCAAGGGGCCATTCATTAAAAAAGATAAAAAAACAAGTCATCTTGTTTATTTAAGCTTCCCAAGTGACTCGGCAGCTTCGAGATAAAAGTGTTTCATGAAGATCATGAACATTGTTGCCAATTAACTTCTGCAATGCTAGCGAGACCCTTCAGCTTTGGGCCACATGACCTAGTACATATGCATGGGAAAATTGGCAACCAGTCAGTAAGAGTCATGGTTGATGATGGGGCAACCCATAATTTCATCAACTACACCCTAGTTAAAAAACTCAGACTTCCAGAGGTACCTAGTCAACATAGGTACATAGTTTTTTTAGTGAAGGGTGAAGACAAGAAAATTTGGAAAATTATCTCAGCTTTCAACGTAATGGCAGAGAGATCCAATTGCAGGGGGAGCATGATGTTCCCAACAGTCCTATGGTCTGCAGTTCAGAGCTCCGTTAGCTAATCGGGGATAGCAACCATCAGGTATTCTTATGTGACCTTCAGTTTATTCCAGAAGTTTCTATTTCTAGTTCTTTACAGCAGCAAGTAAATAAATTAGAAACTTTATTGTCTAATCTAAAGATGTTTTTCCTGAAGATTTACCGCATGGTTTACCACCTAGTAGAGATGTAGATCATCTAATAAACCTAGTACCAGGTACAGCACCTGTTTCTAAATCTCTGTATCAGGTCAGCCGAACAAAGGATGAAGAAATAACTAGGCAGTTAACATATTATAAATTTAGACCAGTAGTTCACCATGGGCCTCACCAGTCCTTTTGGTGAAAAAGGAGGGGTCTATGCGTCTTTGCGTAGATTACAGAGAGCCCTCAATAAGGTCACAATTAAGAATAAGTACCCAATGCCTCGGGCAGACGAGTTGTCTGCCCAACTCGACGAGGCTAAGTTTTTCAGTAAAATTGACCTTAGATCGAGATATCATCAAGTCCGTATAAAAACAGAAGATATCCCGAAAACAGCTTTCAGGACTCGTCACGGTCATTATGAGTTTAAGGTGATGCCACTTGGGCTCACAAATGCTCCAGCTTGATGAACAGTGTCCTCAAACCATACTTGGGTAAGTTTGTAGTCGTATTTTTAGATGACATCCTCGTCTACAGTAAAACGAGGAAGGAGCATGTTAAACACCTCAGAAAGGTGTTTCGACTGCTTAGAAAGCACAAGGTTTATGCCAAAAAACCTAAGTGTGAATTCTTCGTTGAAGAAGTAGCTTATTTGGGTCAAATTATCTCGGCAGATGGGATTAAGATGGACCCAAATAAGGTTAAAGCCATACTCAGTTGGCTGAGACCTCAGAACATTTTAGAGCTACAGATCTTTCTAGGTTTGGCGGGATATTACAGACGATTTGTCAAAGAATACGCTCAGATAGCAGTTCCTATGATAAATCTTCTTAAGGGGAAGGGAAAGGAGTTCAAATGGGAGTCCGCACAGTAGGAGATCTTTGATGCTCTCAAAAAAGCCTTAGCTACTACACCAATTCTAAAAGTCGTCGACCCCAATCAGCCATTTGTGGTCGAAACAGATGCCAGCGACTTTGCGGTTGGTGCTGTACTAACTTAGAATGGACGACCAGTTGCGTTCGAGAGTAAAAAACTTGAACCAGCACAGACTAGGTATAGTGTCTATGAAAAGGAACTCTTCTCCATAGTACATGCCCTTAAGACTTGGAGGCATTATTTGTATGTTGCATGAGTTTAGGCCTCCAACCATTAATTATGACCATATGCACATGAGGGCCCCAAACCCCTCATAATCATAATTAACTTACGGATTGTAGGCTTACCGATCTCTAGCGAGACACGCTATTCGAGACCACTTGTGTGTACATGACACTAACAGACATAAAACTAGCATCAAAGGCAAAGGCACAGGTGGAGGTCCAGGCAAATTTAAGGAGACAACAATGAATCTTTGAGGAGATTCCCTATCTTCCTACTCATCCACTAGTGACAATGATGAAGAAAAATCTTCATCAAATCATGATCATGCCTCCGTGTCATAGGGATTTAGGGTTTATTTTCATGTCACATGAGTCCATTGTCTATCTACAAGACTCATGTACTTGGTCATTGGCCTACTCCTTGTCAAATGATTTATGACATATTGATCATTCGCATGAGGCATTTGTGGAATCTAGATCCTTTTCCATGCTTTTGTATCATGTGAATTGTCATTACTTTCAAGTTTCAAGTTTAGAGCAATGTGCATAACTATATATAGATTGTAAACTATGACAATAAATTGGACTATAAGAAATCTACACCAATATCAAACACCATGCATCACTATAGTCTAATTCACAATTTACAAACTTTTACAATGCATTTTCAATTTTTTGAAAGCCTCTAGGCGTTTTTTTTTTTCCCTACTACCATTTTATTTTTTAAAAACAAAAACTTAAAAATTAAAAAAACAAAAATACACGGCTCTAAAACGATGCATTCTAGAACAAGGTGCAACATAGAGTACGACAGGTCATCAAGCTGGCCCACACATAGAGATAAGAAGCATTGGTAAAGGCCAAGCATTTGCAACAAAAGTAGATTTGAGTTGCAATGGTTGATAGGAGAAGTAAACAAGTGAGACTTATTTGACGCAGTACTTATTTCAAATATTTGCTTCAATAAAACTCATACAAGCAGCAAAGCTAGAAATCAATATAGCCTCTACATTAACCTCTCAAACCAACTTGCCATGATAATTTTTGCAAAACGTTCAATACAAATCTTTTTTATCAATCGTAAAAGTATACTTCTATGTATGAATGGGATTTCTTATCTCTAAATAATCTATGTAAGCATCCCCTCTTTCCCCACATTTAAAATTTATATTGAGAAAAGGCGTTAAAAAAATAATTTGGGCCAAATTTAAAACATGTTCTGAAACACATTCTTTTTCAAAACATGCTTCAATGTGTGATATGTGCATGTGCAAACACACACATATGTATGTAGATAGATACATAGATATGTAGATAGAAAATTTTCGCAAAAAAAAATAACATGTTGCAATTTTTTGAAGTTTATGGGCCACTTCTAAAACAAAACGTGTTTCGAAACTTACATGTAATCCGTTTCAAAATGGGAAACAATCGTACATACTTACATATAGTACCCAATCTACTAGTTTGACATGCTAACTAAAATCAAATTTTCAATGTCCATAAAGAATAATAGAAGACCATTAGTGGAACAACCTACTTTGAAAAATTCTAGTTGAAAATTTTTGGTCCTATGGATTCAAGAACCTCATACCACTAAATCATTACACCAATTGAGAACTTCAGTCATCATCTTTGCCTAAGAACATCATATGACCATTTCGTTTATGTCAAGTTAAGAATTTCAAGTCCACATTATGAATATTGACCTAAAAACATCTATTGAACATAATAGCATCAACCAAAAAACCAAGAGAGGCCATCACATTATGGAATTTGAACAGCCACGGAATATGGTTACCTGTGCAAGACTACAAAGGTTGTTCGGTAACCAGTACATGAATATGCCCTGCATCAATTGCTTGACAAAATCAACACAAAGAAATGCTAGATATTTGTTTGAATCCAAGTTGAAGGCATGCACATCGATACAAAATGTATGAATGAACTATGGCAACAAATTATTCATCTTCTAGGTCAATTTGTAACATCGTGTACTTGTTGGCAAGACAACCTTTATAACAATAAACATTGATTTGAAACATATAGGCATTATAAAAGTGAGCAAATTTAATCAAGTGGGAAAATTAAAGTGGTCACAATAATCAGTCCAAATGAAAACCATTCCTAATTCACGTCAAAATAGCTCATCCTTGTAGCTATCATACGGTTGCATGTAGAAACCGATAGTGATGAATGAAATGAAAAAAAGAACCTACATAAGCAAGATGATCACGCTAACCTGTTACCTCAAAAAACTATAGCCAAGATGAAGCCTCCTTGTGTAGCTTCAACGTGAACCTTGTTGAAATAAATGCCTATTTTACCTCTTTCGGCCTTGTACATTTGTAACTTGTAAGTTCTGCATATGCAATTGGGGTATTTAGAGAAAATACATGTGAACCCCTCTTATGCATATTTAACAAGTAGGGCAAGTAGGACACATGGACCACAAAGGGCCTAGAATTTAGTAGGAGAAACCATGCATATCCATAAGGCATTGACAATATGTGGCCCCCAAGATCTTTTGAGACTCCAGAGATTTCCACGCCCTCCCACTTGTTGAGTATTCACTTGTTGGAATACATCTCTCTTGGTCAAGGAGCTTGAGGTTTGGTGTTTGCTAACTTTCTTTATTCTCCATGCATCTGAACATGTGAAATTGATGTGCTTATTGTCATCTATCATAGTTATGATGCTAGATAGGATGATCCATGGTTTTGACATGGTATTAGAGCTTGATCAAATACTTGAATAAGAACCTCAATCTTGAAGGTGGGGAGACCTACCTTGAATATGGATCTTTTCAAACTGCAATTGGTACTAATGAAAAGTTATTATTATGAGAATGAGAATCACGGCAAACAAAGTGGATTCTGACCATTTTTTCAAAAGTTGTGAAGAGTAGCCTGTGGAGACGTAGGGCACCCTTTTTGTGGGGAGATCCTATGAAGGTGCCAAGTGGACCTTGCACAAGCACTAGAACAGCGATAGTGTGTGATAGATTCAAAGTTAGAAGTTGAGGGGTGTTCATGAAGTGTTATAATACCCTAGTTGGTGTCCAAATCTTAGTTTACCTTTCTTTACTTTTCTAAATCTAATTATGTCTAATCTTTCCAAAAGCTTGCTTCATAGCTAGCAACATCAACCTTTCAGTGAAGGATAGCATCATCCCTTACGTGAGAGAGGCAAGAGGACCAGAAGACTTTGTCCCTATCCATAGCTCGTAGGGGGTGGGTGACATCTTGAAGAGCTCCTGTGCAGTATCTATATGAATTTATGTAGCTATAGCAACTGCTTCAAAGGTCTTAGGTAATCCAGCATGTGTTAACATGCATCTTGCACTTTCTACCAGCATCCTATTCGTCCTTTCTGCTACCCCATTCGACTGAGGAAACTAGTTGGCAATAAGTTGATGCTGTATTCTATTTGATGAACAGAAGTCTTTGAATTCTGTTGAGATAAACTCTCCTCTAGCATCTGTTTTTAGAGCTTTTATCTTCCTTGAGAGCTAATTCTCTGCATAAGCCTTAAATTGTTTGAAACAACTAAAGGCCTCTGCTTTATGAATAAGACTATAATTCTCCTGGAGTAATCGTCAATAGAAGTGATGAAGTACCTTGCTCCCCCTAAAGCAGCAGTCTGCATTGGACCACATAGGTCACAATGTATCAAGTCCGAAAGCTCCTTAGCTTTGTGAACATGATCAGATCTGAATGGTAACCTAGTGTGTTTGCCCACAGCACAGCTTTCACAAATTTGAGAAGATTTTTCATCTGAAAGATCCAAGTCATTGACTAAATCCTTGTCGAACATTGGTCTCATGTTCTAAAAATTATGATGTCCTAGTTTTTTATACCACAATGTTCTTATCAATCTGACTAGTGACTGCACGAGCATTCTCTTGACTAGAAGTTCTGCAATGACTTTAACGTGTATAGATATCCTTGCCTCATTCCCAAATTCAATATCTGATCATCCTTGTCAAAAATCACACATTGATTTGAATGGAACACAATTTTATGTCTTGGATCAGCAATCCTGCTTATTGACCACAAGTTTTTTGTCAAAATTTTTGGAACATGCAACACACTAGGTATCAGCTTGGTGACTCCATCCTTAAATAGTAATTGTGTTGTTCCTTCACCAGCAATCTGATGACGACTACTATCTCCAAGTTGTACATATTTACCTGAAACACTCTAAGTGTAATCCACAAAATGGTCAAGTGCTATGTTGCCCCGGAATCTACATATCAAGATCAAAGACCTTGAGTGTCTTCATGACCTGCTATGAAAGCGTTCTCTAGATTCTCTGACTCCTCAGAATCAGCTTCTGTTGCATTGGCTTGTTGTTGAGCCTTCTTCTTTGCTTGTAACTTCCTGCAATCCTTGATCATATGTCCTTTCTTTTTGCAATAATAGCAAACAATGTTAGACTTCAAAGAAGAGGCCTTATCACTAGACTGGTGACCCCTCTGATCTGATCTCTGGTCTGACTTTATTTGAGGGCTGATAGGTGTTAACTTTTGCTTGACCTTGTTGTTCTTTTGTTTATTCTTCCTTGTAAACAGTGCTCCTACCAACAGGCCTATCAGAACTAGAGGAAGATCTCCTGATTTCCTCTTGAAGCAACATGGATATGACTCTTTGCGGTGTCAAGTTGTCTTGATGCTATCATGGTCCAGTTTTCAAAACTTTCCGGTAGGCTTGAGAGCAAAGTCATAAAAGCATCCAAGTCATCCACAAGAGAATCAATCGACGCCATCTGCTCCAAAAGTAGCTTGATGTTGTTCAATGTTTACATTGATCATGGGCTCGGACTCGTCCATCTGGAAAGAGAAAAGCCTCTTTCTAAGCAACAGCTTCGAACTAACATCCTTAACCTCATATAGTCCCATTAAAGGGTCCTAAGCTTTCTTTGAGCTTCCTACTATGCTTATGTGTGAAATCTGGGAATCTTTGAGATTCAAAGCAATGGCAACAAGTGCCCTGCCATCCTTCTGTCACCATCTGTTGGCTAATCAGCTTAGGCTTGACCTCAATACTAGTGACTACATCCCACGGGTCTTTGGCCAACAAAATGAGCTTAAATTACAACATGTAAAATCTGCCCCCATCAAATTTCTCTACGACAGTGATGTCACTAGAGGATTCCATGAATGATGGGTAACAAAATGTAAAATCAAAATGGGCCTAAAGATTGTTGTGGCAACAAATAGAATTATTAGTTGTACTTGCAAGATGGTCCAAAATGACCAATAATTTCCAACTTCTTGAACTCTCAATTTATGATGAGGTTCAAAATTATAGCATTAATAACCTCACAGTTGGATGACTGTGTTTAGGCTTAAACCAATTCATGATGGCAATGGAAAATATTTCTTGGAAAAAGCAGATTCAATGTTGTCGCAAAGATTCACGTTATGTACTGTAGCCCAAGATTCCCAAAATTTTATCGAAATTGTACCGTAGCCCAAAATTACAATAATAAATGCTCCCCACACCCAAATGTACTATAGCCCTTAGTGAAATTTAATGTGCAGGGCTGCGACTTAGGGGCTTAAAGCTTCATGAAATCTTGCTCATAGAAAATTGCTAAAATGGGCAATATTAGTAACTACTTGGCTGCAGATGTCTATAAACTGAGCAAAAACTCCTGTGTCCTCCAAGAAAGTACTGGTACAGCCTCTGGTACAACACTATACGGATCTAGAATAGTGAACAGCTCCTAGAAACTGGTCTGTCTACAACAGTCTGCAACACCTTCAAAACTATCGCAAAAGCCCAAAAGTACTTCATAGATGCCCTTGTACGCACTTGGTCTTCAATTATACAGCCTCCTGCTGCAACTATACGGAGACAACAGAATTTGTGTAGAACTATACTTTCAAGTAAAAACCTGTAAAAACCTGCAAACAGCAAAGAAAACCTCCAAAAATGCACCAGAAAGGGCCCAAATCATGCTATTTCTTAATATGTACGGAACTGTACAGACTAGTATAGCTGCATGCTCTGTCCTCTCAGAACTTTGCTCTGATACCATGAAGAAAATCACTACAAACTGTCTGAAGAGGATCTTTGATCTAAGAGAACATCATATCAATTAAATGCTACAAACGGAAATGATTAAGTCTAGGAACTTCTAGACAAGTACATATCTATAGAAAAACAAGTATAGTTTATCATTTAATGTACAGCACTCAAAAAGTACACAAGCTATCATTCTCCATACAACACTTGTAGAAAAAAGATAGAACTAGCATTTATTGATGAGAAACTCAAAGTACAAGCTCAATGATGAGGCAGCATGACAGTTCAAAAACTAAGGATGTTGAAACTCGCTGGAATCTGCCCTTTTACGACACACTTATTTTCTCTCTCTAGATCTACCTACCACTCACCTACTCACCTACCCTACCTACAACACCTAGACAACCAACAACTAGTCAAAAATAGGTGACTGGTAAGGTCCTAGGCACTAGCTCGTTGAAGGCTATAGATCATACTATTTTTAGTAAGACGACGCCTATTTACAAAAATTTGGCCTAGTTATTTTTATTTGATTGACAAGATAAATTGGCCTATACACATAGTTTCTAGATCTAAATTAAATATCTGACAATAGACCCGTCTGATTAGAAGATGGGGAAATAAAATCATGAGAGTTTATTCATGGATAGAGATGATGGATATATTGATCCAACTCATGGGAACTGATCACGAATCTGATTGCTTTGTATCTGGATTAGAAATTCCTACAACAAGAAGTGGATTGTTGGATCTAAACTTATATTCCTTGCAGGTTGAGTCAATCAACCTAATCTTAGTGGGGAACTAGGGATTCGTAAGAGGTTGATGCAAGGATAAAAATTCATTGTTAAATTTCAATAGTGTATTCTTTAAAATTACTCTCCAGTAAAGATTGTGATTTCATAAATTGAGAGATAGCACTCTTTGGGAAATAATATTCTCTAGGAGTTAACCGAGTAACAAGATTCTCGGTTGAGTTGATCACAGGCATAGATCATGTGATATCTGTATAGATATGTGGTGAATAATTGTGGGATCAAGATCTATTTTTGCACAATTTCATATATGTCGTGGATCCACTATGTATTCTTTTGATTGGGTATATTTTGCATGCATAAACTTAATGGAAAAAACCATAGGCATCTCGATGAGTATTGTCTAGAAAGTACTATTACTCGTAAGTTAATAAGATATCTTTGTTAGAGTTCAATATTCGATGTTACATGCAAAGGCCTAAACCTCATCATTCAAGATTTTCTAAATCGGGTGCAACTAACCGAACAGGAGCATCAATTCTGCGTTGGTTAGGTGATCATACAATATGAACTTATTCACCAATATTGTTGGTCATACGTATCGCTTATAAGTCACAATCCGTGGTGAATCTTTTTAGATGGATATGTGCTTAGGATACACAAGAACTTTTGGTCTAAATTATTTCTTGATTGAAAATAAGGTTTGATTGCTTGTGGAATATCCCGCACAACTTAGATGGAGTTGGATATTCAACACACACCAAAAGTCAAAGCTTGTCATGAAGTTTTATAGGTCTTAGGACCTTAGTTATTCTAGACTGGAAGATAAGGGTGATTTTATCTAGATGTATTCTAGATCGAACTCAATGTACATTGAGCAAAAATAAGAATTGTACAGCATTGTATGAATTATGATTAACTAATCATGATTCATATTCTAATCATTGTGATCATATACAAAATGAAAGGTAATCATATTCTAAAAAAGGTAATCATATTCTAAATGAAAGGTAATCATATAGTTATGTGCGTATTTGTTTCGATGGAAGGATCATACGTCTGATGATGAATCTTGGGTGAAATTAAAAAGGACTTTCCTAACTTTAAGTTCTAAGGACAAAACTTGAATTATAGGGGAAGGATGTTATGCCCACAAAGCTCTTACCCTAGATTTATATCCCATAAAGGGGGTCAGAGGGCCTACTTCGACCTTGGACTTAAATATCTCGTTAGTCAATTATGAATATCACGAGTTGGGGCCATCATGGTATTAAATTATAATTGATGGTTTGGAGTCCTAAAACCCAATGTCGTGGATTGGTACAGATCTAGCAATGACTCATCAGGAAGTGATTGAAGAGTATCAGTTAGATGGCTGATGTGTCCCAGTGAGGTGTCCTAGTTCACTCCAGGTGGTAGTTGGCCGGTAGTTGGCCTTGGAGGGTATAAGTATACCCATTGGGCTTCCCTATAGAGACAGCTTGGCTACGTGTTGGTAGCTACATGTTGCCGGATTGGCATCTCGTACCTTAGAGCCTACTAGCGTTCCATAGCTTGGGGGCTAGATCGGATTGATCTAGGTTTGGTTGGATTGAATTGATCCACCATATGTGCCTACTAGCATTCCATAGCTTGGGGGCTAGATCGGATTGATCTAGGTTTGGTTGAATTGAATTGATCCACCATATGTTCCCTTTGTTTCTCTTGGTTTCGGCATCCTCGTATTGATCTTGGAGGAGATCTTGATAGTATAGGACTAAATACCAAGCGAATGGGAGCATAGACAAGCATAACTCAAGGCTGGTTGCAAAGCGTTATGCGCAACAAGAAGGATTGAATTGCGATCAGACTTTCACACATGTGGCAAAGATGACATCTATCAGGACGGTCTTGGCATTGGCTACATTCTTTGATTGGGAAGTCCATCAAATGGATGTGAAGAGCGCATTTCTAAATGAATAGTTGGCAAGAGAGGTCTTCATGGACCAGCCACAAGCATTTGATGCAAAAGGTAAGGAATATCTAGTCTGCAAGCTTAAGAAGGAAGGCACTGAACGGTTTGACACGAGCACCTAGAGCATGGTATAGTCGATTGATGACTATTTTTCAAGTCATAAAGAGCAAAGCAGATTGCATTATCTATGTAGAGGAGGACGCTAGGAACATTGTCATTATTGTTCTCTATGTGGATGACCTTGTCATCACATGAAACAATGGAAAGCTAATTCCAAAGGTGAAAGATCGTTTATTTGATGAGTTTGAAATGACAGATTTGGGGCTGATTCACTATCGCAAGGTTAGAAGTGTGAAGGAAGAAATATTGTGCTTTCGATTCCCAAGAAAGTATACATGTGAAGTCTTGCATAGGTTCGACGTGCAAAATTGCAAACCCATCTCCACTCCCATTAATACCAATTGCAAGCCTTCCAAGGAGGATGGTGCTCCTCTTATGAACAAAAATCTTCATAGAAAGCTTGTGGGCAGCATAATTTATCTTACTACTAACAACCCAATTATTACCTACTCGATTGGAGTAGCAAGCTAGTTTATAAGCAACCAAACTAAAGTAAGTGGCAAAGAGGGTGTTTAGATATGTCAAGGGGACTACTAGTTATGGGATTGGATACATGGATGTAGGTGTGCTTCAGCTTGAAGGCTACACCAATTCAAATTGGGCAAGTGATAGACCACAAGTCTACTTCGGGTTATGCTTTTAGCCTTGGTTCAGGACTAAGATGCGTCCCGTCTCGGAACGCTACGTTCCAGGAGTGTTCCGGAAGGAGGGTTCCGGAACGGTTCCGGAATTCATCCGCATTCCGGATCGAAACGCTACATTTTTTTTTTTTTTTTGTGTTGAGAGTGGAGAGAAACAACATGTCGGGCTATAAGAAAAAGTTTAAACGCATTTCAAAACATAGTAACTACCAATTGACAATTGTAAGTACTTACTACTAGTCTACAGACTACTACTAACTAAACAAAGCATTTAGGCTTCAACATGCTACATACCAAAAGTTAAAACTGACACTTGAAAGCAATCACATAGTGCAGACTACAATGCTAAGTGTATATGATACAAAAACATGGCAACTGATCCACATTCCACACATGCCTCATGAGAATGATCAATATTTCTGATGAGTGGGCCAATGGCCAAGTACATGAGTATCATAGATGGACAATACCGATGAATCTCTATGACTCGGAAGCCTCATGATCAGATGGGGATTCCTCCTCATCACTACCAATGGACAATGGACAATACCGATGAATCTCTATGACTCGGAGGCCCCATGATCAGATGGGGATTCCTCCTCAAGTTATGGACTCGGCTCATTATATTCGCCACATCCATTTACATTTACTTTACTTTATGCATAAGCAGGCCTTGGGCCCTTTTTTATTCATGATTGACACTTAGACTATATGGTTGGCCTTGGGCCTTATTATTCATTATTTGGACATCTGGACATGTTACTGGAGAGTGGGGGCCTTCTTGGAGGGCGCACTATTATCCCTCCTAGTTGGGCCCTAACCACTGGAAGCTTCCTTTTAGGGCTTCCTCTAGGCTATAAGTAGGGAATCTGTGACATTTGTTACTCAACTGATGATATTGATCTCTCTCTTTAGTCTCCTTAATCTCTCTTTCCTGCTTTCTAGGGTTAAGTCTTGCTTATGTGATGCTTTCATAGCTTAGCTCTAGATCAATTGTGTTTCATTCGCAACTTGGTATCAGAGCCCTTTCCTGTGCACCACTTTTTCAGATTTAGTAGAGGCTGTCCAACGCCCTACTAACCCATCACTTTCGTCGATTTTTTCATCATATTTCCATCGTTTTTTCAGATTTAGTAGAGGCTGTCCAGCGCCCTGCTAACCCATCACTTTCGTCAATTTTTTCATCAGATTTCCATCGTTTTTTCAGATTTAGTAAAGGCTGTCCAGCACCCTACTAACCCATCACTTTCGTCGATTTTTTCATCAGATTTCTATTATTTTTCCAGATTTGGTAGAGGCTGGCCAGCGCCCTACTACCTTTCACTTTCGTCGATTTTCTCCACCGATTTGCTGCCCATTTCGTGGATTGATTGGAGGCTGTCCAGCGCCCTACTTCATCACCATTTTCAGTGGTTTTCTCCATTTTTTTTTCAGGTTATGTGCGGATTTTGGTAGCTGCTGCCCAGCGCCCTGTATCTCTCCATTTTACTACCTTTTTCAGCACGCTTTCGATTGCAGTTGCAAGGTACTACTTACACTATTTATCATTTCCGTCTTTTTTTTTCTTTAGCAGCCTTTGTCACATCTTTTCATTGGCGTACCTTTTGTGACGACTTAGGTCCTCTCCTTCAGTTCGTCCACTTGATTAGCGTCTTGCCTGGCTTAACTTTCTGCCTATGGCTGTTGTTTTGTTATTTCCATTCCATTTTGTAGTTTGTGTTTTCCATCGCATTTTTTATTTTGTCTTTCGTTATTTGTTATTAGTTTCCGTTTCATTTGCGTTTCGATTCCATAATTCATTTTCATCGTCGATTTTGTTTTTCACTTTTTCTTCGTTTCTACATTTCATTATAAATAAATTAAAAAACCACCCAAATTATTTGGATCATTAGGTTACGTATTCTTTTCCATTACTTTTAATTTTATTTTTAATCATGACTTCTGATTTTCAGTCTCTATCCCCTTTAGGTAATCTTTTTGTTTTTAATAGTGATATACCATCTGAACATATGTTCGACAAATGGCTCACACGTCTTCAGTATTACTTTGATACTTCTCGGCCAAATTGTCCAGGTCCTAATAAGATTCTTGATGCAATTTTTCTCTTAAAGGTTTCTGCTAGGTCGAAATGGTTTGACTACGTCCATCTTCATCCGCCTATTTCTGAGTGGCATGACTTTCTACCTGTACTTCGCCTTCTTATATTTTCCAATGATAAATATGTATTTGTTCCTCCTCTCGCTCTTACGAGTGGTATTATAGGTCTTGATCTAGTGGTCCTGCACTACCTCCTATCATGACGTGCTAGCTCCCGATTATACTTTGAAAAGAACTCATCATCAACCGCAGCCTCTATGTGTGCATGGCCTACTGCAGCATGGATCCTAGGTGTACCACCTTGCTGCATGTGCCTGACTAGCTTCAGGTTGGTGGTGCATATTCAGTTGGGGAACGTTGAGCTTGTTGCGTCTCTTTGTGTGCATAAGAGATCAAGTGCTCCAGTTCCACTCACAAGCCGAAGCGGGCTACAGAACAATTTAAAGCAAGGGTGCGAGTGGCAAGAGCAGCAATATCAGGGGCAAATTTGCCCACCACACCCCACCATGTGAGCAGCTCCGACAAAAACTCGTCAAACTCACACTGAGATCCAATGAAACATCCCTGTCTGCGGTCAAAATCTAACATGCCTCTCGATCGTGCGCAACAAGGGGCCATGACCTGCAATAAGACAAGACATTGTCAGATTCTCGAAATGAACGAGTAGTCAAAAAGCACAAACAAGCTATCAACAAATAAACAAGTGCTTGGGGGACAACCCTGACCTGGATACACATTCTATGAGCGCGGCGTCTATGCATATGGCTCCAATAGCCCACGTAGGGTGAAGCAAGTGAGCAACTGCATGTATGGGCTTGTGGAAGAAATTTCATCTGTCAAGCCACTTCTCTTGAATAGCTGACATCCTACAGAAACCAAAAAAGTAATCACTGCATTGTAGGCAACAGAACAATGCCAAAATCTTTTACAAAACAAATGCACCAAACAGATTGAAAAAATATATATGTGCTCATCAAAAAGCGGTGGTTGAAGGGTCTCTCTAATTCTGTCCACAATGGCGAGTATAGAGAGCCTCGCGTGTGGGGGGTCTTCAAGTGGCATCACAAGTTGCAATCTCCCTCATCATGTCACGAAATATGGTGGTATCGGCCAGGGCAAATGCAAGGTATCCACTGTAAAAAAAAATGACGTGTAAGTCTAGTGGCTGCCTCATGGTGTGTCTGCTGCCACCTTGCAAGCACTGTGGTCTGTCAATATTTGCCCACCCTGTCCTGTGTAGCTACATGCGGTCATGGCCTGACTCTAGGGCGTGTGTGTGCTCCACCCTGTGCTCTCTCCCCAACACCTCCCATAGCTGCCATAGGAACTATCCCCTCTGCTGAACCTGGGCCACTACCCTCAATAGGCCCTCCCCCAACTGATTCCCCAGATGGAAAAGCCTCTCTTGTAGATGATGGCCCTACTGTTGTGGCTGATGGTGGCCGCGGTGGGTCTGGCTTTGATGAAGTACGTGATGGCCCTTCTGCTGCTAACGGAGGCCGCAATGGGTCTGTCGTTGATGAACTAGACCATGATGGCCCTGCGTCGCTACCGCCAGCCTCTGATCTTGTGCCAATAGAACCTAACTGCCCATCAATTTGTACCTTAGGCCTAGTCATTGCTGCTACTCCTCCATATGTGCTCAATAGGCGCTCTCGCTCAAGTGCAAGAACTGCCATGCATGGGGCAATGCCCATGGTCAGCCCATCTGGCTGGTCAAACCAAGCAAGTGTGCTCTGATCCTCATCGTCGTGCTGCAAAAGTTGGCACCGCAAAACAAGCAACGCCATCTAGTACACCTGAACCTATAAAAACTATTGTGTCTCCTGTTTTTCCCTCCAACAATAGTGCACTGGATATGGCCCTTCGCAGTTGTAAATAAAAAAATTTACATCATTTTTCGGAACAGTGGTCCAAGGTTCCGGAACGCCAGGTCCCAAAATGTTGTTCCGAGGCAACTATGGTTCAGGGGCAATTTCTTGGTGAAGTAAGAAACAACACGCCATAGTTCCATCATCGATGGAAGGTGAGTACAGGGCAACTATGAAGGCTACCTACAAGGCTATTTGGCATAGAAGGCTACTTGGTGATATGCACATCACTCAGGTAGATCCTATTGTTCTACATTGTGATAGCCGAAGTTGTATTCAGCTAGCCAAGGATCTGATGTATCATGCTCATAAGCACATGAAGGTGGATCAGCACTTCATACAAAAGAAGGTGCAGAGTGGTGAAATTCAGCTCCTATATTGTGACACTAATGACCAAGCAATGAATATCTTTCTAAAACTCTCAGTTAAGAGAAATTCGAGAAATTTCAATGGATGCTAGGCGTTAGGGTAGATAAAATATCTTCTTCTTTTTTTTGGGGGAGGGGAGTTAGAAACAAATGCCTATCTTACTCTCTCTTGCCTTGTATGTTTGTAACTTTTAAACAAAATACATGTGAACCCCTTTTATGCATATTTAATAAGCAGGGCCTAGAGGTGAATTTAGTAGGAGAAACCTCATACATACCCATAAGGCATGTACAACATGCGGCCTCCAAGATCTTTTGAGACTTTAAGGACATCCACACCCTCCCACTAGTTGATTATCCACTTGTTGGAATCCATCTGTGTTGGTCAAGGAGCTTGAGATATGGTGTTTGCTAACTTTCTTGATTCTCTATGTATCTGAACAATTTATGTTGTACAATTGATGTACTTATTGTCATCTATCATAGTTATGATGCTAGATAGAATGATCCACATGTTTCAACAAACCTTCCACAAGAAGACAAATTCAATCAAAGACGAAGGATATTATCTACATGTCGATTTGAGTAACTAGAAATGAAAACTATGTACACATGAACACCATGTAAACGTGTCCACCACAACAAAGACCCAAGAAGCCAAATAGAAACATATTAATTTGATTGATCTCATCCAAGCCAAGCTTTAAAGGATAGCTACCAAAACGAGAATGAGAAAGGTACTTGAATCATAGATTTGTATGTATTAGGCCAGGTAGGACGCACTCTCTCTCATTCAACAAATAACACTCAAGTCACCTGAGGAAGAGAGAAACCGACATATAAGGCTGGAATTGTTAAAAATTGAAGCCACCACTTGTACCACTGCATGAAACTATCAGAAGTATTTATTAGAAGACACAACATGATCTTGAACAGATTGAAGAAGCATATGCAAAGAAAGCAACACAAAATGCAAACCTTGGTTTCTAATTTCTAAATTTCATATTTGCAACAAGCTAGCTGACATAGGTCTATCTGTTGTCTGAATAACATGCAGTACATGGTTGGAGGACTGAAATAAATCGAAATGTCAAGATTACCTTGATCAAAGCCACCATGTGTCCTGACTTCAAAGCAGAAGACGTGAACGATATCTACTGTAGCAAAGTGGAAACCATCCAAATAGATCAAACAAAAGCATTACAGGTGAATAATGACATTGGACAAAAGAAAAGGGAGCTGTAAAATCTACAGCTTATTCTGATTTTGCTCTTTCTGCTCAGACATGAGAAAATCCATAGGTGCATAATGATAATTACACAAGAGAAGATGCCTAGACAATCAGGAATGCATGTAAAATACAGTCAGACAATTTCTCCTGTAATTTGTAGCACAATAATGTCAAAAATCGATCTTGTATAAATTTTCAGTATCAGCTCAAAAAAGAAAACTCCATGATTACACTTGACAAGATGACCAGCCAAGAAGATCAGGAATCCATTGCTCTGTAGCCAGGGATCACAAACAAATAACATCTATAAACCATTGACAAGTAAAATCTAGAAAACTTTCTCATTGTTCAATACGTCTACCAGGCTACAAAATTATGTGTCATGTTTCAAAAATCACACAGCAATCAATGACATTACCAACACAGGATGGAGTACAAAACAATAAGAAGTATCTGTTCGGTATCCTCATAGACTACATTCTGAAGGAACTTGTTTGAGAGCAAAATGGTAATTGCAATCCACAAACTACACTTCTGAATCCCTAAAAAGATCACCGGTCTGAATATTCTGTGACAAGCTATAACCATTCAAAAGACAAAAGAAAGACCTTTCTCAGAACCTAAAGGCTTCTGAGGAAGAATATTTGACATAGTCTTCTATAGTTAAAACTGTTTCAATTAAAAGAAGTTTGTTAAAATAAAACTGTTTCAATCGAAAGAAGTTTGTTAAAATATAATAATTCTACCTAAGCACCATGGGAAAACCTGGTTGAAATTCTTAAGTGCAGATGTTCGTTAGCAAAATAAAATGCAACACTGCAGGAAGTAATTGCTAATCAGATTTGAGGCTTTGACTCAAACTTCACATCTCAAAAATTAGAGACCTTTTTAATGTGGCAGATATAAAAGACTTAGTTGTTGGCCCAATTAAGAGAGTGGCCTCTTGCCCACTTTAGATGCAGGCACTTGATTACTGGCAAATCTACAGAAGCTGCTCCTAGATACAGATAGAGATGTCTTCCTCCATTCTACTATGCTCAATCTTGAAAACATACTCTAGGAAAGAATAGTTAAAATCAAAATAAAGTAGCTAGGATCTACGGTTTTTGACAGTCAGAGAGCCTAGTTGATATTGGGCCTTTTAAAAATAAGCATGATAGAAATGAGAATGTCGAATTTTTCTTTACATTTTCAAGGAAAGGGTAAACAAAAAGCTAGGATCGTTGATAACAGTATTGCATGTATTGTAGTTGCACAGGACTTACCTTGCAACCATGCTTAAAGAAGAAGAAGTTACAGCTGAATCATACACATAAGAAGATCTTCAATGTTGCCACTGGGTTAAGAGTAATCTACTATGGATACACTGGGATCTTGCATAGGCCATATAGATTGAGATTAAAATTCAATCAAGCCAAAAAGGAATATCCAGAAACTTTAACAAATCACGAAGTACTACTCTTAACTTCTCCAAGGAAAAGAAATGATCACATTGACCACGTCTTTCAATTGTGAGACAAATAAGACCATTTCTCAAGAGAAATTGAGACTTTGAGAAACCATTGGATGACCAAGAGTTTTAGGAAACCATATGCTTTTTGGGAAAGGATCAGAAATTAGCACCCTAAGGTGTACTTGAGGGAATATTTTCATGTGTTGGCCTGTAATAAAAAATGAAAATTGAGACAAGTAATATTGTCCTTGCAGGGCCAGGGTTTCCCCCAAAGATTTATCTGAAGGTTCAACCATTCTAGCTTTCCAAAAAAAAAAAGCGATTTCTGCGGTGCTCAATTCATACTCTATAGCTGTGAGATTGGCTTTAAGGCTAACTAGAGCTCATGAAAACTTTGGTTTGATGTTGTGAAACTACACTTGTTTTGTTATGTTTCTCGGGCTCCAACTCTGTCCTTTTGACTCACTGTCATCGTTCTCACAACGTTATACTATATGTCCCAACAGTCTCGAGTGTCCCTCAGACTCGTACCATCCTTGAAGTGCCACCCTAAGAAGTCAAATCAAATTATTATGCTTCCAGCATTTAATTCAAGACATTCAAGCCCTAACTAAATTGAGTAGTTTATGGGTTAATTTTAACAAAGAATAGAAAAGATCAATTGGTGGGCGAGTGTATCCTTTTTCTGTTGTCAATGAGTATATGAATCAATGAAGCAAACTGTGGGCTTAGTTCATAGGTTGTCACTAGGTATAGAAGCATTATGACGGCGGATTCTTGAAAGTACTCTTCTAAACAAGCATTGGTCTCCTGAATGTCCACTCGGTGTCACTTCTTATATTGGATTGTCGTGGACCACATGGTTGGCATTATGATCTATGTCTATGTCTACTTTCCGCTGTCAAGCGTACATGTAGCTGGATTCAATTCCACAGGGTTCAAACCAGCAATTAAAAGATATAAATCAAAGAAAAGTACGAGAATAGTTATCATGAACCAAAACTTTGAAGTCACATTTTACATGTTTGTACATGATAACTCTTTTAAACCTCTGGAATACCCGTTAGAGCAAAAAAAGAAGGAAAAATGAGGCAGTTCCTCCAAGATATTAACTTTGAGCTGTTATTGGAGAGGCTGGAGTAGATTACTTGCTTGGGACTACTCGGAAAATTGTAAAGAAGATATTTGATCCAGATCTTTCAAGCTTTAGGTCAAAAGTCTACAGCTGGCATAGAGCCAATAACTAGAGAGGTAATGTAGTAACTCTAAAAGCCTGTCTAGCCTATATTTCTCTTTCAAGCAAGCAACCACACAAAGCTGATTCAATATCAAATGAAAGTGAAAAACAAGGAAAGCATGACTTGGAGTTCATAATAATGATAACCTCTCCCAACAAGCAAATAACTGCAAAATCTGTGCTTCGATTGTACTGGAGATTTAACACCTCAACCTGTAGCGCAAGAATTGAGTCTAAGCTGCTCTATTAAGCAGGCAGCAATGAAGATTGAGATGTCAGCAGCAATCTATTATCTTAGAGTGCATCCAAGCAGACCCACAATGAGAGTTTGCTGGTTGTGGGGCTTATTGTGAAAAAAATATACACACAAGAATATTCAATCAATGGCCAAACTCCTTGAGCTAGAAGTTGCTTATTATCATGCAATGTGAAACTCTAATATGAGAAGAAACAAAGGACCTGTATATTGGTGAAATATGTGATAGCCACCAACAATGGAAAAATGGCCCCAACAGTCCCTTGTGCTGGAACTGTGAGATCTACGAACCAGAAAGCACCACCCTGCAAGTTTGATCACATGGAAAACAAAGATTAGCACAAAAAAGCAACTTCTTATTGAATGCACTGAGGAAATTATGTGATTGTAACTGGATAATACATGCTGGAGAGAATTTACACATACTGGTCAATACAAGAAAGACTAACTATCGAGTTTCAAGTAGCTTACGCTAGATGATGCTCTTAAGGAAAAGTCAACAGTGCAGCCACATCTATTTGTTGTACGAGAATGGTGGTGTATGAAAGACTACAAGACTGAAACTTGCAACATGGGATTCGAAGCCTGTTCTTTATAATCATCGTGGTGCTCCCATGTCTTTGATATACACTTACCATGAACATAGGATTGCATATACAGACTTATAAAAGACTGTCCTTATGTTAAAAAATCTTGTTTCAGCCAAGTGAAAGATCATCACTTGATACTTCTTTTACATATAAGCAGACGTCTTGTTTTTTGTTCCACTTACCTATGAGAAATTGTAGGTACTTCTGTTGTTTTGTTATCTATACATTGCCACTTTTCAAATGATTTTTATTGCACTTTAGACATGTGTTTGTGTTTGTGTTTGTGTGTGTGTATATAGGACTAGATAATAATTCTTTAAATATCTACTCTCCAGCACTTTAGGCTTATCAAAGCTACAATAATCAGACTTATAAAGTTCCTCATGCCTTTAGTTAGCATAAGGTGCCTGATTTCCATAAACATCAGCCTATTCTTGTAATGGGCCAACAATTGGCAAGTCCTGCAAGGCCCGACAATATCATAGGTGACTTTTCGAGGTAACAAATCTAGGCAACGTCTCATCGGCTCAAGAGGCATCTCACAAGCAGTAATCTGGTCAATCTGTTCACAAACTTACAGAAGCTTGTAGAAGATGGCTAGCATAAGATACTAGCCATAGTTGGAGCAGAGTTGTGCATTCACCACCCCGCCACATACTTGTATATATCGCTCCAGCCGTTCTCCCAAGATAGGTGTAAGCAGGGGTCGGAGGGTCTAGATATGCCTGAGTACCCACTAATTGAGGCATGTCATTCCTCTATTACTTATGACATGATTCACTTGGCGCACCACCACATGTCCTAAAGGTTCTGTTGTGAGCATTGCTATACCCACCTAGATGCTCACCTAAAGGGCGTGCAACAATACTAGATATATCATCCTCTGCTCCTGCACTTATGTCCATTCCAGTGAAACCCATTCCTAAGGTTTTCCCTTAGGGGACGGGTACCATTCCGTTCCTTAGGGATGCGCATTCAGTTCCCAAGGAACGGTTTTCAGGAATGGGCTTCACGTACTTTTGAGAAACAGTTTTGCACTAGGATCGTGTGACGTCTGAGGAGTTGCCTCAATCATACAAGAACGTTTTGTCAAGATTCAACTCAAGGAATGATTTTTTCTCATTTGATTAACCCATAGCCTCACAGGAAGAGGAATGATCAAAGTCGGGGATCAGACAAGAACGGCAGATAGGAACGATTAAAATGATTTTTTCTGATGTAATTAACCCACAGCCTCACTGGAACAGGAACGATCAAAGTCAGATCAGAAAGGAATGGCAGATAGGAACGATAAAAAAAATAAAAATTGCAAAAAATCTACCTAAGGAACGTTACTTGAGGAATCGTTCCTTAGGTAGTTTAGGAACGGTATGGAACCGTTCCTAAGAATGTGTCCTAGGAACGATTCCATTCCATTTCTAGAAACTATGGTCCTTTCTAAGTGCAAGGGACGTAACAACCCCTTCAGCTTAAGAAGTGTTTACAACTTTTCATTGTCAAAAACAAGACCAAGAGACTTTTTCTTACGTTACCAACTCTTTCCGAGGTTGAACTGTCCAATGATTTGTTCTTTCACTAAACAAAATACTCAAGATATATGCTAGTTACGAACACACGTCACAGACACAGCATCACATAATACACTATATAATGCTGGTAAAATAGCATTCTCCTACAAAGAACAGTTGCTTTTCCACGTAGTCCCGAGAGGTCAATGAGAGAGGGTTTTGGCGTGATAGAGAGCCATTGCAAGAGGAGAAGAGCCCGAGAGAGAGAATTAGAATCAGAATTATATTAATGTCTGTCAAGTACCCGAGGGCACATAAGACAAGTAGAAAGTACATCAAAAAAGAAGAGAGAGAGAGAGAGAGAAAGAAAGAAAGCTTTATTAATTCAGCCACAGGTGATTCTTGTTTGAACTTAAGTTAAACCTTCAAAGCTCAGTGTAGTATGTAATTACTAATTAGTAATTAGATATTATTAACATTTGTGACTCATTGCTTGAATCCCATTGAACCTCAAACTTCACACCACCATGGCGATGTTTCCCAATTTGCACGTTCATTCAAATTCCAATCATGATCTTGATTCGAATCAAAACAATCAATTCAATTGTCAGAAATTTTTAGGGCCAAAAAAAGATTCCACAATAAAAAGCAAGGTTTAAGAGGAGTCCACCAACTCAATTTAGATAGAGGCTTCACCAAATCAATGCATAGAACTTTCTGATCCATTTGAATTATCCTAGAATCTAGGGCCCTAATTATAGTGTCTGAGGGCCCAAATCAGGGCTAGGTCTCTAAATCCTAAGAAGGAAGGAGGAAGCTGATTTAGATACATTTGAAATTTTGAAAAGTGTGAACTTGCCCTAAAGATCATTCGAGGAATGAAAAAAAAAAAGGACCGTTTGAATTGGCCAAGGAAACATGCCACCGATGTCTTCACAACACATGCACATCAGCAGACAAATATTGCGATAAAATATCAATAATAGGAATCAACAATGCCACATCAATGGGTAAACACTATTGCCAAATACCAATAACAAGACACGCCATTGTGATCTCTAGAAACTTTGTTGTAGTTCAAGAAATATCATGCCATGGAAACTTTGCTACCATGTACCCATAAACTAACTTTGTTGTGATGTATCAACAAGACTATACTACACATACGAGAACTTCATGCCATGAAAATGAAAGCGCAATGGGTTGAGAATGCCAAAGGGAGACATCAGTCATATTAACTCACATAGGAGTGCCTCCCAAATAGGTCATTTCACCTAGAAATGCCAAAGATTAGCATCAATATAAGAAACAAGGTAGAGAGCATTATTTCATAGTGGTTGAATACAAGGGAACATGTTGTCAAGTATGTAGTCCAACGACATTACTTGCGCCGCATCCAAGTCAAAAAAATTGTTGATGATTAATGTTGATATCTACTACCAAAAATAGGAATGTATTAGAATGTGCTAAGAAAGGTTTGTTGCATAATGGGCGATCTTTGCAAGAATATACTTGTACAACTCAACTGCATAGAAGGGACAAGTCAATTGAACGAACTAGTAGCGCTACATAAAGACATCAAACCTAATAGCCCAATACATCCGCATGTAACCACACGTATTCCAAGACAGCGTAATGGTCCAACAAGAGGAATGCAAAAGTACCACCGCACTTCCACTATGACACAACAGCGCCAAGGAAAAACATGTATACCACCATGAAGATCCCAAGCTATCTGAAGGGACCAAGCATGTACCACATCAAAAATTGGGCTAACTGCACGTCACAAGTTAGTCATATCACCCAAGAATGTCATATAATAGCAAAAGAAATAATTGGATCCAATGGTATTCAAGATCCCAAGCTATCCATAAGGATCGTGAATGGCCATCACAATTGACAACAAATGACTCAAATGCAACCCAAAAATCCCACATAGTAGAAATAAGAACTTGCTCAACAAATGCACAACATAAAGCAATTGGAATAATCAGGTCAACAACTCCATGAATAGCATCATAGAAAAGGATTGTAATAATCAAAACATGCACAACAAGAATGCTTTGACAAGAAGTGTTGTCTAAATGAGGAGCTAATGTAAGGTTGTTGGAACAATGGCAAGTATACTAACCATGAGGGGAGAACGTACCTCTTCTTGAAGTTTAAGAACATGATCTGCAAGAACCTCATGGCATAGATACAGGTTCTCTGCACATGTGTAACATCTTGTGAACCATCAACTCCTTTGTAGATACTAGTACTACTGCCTCACCAGCAAATATGGATGTTGGTAGTGCAGAGCATGAGTTGTGGAGTCGTATGAATGATCCTCTACCTCATTTGCATGTCTATGTTGAGTTATCAATTGTATGTGCCTCATGACAAATATGCTGATCCTCTATCTCGTCAACAATATCATGTGGTTCATAGCATATATGTTGATCTAACATCTCACCTACCCATCCTATGTTGAATAGCCCTCAACTTGTGCCTGCTTTGAACGGTGCTCATATTTAAGGTGATCTACAATGTCCCGAGATCCATCTACACGTATCCTTGTTGCATCTAGATGATATTGTGAGTCGTTTAAATACATCTCCACTGGAGACAAAAGTGATTTTCACCTCTTCCCTTCTTCTTAGGTCTTCATCCAAATGTCTAAAACTCTCATTTGGGAATAAAGTCATGTCATGAATTGACTAAAGGCCATCAAGAGAAATAGTAATAGAATCTGTAGCCAGTGTAAATTATGCAAGCAATGGTGACTATGTTTGGATATTATGTGCACTAGTAAGCCTATGAAGAGCCTGACCTGTTTGAATAATGCTTTGTATAGTCTAATGCAAGGCTTGTGTATCCATCTGCATAACCTAATTGCACTCTTGTACAATAACCCTAAACTACTAAGTATCAAACTTGTAGTAGCCATGATTCCAAATGTGCAAGAATCAAATAGGATGTAATGAAAACCAGTCAATGACAGTCTGTAACAGTAGTATGCATTGTC
The DNA here is from genome assembly GCA_029204225.1 of Diphasiastrum complanatum. NCBI lineage: Eukaryota > Viridiplantae > Streptophyta > Lycopodiopsida > Lycopodiales > Lycopodiaceae > Diphasiastrum > Diphasiastrum complanatum. The sequence goes on along the minus strand of CM055099.1, from coordinate 66,771,561 downwards.
CCTCCAAAGAAACACACTTAAGATGGTGTAATATCTAATGACACAAGGTATAATAAAAATCGCCTTTTTTCAAGTTATTAGCTTTCTATCAACCAATGGACCAAATATGTAGCAAGCAGATACATAGTGGCAACTTCCAAGATGCAATCAATTTTGTAAACAAAAACTCAATTTATGCTTGCTACAGCTCTGTATTGCTCAATGGAATGATTACGAGGTGAATTCGTCAATACTTCCTCATCTTCCTCTCACATCTTATGTGAAACAAAGAAAGGTACTGCAAAGATAATGATTGATCATTAAAAATTTATAGCAATATGAAAATCTCCATAAGATTGATGATAAAGACAAGCTAACTTAAACCACAACTTGAAATCATGCAAGGTCTAGGCTAAGGTAAGCTAAGAGCCACTCTTCAAACAACTTAAAATGGAAACTTTGATTTTAGGACCTTCAAAACATCTATAAAGATCTACAAGCAACAGAGCTTGCACACTAAAAAAGATAACTTGATAGAACTCAGATTTTTCAATGCTACAAAAGTAACTTTTGATCTAGGCAAGAGCTTTTTTACACAAGATGCAACCATCCATCAAAGACAAGCCATTCAAGAGGATATGAGTGAAAAACTAAGGCATTCATTAGCTTCAAAACATTCATCCAACTACAAGTGAAAAATACAAAAGATTATATCCTTGCCCTCGGCCTCCCTCAATAGGACAAAATTGAGTTCCAGAATCAATCTTTCAAATTCTCCAAATAGAGTGTATGTACAATGAGCTCTCCATCAAGCATATAGTGTGAGCTCGAGTTTCACCTACTTTTGGCACGTGGTGAACCTTAAGCTATGATTGGACCTCGCAAACCATCAAGATGAGAGCGATTGGATGTGTCTACTTATAGCTAACCTAGAGAGTCCAATAAGTTAGTGCTAGGAGCCTAAAAAACCGAGCAAGTTTATCCAAACATCATTCAGTGACGATAAGGCTGAATGGCAGTATCCTACTACTAACAGGGCCCAAAACATGGTCTATTGATGCTTGCTATAGAGTCCATAAACTGCCCATATATATGAATCATGATAGCTAATGATTACTATTTGTTCACTTTATTCTTTCCTCCATCATGCCATACCATATGAGTGAGACCTCTTCGAAGAAATATTTTCCAACAATTCAAACTATAATGATTTTGGAAAATAAATTTTGTTGACCTATGGCTTCTGAATTCAACCAAAAACTTTGCATTTCTACCAGCTCTGTGTAAAAAATTCAAACTAACACTCTTTGACTTAGAAATTCCTTCAAAAATCAAACATTTAGCCCATTTTATGGTTTCTTGTTCTACTTAGATGATGGCCAAAACTTTCTTTCACAATACATGTTTGTAAACGCCCCTGGTGGCTTCAAAAGAGGAGTTGCTTGTTCTTGTATGTTGAGAATTTCTCTGTCCATAGGATCAGTGTTAGAGTTGTTCTTGACTTCGTCAATCACTCTCATACATGGAGTGCCATTTGTAACAATAATCGCTTACCAGATACTTCACCAAAGTCAAATTTAAGTCCTCTTGCAATGTTGGGCAATCTGAATTTTCCTCCAATCTTCCAGTTGGTCCAGCATAATCACAGTATTTTGTGACAGCAACTTCATCTACCTCAGTTGTACACCTTGGGAATCTTCATTGGAGTCTCCATTTTGTTAGGGTGATTATCTCCGTAGATTCTACAAGCTTATTTTCTCAGCAGAACAAAGCTCGACAATGAATCTTCTTATCCACACTAACCGCAAATAACACAGTTACAATCTGGTTATCCCTATAAGAAGTCACCAAACTCTTTACAACTGCTAATCAATAAAATTACGTAGTAGCACAAGCAACTGTCTACTCTTGCAGTGCAGATGGTTGATAATTTCAGCATAGTACCTGCTATATGTTTTGATTACATGCCACAATTCTTGTAGTTAGTAAAAGCTTGAATATTTACATGCAGAAGGCACGTGATGCCCGGACAAAGGTCAATATGCTCAAGCAAAGTTTCTCAGCATGACAGAAATCTGCTACTATTATCTAATGGAAATCATGGAACGTTCTAGATCCTCACAAAAACTTTCAGCCAATGCCATGTTCAGAAAGACCTGTCTCATATTTTTCAGCCATTTATGGTAAACTAAAACAAATTTGCAAGAACACCTACCATGTCAAAACCAGGATAGTGAACTATTGCCATTTGCCGGACTGCCAAAATCCACGAAATGAATATGGGGATCTGCAAAGCAGGTATTAGACTAATTGCAAAATGAACTGTCCACACTTCTGTTTTGATTGATTCTAGCTCCCAACCCAATTACAAGTCAAGTATTCCAAAAATTAACAAGACACATAAAATAAGTCATCACCCACCATAATGTCTACTTATGTCACAGTTGTTAGTGTGAGCTTTGGTAACCAGGCATGTCCACGGCAGATTGTCTGGTATTTTTTCTCAAAAACACAAAACCTTTTCTATGTGTGCAATACAAATTCAGACCTTGCATGACAGATAGACTGACATCATAGTGACTCAAAGGACACTAGTCCAAGCAAACATTACGTTAAAAGACCTCACATGTACAAGTGGCACCACAATGAGCCACAAAGGATTCGGAGCTTCCACTTCCTGGCATCGCTGTCTGAAAACATTCCATTGCTCTAGATAGGTTTTTCCTGAGCCATACTTAGAAATTGGAGGAGGCACTGCAGCCAGATTTATATTTTGTAGCTTAAATTTAGCCACTACAGCTAGAATCAATACACCAGTTGAGCTTTCCTAAAGATTAATATTCAGAATATAATCTTGCAAACAAGCATATAAAGCATGCCTTAATTCGAAACATAAGGATCAGACAATAGAACCAAAAAGCATCCTCTACTAAGTGACCTGACCAGAAGACTTGAATTTTATATAATGTTAAGTTACAAATGAATTGCTAACTGCATATAAGTTTACAACAAGGATAAGAAAAAGAGGAAGAGCCTTTGATAATCTGATCATGAAGCAACAAGCAGGATACTTGACAAAGAAAGAATAATGGAAAAAGGATGACCTCGTCTCTTCTTCAAAACCGCTCAATTGATATTGAAGCAACAAATGTTTAAAGAAGGAAAAAGACAATGCTGCAATTGCATTTCAGATATTACCACTGTAAACAGACAATTTCTTTACATGCTTTAATCATGAAAGCGGTTTTTCACCCCAAAGTGGGTGGCCAATTATTCGAAAATCACTGATGAAAGCACTGGAAAACAGCATCTAATAACTTTCTTCAGCCCTTAAACTAATATTGCTGCGACCATAAACTCCCAGTAAAAGACTGATCTTGTATACATACAACCCCCAAAGATTGGCATCAGGGGATACTCACACATTCTTCAACATCTCGTTACATATTTCCGGTTCTAATTGTTGCATTTTCTTATCAAATCATTGAGGCCTTCTGCCTCCCTATGCCAAGGGCAATACTATAACTCCAATAGCAAGCACCAACGCGTGACTAGATCCCCCTTCATGTGCGGTCTATAGCATCTTAGAAAACTTGCCAACACGTCAGATTAGATTCATGTATCTTCATATTTTGACAATATCAGACATGCTCTTTCGATAGTCTATCAATCAATCTAATAGCTCAAAAAATAAGGAGCTAAATCGACATAAATGCATGTTAAAAATCAAAGGTGAATGGTCATCCACTACCAACTTATAGATAAGGAGGATATAATTGAGAAATTGCATGGATTAGAATATAGGAATGGTTAATCCTAAAGGGCAGAGCAAGAAACGGATACAAAATTTAGGGATGCAACACCCAAATCGAGATATTTTTTTGAGAACGTTCTTTCTGGTTTCGCTTGCCTTAACGATGCCTAATTACGATTCTTCTTGAATGTTTGTTTGAAATTAATTTTCAGTTGACAGGTTATGGCCTACAATTATTGAATTTTAATTCTTCATCTATCGCAACTAGGGTTAAGAAAGTCAATCTCATTATTAAAATGTTGGACCAATCAAGGGATGTCCACAATGATAAGGGTTCACAGCCTCTAGTTGTGGTAATGATGCCATGTCTTGCAAAAATTCTAACAAATACTTCTAAGCCATGTGAAAGCTCACATTTGGGCCACAAGTTGCTAAATTTTGAAACTTTTTTTAGTTGAATAATTGTCAAAGGAAACAAGCTCGCACGCAAAGCCATTGTTGATCCGGCAATTGTAAGCCACCTGTTTAACCAAAATAAAAGCAGGATCAAAATTATATTCCTTCCTAGTTTCTTGGAAGTCATCAGGGCCAAAATAAACACAACATATGCTTGCAAATATTCTCCATAAACAAATCTATATATAAAATCCAATCACAAATTGCTTCAGAATAAGGATGTTTGACTGTCAAGTAGCAGGCAAATAGTTGCCCTAATGGATCTACTTTTTGAAATATCCATGTGTTTTGGTCTACGAGCAGCCATGTTTCATCTCAATAGCATGGAAATTACAAAGAGTACAGGAAAAATGTATAAATCAAAAAACGAAAAACTTGTGCTGAAAGGCTTCTCTACAATAGTGAAACCATGTGATACAATACGATAATCAAAGTTGCATAGAAGTTGGTTGTTGAAACATTTATCTAGAAAAGAACCTTCATTGGACAGGTTCTAATGGTCACATGTACGAGAAAACATTTTGAGAAATGAACTTCAAAGGATGGTCAAGAATCATCTTATAAATGATTAGGCAATGTTTATAGCATGAGAAAAAGCACACTTGACTTATACCAATAAGCACACTTGCATCTCAAGTACATTTCTTGGTCAATTTTCACCCATAGAGGCCAATAAATTTCCCAATACCAGATATGCACATATCCATTCCACCAAATACTGGAGTACCCCCATATTTGTTCCTAATGGATCGCAATAATCCATTAACAAAATTGTGATTTAAGAAGAATCTGCACATGGCTTTATCGTCACATAAACAACCCATTTGATCGGTACTTACATTCACCGAATTTCTACCATCTGAGAGTTCTTACGCTTAGGAATAAGGCTCTTTACAGTACAAATGTGAATCAAGTATCATCCGCGTTCCCATGTCACAATTTCCAATAACAAATAGGGTCAAATCATGGTCCTATTGATGTTCAGAATAAATTCACATTAACGAATTAAAAAAAAACCAATGCTATCCAATTTCCATACAGGGATTATTAACCAATCCAAACTACATAACACAATCACATTTACCTACACTGGTGTCTCATTTTCTTCCTCCCTTAGATTTTACGGTCATGAGAAAAATTTCATTAGCGAAGGCCCCCCGAAAACTCCTTTGACACAAGTAAATGTTAGGTTACTACCCTTTTGACCACACTAGCTTAAGTATTACTTCGTTAAAGTTGCTTGAAATTAATGGAAAATCAATAAAATTTGGATCCGGGTACTCTTTACAATATTCGATACACCTATTTTTTAATCGAATATAGAGCAACCTCTCAAAAATTACAACCTTAATCCATTTATTCACTTTAACAATTATCTGAAAAGCTTTAGTTTGCCCAATCCTAAAGATCAAAATCATTTAGGATAAGCCTCTCGGTGCACCATCGAAGTCAAAAAGGAAGAACCTAAAAATATCATTTAACTCAATTAACTGGAAATATTTCTACTCCAGAGTTAAACCGATAAAAAGCACAGTACCAAGAACCCAAAATTCCCGGGTACTTGCCTGGAGAACCAAACCACTACCATCATTTTGTCAAGATCGGTTTAGCAAAATTTAGACCGATTATTACAGCTTGACCCAAAAACAACGGTACCAAGGTTCCACACATATACTGGGCTTACTTATAATTGTCGATGTAACACCCAAAAGTTACATACTCCCAAGGTTAGAATTTTGAAAATCGAGTACCAAGAAATCTAACTTCCTATAACTGGGTGCTGGTAACTTGAATTCCAAGAGTTGATTTAAGGAACTTAAAAACTTCCTTTTCAGAACCAACTTAAATTTACCGATTAACAAAATCCTTGTAGAGCTTTGGACATCCAGCACTTAAGAAGCATAGTCGTACAATTCTCAATATATTTTTGTAAATGATGTGGCATCATCATCATTTACCCCTTCATCTTCTGAAATTCCTCACGTAAGTACTTTTCAAGAAATGACACTTGTAACTCAACTTGTGTCAAATGTTTCGACCTCATCCTTCTCTTCAGATGCATGCTCCGCACAATTAGTATGATGCCTTTGTTTAGTATTCTTGGCCAATCGTGTTCTTTGTAGTGGATTACACTATTTGTGTTTAGCATGGATACTTCATGGAGTAGCTTGTTAGCATACACACTTTTTGTGGCTTCCACATAGCATAAACACTCTTTGACAACATTTCTGGCATATGGAATTTTGTAGTTCATATTTGGCAGCAACTACGTTAGTTTACTTATTATTTTGGTATGTTTCTTTACACATTCAATCCAATGTTTTATGATATGTCAATGTCAAGGACACACAATACTTAAGGACATACATTGAAAATCACTTAGCAGTTGGGCACACTATTTCCCTTTGTAAGTGCCACTTTCTATACAATTCAAATTATGCTTTAGGTTTTTATGAAAGGCTCTTTCATGGTTTCCCATAAGACTATAAATAGGGATTAAAAACACTTTTGATAGCTCTTATTATTGAGATGCTCGGGCTTCTCGCGAGAGAACTTAACTACATTGTTTGTTGGATTTGCATCATAATTGAGTAATAGAGTAGTTCCGTATGGATCTTGTGAATATAGGCTTTGCAATAGTGGAATATGGTTTTTCTCCACAACTTTGTGGTTGTTGTGACAGCCCATAAATTTTCTAAGAACTTTTTCTTTGAAATAAAGTTTCAAGAAATTGAAAAAAAACTCAACTCGTTTTGTAGGTATGGAACATTGTAATCATGCTTTGTCCATTATTGGTACAAAATGTGATTTTATGGTTTAGGTTCATGTACCGATAAACTTTTCAAGAAGGAAATTTGAAGGGGTCTTTTGAGGGGTCCATTAATATATAGTCTTCAAAGCAGCTACAAAAGTCATGGGTAACGTTGCAATTAAGTAATCATCAATAGTTCTTGAAGATCGGATCCTATGTTTGGTTATAGGATGGTCAGATAATCCTTTTGATTTTCTGTTGATCAAATCTAAAAGCAAAGGACTCTCTTGGAGAGAAAACTGATGGTATGGGACATCAGTGATTTCAAAGAGGGAATTCTTGTGCGAGACTGATCTGTAGACCAGTGGTTAGTATTTGCATTATTGGTAATGCTAACAGTTGAAACCATTGGTTAAACTTGTTTAGGGTATTTGGAGAGGTTATGAGATATAGACCCGGATCCCTCAATGGTATCTCATAAATTCCAAATCGGAAACCCTTAAAAGCTATTTCTCTTTTAATTTAAACCTCTACTTTTTAGAAATTCTTAAATACAAGACAGTTGGATTGAGATTCATATAATTCCTTCCAGTGTAGAACTAGGTTCTGAAGGACTATTAAAGTTATATGAATTCATACTTCCATTTCAGTTTTCGAATATAGCTCAGAATCAATTGATGTTTTCAACTGATTAAATGGAATTTAAATTTCCTGAGCCCAAATAATTATCTCTAATTGATAGTTGATTATTGAAAGTAATGTTTCTATCACTCGGGATAAGATATTTTATGATTTTGAGGATAAAGTCCGGTTGTAATAGTATTGGATACTCATCACTGACTTTTTTGAATCTTCGATATCTTATACGTTGTCTCTTGGGAACTTTTTAATCGAATTTCTGGAATTTCTTTTAAAAGGGGGAGAAGAAAATGATAGGAATAAGTCTTTCATGAGATCAACCAGTTGCATAGATTTCTTTTGTGGAATCTGTATGTGTGCAAAGGTGGAACTATCCACTGGAATAGAGGAAATCTCTAGTGATTGTTTTGAATAATCTGGAACTAGAGAGGTTTTGGGGGTTTTGAGCTGTTAGATATTCATGATTATGGATAGTGGTGGTAAAGATTAATTTAAAATTCCGCTGATTGGATTAGATGGAATAAAGTTTTAATCTTGACCTTATATCCAAAGATGTCTGCGTAAGTCAACCTAATCTTAGTTTGTACATTAAGATCTGACTTGAAAGCTTAAGGAATAGTTTCATGTTTCTTTTTCCCATTTTGAGAATAGAACCTGTTTAAGGGAGGAAGAATGTTACCGCCATATTCCGCTAAGGACATGGAATAGTCCTAATATGCTTCTTGGTCTCTCTTGTGTTTTCCTATTCTCATCTTAGGGGTTTTCCCTAGTGGTCTTTACAAAAAGTATGCATAAATGTAGGTGATTTCATATGCTCTTGCGATCAATCTAAGATGCTAACAATCAAGAACATTGAACACTTTCAAATCTGGAAAATAGTAGACAGCCATAGAACAACAATCCTCAAGAAAGAGGAAGCTAAAATTGAGAGAGAAAACTCAAAGCTTGTATTGCACAAATGAATACCACATGTCCTCCTAATGCGGAGAGATACAAATAGATGGGACATGGTAGATGTAAAGGCTCAAGAATGGAGAACCAAACACCAATAGCCCATGGAATTGAATAGTCAACAAATGTAACTCCTCATAGGAGTGAATATGAAGTGTCAAACTTGTGTAAGTACATAAACTTGTGTACTAACCTCTATCTTATTGGTCTAACTGATCCTCAACATAAGTTTGGAAGTTTTAGTTGTGATTTATTCTTGTCAAATTAATAGCCAAAGTAGCAAACATTGATGGAGCTTTTTGGAGTTTAAAGGACAACACAACTCTTTGATTCAACGATGTTGACTATTCATTCTATACCTAACACAAGTTCTACTAACCATCTAAGGTCTCTCTGTCCCTTCATCATCCATGAGCACAAAGTCAAAAGCTGTATATGATTGCTTTGACTCTAGGATAACAAATGATGAGACTAGACAACACTTAAAATGTCATGTTGATCGCATTTTAACTTCCCTATGGTTTTTGAGAGCAATAATTCATTAACCTCTCTATGATTGAGTTCCATGATCAAAATTTGACATGACTTAAGAGACGTTCAATGCCTTTATTTAAATGTGGTAATAATAAATAAGGTGGGTATGTCTAGCTGATTAGGGTTTCACCAGTTACAATTTAGAGGAACATTTGGATGAGTCACTGCCAAAAGCACAATTTGAAATTAAAAGCAGCTTTTTACAAAAATTGGAGATGGCAGCAATGAGTTTTGGGCCACTTGAAAGGTGACTAGTTGCTATACTGCTAGGCAATCTTTGAAGCCTCCACAACTTACAAACTTTCACATAGTAATAGCGTCAATCTTCTTGCCACTGGTGACAAAAACACCAATTCCTTTTATCTTTGATTACGTAACATCAAAGGACTCATACAACAGAATATAACTTTCGCCCTAGTACTTATTGCATATAGGTTGCATTCATATATTATCATCTTTTAATGAACAAATAGTTGATACGTGATGAGCTACATAATTACCAAGGAACGCCAGTGGTTGTGTGAACTGCATCCAGCATGGCAATAACTGCATCGACAGGAGAATGCACATTCGACCATGTATCGGCTGCCGCATTCCCCACCAAATCGGATCCTCTCATTGCAGGCTCTATAAACCCTACCACTGCATCAGGCTCACGGCCTCCGATGCCCTCGCGCACATCCCCTAGGGCTGCATATTCAGATTCCAAATCCATCGACACTTCCCTGCCATCTTTCTCAGAATTGTCATCACTTGGTTTTGTCAGGGGTCCCAATAAATTTTGCTCCAAATCCTGCATTTCTGATGTTCCACCAACAGCCCCAGATCCCTGGAGCTCAGACCTGAATTTCGAGTCCCACAAAGAAAAATGTCTCCTGGATCCTTGCCAGGCTACACGCTCAAGGACCATTGCTGCTGTAGAGGGACGTGAGCGCCTCAAGGCTTGGAAAAACGAAGTGAAAGCAGCCATGGCACACAAGTTCAAGGTGAGCGATCGCCAAACGACTTGGATCAGAATTGCACCATCGTCTTCTTCTTCACACAAAATTCAAAACACAATAGTTTTATTTTACTTGCAAAAATGAGTGTCTTCTATTAATATAGATATTTATAGGTTAATATAGAGAGTGAGGGAGTTAAGTAGATGGCCATTTGCCTTATGACTTCTTATATTTTCTATTTGTTGCTTGTGGTATAGGTCATAAGAGCTTGAGTTATTGATGATTACTGAACTTACCCAGTTGGTCCAAAAGCGAAAATCGAGCTATTTTGATGATTTGTTAAAATTTTGGCTTTTGGACCAACTCTACTACAGAGTAAGTTGAGTTGGTCCAATTCCAAAATTGTTAGTTGTGTTACGATAGTTGTAAGTTATTTTGATGACTTGTTAAAATTTGAGGTGTTGCTCCTAGGTGAGCTTGGGCATTACATGGAATTCCACTCATTGTTTTTTAGCTTTGTTGCCTTAGCAGTAAGCTATTGTGATGACTTGGTAAAAATTGAGGTGTCACTTCTAGATGAGTTTGAGCATTATAATGAGTTCTTTTTATTTTCTTACTCTTTTGAAATGCATTTTTTGTTTATTTATTTATTAACTACTTGAATGTCGTGGGCTCTATAAGAAGAGGCCAAACTCGCCCTACTCCTCATTGTGATCATGGATTCATTGCCAGGGTTTCACTCTACATTCATGCCTCTTGTTCCTTGGCTTAGGGGTGAAGCTTCTAGAGTTGATTGGTTGCTTCTACTTGGTTGGGTGGTTGCTCCATAGTGTGTTTTCCAATGTGTGTTATCTTGTAAGCAGGATCTTAGGGAGCTTCCCTTATAGTGGTATCAGAGCAAGGCTTACAAAGATTGGAGAACATGGAGAAGGGCTACCTTTCGTCGAAATTTTGGATTGGATCCATGGGAATTCTCTTCCAAGGTGGATAGCAAGTGTGCAAGTGGGTGTACTATCCCAGTTTCATTTTGCATGTTGCTAAGATCCATTAATCTTGGGATTCTTTGTGGTTTTATGGAGAATTGTCCTTGAAGGCCAATTTGTCATGCTTTTTTGGAGCTTTTTCTTGTGTAGATCAAATCTTTGGTAGATCTGAATTTTCCAGCAAGTGTACTTTCGTTTTAGGGTTCATTAATGATGAAATTAATGATGCATGCTGGTTTTCTCCAATGATTTATGATTCTAGACTATGTTTTGGTCAAAATTGCTTGGTTTTTCATGCTTTTTGGCACAAAATAGATAGTAAGAACCAAAATCCAGCAAGATCAGATCAATTAGATGGTTGTAATTCTGTAAATTGGTTTGCATGTGTTAGAGAAGGAGTTGTATGTCATGAATTTCCACTTTTTGGTGAAGAAAAAACTGGAAAATAGCCAAAAATCATCATTTTTGCTTGTTTTTTCATAAAATTGGATAGTAGGTGGCTGTAAAACACCATGTAGAGCTTGTAAAGTGGTGGACCAAAGTCTTTTGAAGCTTTCCCTGGAGTTAGAGCCAAGAATTCCAGCAATTGCACTTGTAGGAAGTCAAAAAAGTTCAAAAAATGACCATTTTTGGTGATTTTTGGGGGATGGATCTCTCCAAATCCATAAGGAGATCATTCTTGAGCTAGTTATAGCATGATTAGCATTACTTTTTACCTTCCCAGCAAGCTATCAAACCTGTGAATTGATGGCCGGTGGCTTATGCACCATCTCCATCAAGTTTGAAGCTATTTTGAATTCTACAAATCAAGAAATCTTAGTTCTCAGCCTAAACTGCATCTTGAGATCAGTATGAATGCTTCAAGGAAGTCTAATTGATGGTTTAAGACTATTGGTAGCATCAATTTTGGGCTTGGGGAGGCGTTTGCACGTTTTTGCATGATTCCTTCTTGTGGAAGTGTGCCCTACTACAGTTTTTCAGGGCTGACGTGGCAAGCATCTTGTTCACTTGGTCTCCCTCTGTACTGAGCTTTACAACATCCAATTTGGTGTCCTGTAGCCAAAGTTATGATCATTTGAAGTCTTGTAGTTTTGTGAGTAGAATTGGCAAAATTTTAAATTGTTCTGATTGCATGCCAGTCATTTCCCTAATTTGTAGTACTGGGTTTGCATGGATTAATTGCATGCTAATTCTCAGAGTGATTCTGACATGCATGGGGGATTTACAATCGATTTGAGTGGTCATACGCATGTGCTCTGACAGTTGGGTTACAAATCAGTGTTAATGGCTGACAAATTCTGTAAAACTGAAGTTTACGTAAAAAATTCCGTAATGACATTTATGACTAATGTAGTGTGCTTTGCATGCCAGTTTGACATTGGGTTAGTAACATTAGGAATCGGACAGTGTTTCAATTTTTTCAATTCCGATTGCCTTTTGAACTAACAATATTTTTGTCAGAATTTTTGAATTACGTAAAATAAAGCAAATTTTGAGTTTTCCGAAAAAAAATCAAAATTTCGGTCATTTTTTCATTATCTATGGAATCGGTTTAGATTAGTGAATTGATTAAACTGAGTTTATTAGTCAGAATTGATCATAGTGTTTTCACTAAGTCTAAATTATTTCTCGGTGATAGATAAGTTAAAATTAATAGAAGAAACTACAATGAACTGCCGACAATTTTTACTGTGTTGTCATTTTTTAACTTTGGAGTTGGGAACTCCCAGATTGAAAGTTAAAATTTGATTTTTTTTTTTTTTGTTGAATTTCCATTTGATAATTGGAAATCAGTTACTTGTCTGATAAGTTTTCTAATCGATGTTGATCGATAGAAATCAGTCAAGTGAACGTTTGTGAAAGATACTCGTTAAATTTGAATTAAAATCGTCAAACAATATGAAATCACCAGACTGGATGAGTGGCAATAGTATTCTTTATCTAGTCAGTAAATCTGACAAGATACGGTTCAAGAATTACTGAAATCCTATTAGTGGGATTTTCATTCATGTAATTTCATATTCTAAGTTTGGATAGGTTTTGTCAATATTAGCGGAGTAATGTCAAACTAGTCAATAAAAAGAAAAAATAGTCCAACTTTATTGGAAATTTATAGTAATAGGAATTACATAATGGATTTTGTTTCCAGTAAAATCCTATGGTGAATTATATTCAGCCCAAGTATAGGATAGAAATAAAATTATTTTGGACTTTTTCCTACAGTAGTTAGTTTTTAAAAACATTTACTAATGTCATTACGTCTTCTTGGTACCTTAGATGAAATAGTTTTTTAGAGAACTAAAAATTCTAAGAAGGGAAGAAGAGTGGACATCAGAGGTAGTAAGTGTGATTGGGAAATGTATTTCGCAGTTAGGATTTTGGTAAATCCTGTAAATGATTACTTAATACTGGTTATTACTTTTCTGGTTAGAATTCATTAAGTTGAATTCGAAACCGATATCTTTGTAACCATTGAGTTATCCGCAATTTTGAATGTCAATTGTGAGGTTAGAAGTGGAATCTAATACGTGGATTACATTGGATCTGTTAGTTGACTGAAGCTTGTCCCTAGGTTTGATACATCCGTAGGGGTTTGAAGCTTATCATTAACCAGAAAGGATGAAGATGTAATATTGAACCATGTTAATTCTTCTGTCTAAGTCATATAATCAGATATGGATGTTGGGTATCCATCTGATAGGCATACTAGTCATCCAAATAAATGGGATTCTCCAGTGTTTGAGAATAAGAGATAATATCCTATATGGATTATAGGACAGCTAGATGATCAGTGGATCTCTAGAATATTAGATAAGACGATTAAGGATTTTCTGGAAGGAAAAGCTGATAGTATGGGACATCAATAATTTTAGAAAGGAAATTCTAGGACTGTAAAGATATGATGATCAATGGTGTGCTTTAGTACCTAGTCGCGATATGGGAAAGAAGAAAACCATTCTACCAAATGTGGGGTATTTTCGAAAATTTTGAGGTTTAATCTAGATCCCAATGTGGTATCTCATTATTTACAAAATCAGAGGCCCTCGAATCTATTTCTCGATTTCTTAATTAATCCTTTACTTCTTAATAATTTCTTGAATATAGGATATCAGACTGATTTATATGATTCTTTCCAACATGAAGTTATTCTTCTAAAAGAATGTTATGTCATATAAATTACTACTTGTAGGAATAGACTTGGAATTCAGATAAATTCTAAGGTTAAAATTGTTTCAATTTCTTAAACCTATAATATCTCTGTTGCATAAATGGATTTCAATGGAATAGTGATTTCTATCACTCAGAGTGAAAATATTTGAAGGAGAAATTCTGTGCGTAATAGGGTGAATCCTAATGTGGAAGAACTTATTACTGACTTTTCTAGGATTTAGATATTTTCATATATCATCTTTCCAGTTAACTTTTAAGGAAATTTATAATTTCTTTAAAAGGAGGGGTGAAGTGGTGGGATAAAAATCTATTTGGACATATGTTGGTTGCATAGTTTTCGGAAGAGAACCAACTGCGGCATAGAAATGAGATTGGGTCTGAAAGTAATTTCGGACAGATTCAGAGTAAGATACCTAGTTGGAACTTTTTAGAATAAGAGAAATTCTCTAGGGATTATTGTGTGGACAATCTGGAACTAGAACAAGTTTGAAATTTGAATCATTATCTATAAGTAGTATAGTAAAAGGTCAAAAGTTACTAATTCCATTTAAATTGGAATAGAAGTAAGTTTGATCAGAATTTAAGTCTCTGTATTGGATCAACCTATACTAGTTTAAGTACTAGGATCAGAGAGGGGTTAATCAGTGGGAGAAATTATGTTATTAGAGGTAAGTGGGATTGGAAAACGGATGAGAGTGAATTTTATTCGTCTCAGAGATTTCTCGGATATGTTATTTACTCATGAGAAATAGAAAATCTTTTGTAGCTGAGTTACAAGATCTCAGTGAGATATATGAGTAACATATCTGGGTTTTGGAGGAATCTGCCAGATAAGAATGTGTTTATGTACTGGGTCATAGTGAGATTATTCACATATGTGCACGATTAATCTTGTATGAATCTACTGTGTATTCTTGGTTACTAGAGTTATTTGGTGCACTTAACCTAGTCGGTGAACATGAACATATGATCAAGTATTGTTTTGACAGATACTTGCAGAGTTAACAAATCTTTGTATAGAAGATTTATGGATTAACTTATAAATGATTTGGGTAAGGATCTAAATGTGGTGTTATACTAGTATGTGGTGTTATACTAGTATAATTGAATTCTTCACCAAGACATTTGAGATTTCTAAATCATTGGTAATTAACTTGAGTAGTTGATTACTCCAGGATGAAGTTAATTGGTAAAACGATCAGTGTGATGTGGATTCACCAGGAACTGATAATTTTTTAATTATATTGCTTGTAAGACGCATGATTAGTGAATCAATTTGGTTCGTTAGTTAAAAATTGTGTGCATTGAATATACAGTATTCTTGGAATGGAGTATTCCTTAGTTAAGGAATAGACTCAACTCATTAGTGATTGTATCCTAGAGAGCTCAAATGGATAACAAATCATAATGAATCCAAGAATAATATCTGAATTGATACTCAGCAGGAGTACTTTGGGTATCTAGATTTGATTCTAGATTGTAAACTAAAGTTTTTGTCATAAATCTTTACCGTCCTTCGATTTTCACTTTGAGTCATCGTCTTCAGGTTTTACTTCCGTACCTGTAACAACATCCCATAAGTTGCTGGCGATTAGCAAGGCCTTCATCTTAAATTCCCCCAAATGATAATTGGATCCATTCAGCTTGTCTGTGATAAGACCAACTTTACTTTGAGGATATAGTTGGAACTTAGTCTGTCGATTGTATCAATGACGCTAAGATGTAGTAATGCCAACAATAGGAAATCAATTCTCTGATATTCAAAAGTTGAAAATAACTGAAGAGTATGATATCAATTTGATATCGCAAAAGATATCAAGTATTAGATCTTTCGCTTTGATATCATGTTGGAATTAGATGATGAAGTAGTGAAAATGCTCTGATACCATGTCAAAAATAGGATAGATAATGTAACAGTGGAAATTTCCTACTTCCAATGCATGACTACACCTATAAAAAATTGAACAAAGCAATAATGATGGAAATCACGGTCAATCTTTAGGAACTAACTTTGAAATCGCTAGATACTAAGTGATTACGTAGCCAAACATGAAGTATTAAATTCTCAAACAATTTCTATCAATTACAAAAACAATACAAAGATGCATGCATTCTGACATATACTGAACACAATAAGAAGATAGTATTGATTTAGAAAACAAAATCATATGCTAATGAGCACAAGACAATAGCGGATAGAAATCGCACACTCTAAGATGTCTCTGAGTAACTGAGAATAAGTCTGTTAATAAGCAGCTCTGCTGATAAGCAGTAGCGCAACAACAATCTCTAAGCAACTCTAAGAAGTAAGCTAGAATGCTCATGAGTGTTCAAGCTCGCAGACTTGAGAGAGAGAGAGAGAGAGAGAGAGAGAGAGAGAGAGAGAGAGAGAGAGAGAGAGAGAGAGAGAGAGAGAGAGAGAGAGAGAGAGAGAGAGAGAGAGAGAGCTAACTATTCAAATGCTTCTTCTGATAACTTGATGATTTAATAATCAAACTGTATGAATATGAACATCTATTTATACTAAAAAATTAGGTCGTCAATCGCGATCGCCAGTTGGTTGGTGATCCATTGGCATCCATCTGTTCCTTGACATTGATTGCTGATAAGCGGTGAAATTGGCCGTAAACGTTCTGTCTACATAGATGAACCAAAACTATAGCTCTGTAGAAATGAACTAAAACAGCCACTGGCGATACTATCGCTAAAAAGCGACAATGTCCAGTTTTTTGCAAAAAAATGCAAAAAAGATGAAGGTGCCCTTAAATATCATTTAAGGTTGCCCACACTTTGCCAGAGTCATTTCCTTAACATTTGAGGCTCTTAGAAAAAAGCGAAAAATGCAACACTATGATTTTACACAAGATTTCTATCAGGCAAAAAATGCGAAAAAGACGACACTGTATTTTTCCTCAGGATTCCTAATAGGCGAAAAAGACGACACTAGACGGAATGTTCAAAGTAGTTGGCCAACCACTTCATGAGAGAGAGAGAGAGAGAGAGAGAGAGGGGGAGAGAGAGAGAGAGAGAGAGAGAGAGAGAGAGAGAGAGAGAGAGAGAGAGAGAGAGAGAGAGAGAGAGAGAGAGAGAGAGAGAGAGAGAGAGAGAGAGAGAGAGAGAGAGAGAGAGAGAGAGAGAGAGAGAGAGAGAGAGAGAGAGAGAGATCTCCTTCTTACCAATCGTCTATTCGGTTTTAATCTTCATCCATTGTTTATCCAGTTATCTACAGAGCTAGTTGCCTCTGTTGTGACTCCTCACTACTGATCTGGTTACACCACCACAACACTAAATTCCAATGAGTAGAAGCCTCATCCAAAGTGAGTTATTCTTGAAAGCTGCCAATCAAGTTACTGATTGTCGTGCTATACCAACAAGGTTAATATAGATTTTGTAGTAAATAATGTCGAACCCACAGAGGACAACGTTAGAAAGTTATATATTTGGTACAAATTATGATTTGTTTCTAATGAAGTGGCTTCGGTCGTTATTCCGGTTGTCAACAAACATTAGAAAGTAACCAGTATTATTGTATTGGGTTGTATAGTGTTAAATAATTCCAGAACAGTAGTCTTGCCTCTATCAAATCAAATGAAACGCGTTCTACAGGTGAGATGTTATCAGAGTAGCACAATAGTACTACACTCTGGCTGATTAAGGTGTCAACAAAGAGTCGAGAAATGTTCGATGTATTTGTGTTTGTGCAGACACTTAGTTAATCGTGTTCGCGAACTGTTCGTTTCTAGACAGAAGTCCTCAACAACTTAAGTCCAAGTTTATGGTTAAAGAGCACGAATAATTTTAGAGCACATTAGAAACTTATGTCAGTTACAATCAGGAACACAAATCAAAGACTCAATTCTTCAGGCAGGGACTATCATCTCAAATGTATACATACAGTTTTATTCAATGATCGTGCTAGACTGTACCAAATGTAGACTTTATTCGAGTGCCAAAAAGAAAGTATTTACAATAGACGAATAAGTTGATTTTAAGATAGTTCTTTAGAGCATGTTTTACGGATACACAAAAAATGATTGTAATGCGCTAGAGAGTCTATCTGATCATAGAGTAATTCATGTAATGCGTTAGAGATTGCTAGTAGACTCAGGATCACTCACACTCAACAGTGCGAAGAACAGAGAGAGGAGAATAAATCTTAGCACTCTATTCTTACAAATACATAAACTCTTCTCTCTCGATGGTCTCGAGACTAAAGCGTGAGATCAATATATGTTCTACGGGACGAACAAACACACCTCTAAACTATCTTCCATGGAGACAAATCAATATCAGCAGGTGTGTGTGTCCCACGAAAAGGTCTAGTTAACAATTAGATTGAGTATACGTTCAATTTTATCATAAGAGGTATATTTAACTAAGAGTTAAAACTACTCTAGTTTAACATGTCTATTCATATCTAGTCGTTTCGCGTGGACGACCTAATAAAAGTTATCCAAGGCAATGTCTTCCCTTTTAAGAGACTTGTCCTTAAATACAAGGCAAGTACTTAGGAGATATATTCTCGAAAAATGACTTAGGCCTCTTCATGATTTATATTTATCCAGCTCATATATTTATTTCCGAGTATATCATGCCATATTTATGTTGATATTCAATATTTAACAATTTCGTGGCATCACATATCCCCTTCCTCAAATGTGAAACGTCCTCGTGAACATATAATCTTTATTTCGAGTAGCATTCGCAAAACATTCTGTTCTTCAGATTTTTGTTAAGGCAAAAAGATATTTCTTCATATGATTCTTTCGTTAGATATTTTTTCATCTTAGAGAATATGTGTCTTTTACTGTTTCGTTGATTGAATAGGTTGATTTGATTTGACCTTTGAATTGTTGATAAGAACTGGAATCAAACTTCAAAACATCTTCAAAACTTCAAAGATCTAGATTCAACATCACATAGAAACATCACTATGACATAGGCAAAAATGAATATTCATGAAGGATTCAATTCTTTATGTAGTTTTTGGGCTAACTCCAAATTTTGTTGAGCCTCAATCAATATCAAGTCTTCCTTTGATTTCGTATAGCGGCCAATTGGTAGGTTGCTGAATTCTTCAAGCTTAACCGGGAGCAATGTTCCATTAAAAAGCTCCTGAGTTAACTTGATATCTTCATCTGAATCACTACAAAGTGTGATTTCTTTACAATAGTGAGCCGAAAATCTTATAAAGGAACTTTTAACATAAAGATTCTGAACGAAAAACAATGTCTTTGCGGCAAAAGTTCCAAACTGCCAAAATGAATAGGGACAAAATTGCTTATAACGAATTGACTTCCTTCGATCTTGCAGATTGTGTCGAATCTCTGCAAAATAATCAGCAAGGTTTTGCTCCCAATCCACATAAATACTGAATAGTTTGGGATAGGCCATATTGACATTGATCAGCAAACTTGCATCGTCAAAAGCACCTAGATCCGCAACACCTTGTGGCTTGTATAGTTGAAACTGCGACTTTCGCTTCCAAAAATGTCGCTTATTGTCATCGTTTCGCAAAAATTGAATTCTTTAATACGAATATATTCGAGAGCATACATAGCAGAAGAGCCTATGTATAACTCTACTGAACCAAAAGGTACGACCTGAAATTTCCCCTATATTATGCCCCAGTAGAGACATCTTTTCTGCTTGATAGATGACTAGGCCCATAACTAGAGAAAGTCGTCCTTTTCCCATGGTTGCTTCCAACCGTCGAAGGTGATGCCTACTGCGCCTGGTAGCATCATGTAATCCACACGCCATTGTAATTCAATGTTAAATGATTGTGGACACCACTTCCAGATTTGTTCAACAAATGCATGGAATCTTGTAGCACATACCTTCGACTGGTTTCGACGTGGTCATTTTGCCTGAGTAGCTGCTGATGCCAGATCCTGAGTTTGCAACTCAACAACTAACTTCTGGTTTCCAAATGCTGCTTGAGATCTAACAATTCTTGTTCGAGCTGGTTGATCTTCGCGACTGCCTCCAAATATTCTGGATGGTCAATGACTCCCGAGCAGGCAGGCACAACTTGAAGTTGATGTGTCAGATCATCAATGCGAAGTAGGGCCTGAAGGTATTCTTCATGAGAATCGGGCCCGCTGCAAGTTGGGGTGGCTTCACTAGACAGCTCCAACTCAACCAACTCTTCCTCGACAAGAGACTTCGCATCCTCGAGCGGTTGCAGGAACTCGACTCAAAATTTTTTGAGCATCTGTCCTTGGAGCTAGTTTATTTTGAGAGGTCAATTGTAATTGAGCCTACATTGCTGCATAAAGCAAGCGCAGCTTCTACCTTTATTCTGGTTGCTCGCTCCTCCTACAAATGCTTCTGGAGAGCGACATTATATTTATTGCATCCAGGAGTTGCTTGTTCAAAGAATCAATATTAGTTTGATAAATGACAGACTTGGACTCAATCGTCTTATTTATCTGCATCAAAGAATCAGCTTCATTTATTGTAGTCTGAAGTTGTGTTTTGAGAGAACGATTTCATTCAATCAATTGTGTGTTGTCTGATTTGAGCGAATCGATCTTCTCGTAAGACTCCTTAAGAGAGACTTGATACTTTTGCTCTGCTTCAATCAAATCCAAAATGTTCTTTTGATTATGGTGGTCGAAGTTATAAATATCAGCCACTAGATTCTTGACTTTCTCTATCATGGTGCGGAACCATTGGAGCTGGTTGTCAGGTTCATCATCTTCTTCATCAGGTGTCCCAGTATCGCCTTCTACAGTTGCTCGAGCCTTGGTTGATGTGTCGAATTGAGTTGCATCGTCATCCGAGGTTGATGCATTCTTCTGCTTCTGGGAGGTTGAAACAGGGGCTGGCTTTGACGAATCAACTACAACAGTTCCATCTGTATCCATGGCGCTAATAGCAACTACATCTTGTTGTGAAGGTGTAGCATCAATCTCCATATTGGTGGTAGCTGCTACTTTGACTGCTGGCGCCACACCTGTTGTAGTAACTGGTGGAGGAACAGTCAGGATCCGCATCCGTCAAAATATGATTTGCGTATTTACAGAACAGCTTGAAGGTGGTATTTTTTGTCATCAAGATTACCCTCCAAAGACAAGGGCAGTCCTAAAAGGGTGTGACTCACCACAAGTACTATGGGATATTTCAATTTGACAAAATGAAAAGAGAGAAAGAAAGAAAAATGAAGAGTCTCCCCTTCATTGTATAAAAGATGAGAGGAGATCACAACCTTAAAGACCCTTGAACAAAGTCAAGGGGTCTTGCCTTTCAAAAAGAGAATAGGAAATGGCAAGTCAAATCTTCACCATCCTTCAAAAGTAAAAAGTCAAAACAAAGTCCAATGAAATGCAAGGCCCCCATGCACACTTAATTGGAAATAAAAGATAGATGACCAAAGCACATGGGTGGTGAGCTAAAGGTCTTTATGGTGTGATCATGAGATAACTACCACTTTGGCTTCATTCTGTTGGATTTATCTCCTCTACTCTCCTAAATCCTATTTTAATCTGCCTCCATTCATGCTGCATTTTTACTCATGTTGTCGCACAGTCTGCATATTTACATGTAAAATAAGACAGACAAAAAGCTCGACTGTCTGCATAAATACAAGTAAATTTCCATAGACAAAAAAGGTGAAAAACGCGACACTGTGTTTTTACACATGATTTGTGACAGACAAAAAAGACGACACTGCCTTACAAAATGACAAAGGCACCCTAGGAAAAGCAAAGGCATCTTGTCAATCAAATCCTAAGGCATTTCGTCTAAGTGTCGCATTTTTCGCATCTTCACCAACGTTCATTTCAGCAAAGGCTGACGTCACGACCTTTTCATGCTCATCTCACATAACTGTGCTAATAGATTTGACAACGACAACAACCACCCATGATCTCCTATAGATAGCACATCCACTTTGTACTTTCTTAATCTGCACACCTATAAAATTGTGTATATATTGAATACCACTTGCGTATTCAAAAGTGTGTGTAGGTTCATCCCCTTTTACAGATTGAATTAGCTTTGTAGAGCATGCGGTTTCGTCCGCTATTGTCTTGTGATCCCCAACATTATTGACATGTATATTTTGCTATACTTAATCTGATAACAACTCTCTTGATCTACGTTCAAATTTGTGTTGATATTGCTATGCTTTTCCTCATTCTGTCTGACTCTCTTGTTGCTCAATCTGGTAATATGTTCTTAGCAAATTATTATTAGTCTAGCTGTTGATGACTAATGTCTAGTCTTGTCTTTCGCGACTAATTCATAATTGATTATCAATCGAGCTCTGTCTAGCTCTTCGCGAACCATTTGTGACTAATAATTTGTCTAGCTATTTGCGACAAATTATTCTTCTGATGTTTTTGTTACTTAAAGTTTGGCTACGTAATCAGATCGATCATGATTTCTATCACTAACATTCTGTTCGTTTCTGATAGGCGTAGTTATGCTTAGGGAAAGAGTAATATAGCTCATTCCGCTACGCACGAACACCTTCCGTCAAGTTTCGAGTTCGTTTCTTTTTGTGTTAGTTTTCTTTTCGAGCTATTTTAGTTTCTCACACTCACTTGTTCACTTGAATCATGTTGTTGTACAACAAATGTCTAGACAATCTATTGTTCTTGATCTTGACTATCCTCGTGATAAAGTCGAGTTACCTGTCTGTCAAGACTATCTACTTGGTAAACAAACTAGGAAACCATTTAAATCAAGCCATCAGGATATTGCTAGAGGATTGTTAGACATTGTTGTACATTCGGACATTTGTGGCCCGATGAAAAATCCTTTACTGAAGGATGCAAAGTATTTTGTAACTTTTATTGATGAATTTTCTAGAAAAACTATGGTGTATTTTATAAAGAAGAAATCAGAAGCCTTCAACTGATTCAAAATCTTCAAAGAGCATGCAGAAAAGGAGACATGAAGGATGATCAGCTGCTATTTACATGTAAAATAATATAGGCAAAAAACTCGACTGTCTGCATAATGCAAGTAAATTTCCACAGGCAAAAAAGACGAAAAACATGACACTGTGTTTTTACACGTGATTTGTGACAAGCAAAAAAGGCGACACTGCCTTACAAAATGTCAAAGGTGCCCTAGGAAAAGCGAAGGCACCTTGTAAATCAAATCCTAAGGCATTTTGTCCAAGTGTCGCATTCTTCACATCTTCACTAACGTTCACTTCAGCAAAGGCTGACGTCGCGACCTTTTCACGCTCATCCCATGCAACTGTGCTAACAGATTTGACAATGACAACAATCACCCACAATCTCCTACAGATAGCACATCCACGTTGTACTTTCTTCATCTGCACACCTGTAAAATTGTGTATATATTGAATACCACTTGCGTATTCGAAAGTGTGCGTGAAAATAATAGCATTAGAAGATTATTAGAGATAGACGAAATAGATGCCTTGCGCATTGATTCTTTTGTATTGTTAGTAATAGGTTCATCTTCTTTTACAAATTGAATTAGCTTTGTAGAGCACACAGTCTGCTATTGTCTTGTGCTCCACACCATTATTGACATGTATGTTTTGCTATACTTAATCTAATAACAGCTCTGTTGATCAGTGTTCGGACTTATGTCAATATCGCTATGATTTTCCTCATTCTGTCTGACTCTCTTTTTGCTCAATCTAGTAATCTGTTCTTAGCGAATTATTATTAGTCTAGCTATTGACGACTAATGTTTAGTCTTGTCTTTCGTGACTAATTCATGACTGATTCAAGCTCTGTCTAGCTAATCATTCGTGACTAATAATTTGTCTAACTGTTCGCAACAATTTTTTTCCTTCTGATGTTTTTGTTACTTAAAGTTTGGCTACGTAATCAGATCGACCGTGATTTCTATCACTAACGTTCTGTTCGTTACTGATAGGCGTAGTCATGCTTAGGGAAAGAGTAATATAGCTCATTTTCTTGCACACGAACTCCTTCCGTTCAAGTTCATTTCTCGTTTGAGTTTCGAGTTCGCTTCTTTTCGTGTTCGTTTTCTTTTCGAGCTATTTTAGTTTCTCACACTCACGCACCCTCTTTCTCCAACACATTCCAAGGTGGCAAATCACTCCCATCTCCTGTAAATACTTGGGGATTTTCCTTGTTAAAAAAAAAAAAGGAGAAGTATGAGAGGATTCATTATGTATTTTGATTTCATACCACATTGTAGGATTAACATTCTATATCTTGAGACTTATTTCAAGAGATTCATTATATAGATTGAGTTTTATGGTAGAGATATGACTGATGTGTTGAGATCTCTTTGCTTTTGTATGTTTGTATCCTTTTTGTCATTCCATCAAGATCATTATTGAAAGTGAGTCTTTGTTACTCCTAGATTGCTCACTAGTTGAGTTATGAGTGGTTGTTTGAGTGTGAGTCCAAGATGAATTCATCAAAAGGAGGCTGTTTCTTACTAAGAGTAGAGAGGTTTTTTTTTTCTAGAATGTTTGAGAATTCCTTTTGATTATTCTATTGCGATACACTACAAAATCTTGCTATGACCCCCTTTAAGAGAGGTGTTTGAGAGAGGCCAATTGTTTATCCATTTTCTATGTCATAAACATGCTTGAAATCTTCCCTTGCTAGTTCATAGAGGCATTCAAGCTCGGTTTCTAAAATTAATTTGAGGTTATTGTCACTGGCCACCATCTTTGATTTCTAGAGAAAAAATATAATGGTGGACACCCGCACTTTTGTTGTCAATCCATTGCATTTCTTGTGCAAACAACAGACACATTTCTAATAGATTCTCTGACAGTACTTTCAGAGACAGAATATATGCTGCCAATTATTTCTATGAGGCCATTGAATAGCTACTATCATCACATTTATTGGCAAAATCATCTCCATGGTTTGAGTCAATTACCCATTTAAGGGATGAAGCCATCGCTGCCCATAACAGAAGTATGCCTCTCATTGGAAATATAATAGTCAGAAGGACTGACTTGACCTTCATCGCTGACAGATATACATGTTCTATCATGATCTTTTGCAGCCATCATGAGTAAGATGAGCATGAATGTCGCTCTACTATCTAATGTTGTTGTCAGATCATTGGTATAGAAGGAAGTCATGCTATTCTCATTAATGCAACAGAGAGATCATTAGTGCTGACAATAGTTGCTCATCAACCACTCACTTTGTTAAAAATTCACAATTCTAGCTTGACTAGTTTGGGTCATATGACTTGTAAATAGTTAGATGTTCATGATGTGGCTTGTCACACGTGCCAAATAGCATAGGATTCCATTCATAAGGATGTTCTCAAGTTGACCTAAGTGATAGAACCTTTGGAATGAGTCCAAATCATGCTTAGATACAAGAGAGAAAAAGTAGGAGCTATTTTTGATAGTTTACATTGTTGAGGGATCTCCAAGATTCCAACCCTAACTTGGTAGGGATGAAAAATCCACCAAAATTAGCATTAGAGATAGGTGTAGGGCTACTCATACTACCCAAAACTGTGATGGATTATGTATATATAGGTGATGATCTCTCACCAAAATCAATCAAGCAATTTCATGATTTTTCTCTCATATTGGTGCAATTGCTCTCTATGTTCATAATTCTTTGAGTTCTTGTGATTCCTAATCATTACAGGATGTGGGTCTAGTGTACAGTGCTCAGATTGTGGGAGGCCGTACTTTCACACGTGTGAAGGCTTTGGCAAGTTTGCTTGCTCCAAGCATTGATTTCTAAGCGAGCTCTGAAAGTGATTTCATAGAGGAGGCCTTCTAGCATTCAAGGAGAGGGAAGATCAGAGATTTGGGGACTCTTCAAGGCTATTCTAAGGTGTAGA
The DNA here is from genome assembly GCA_029204225.1 of Diphasiastrum complanatum. NCBI lineage: Eukaryota > Viridiplantae > Streptophyta > Lycopodiopsida > Lycopodiales > Lycopodiaceae > Diphasiastrum > Diphasiastrum complanatum. Next base: position 66,745,611 of record CM055099.1, on the reverse strand, counting down.
GGACACCTCCTAAAGTGATTCAAGTTCAGTCCAACCATTGCTTGACTTATGCATCAATTTTGATCAATTTTTGCTTATGATTGGATAGTAGATTGTGTCGCATCCTCATTAAGTTCCATTTAGATCTTTTGCAAGTGATTTTGAAAGGATATTAGGGTGCTGAAATTCACTCTTGATCAGATAATTTGGAAGATTTTATGTTCTTTATAGAAAGAGAGACAATTCTACTAGCATTTTCTACTTCAATCAAGCAAGTGCATTGTTTCTAGTATTCTATGATTTGATTTTGTAAAAGATCATTCTTAGATCTTTATAGGTGTTGACTGATTCTGACGAATCCCCAAGATACTCGGACAGAGCAACTCAAGAGCCATAAGTGCCTCAATAGTACTTGCCCAAGATTTAGACAATGATCGGTAAAGCCTCAGCTTTTTCTAAGATTCTGACATGACATGCTCCTCTCCTAGATCACCAATCATACTAAACAGCTCGTCCATCTTCAAGATATGTTCTAGAGGTCATGTCCTTCAACAAACTTGAGATCTTCAAGTTGGATCTCAAGGCGCAGTGCATCCATTTCAGACTTGGTGCCGTATGTTGCATTCAGTGCATCCCACATAGCGTTGCTGCCCCTGTTCACGTGGGTTCTCATCATTTGCATTATGTTTTTCAAAAGACACATTGCTATGCAAGCAATGGCCTTGTTGTCTCTGCGAGTCCAGTCGAGAACTTCAGCCTGCTGCTGCTTTGTTGGTGGATTACCAACCTCTAGCTTTGGTTCGCTTCCATCCAGAAGACAAGACTAATGAAGACTGAGAGCCGAGAAATACTAGCTAGGAAAAACAAGTAAGAACTGTGTAAGCCTCATGGTGAATCCCGGAAGATGGAATGACCATGTAGGAACTAGTATATCTAAGCAAATGTAATAAATGCAAGTAGACCCCTCTTAAAGAAAGTAGAGTGAGCCACCTTTTGATGGTGACCTCTAGTGGAGAGCAATATTCCACTTGTAATTTGTGAAATGTGGAAATTCCACTAGGATGCCACCTAAGGATGATGGTTTTTTTGAGTGATGCCCCTATGATCATGCCCTTCCATTCATATTGTGTGTGGCTGTGGATTTAGAGTGGATTAGTTTTCTTGCTTTCCTAGTTGTGGATTAGATTTCATGTTTTCTTGTGGATTAATGTAGAAACCAGCATTCAAGTAAACTAAAGAGGCTAGAAATATGGCATAAATCTTGCGTATTCTCTAACATTCTAGTTCTTGATGTTCTTGGGATGTCCAAGAATCAAAAGGTTGGTTAGTTTCTTGATTCTTGGACTTCTAACATGTTGTAGTTTAGCTTTGTTTATTGTTTCTTGTCTATGCTTTTCAATCATACTTAGAGTAGTTCTAGTTTTGCAAGTAGATTAGTTTCCTTAAATTCGGTTACAGCCTTAGGATCTTGAAAACTGAGAAACTATGCTGCGTTGCAAATCTAACTTTGTTCACCATGGCTTGCTTCGTAACGAAGTTAATTGTTTCATTGGCAAGTGCTTATTCATAAACAACAAAGTGTCGAGACCCTGCAGTCATCCTATGACAGGCTGGATGATTATACTACAACGTTTGTGCATGTAGACATGCAAATCTGAATCTGTGTGCAGGTTCAGATCCTTCAATAAACATTTGGCGCCCATTGCCATTTGTTGTTTTTCCAATAGGCATTGTCTCTGTGCTTTTCTGTTTGCTTGTCTTCTTGCAGAACCTTTTCAAGCCAGTGTCCTATTTGACCTGAGCATTCTTTGGATGCTCCTCTTCTGCTCTGATCTGAAATGTTTTCCAACAAAACTCATCCACAAATCAGATTACCACATGTTCTTCAAATATTCAGCTCAACATTAAACTAAACAAACTCCAAGAACGCTGAATTTCAAGTTCCACATTTCAAAACTATAAGATAAACCACGAAAATCTAAACCAACGATGCTTACAACCTGACGACAACTGCATTGCAAGCACCCATTGAAACCATGAACATTCATTGCAACCGGAGTCCCGTATTACACCTCAACCGGAGTCCCTATGTTGCATCTCAACTGGAGCCCCTGTGCTGAAATCTCAACCGGAGGCCTCTGTTGAATCTCAACCGGAGCTTTGTGTTACACCTCAACTGGAGCCCCTATGTTGCATCTCAACCGGAGCCCCTATGCTGAAATCTCAACCGGAGGCCTCTGTTGAATCTCAACCAGAGCCCTGTGTTACACCTCAACCGGAGCCCCTATGTTGCATCTCAACCGGAGCCTCTATGCTGAAATCTCAACCGGAGGCCTGTGTTGAATCTCAACTGGAGCCCTGTGTTACACCTCAACCGGAGGCAGCTGGATCTCAACAGAAGTGGCTGTTCAGATCTCAACCGGAGCCGAATTGCTCGAAGGAATCTCAACCGAAGTGGCTGCTCAGATCTCGACCGGAGCCGAACTACTCGTTGGAATCTCGATCGAAGTGCCCGCTCAGATCTCGACCGGAGCCAAACTGCTCGTTGGAATCTCGAGCGAAGTGGCCATTTAGATCTTGACCGGAGCCGAACTACTCGATGTAATCTCGACTGAAGTGGCCGTTCAGATCTCGACCGGAGCCGAAGTGATCTCGACTGGAGGGATTCGATCAGATCTCAACCGAAACGATCAGGTCCAATCTCGACCAGAGCAGCGATCAAATCTCGACCGGAGGGATTCGATCAGATCTCAACCGAAGAAATCAGATCAGATCTCAACCGAAGCAATCAGATCAAATCTCGACCAGAGCAAGCAGATCAAATCTCGACCGGAGCAATTAACACCCAATCTCGATCGGACCATAACATTTGATCAATACCTCTGATTGCCATTTCGACCGAACCACCATCTTCCCAACACTTTCGAGACTGAAAAAAAAAAGAAGGCATGAACACCAACAAAAAATTTCAAAAAAATAAAACTCATACCAATAGAAAGCCCTTTTTATACTGAGTCTCCACCTTCACTTCCTTCAATACCCTAAAAAATCCAAAAAAATTCCAAAAACCCTAAAAAATCCAAAAACACCAAAAACCCTAAAAAAAATAATACAAAAACACCAGAAACACATACCCCACACAAAAAAGACACAACAATACCCAATGGCCTACAATACAGATCCTAACATCCCAGAAGATTATCCATACGAGATCAGGTCCCCTGTAGCTGAACAAATCAGATGTCATAGATTCTACCAAATGCGGTCCCAACCCCACGAGCCATCCACAAACCCATTCGAAGGACAAGAACATGATAGAGCCGAGTCCTCGTGAGCCAGAACCCATGTTCATGGTGTTGAAACATCCCATGCCAGAACCAACCTTAATGGAGTATCTGCTACCCACAATGCTCATCATGAGAGACGTACACCCAAACTAGATCTACCAAAGTTTGACGGTAGTTCGGACCCTCAAAGATTTTTAGAAATCTTTGAGAATGCATGTGATGTATATGGCGAGACATCACCCGACGCCATGATTCAACTCTTCTCGATGACCATGATCGATCGGACACGAGAATGGTTTTTTAACCTTGATCGTGAAGATAAATGTGACTGGTCACTCTTGAAGGAGGCCTTTATCAAACGCTTCAAGCCATTTCGCTTGATAGAAAGCCCTTTTGTCAAGCTAAGTATTATCAAAATGACAAAAGATGAACGAGTACGAGACTATATTGAGCGTTTCAAATGTCTCTAAAGTCAAGTACAAGAACAGCCCTCTGAACAGATGCTCATCATCTGGTTCTTAGTCGGCCTTCCAAGATGGATTAGAGGTGAGCTTAAATCCAATGATGAATATACGAGCCTAAAGTTAGCTATGTCTGATGCCATCAAGGAAGAAGACGAAGGATCAGATGTTGACGAATCTAGGGAAAGACGAGCACCACGTGCTCTTGAAGAAGTTTAAGAGTGTAAAAGTGTTGGCACACCAATGGAGCAAGATGTAAAAGTGCCAAATGAAGATGATGAAAGATCCTTCATGGACATCACTTTGTTTAGGCAACTTATAGGATCCTTAATGTGGATCACCATAAATAGACCATATCTTAGCTTTAGTGTATGTAGAATGAGCCAATCCATGCAGAAACCATTGAATATCCATTGGAAAAAGGTTAAGAGGATTCTAAGATATATCTTCAACCGAGGCCGAGTACAAAGCTTTGACAACTACTACAAAGGAGGTACTTTGGATCAAGAGATTATTGGTGGAGCTAACGATCATGGATTCAAAGGAGGAACCAATCATCTACAATGACAATATATCAGCCCAACACCTTGCATCTAACCCAATCTTCCATGCAAGATCTAAGCACATTGAGATATGCCATCACTTTGTGATAGAAATGGTTCAAGCCAAGGAGATTGCTTTGGAGCATCTTCCAAGCAATGAATGTGTAGTTGATCTACTTACTAAACCACTTCAAAAGACACCTTTTATGAAGTTCAGATCATCACTTGGAGTGATTAGTAAAGCAATGATTGAACCAAGCTAGATAATGAGGAGGAGTGTTAACAATTCACAATTCTAGCTTGACTAGTTTTGGTCATATGACTTGTAAATAGTTAGATGGTCATGATGTGGCTTGTCACACATGCCAAATAGCATAGGATTCCATTCATAAGGATGTTCTCAAGTTGACCTAAGTGATAGAACCTTTCGAATGAGTCCAAATCGGGCTTAGATACAAGAGAGAAAAAGTAGAAGCTATTTGGTAGTTTTTACATTGCTTGGATCATTAGAATAGTGAATTAACTTCAACTGCTACGTAGCTCTTTTCTCTTCAACAACTCATGATCAATGTGATGCCATGAAATTGTTAAATATTGAATATCAACATAAATATGGCATGATATACTCAAAAATAAAGATATCAGCTGGATAAATATAAATCATGGAGAGGCCTAAGTCATTTTTCAAGAATATATCTCCTAAGTACTTGCCTTGTAATTAAGGACAAGTCCTTTAAAAGGGAGGACATTGCCTTGGATAACCTTTATTAGGTCATCCACGCGAAACGACTAGATATGAATAGACATGTTAAACTAGAGTAATTTTAACTCTTAGTTAAATATACCTTTTATGGTATAATTGAACATATACTCAATCTAACTGTTAACTAAACCTTTTCGCGGGAGTGACACACCTGTTGTTTTAGAGGTGTGTTTGTTCGTCCCGTAGAACATATATTGATCTCACGCTTTAGTCTCGACCATCGAGAGAGAAGAGTTTATTATTTGTAAGAGTTTGAAGTAGTGAATAGAGTGCTGAGAGTTATTCTCCCTTATCTCTGTTCTCTGCATTGTTGAGTGTGAGTGATCCTGAGTCTACTAGCAATCTCTAATGCATGAATTATTCTCTGATCAGACAAACTCTCTAGCGCATTACAGTCGGTTGTTGTGTATTCGTAAAACATGCTCTAAAAAACTGTCTTAAAATCAACTTATTCGTCTGTCGCGAATACTTTCTTTTTGGCACTCGAATAACGTCTACATTTGGTACAATCTAGCACGATCATTGAATGAAATTGTATGTATACATTTGAGATGACAGTCCTTGTCTGAAGAATTGAGTCTTTGATCTGTGTTCCTAATTGTACTGACATAAGTTTCTAACGTGCTCTAAAACTATTCGTGCTCTTTAACCATAAACTTGGACTTAAGTTGTTGAGGACTTATGTCTAGAAACAAACAGTTCGCAAACTTGATTAGCTAATTGTCTGCACAAACACAAATACATCAAACATTTCTTGACTCTCTCTTGACACCTTAATCAGCCGGAGTGTAGTACTGTTGTGCTACTCTGATAACATCTCATATGTAGAACGCGTTTCATTCGATTTGATAGAGGCAGGACTGCTGTTCTGGAATTATTTAACACTACACAAGCAAACACAAGTAATATTGGTTACTTTCTAATGTCTATTGACAACCAGAATAATGCCCAAAGCCACTTCATTAGAAACAAATCATAAATTGTACCAAATATATAACTTTCTAATGTTGTCCTCTGTGGGTTTGACATTATTTACTACAAAATCTATATTAACCTTGTTGGTATAGCACGACATCACTCGACTTCAAATTCTTCAACAATCAAGTCACTCGACTTCTTCCATTACTCGAAGTCTTCGACTTCTTCAACAATCAAGTCAGTCGACTTCTTCCATCACTTGAAGTCTCTGAAGTCTTCGACTTCTTCAACAATCAAGTCAGTCGACTTTTTCCATCATCCGAAGTCACCGAAGTCTCTAACTTCTGTGACAACTTCGTTCTTCAATCGAAGTGTCCGACTTCATTCATCAACCGAAGTGTCCGAAGTCACCTAACTATGTATAGTTGTCATTCTATTAGAGTAGTTCAACTACTCCTTGAGTGCGACAAAGCACTTAGTAAGATGACAAACATTTATTGTAATTAGAAACATAAATCTGGTGTATAAATACACCTTCATCACACACTCTATGCGATGCTCTGTCCATAAGACAAATTTGAGCCTTATGTTGCCATACTGGATATAATTTATTGTTGTGCTTCAATGTAATATAATAACAACATGATTTTCTATCTGTGTATAACGTAGATGAATGCTCATTGTGATGCACTTCATTTCTTTCTGATCATGCTCGTTTACTCACTCTGATCAAAACACGGACATCTACGACTCAGTTTCTGATCAGATGATGGTTGTCTTTGATGCCTGAAGAACTTGCATTATCACACTGCTTTATCACTTTGATATTCTGATTTGAGCTTCTTATTAAGATTCATTTGTAGTAATACCTCACACCATTTCTAATCTCTTCAGTGGACTGTACTCATTCAATTGTTTTTTAGTATGAATAGATTTTTTTAAGATCCTGTTGGGTAGAGCGATTGAACTGTGATTGTAATTTAGCATTTACATTCTTTCAGATTGTTCTTGCACGTAGCAGCCCATAACAACAGGGAGAGTCATTCCGCAAGTATTTCCTTCTCCCTTGTCTATTAACGTTCTATCGGCCTATCAATATAGACCAATAGGAATGTCCCATGCTTCTTTGGAGCTGGAACAATTAGCTACGTGGGATATTTGTGAATCTTTAAGATTCAGAGATACAATGGCAAGAGCTTTGCCATCCTTAGCTTCTCAGACAGTCAACATGTCAGGTTCAACCAGCTTGGCTATTGAACCATTGATGTATCCTCAGAGTTCTTTTTCTGTGAGTATCATCTTCATCTTGAACTTCCACACGTAGAAGTCATCGTCGTTGAATTTGTTGATCAGGTAGATTTCTCAAGATGTTCCTTCCATGATGAATGATCTAAGTATAATAAACAATTTCGAATACTAATAGTAGTTTGGAACAATGCTCTGATACCTCTTTGTTGGGGTGCTCTTGAATAGATAAGGTGCAAAATAAGAAACACAGCTCCAACATAGAGAACTTTACAAGATCTTTACCAAAACTACAACATCAACATTGACTTAGATCGAATGGAGGAATGTCTTGGTAGGTGTCAGAGACAACCATGAAGGGAGCGAACAATTATGCGTCTGAGACAACTATGCTTCTTTTGAGATTAGACATTTCAAATTGAGTGAGTGTCAATAGAGAAAGAAAATTATCAAAAAATATTCGTAGTGCAATACACATAAGGAAATAGAGAATCTGAATTAAGCAGTTTTGAATACAATGATCAAATCACAATCTTGTGCCCAAGAATGGTTCACAGTAATGGCGCACTGTGTGCATTTATCTGACTTGGCTGGCTACAAATTAAATAACTATCTCTATTTCCTGAATAGCTTTCACTCTCTCTAAGATCTCTGATCCTATGGAATCAGATAATTAAGACACAATGGAGTTCGCGCAGGAACTCTGATTCGCTCTTTTCCACTTGCATGTGTGTTCATCACATGTTCATAAACTGTGACGTGGTCTCTGTTTGAACAAGACAGTGTGGATGACATGGATCTCAAACTCGAAGGCTTTGAGTTCGTAGGTGATCAAAGAGGATTCAGTCGAAGATCTCGAACCGTCATCGATCTTGCTTCTGCTCTAGTTGATTGATTGCACAGACATTCAACTTCAGTGAGTAAGACTGCAAAGTTGTCGGAGAGAGAGAGAGAGAGAGAGAGAGAGAGAGAGAGAGAGAGAGAGAGAGAGAGAGAGAGAGAGAGAGAGAGAGAGAGAGAGAGAGAGAGAGAGAGAGAGAGAGAGAGAGAGAGAGAGAGAGAGAGAGAGAGAGAGAGAGAGAGAGAGAGAGAGAGAGAGAGAGAGAGAGAGAGAGAGAGAGAGAGAGAGAGAGAGAGTATATTTACATAGTGTATTGGTGCTTAGGATGAGTCGAATGATTCGTGTTCTAATGACTCGAACTCGAATGATTCTTATTCTGGTGACTTGCAAGAAAATCGTCGTTTCATTTTACTAGTTATGAGATTGTATTGAGAGTAAGCTGAATGGGCCTGACCTCTGTGAAATACTAGAGTGGCTAGTCCACCAAGCATGACCGAAATACACCACCTTCGCTAAGAGTCATAATTTGTCACTCTTGCCTTTGGTACTGTCTAGCGAAACACCTAGATTTAAAGGACAACAAACATTAGAGGAGTTCTCAATATCAAAAAGACCCTTTGTAGAGATACTTTTATTTTTTTTCTTTAGTTTCGACCGTCACCAGGCCCAATCAAAATGCACAGATTTGAAATCTACGTAACGTAGTTCAAATTAACTAAAAAATAAAATTGCAATATAGAAAACTTTGAAATTTGTGTCCGGGCAGCATGAACGTATCCCATTGGTTTCTTCTTCCTGCCCGACACGAGCTAATCTGTCCGACGTCAATATCTCAAGTTATATTTACTTTACTATGTTGGTTAGTATAATGAAATTTTCTCACTATACTAGTTACAGTTATAGAAATATAATATGTACAGTTACATAAAATATGGTATACACAGTAATTGTGACTATGTTGGCATTCACATTAGATTAAATGTGATACAAAAAATTAAAATTAAGTAACATATCAGAGAGATTTTTGGCGCCCAAGCTTTGAAAAAAGCAATGGAGAGGAGACCCAGATCTACAATCGATTCTATGATTCTTTACAATGAAAAAGATGAAGCTGATAATTGGAAGCCAACAAAATATATGAAGAACTGATGGGTATTGCTGCATCCATCATCAAAGGGCAGTTTTTGACAAAAGAAAAGGGCAAAAATGACTTACAAATCTTATTGGAAAGCAAAAATTTTGGAGTTTAAGACTACCCCGGGAGGTCAATCGATATTAGAATTCTTAGTGCAACATGTATATATGCATTCAGAAATCAAAGTACATGATATCAATCCTCATGATCATCAAAAATGTAATTGTAAGTATATCAAAACATATGCACTCTACAGCAATCATAGGTGATTTCCTTTATTGATGCTCTTTAGATTATGATTTAAATGCTTCAACATTGTTTTTTTTCTTTCAGAGTTATATCCATCATGCATAAGTGAATGGGAGCCCGCACAATCACTTGCAGGAATATTAGACGTGATTCACTCTGATGTTGGAAAGCTACAATACAGAGGAAGAAGTCCAAAGGAACTTGCAGATTGTGGTATCTATTTTTATGAATCTTTATATACGTCACAAACAGATGGAGGTTTTGGCAAGCTTGAAGCAATTCCATTGCCTAGTTTTCAAAGTGATGAGTGGCCTACTCCTGACAACATTGTTTCACAATCCTTGAGATGCAAGCTACTCATTGATATTAAAAACGCTATGAAGATAAGCACAGGCTCGCAAATTGTTCACCTAAGTTGGTTTATCTCATTGCATACATTTGTTGATTTTTTCTCGAGTGCTAGTGTTCGTAGGACACCAACTTTATTTGTTTGCAAGGATTTATCAGATGAGACTTTGTCAGATCTCATGGATCAAGGCTGGGATAGTAAAACAAATAATGACATAGAATGCAGGATTAAAAAGTCCTCAATGATCTTTCGTTATCATATCGAAAAACAAATGCTCAGTCTCACATTTAGCTACCAGAGATACAAGAAAATTGAAGGTACATGGCTACCACTGGATCAAGACCTTGAACTAAATGGTCACACAAACCGAATGGAGATAAGCATTATCTACAATGAGGAATATTTGACTATGGTTGAGGTGGAAGAGCACTGGAAGCTTGATTTTATCAGAACAGAGCTCATGCTATTACAAACCAATCTACCAACATATTTCAGATTTATCATCAACGGAAGACTCGTAAGTACTTTATGTTTATTGCCATTTCAAAATAGAACAAAATACTAGAAAATGTCATCATTTACAATTGCACATTCACTAATATTTGCCATGTCATAGATGAGAAAAAGACAGGAGCTGATAACGTGCTGCAAAAATCTACCTACAACAATCACCATTGTGGGAGAACAATATTTTCAAATAAACTTTAGTAAAAATCTATGTATACACCCTTTCATTCAATAAATGAAAGCCCAAGTTGGGCATCTGTACATGTATTTTGTGCTCCCAAATTCATAAACCGAAGCAGCATTTGATATATCAATGTATATTTTTCTATGAAGTCTATACATGTATTTTTGTTCTATGCTATCTATATTTTTTCTGATCTTAATTTAGTACAACTACATCATCCTTTGCACCATCATCAATAACGGGAGGCTGAAGCCTTGCCCTAGCCAGTATACTCAGGATAATTTCTTGTCTAAATCTGTACACCTGGCTTGATGTGTACTCAGGAAGTGTAAACTGCAAAATAGAACATTCATGTATTAGTAATGGCCAATAACATCACCAGAATAGAAAACTAATCATGATTCCAAAATAAGAATAAACAGAATTTATTACCTTAGAAATATCAACATCTTGTTGAAGGATGAACCACTCAAAAAACAACTTGGCATTGTACAATGTGTACCACCCACAGCTGAATGAATCATTTTGTTGGGGTGACTGCAAAATAATTCAGCACACAAGAAATCAATTATGAAATAGAATGAATTAGATTGAAAATATCTCATTAGAATACTGATTTCAAAATGCTAGTAAGAAAGACAGAGTTTACCTCCAAGCTGACGATTTGCCAGTCCACGGAATGGGGAACGTCTGTAGGAATATATTTACTTAGATATGGAATGTATATATCTACATCATTATGCGTATTTCTTGCTGAATTCATCTTGACACAAGAACATTTAATAATATTATTTACAAATCTCTTAATAGAGATCAGGTTTAAACTCCAGTGGTCACTGCAAAATAAGATTGAAAGTACTTTAGCGGCAATTCTGAGAACTATTTAAATTGAAAATGTCAATGTTAATACATAAAACAGGAAGAAGCACTTAATATATCCTACTTGGTATGATAAGGAATGACCAGATACTTTGTTGCTGGTGTGAATCCACTTGTCAGACACTGTGACAATGTGTCATTATTCTCCTTGAAGGCCTGGAGTAGAAAGTTACTTAGCACCAGCAACTCGTTTGATGAATCTCTTGCAATGTCAAATTACAAGAGTGTCAGCCCGGACTCTATCACAGGATCACTGATAGAAGCCCGTCTGTCTTTGAGATCCAGACAATCTAGAACTCTAAAATTAATACTAAAATCAAGTCCATCTAGTCTAAAACAAAAAGGAGTACCAATTGTATCTATAGCATCCGATATGTCTTTCTCAAATTTAAGATAACCATCCGAATCTATATATGTATAGAAATTGGGAGGAGGAGGAGGAGGTGGATGTGTAGTATCTACAACAATTATAGGAGTATCCAAAACAGAGGTAGCTATATTTACAGCAGCATTATCTACAATGGATTTTGGGATAGGCTTCACTTCTTAGGAGCACGCCTGGGGGCTGTCTGCTTCCTAGGACGCTTCGTAGGAAGATGAGTCCTATCTACATGAGTTGGTCTAGGAGCAGCAGGCTGAGATACATGTAACCTATAGTATCTATCCCTCATTCTCATCAGAAGTTAAAAATCCTTGGGCATTATGGTAACCCTCTTGGTATGGATGGCAAGCAAAAAAGAATCCTAAAAAAAAGACTAATATAATCTTCAGCAGCCTCCTGAAGGCACTGAAGAGCACTCGGTGTTAATCTAACGTGCTGTCCGAGATCATTTTTTGTTATGTTCCGGACAGCACGGTAGAATGGAGCTCTTGGGATCAATAGAGCTGTTGACCTCTGATCGGCACTTTCTTGCATGCAGAGATCGGCACTTGATTTGTATTTGTGCCCAAAGTCGAGTAACTGTAACCTCAGATCCCGGAATGACTGGCCAGTTTACTAACTCCACTCGGGGCTTTTCCACCGGCCATGGGCTTTGCGTTTGAGTGGCATGTAGAAAGGATCCACTCGCTTCCATGCCGGTGCTTTCAAATATTCTTGAAGCCGCCTGTTATCCTTCAGGACTTTACTTCGCCATTCTGGCTGCGGTTGTAGCGCGACAATGATCTCGGCCCTGGTGGAGTATTGGATTTGATCAATGTCTTCTTTGGCTCCCCTCATGTTGGGAGGGTATTTCCTCTCAAATTTCTCTAACTCTCTTGTGTCAGCCAGTTTGCCTCTGGGCCTAGTAGGAAAAGTTGTCCTACACAGCTGAGATGGCTTTGCCAGATAATCATCTAGGGCCTTGGTGCCCGTATCTTTCTCTTTAGTCCACTCGCTTGTCGATGGCTCAGCTGCACTTGTGTCTAGTCTGGACGAGAACTTTCTCGTTTCTGGTTGGTCTGCCAAGAAGTCATCATCACCCCCCATGTCAGTGTTAGTTTCTGGAAGGTCGGGGATGGAATGATCTAGGGAGAGGGGTGCGGGGGTGAACGGTTTAGGAGGAGGTGGAATCAACAAGTTATTCGCAGCACCGGAGGAGTGGAGTTGTTGGAGGAACTCGTCCCATCCGGCTTTGTAAGTGTCAGCTAGACCTTTTGATGGGCCCATTATTTTGCTAGGAGATGATGAAGAGAGGGGAGATGGAAGAATTGGGTAAGTTGGAATGAATGTTTTAGAAAAATTAAATGCGGAGTAGGAGGAAGGGTTAAGTGGGAGGGGATCGGGAAAAAGCCATGGAAGCACAACTAGCTCTCTGGCCACCCGATCCCAAGCTACCATCTGATGGGTGGGTTTGCCTGCCTTGATTTCATGCGCCATCATTCCAATCATCATCCCACGGCTTTATTGATTGAGCCCCTGCTTGAGCCTTGCACGTCGTGTCCCATAGTTCGTTCACCTTGCCCAAGACTTGTTGCCAGGCCTTCGTAGTGTCTTCCAGCTGCTTTTGGGACTCCAGGATGATCTTCTCTTGTTTTGCCACAATGTTTTCAAAATTTCACTTTTCGGCTTCCCGTTCTTGGATTAGCCTTACATATTTTTCCATCCGGATGGCTGAGACCTGTGGGGCCTGGAATTGAATGTCCTCGGGCTTCACTAGAGGAGCATCGACTGTCATTGCATTAGATGATCTGTCTCGTACTTGGTCTATTTGGACCATATGGTGCTTCAGTTGTTGCTGGACCTCTTCCAGAGTGGATTTCTGCCAAGCCATCATGGATCTGGTTTCCATTGTCTCTTCCTCTTTTTCTTTGGCCAGTCTTTCATATCGTACAATGTCTTGGTCTTGATGTTGGACCCTGCTCTCGAGCATTTGGTGCTGGCTCACCAACCAATGCATGTGGTAGCTCATCATGCTCGGCTCTCAGCTTCTTTCGCTCTCTTCCTTCTGAGATCTCATCGGTCATGGGTGACAGACAACTTGTGTCTTCAGCTTGGCTCGACACTTAGAGATTCCCTAGAATCTGCTAACAGGTTTCCTCAAAACATCATTCTCCTTCAAGATGGTTCACAAAAAGATGCAGTTTAGAGCCACGTGAACAAATAACAATCAGATTTTCAAAGCTCTCACATGAAGTGTGAAAGATTCCGCTAGTTTCATCATATTTTGTTATATTTCCATATTTGGCATATTGAGGCCAAAACTTGTTTTAGACTTATACATTGACTTTTCAAAGTCCATTAGTCTAAACACTTTTTGAAAGTGTGGAAAAGTTAGAATGCGAGTTTGAGTAGATTCAAATTTGAATAGTTGGGTACATTGAATCTAGACCCAAAATAGTAGGGTTAGCATTTTGGTGGGAAAGCCAAGTGGCCAAATAGGGTTTGGACCTGTTATAAAGGATGTAACTCGTGGAGAGAGCTATCTTCTCTCTTCTCTCTTCTCTATCTCATTTCATGCTTATACATGGTTCTCTTGGGTTCTACTATCCATTGGTGCACTATCTTGGGGATTGCTTGCAATTCTATGTGTAGAATGATCATTTATTGCTATTTTCAGATCCACACGTGTGAAATACAGTAGCTTGCTGGTTTTTAACGGAAATCAACAGTACTTTTTCATTTCATTCAAGTTTGATCAAGTTCTATTAGTGTTTGCATCTCATTTTGTGTGTAGATGCTGATTTTTCTACATTGGTGAGATTGGTAGTGTATTTCTCTTTCTAACCAAAGGTCATTTAAGTAGATTGGATCTTAAGGATATGAAATCTTTCACATGGTATCAGAGCTTGTGTTTCAAGTTATGAAGGAAGAAATCAGATCTATAATGATTTGGTGAAGATATCAAGTCTAGAGCATGCTAGAGAGGATTCTACACCAAAATCGAGTTTTTTGCTTTTTTAGATTGGATATTTTGTAGATCAAAATCCTAGATAGGTTTATAAACTTGATCAATTCCAATGTTTGAACTCACATACTAGATTTGGCCAATTTTTGGATCATTGGATCAACCTAAGTGGTGGCTAATAGATTGCATATCAAATTTTCAGCATTTGCATGTAGATTTGGAATAGTCAATTTTTTGTGATTTTGTCAAAACCTTAATTTTGATTGGATCTCTAGATAGTGAGGTTGCTAGACTTCATTTGAGTTGTTTCAAGCTTAGGAAGTGGAAAAAGTCATTAGATTGAGCAGAGATCATAGGTTGATCAAGATTCCATGATTCTATGTGTTGATTTGCTTGGTATAAGTGCTAGAAGAGAATTTTTTGAGATAGTTTCAAATCTTGGTGATTTCTTTTGAAAGTATTTTTTGTTATTAAAAGGAGTGCTTTGTGCATTGAAATAGTTTTAAAGAGAAGATCAGGTCATTTCTACATGGCAACCTCAATTGGAGTCATGTTGGAAGCCAATGATAGGCTTACCTCAAGTAACCATATTCATTGTGGAAGTGAAGATGGAGTCACTTCTTGAGATGAATGATGTTTTGGATATTGTTGTAGGTTTGGAGGAGAGACCAGCAACACAACAAGATCAAATGAGGTATGACAAGAGGGCCAAGAAGGCTCTACACATGATAAAGATGAATGTTACCAATGAACTTCTCAAGGAAGTTGGTAAGTGCACATCATCTTTGGAAGCTTGGAATTCATTGAATAATCTTTATGAATCCAAGTCTACTTTTACAGTGTTGACTCTAAGAAGGCAAATCTTTTTTTGTTTGCAAAAGAATGAAGAAAGTCCAAGTACTTTTGTTTTGAGAATGAAAGCATTGAATGATGAGTTGGCTTGCATTGATGAAAGCATTAAGGAAGGAGAGCTTATTCAAATAATTCTTAATGGCTTGTTGGATGCTCATGCTAACATTGTTCAAAGTATTGCTATTCCAAAGTCTTTGCCAAGTTTGATGGATCTTCAAGAGATCTTGATCAATGAGGAATATAGGCTTCAAACAAGAGATGGATCTACATCTACACTTCAAGAGGATGCTATGTTCACAAAGGGCAAATTCAAGGGCAAAACCAAAAGTAAGCATTCTAAAGGGCAAGATCAAGAGGATGCTTCTTCAAGTGGCAAAAATAAGGATCGCTAGTGCTTCTATTGTGGCATCAAAGGACACTTTGCAAGTGAGTGCTACAAGAAGAAGAGATATCAAGAAGACAAGCAAGGTAATCTTACTCTTGATGAAGATGGTTTGGATGTTCAAGATGCAAATGATGATGCTTTTGTGATATCTTCATGTATGCTTGCTAATGATGGAGATCTAGATCCTTGGTGGATTGATAGTGGAGCAAGTTCACACATGACCTTTCACAAAGAGTACTTCACTTCTTTGTTGGTATATGGAGATGACAAGAGGGTGCTCTGGATGACCAATGTTGGTGAGTGTGCAATCAAAGGGATTGGCACAATTTCTATTTCTCTCTCTACAAATAGGAATATTCATTTGGAGGATGTCTTGCCTATTCCATCTATTACCAAGAATTTGCTTAGTGTGAGCCAAATGCTAAGTAAAGGCCTCAAGGTGGAGTTTGGTGGAGATGCTTGTTTGATCAAAAGGAAGGATGTCTTGGCTGGAAAAGGTAGAAGGCTAGGGAAGTTGTTCAAACTAGATGCTTGTGTTATTGCTAACCAACTTGGATGTGTTGCAAGGGAGCAAATTCCTATTCAAGAGGTTTGGCACAAAAGGATGGGACACCTCAAATTCAGGTAATTGGAGGTAATGGCAAGGAAGAAGGTTGTGATTGGTCTTCCAAGTTCTTTAAGTGATATCAAGCATGTTTGTGAGTCATGTACTTTGCCTAAGTCACATAGACTACCTTATACTAGATCTATTTCTAGATCTACAAAGCCTTTTCATCTTGTACATTCAGATATTCATGGATTTACTACAATTAGCAATAGTGGAGCTAAGATGTGTGTAACATTCATTGATGATTTTAGAAGATTTTGTTGGGTCTATTTACTAAAGAGCAAGGATGAAGTGTATGATGTCTTTATCAAGTTCATGAATGCAAGGGAGAACCAATTTTCCACAAAGATCAAGTGCTTGAGGAGTGACAATGGTGGTGAGTACATATCTACCAAGTTCAAGGCCTTTTGTGATGAGCATGGGATCAAGAGGGAGTATACAACATCAAGGGCCCCACAACAAAATGGAGTGGCTGAAGGGAAGAATAGGACTTTATGTGAAAGTGCTATTTTGTTTGCATATACTTGCAAAACACAGACGTGACTCTCCTAACGAGCACCTTTTCGGAGGGGAATTTTACAAGCTACAACCAATGCCAAAGATATGAAACACAAGAATCTCAAGTCTCTCAATTTACACATAACTGTAAATTTAGTACGTGAGAACACTTTGTGGCGTTGCATGCACCAGCTTTTACAAACCACATTGACATGCAAAAGCTTGTGTGGCACTTCGTGGCAATAGAAATAGAACATAAAGAAATTTCATATTGACACTCTTTGAAGTTTTGAAGTCTAGATTAATGATTCTATTTTCCTTTGCTTAAATGGATGGCATTCTGCAATTTCTAATCTCTACTCTTCATTTTGATTCCCTAAAACACACACATGTCCTCCATGGAAAGCGCCTGTTTAATCACCTAATTTCTTAATCAAAAGAGATATCTAATCTTCGTGAGTGCTAATGTGTCCTTGCTTGGTGAGGTTGGTACCCCTAGAGCAAAGTCGGTTTCTTTATTAGGCCAACTAATACCCATTTTACAGTTCTTTGGAAGGAGAAACTTTCACATTATCATTTAAAAAATAAAAAATAAAAAATCTACGTCATCAATTTTTTTTAGTAATGATGTGGCATTTTTCAATCAGTCTATCTCACTATGTCGCTATGTCTCTCTCACCGTTTACGTACATCTATCCATTCGGGTGTGCCTTTTGCCACGTGACCCTTTGCCATATATCTCGCCTACTCTTTCTCTCTCTATCATGCATTGTCTTTGACTCCCTGTGATCTAAGTCGCTTATGGGCACCCCATACGTGTAACACCCTCGCCAATGAGAGCTTGGGAAGTGGGTGTGGGGCCAGAATTGCGGCCCGGGATGCATTTTGGAGGGGGCACAAGGGGCGCAGGCGGGCATTTGGAGATAAGGAGTTGCACAAGTATCTTGCTCAACCAAGTACAATAAAAATCGGACATAAATATACAATGCCTCCATTTTCTGACCAAAAAATTAAAGAACTGAAAAAAAAAATGCTCGTTGCCAACACCAATTCCATACACAGTATGTTTAAGTAAATACCAAGCCCTGGAACAAAAGTGTGAAAAGTTGGAGAAGTTGAATGAAAGGACTATGGCATACAGGGACAATGCCAAGTAGGTAATAGCAAAGTTGGAGGTGAGATTGTGGGCCTTGGAAGTTGTGAAGGAAGATCTTCATGTCACAATTTCATAGAAGGAGATCTATAGGGACAATTTCCACAATACTCATCAAGAGCTAAGAAAAGAGAGGGACATACTTCGAATGCCAGATGAGGAGAATAAACTACTGTGGGAACAAGTTAAAGAAAAAAGAAAAAAAGAATTGCAAGTTGCAAGGGGGAACTTTGTGACCTTGCCAACGTTCTCCACTATTGTTGTCATGCAAGATAGTCAAATCCTTGATAAATTCGACGACTTCATTTTGTACATGCCACCCTTGGTGGCTTTTTGTCACAAACATTAAGTATCGTGAGAGAGTGCTAGTTCCACGACAAAGTAGCCACATGTTTAGATGGCCATTGATTGAAGGGGATTTTCCAAGTTTCATTACAACTTGTCAAGCCCTTATCGGTTTTAATGAGAAGTCAAGGGGATCACCCTATGAGCTAGTATGACGAACTAGCCGATATCGACTATGCATCCACCCTTCGACAATTCGGCCTACCTCGACTATTCACCGGACACATTAGTTTAGGAGAACTGAAGAGCGAGGCTAGCCATGTAATGATGCACATAGGCATGGATCAGATATCTAGGTGAAATCCGATCCATGCCTATGTGCATCATAACATGGCTAGCCTCGCTCTTCACAAGATTGGCCTTATCACAAACAATGAGCATGGATCACAAGATTGCAGTTGGCCTTGTCACAAATATAAATGAGTAGGGATTTAATTAGACCTATCTTGAATTTATATGTAATCGAGATGCCTGGAACCGTCGATGCCGTAGATCACCATCATATTTATGACAGACTTCTAACAAACCAAATAAGTGCCATACAACTAATTATAAGCTGCTAGGGTTGAACAATATTGTTTGTCAAAAAATTTGGTCTAATTTATCTTGTATTGCTAAATTTGAGAGACTAGTTGCACTACACTCAAAATTAGTAATTAAAAACATGTCTTGTATTCATCTTAGTGCATTAAATTAGTTTGTTTTATTTGTTGTTGATCATTTCTAATTTTGTGTTCCATCTATTGTCAACCATCAAGGTGCACCGATGCAAATGGCAAGTTCACGTTCATCTTCTTCAAATGATGAGGCAGGACTATCACATATTGAATCAGAGGCCTGGCTATACTAGAGAATACCATGCCCATGTACACAATGTAAGTATGCACTACGATGAGAGCGATGTATCACTATATCACACGTTCACATGTATGGACAAATTGAGAGAGAGTCATTATTTGTGCGGCCTGAAGTCCGTTCTTCGGTGAGTTCTAATTTGCAAAGCACTTTGTATTGCTAAAAAACATGATTGCATGCACCCTTACCATGTATTTTATTTGGCGGTCTTTACGGTTGGAGGAATATTATGTTGTTCTTGACTGTTGTTGCACTTATATTGTGTAGGACGATGACTCGCACTCACATGACTATCAGAGAATTCAACTAGATGTTGCCATGCAATCCGCAAGATTTAGACATGCAAGTGCACAAGAGCCACCACTTTCCTCGCATACACCACTCGTGGACTTGCACAAAGATGTGTCCCAAGGACGCACAACACACGAGGAATTGCCATTCATAGCACATGATCACAAGGGGGACATGGATGCCATGATGGACGCATTCTTCACGAACCCAGTCGAGGCCACATTGACAAGGGAAGGAGATGATGTGTGGCTTGGCATCCACTCCTTTGTATGAGGGTGGACAAATGTCAAAGTTGCGAGCTTGTTTGTTACTTTTGAACTTGCAAACTAAGTACGGGTGGTCGGATGCGAGCGTTACGGAGTCCAATACTTGGGTGTGAATGTAGACATTACATATATTAACACTCCCATTGTATAGAGTATTCACACAATCATGGATAAAAGGATGAGTTTCGAACATGATGTATTGCAGATCTCATAAAGCGCATCACACTTCATGTGAGAGCTTTGAAATTTTGATTGTTATTTGTTTATGTGGCTCTAAACTGCATGTTTATGTGAACCATCTTGAAGGAAAACGATGTTTTGCGGAAACTATAATCTAGTTAAATGCGAATCACACACACAAGATTGGGATCACAAGCAAGTTCGATTGGCGAAAGAGCGATTGGAGAATAGTATTCAGTCGTTCTATATTCTCAATATTGATCGGAATTTGGGTATATACATCTGTCTCTGATTCCTTCCTAGTCTCTCTCTTTTTCTCGATGCTTTTCTCTCCTTTTGTTTTTTGTTAACGCAAGACCACACTAGATAGTGTGTCAACCTTCTCTTATGTCATTCTTGTGATCAAGAACGTTAACTTAATATGATTAACTATCACTGTCATTGTCGCTGTGGGCAGCTGTCACCATCTCTTGGCGGCTGACTATTGAGTTCATAGTTCAATGAATACTTTTCTGGAAGGCTAGTTGTTGAGAATAGTTTTAGGATCAGATGGCATGATAAAAAGTGGTTGACAGTTAGGTAGCTAATAGGATTAAGTTTAGGCAAGAGTTATGCGAGTGATAGGTGGTAGCAATGTGAGAAATGATGTGTTTGGGCACCTAATGCATGTCTTTTTGTAAGTAACATAGAGTGAATGAAAAGAGATTGTGTGTACTATCAATCTCTGAGAAGCGATCATGTACTAAGTTCTTCCTTATTAAATGATAGATAAAGCTTTCTAGTAGGATGAAGATCTGCTTTGTGTACAAGTGAATGATTATTTTCTAATATGTCATTTGGTTGCATGCTTAAGACTTAACAAGGGTTATGGGCCCATGACATGCATACTGTCCTTTTAAAAAGTTTTAATATTGTTTAATTGGATTGTGTACTGAACAATCCTTTGTGAAAGGTAGGATGGCTCATATGCAGGAAACGAGACAGATCGAGAAACTGGAAGACAAAAACTACGATGTATGGTCGTGGAAAATACAGTTGATCCCAAACGAGAAGAGACACTGGGATCTTGTCTGTAGCATTGAAATGGAGATGATCTTCGAAGGAGAAATGTTAGTGAACATCGTAGAGAAGAAGAGATCGTCTCACAATAGAATGAAACAAGCTCTCTCTATCATTTGCCTATCTCTGGGAGATACTGGCAGTGCACAAGTTAGTGTCGCGACATACCAACAACAAAATGATTGATATTTGTAGTATAAACGGGTATCGTTCCTAGTAGAGAGCAATAAAAAGGCTAATACTGTCATTATTAGTGCAAAACCAGGAATTAATAAGAATGAATGGAGTGGAGAGGAGAAGTGATTGCAAACTGGTCATCAACAGATGTTTCAACAAGGGGCTGCCAGAACAACCTTTCAAAGAAAACAAAACACCCAGGAGAAAAATACTAAATACTTCATTGTGGTTTTCAGATTCAAATGGGAGTGAACTCAAGAAAGCAAATACTTCGGCAAAAGGGAAAGCCACACAGTGTTCCTATTATCTTGAAAGTAGCTTATCATGAATCTAACTCCTATGATCGGCGCAAATCACAAGATTGAAGGCTAGAGACACTTCATTAGACAATTCCAGTCCAAACACTGTGTATAGGCACAAACAATACATTGCCATAAACTTTCTATTACCAAAATGAATCACCATGAAAAGCACAGAAGGTATTCATAGTAGAAACAAGTTGTGTGTGATTCAGAACACTCAGATTTACATTATTTGTATTCACCATTTGCAGAGTACAAAGATATGTGCATTACAGTCTAGACACTGCAAAGAAGAGGGGTTACTACACCTCTATACAAGAATCTGAGAACACAAAGGTTCAGAACTTGTAGATGAATAGCAAAAGCAGTAAATCTATATTAAAGCACCAACAGAGCTTCTGAGCCTCTGTTCTACATTGTGTCTAAATGAATTACAATGGCATAAGACTAGCATAATATAGCCAGAGAGATCCGTGTTAGAGAGAAGAGGGCTCTGCAACTGCTTCAAGAATGAGAGCAAATCAGTATTTGACATATGGGACAAGGCTTTCACAAGCCAATATCATACTGCCACAGTAGGATCAACAGTTAGAAAGCAGGGTTGAGCAACCAAATCTGCCTCTGGAACTGCCGTGTAGAAGATGCGACGGCTTCCAAGAGGTCTGCAAACTGCCATTGGAGAGCAGTAGAGACTACTATAGGAAGTGCCATGGTGGCTTGCCGCCTTCTGACCTGCGTGGAGGGATGAATGGAAGCATCAAAGGTTGCACTTGAAGAAGTGCAAAGCTTTAAGAAGTGCGATAGCTGTCCTTAAGAAATGTGAAGGTGGGAGTCTCTGGCTACGTGGACGTGCTCCGAGGTAGGCACTAAAGAATGAACAAGGCTCCGAAAATCCCGAATAGTGCAAAATGTGCGACAAGGGCCCTTCAGATTTGTAGTGCCTTGCCTTTAAAAATAGTAGTTTGCCCTTAGGAAATGCGAAGATGGCGGGTTATAGTCAGCGGCTAAAAATGCCATTGAAACTTGACTTTCACACAAAGCCGAATAATGCGAGAATGCCGACTGGGCTTTAAAATATGACTATAACCTTAAGAACAACTTGACGAAGGTTTGTGCCTTCTTAAATCAATGATTTTTATAACTTAAAAGAGCAACGACTAGGCACAGCCATATGCCAAATTCATAAGTAGTAAAAGGGCTGCCTTAATGCCACAAAACAAATTTGAGTTGTACCCCACTGAATGCAACTTATGATTAGGCTATACACAACGGAAAAGCAAAGGCTTAAGATTTAGTGATAAAAAGCCGAAATCATTAACAAATTGTCGAAACCAAGTCACCATAGTTAGAGATGTAAAAACTCCAAAAGAAGTTTGTAAGTCCTTGCAAAATTTATAACATGGAGTAGGAGTAACCTCCAGCATTGTTATGTAGAAGGAACGAACACACATGGATGATAGCAGAGGGCGAATAAATTACCTCCTATCTAAGAAGATTCAAAGACATGCATAGGAGCATTGGGTTTTTCTATGAAGGACAAGGATGTAGCAGCTTTATTTCCTGGAGGATTGCCTTCATTCTTTGAAACCACCATTGCTATCATAGAGGCTCCATATGCAGATGATAAAGAAGATTTATTAACGCCAGAAGTAGCGATGGCAAGGATCATTCAGATGAAGCTAAGAAGAAGCAAAATGGCAGGTCAATCTGACCAAGAAATGGCTTTGATTATGACATCTCAATGAAATCAAGCCCAAAATCGGTAGAAGCAAAAGGAAATGCAACATGCCAAGGGAAAGAAAGAGTTCCGGAAGAAGACCGAAAGGAAATGCTATGCTTGTGATTCGCCAGCTCATCTGGTAAGAGATTGCCTAATCAAAGCACAGATTAAGCAGATGCAGATCAGAGAAGTAGCAAAATTGGCTAAAGAAGTTGCGGAACCTGAAGAAAGATGTATGATGGCAAGACAAAAGACTACTCCTCTTAAAGCTGAACATTGCAGGAATAAGATTCTAATCATCAGTGATAGCGATCAAGAACTAGATCTACACTGGTATGTGGATTCTGGAGCCACATCTCATATGATGCCCAACAGACATATCATTCGAGACTTCAGGTATCTAGATCCTCCTATTAGCATTTTTATGGGAAACAACAAGCCTATTGTTGCAGAGGTGATAGGTCATGTTCTTATTGAACTTAGTAAAACAAGAAGGGGTAAGCTGATGGAAGTTTTATTTGTACCTGGTATAAGTAAAAATCTTCTTACTATCATCAGAATGATGGATATGAGAATTGAGAATAGATTTCAAGGGAGGAACTGTCTAATTCATATTGATGAAAAGCTGGTTATATAGTGTATTAAAGTTGGAAATCTATTTAGAGTTGAGTGCAATCCTATACAAGAAGAATATGCAAATATTGATGAAGAAAGATCTAGCGAAAATCATTATTTTAGAATGAGAGATTAGGATCTCACAAAAACTAGCCAAGCTAATACCGAAAGTGATCAACTAGATGGATGGGACGAAGAAGAACTAATCAAATGCAAACAGTGTGAAGCTTGTCTTAAAACAAAAATGAACAAGAAACCATTTGCTAAGTCTAGTAAGCACTTTAGCACTAAAATACTAGATCTCGTTCACAATGATCTTTGTGGACCCATTGAAGTATCGTCTATAGGATCTACAAAGTATTTTATAATGATTACAGATGATTACTCTAGTTATACTGTTGTAAAGCCTATAAAACTCAAGTTAGAGGCCTTATTTGTTTTCAAAGATGATGTGAATGCATGTAAATCTCAGAAGGGGATAGCACCTCTGGCCTTTAAGAACAAATAATGGAGGGGAATATATCAGCAAATAATTTGTCCAATTTTGCAGACAAGAGGGAATTAAAAGACAGTTAACTTGTCCTCATAATCTGCAGCAGAATGGCATTAGTGAAAGAGTGAATCAAACCTTGCTAAATAGTGTGAGGTGCATGATATATGGAAAGAATTTGCCTAAAATGTTTTGGGTAGAACCTTTGTCAGCAGCTGCATATATTTACAACAAGTTGCCAGTACAGAGATTGGAGTGGAAAATGCCAAATGAGCTTTGGAACAAATCCAAATCAAAGCTAGATCATATAAGAATTTTTGGTTGCTTGTGTTTTGCATTAGTGGAAGATGTTGGTAAGTAGAAGCTTGATATTGAGTATTTGTGGGATATCCTGACAGGCAGAAGGGATATAGGATTTACATCCTAGAAACTAACCAGATCATAGTTTCAAGAGATGTAGAATTTATGAGGACAAATCATGCTATGATACAAATACTCCCAAAGAAGAACTATTTGGAGATAAGCTATTAGATAGAACCAACTCAACCATTGCAAGGTCAATCCATAGATCTCAAAGTTGAGTTGGAAGCTAAAAGATAGGATGCAGCAACAACAAAAGGTCACGAGGAAGACAAAGGACAAGATTAGAGCAGTTTTCCAAGTGATGTCAGAAAATCAACAAGAGTCAAGAAGCCATCAAAGAAGTATGGAAGAAGAGATTCAGTCCATGGAAGAGAACCAAGTATGGGAGCTCGCGGATATACCAACAAATGCAAAGGTAATTGGAAACAAATGAGTATACAAAGTTAAATTGAATGCTGACAAATGTGATGACAGGTTCAAAGCCTGACTTGTAGCAAAAGGATACAACCAGATAGAAGGAATAGACTACACCGAAACCTATGCACCTGTGGTAAGAATTACTTCCATAAGGATCATGGTGGCAATCGCTACTCAAAAGAATTGGAAAATTTTGCAGTCGGATGTGAAAACAACATTTTTGAATGGAATTTTAGAAAAGACCATTTACATGATACAGCCGCCTGATTTTGAAGTTGAAAGCAATAAATGTTGCAAGTTGAAGAAGGCCATATATGGTCTAAAGTAGGGGTGTAGGCAATGGAATCACAGATTTGAAAAAGTTGTAAGACATCTTGGAATGAAACTATGTGTATCTGATGGAAGCATTCATACTCTCATAAATGATTAGTATATTGTTCAGTTAGCAGTATATGTAGAAGATATCCTGATCATAGGAAATGATGAGTATAACATCAAGAAAATCCAACGAGCACTAGCACTGGAATCTAAAGTAAAAGACTTGGGGAAAGTAGCTTATTGTCTAAGTATTCAGATAGAAAGGAATATCATTGCAGGAATTAACATTGTGACACAAAGCAGGTACATTTAGGAGATGCTCATTCGCTATCAAATAACTGAGTCAAATGTCATGAACACTCTAGCAGAAAAGGGGCATGAAGTAAGTTTTGGTATGGCACCAAAGGATCATGAAGTGGAAGAAATGAAAAATAAGCCATTTCAAAATTTGGTGGGATCTCTTATGGATGCAGCTGTGTGCACAAGGCCAACATAGCATTCAACATGAATAAAGTGAGCCAGTTTGTTAACACCCAGGAAGAGCACTCACACTGGAAGGCTGTGAAAAAAATCCTCAAATATATAAAAGGCACAACAAATTGGGGTCTAACTTTTTCATCTAATTTTGATGTTAGAATAATAGGTTATGCTGGTGCAGATTGGGGAGGAGACATGGACACAAGGGGATCAACATCGGGGTATGTTTTTATTTGTTCAACTATATGGCACTTCGTTATGCTACCAGAGAAGCGCTATGGATACGAAACCTGCTGAAAGAATGGAGCATGAAGCAGAAAATGATGATCATAAGAAATGATAATCAAAGTTGTATTTTCATTTGCAAGAATGGAGGGAAGCACAAGAAGAGTAAGCACATTGAGTTGCAATACAAGTTTGTTAAGGAGCTAGTTGATGACAACAAACTTGTTGTGGAGTACTGTGGAACCAAGGCTATGATAGCCAACATGCTTACCAAAGCACTTTCGAAAGAACAACATATGAAGCTTGTCGATCTCGTAGGATTAAGAAGAATTCCTTGAAGGGGAATCTGTTGAGTTCATAGTTCAATGAATACTTTTCTGGTAGGTTAGTTGCTGAGAGTAGTTTCAGGATCATATGGCATGATACGCGGTTGACAGTTAGGTAGCTAATGGGATTAGTTTAGGCAAGAGTTTTGCAAGTGATAGGTGGTAGCAATGTGATAAGTATGATGAGTTCTTGTAGCTAATGCATCTCTTTTTGTAAGTAATGTAGAGTGAATGAAAAGAGACTGTGTGTATTGTCAATCTTTGAGAAGCGATCATGTACTAAGTTCTTCTTTATTAAATGATAGATAAAGCTTTTTAGTAGGATGAAGATCTATTGTGTGTACAAGTCACTGATTATTATCTGATATGTCGTTTGGTTGCATGCTTAAGACTTAACACTGACATTGTGCCTAAGTACAAAAAGTGCCCTTTTGGATTTATTTCCAAAAGGTCATGTATGGAGTCTTCTTAGGTACTTCCTTTCTTATTAAGCAGTGGTCCCAAGAGGTGGTACTTCCTTCTATATGCCTGTAGATCATGGGTCACATCATTGGTAATGCCCGCCAGTTGTTCCATTGCAGTTCCTTTCGTGTTTGCCGATTTGAAAACTCTGTTGTGCCATTGTTTGCGTTCACATTTGTTTCGGGCTTCTTATCATTGTTGAAAGGGTGATCACATTCACCTCCTCCAACTTCTTGCGTGCTTTCGTGGCTGACCACAGGTTCATACTTCAACACATCTAAAGATGTTTCCCCATATTTGTCTATGAACATGGTTGTTTTAGTGCTTCTCAAAAGTCTTAAGCATATCTACAATCACAACTTGACTCCATCAAGATCAAGGTTAATGAATTACTTGGCCTATCTCAATAAAAAAGCACACAAATTTCATTTCAAAGAAAATATATTCACCCAAGTAGATCCATGACAAATTTTTTTATCACGATATAAATAAGTAATGACAATGTCTACCTATCAACACATCTTATTTCTTAGATGCCTCTAATTGTGTAAAGCCATGAATTGTGTGTTCCAATGACTTCTCTTGATTGTGATGACACTATGATTTCTAGCCCATAATGGTATATTCCAACCATTGTAAGTATATTCACTTTTCCTATGTTCAAAGAAGTTTCAAATGCTCCCTTCATCGAATGCATAAATGGAAATCGCACCACCATTACTATTCATTCAAATCCCCTCCTACTAATGACTTAAAAACCAAAAAATGACTCACCTACTTCCATATCCAACAACTAAAACATATGAAAAAAATCTCATGTATCATTTCTCTTAAGAAGTCGATGCCACTCTACAACCCACCCACTATCTCTTGAATCACTAGGACTTTTGAGGTCAACACACATTCTCATCTCTTAAGGAGATCCAAATATCTAATGAGGCACAAATATATAACATGCTAGTAGCACTCACACACATCCCATCTTTTAAGTACATAGAGCGAGATATCAAAACATGCTAAACATGTGCAACTATATTGTTAAATTAAACCAAGATTCAAAAAGTTGTCTACAATGTTTTTCTCGCATATGGGACACACACAACCTTTTTACTAGTGAACTTTAGATTAAACTTAAAATTTTGGATGCACATTTTTGGATCAAGTACTAATTTTGACTGACTTTTGTACAATATAATACAACTCATTACTTTGAAAATTGGAACGAGGTATAGACTCTAGTTTTCCTACTCCACCCTTCAAATTTGCAATATACATAGTATTATTAAAAAAATTCAAAATTTTCCAAGTTCTTCTAGGGTTCATCCTTTATATTTCAATCTACCAATTTATGAACGGATGACATCTTTGATACACGAAAGAAGATTTTTAGGCTTCTGTTTGTGTATATTTGATGAATATGAATATGAAATACAAAAAACAATGGTAATTTTTTATTCTAATAAACAATTAAATGTTTTTCATAAGTAGTTCAAAAGATTAGTACAATACTTATAGTCACATTTCAATAATCACAAAGATTCATCAAATTGACATTTAGCTCTAAATGCATATAAACAAGTTGAAGAAGCATCTCTGAAATGGATTGTCCAATTGGGAATACTCTAAAATCAACAATTCTAGATTTTCAATAAGATCTATATGTATGTTTTGCTTTCTTTTCTTGATGAAAGTTATTGGGAATGGGATGGATGAGTTCCTTAGTGCATGAACTAGGTCTATCAGATTTGATGTATCATCGATAATTTGACATTAGCCCTACTTGATCCAACCTTCGAAGGCACGAGGATTAGAACAATCGATTCCGTAGACATACACAAAATCACTCATGGTATCAAGTTGGATCAAAAGCAACACTATCAGCATATACTATCAGTAATAAATACATTTTACTATACGACCTATCTATCTGCTAAATCGAATCAGACATAAATAGACATTAATGCAAACGGCACGACATGACAATATTCAATGTACTAGAATAAATTCCATTAAGTAAAAAATGTGTACATGTTTGAATGCAGTCAGATGCATGATCTCTCTGATATAATACTCTGGAAGTGTGTGTGTGTGTGTGTGTGTGTGTGTGTGTGTAGAGAGAGAGAGAGAGAGAGAGAGAGAGAGAGAGAGAGAGAGAGAGAGAGAGAGAGAGAGAGAGAGAGAGAGAGAGAGAGAGAGAGAGAGAGAGAGAGAGAGAGAGAGAGAGAATAGTGCGCCCTGTTTAGTGGATTGATACACCAATCACGGGATCTTATTTCACAAAGTATTATTGTCTAGAAGCATTGTATGTTCCGTGAAAATTTGAACTCCAAAATGTAAGATCTATGCCAAGAATGATAGCACCAACAACACATGTTGGACTACTCACTAATTTGATCAAAACACTAACCAAATGCATATAGAATAAAATGAAACTTGAAATCTGCTCAAATATGAGCAATAGCCTCTATAAACAGTCCATAAAATCCCCTCCTACAACTCGTACAAGGGCATAATAAGAGCCTCGAGTCTGTTACAGAATTTATTGAAAGGGACAAGAAGTTACATACCTTTGCTAGTGTGCCCAACGCTAGCATGAACCCCATTTTGTGGAAATGCTACTCTACTTGGAAAGCAAATTTTGTACAAAAGTTTAAATCATCGGAGATACTTATCGATAAGCCGGAACTAAATGTTGATTTGACGAATCTTTGTGATTATTGAATATGTGACTCTAAGTATTGTACTAATCTTTTGAATTACTTATAGAAAACTTAATTATTTAATTGTTTATTATAATAAAAACTTACAATTGTTTTTTGTATTTCATATTCGTATCCATAAAATATACACCAACACATTCCTAAAAAGCGTCTTTCAAGTATCAAAGATGTCATTCGTTCATAAATTGGTAGATTGAAATATAAAGGACGAACCCAAGAAGAACTTGGAAAATTTCGAATTGTTTTTAATGATACCATGTATATTCCAAATTTGAAGAGAGGAGTAGGAAAACTAGAGTCTATACCTCCTTCCAATTTTGAAAGTAATGAGTGGATTATACCCAAAAACAACATGTCAAAGTCTTTTTTATGCAAGTTGTATTATGCTGTACAAAAGTCAGTCAAAATTAGTACTTAAATGTGCATCCTAAATGTTTAATTAAATCTAAAGTTGACTAGTAAAAAGGTTGTGTGTGTGTGTGTGTGTTTTTGTGTGTGTGTGTGTCTCTCTCTCTCTCTCTCTCTCTCTCTCTCTCTCCATCACCTTCCTGCGTGATCCTTGGATTGAAACGAAATTGCTAAGTTCGTTAAAAACCAGTGGATGCAAACTATCTAAAGTTCGAAGCATTCAAAACCATACCATGAACCTGAACCACATTCCACTTACATAATCTTTGAAAAATAACGCGCCAAGCTCCGAAGAAACCAGCTCAACAAGCGATACAATATGTAACTAACCTCAATGTACAATCATTTCAGTGATAGAGCCTCAAAGAAAATATAATCCAACAATTTTATTTATGATTGAAACTGAATTATGATCCACATGAGTAATTAATGAACATAGACTATCTGTATTACTTCAGACTTCGTGCTACATCGTGTGCACGAGTGTTATTAGCCAGGAATATCATGTTGCGAACTATGTTTTGCTGATCAGAGATCTGAGGCGCTGCACATCCGCAGCGCTCAGCTGCAGTGCCTTCTCCAACACGGCGCCATCGATAGGTGGATTGGAGGCAAAGAGCGCCTTTGCAACTTGCGAAGTGCCTTGATTCTGGCTGTTGAAGGAAGAGAAAGCCAGAGCTGTGCCATAGCCGACGTTGAGCTGGAAATGCACGAGTCCTCTGGGGAAGATGAAGAGTTCCCCGGCATTGAGCGTTTGAGCGAAGAGATTATTATCCGGCGTGCTGGTAACAAAACCGACTAGGAGTTTGCCTTCTGCGAGGAAGAGAATCTAAGCCGCACGGGGGTGAACATGGGGAGGGTTGAGGCCGTTCTCTGCAAAGTCGATGCGAGCTGCAGAGACCCCCTGAGTGTTGAGACCCCCAAAGGTGAGGGCATTGGCCGCTGTCACTGCTAAGCCCAATTTATTGGAAGTATTGCCGGGTTTAGGGTTTAGGGTTTATGTAACTCGCACTATATGCACTACCACCAAATACAACCAAAAGATGGCTATAATTGGAACTTTTTATGATCCACGGTTGAAGGAAACGTGCGTTTCGAGTGAATGGTTTTCTCTCCATTTCCGCTTCACAATTTATACTAAACAGACTGCTCTCGCTCGCTCGCTCGCACTCTCACTCTTGGAACAACACCTCTTGAGCTTGACTTGGCTTACGCGACAACCGTTAGAAGTAGGGGCATCAGTTTTGTATTTAGTGCACTCTTTATCACCTACATAACAAAAGGACAACGACTTTGCTCTAGGGGTACCAACCTCACCAAGCAAGGACACATTAGGTATCTCCTCTCATTAAGAAATAAGGTGATAAAAGAGGCGGTTTCCATGGAGGAACGTGTGTTTTTTAGGGAAGCAAAACAAAGAATAGAGAGTAGCAATTGCACAATGGCACCCATTTAAGCAAGGGAAAATGGAATCTAGTAATCTAGACTTCAAATCTTCAAAGAGTGTCAATCTGAAGCTTCTTTCTGTTCTATTTCTGTTGCCATGAAGTGCCTCACTCAAGCTTTTTCATGTCAATGTGGCTTGTAGAAGTTGGGGCATGGAGCGCTTCTCACGTACTAAATTTACAGTTGTGTAAATTGAGAGACTTGAGATTCTTGTGTTTCATATCTTTGGCATTGGTTGTAGCTTGTAAAATTCCCCTCCGAAAAGGTGCTCGTTAGAAGAGTCACGTCTGTGTTTTGCAAGTATATGCAAACAAAATAGACCCTGGTATGCCTTCCTCGTTTCAAGTTAGGTAGGTTTAGTTTCCAATGACTTGGTGTTGTACTAAATCTATTAAAGAGATTATTTACACATACGGCTTTTTATATTTTAGACTTGTAATTCGATTGTGTATTTTTATTTTATTATTTTATATATATATATATATCACTTTGTAATTTCTGGTTATCGACATATATTGGACAAAACATGTAGCCAATTATACCATTCTGATGTTGTACAGTTAAATGTCATATAGTTGGAATAGTATTGGATTGAATTCCAAGTATGGTCGAATATGACCAATACATGGACATCAAAAATCTTACTCTAGGGTCAAATTAGATGTTGGTTGCTTGTCCTTGACATCATAAAATGAGTCTTCATTAAAAGTGGCATCTACTTATAAATGCATTTTTTTTATTGGATCATAGACCTTGGAAGCTTGTAGCAAGCTGGGTATCCAATGAATATGCATTTTCGAGATTTCTTGTCAAGCTTTTTTCTCAAATTGTGAGGTACACATAGACCTTATATTGAAATGACCAAGATGGTTGTGCCATGAAGTGTTTTGGGTTTGAGAAGTAGTCTTCTATAGTAAAGTTAGAGCATAATCATGACTTAGAGTGTACAAATGACCATGCCTTACCCGCTTAACACGAATATTGGCGAAACAATCCAACTTATGGAAGAACATTGAGATTCACTATCAGCAAATACATGCCAATGTCTTTTTATCATTATAGAAAAATGGCATTCCATTATTAGACTATGGACACAAGCTGATTGTAAGAATCTATTGTGATATCAATAAAAAAACCCATAAACGGGTTGTTTACAAGTAAAATGATTATATCTTTTTTTTTTATGTCTCTCTATTTACAAATAGATCTCTATTCAATCAATTTTTCTATATTTTCTATATCAATATTAGGAACTGATAATAATATACCAATTATGGGGACACGTGGGGGTCATCATTATCAGTACGG
Source organism: Diphasiastrum complanatum (assembly GCA_029204225.1). Lineage (NCBI taxonomy): Eukaryota > Viridiplantae > Streptophyta > Lycopodiopsida > Lycopodiales > Lycopodiaceae > Diphasiastrum > Diphasiastrum complanatum. Next base: position 66,712,681 of record CM055099.1, on the reverse strand, counting down.
AATTTCCACGTGGTGTAGTCATCTGATGACACGTGTCTCGGCCGTCTTATCACACGTGCAAAAATTCATAAAAAAAAGAAAGCAAACTGGATTCAAAATTAGACATTTTAAACAAAAATAATAGAACTAAAGTTCCAAATATCGCTCTCAGGCGCAAACCCCAGGTCTGACAAGCACGTCAAATCAACGTGCGCTCGAGAGAGATATTTGAAGTTGGAGTATCGAATTCGAGTGCAGAAAAGAAAAGGGTTGCGAGACGTGATCGAATGTGATACCGGACGATGCAGTATCGGATCCAGGCACATATTAGCCAACAAGATGTAATGAGAGCAAGCGGCGCGCTTGAAATTGATATCCAGCAAAGCAATCGTGAATTTGCGTAAAAATTCGAACCCAAAAAAACAAATTCGCACGTGTGGACTGACAAAGGAACACGTGTCAACTTGTGATTAGCCAAATTAAATGCGCCATACCTAGTATGATTGATCTCACATCTGTCACGTGCGAGAATGACACACGTCGATTAGGGATTCGCACACGTGTCTCAGCCCACATGGCCTCATAACTGGCTCATCATTGTCCGTACGGACATTCCACGTGGTCTAATCATCTGACCGTGTCTCGACCGTCTTTTCACACGTGCGAAAATTTTGTATATATAAATCCTCGGAATTTTCATTTTTTTTTGCAAAATTTTTGTTTTTAGCTCCCGATATCGCTCTCAAGCGCGCTCTTTCATCTTTCAAGCTTCCGCGCTCTCACAGTGCGCTCAAGTCCGATACCGCCTGCTGTGCAATATCGCTTTCGAGCGCGCATCTCTTTTCTGCAAACAATCTCTGTAGATCGTGCATTCGAAACCGATATTCAGTGCTTGTATCGATCTCAAGCGCCCTTTCATCACAAATTTTTTTGTTTTGATCCACTTTTGTTTTGTTCAAAGTTCTTTTTGTTAACTTTCTTCTTCCGAGAATGATGGCCGGGACCAAATCCACCGCCCATGCCATCACCATTGTATAGCCATCCCATTCCCGTCTTTCCTCTGATACTGGCCGTAGGCGTGGCAGGAAGCAAGTCTGGCTGAGGGAGATAAAAAAACTCCAGAGATCAACTGAATGGTTGATCCCTATAGCTCCTTTCGGCCGATCTGTACGGAATGTCACTCTTTCACTTGGGCTGGATGTTCGTTTTGCCATGACAGCCATGCAGGCCTTGTAGGGTGTTGTAGAAAATTTTCTGTCCCAGTTTTTTGAGGATACTTGTCTTTTGGCAGTGCATGGTAAGCATGTCACCATCATGCCAAAGGATTTAGTCATTCTCAAAAGGCTTCGAGACAGATATTCTGGTCTGCATTTTGATAATGCCAGCACCTCCAGATACCTGCCTTTGGATATAAAGAGAAAGAGAAAGTAGGTTGTTCCCAAGAAGGCTGGATCTCGAAGGCCAGCTGCTTCCCTTCCTCCTAGACGTATCTCGGCCAAGAGACCCCGTGTCTTCTTGAGCTCTGAGTCAGATGCTGGAGAATCTGACTCAGATCAAGAATCTTCACCCAGTCCTCCTCCTATTATTCGTCCAACTCCTCTACAGGTTTCATCACCAAAAGTGTTGATTACCCAAGAGGATCTAGACAGAATAACAGAGAAATCTGTAAATATTCTTTCCACTTCTATTTTTGCTCCTGTACATAATGTTTTTGTGAGAATTCCATATGATCCAGCCTAGGTTTTTTTTTATTCTGACTATTATAATCAATACGAGGCCTACCTAGCTAACAAAATTAATCTTCTCAGCAACTTTTTTGATTTTTTTCTTCCAGATACAAGTAGAAGCTTTAGATTAGGTCCCAGATTTTGTGCCGAGCTAGAAGATAAGACCTCAGAAATTTCAGATGCAATAGTAGAGGCTGGAGTTTTTTTTTTGCAGAATAGTATTATTTTTGATTCCCATGGTACAGTTTTTGTAGTTAGTCCCTTTTTCATGGGAGCGGTAAACGCAAAAGAAGCCAATATTGAGAAGGCTGTCTATTTTATCGAGTGCAGTCCTATGGCAAAATTTTATTTGATTCCATATGAAAATAAGTAAGGATTGCTCTTTTCTTTTTGTTGCCTTAATCTAGATTGTTACATGCCTCATTGCTTTAATAAAAACGGATTTTTTTCATAAATATGAATATAACGATATTTGTATCTTGGTTGTTGCAGTCGGCATTGGAGCCTAGACATTCTTTTCGTAAAGATAAATAAGGAGGGAGTATCAAATTTTCTATGTGTAAAATTAAACTCAGCTGCAAATACACATAGAGAATTTGATTCTCTACTTCATGATGCCGTTCGGAAAATTCGACAACGACAACTTCAATTGGAGATATAACCATTAAATCTCTCAAGGTATATTCAATTTATCTCTGATATGCATGTATTCCTTTTTTAATTCAAATGTATCGTCATAGCATAAATAAAATTTCTATCAATATTACTAATTTTCGTTCTATATATGCAGTGTGTACAACAAAATGACGCTTTTAGTTGTGCATGGTTCGTCCTGTATAATACGAAGCTATTTTTTGAATGGTATAATCTACAAACGGATGTAGATATTGAAAAGATAATATTCTATTCATTTGTAGTTCATTTCATTTTGGTTCATTTTTTATTACTATCATTGTTTATAATTTGCTGATTCTTGTGTTTTGTGATGATAGTTCACTCTTGAGCCGTATACTCCTGATGATGTATGTAGATTTTGGCAAGAGTTGATCAGAACCTTTGCCCAGTATGGTGTAAGCGTTGCACCTGCAATCGAGGGCCCTCAAAAGGAAGCTGCTCCTACCTTAACAGCCTTTCAAGTTGTTCAGGATGCAGATCTTATTTTATATGATAAAAAAGGAATAAAAGTCCTTCCTAATACAGAGGAAGGCAATTTTGTAGCAGATATTCCTCTTCCCTTAAAAGGTTTTGAGGCCCTTCCCGAAACAAAGGAGGGTGAGATTATAGAAAGAGTTGTTGCGCGATATTTGGAACTTCAGTTCTATTATTTTTGTTTAAATGTCTAATTTTGAATCTAGTTTGCTTTCTTTTTTTAATGAATTTGGTATTACTAATAGGTTGGACTATTTCAAATTTCTTTTTTCTCCTTTTGTTTTTATTCTACCTTCTATAACTGAGGGCCCTGGTGTGGAGGCATTTTTTGGGATATATCTCAGATTTAAGTCCCTGCTCAATACTCCGTTATTCAGGTCTCAGAATAAAGACATGATTCATTATCAGGACCTAGTGGCACTCGACAAGCATATCTACAAAGCTAAGCTTGACAGAATGTTTACCAAGTTACATAATGATCTCAAGTCTGTAGATGAGTGTCCAATTTACAATAAAAAATGTAGATTTGTTGATTTTCAGTCTCCTTTTGTTTTTTTCCTTTTGTTAAATATTTCTGACGATTCGGACTCTGTGCTCTCCACTTCTGAAGCAGCTTCTTCTAGTGGTACAAAGTCTAAAAAGTCAAAGATTGTAGATATAGATACATTTTTTTAATAAAACCCGTGTGTTCATTTAGATGATTGTTTTTATTTTGATCATGTTCGAAATAGTGCTACTTCTATAGGCCCTAGAACACCCACTATCATTTTTCCTTCTGATAAATATTTGACTACTTTGCCTACTTATATTACAGATAATAATTTCTTTTTGACAATATCGGATTTTGATGCTGATGATCTTCTCCCTGATGTTGACGATGTACATAATGATAAGTTTTATTCAGGGAAAGATTGCCTGAAAATGGCTGTGGAGGAAATGCGCAACAAAGAAGATGATCTACCTTCTGAGGAGGAGTTTCTTAGAATCCAAAATCAACGTGGTTTTCCACAGCCAACTGTCTATTCACCAACAATATTGACATCGAAAGGTGGACATAATATTGATGGAGAGACAGTAATCAGAGAAGACAAAGCCGTATGCGTAAGTTTTTGTCTCTTATCAAGTACTAGTATATTTGTTATGTCAGATTATATACTGGAGCTTACTTTGTTTTTTATCATTTCAATAAACAATTTTCCTTGATGATTTCGCAATTCGTCGAGGAGGGCAGAGATCTTTTGTGGGAGAATTTTCAAGAGATCATGCACTCGGGCACTATAGTCCTTAAAAAATAAGGAGATAAGTGTTGCCCATTCAAAGTTTCATCAACATGGTGAAACTATGATTGTGGCAATTAAGGCACTGTCTCATTTTCTTGGAGGACATAATTTTAATAAGGTGCATAAAATAATTTTTGTAAAGAAAACTATTGCGGTTAAAATTTTAGGATATGGATCAGTGAACACCATGCTCAGATCGTCTCATTTTGCAGTGTATGCTGCTTACGTTGATCTGAGTAAGCATGAAAACTATGAGCTATTGGATCATTATAAAGAGAAATGTTTGGCTGTCTCTGATGTCTAGATTATTTTTACATTCTCTTCATATCAAATTATCAATATTAGAGGATTGCATGGTTGTCTCAAATGCCAAATCGTTTCTGCAACCTCTCTTTCATGGCAGTCTAAGACTCCTACACTGATAATCTTATTCAACACAACAGAACAGCTCATAAAGTAAAAGTGATAGTGGAGTATGATAATGCTGGTCCCTCAGGCGTCATATACAGTCGTCGTCTTACCACATTCAGAGGAGTTGTAGATGTCCATGATCCGACTAGATGATTGAACGAGTGTGAACTAGGAGTAGGAAAGTGTAATCAAATCACAACATAGATAGTAGGGTTGACCACCAAAATGCTAGCCACGGATGGAAACCCTAAGAGAGTACACTATCAAGATCTTGATATTTTGGATGTTCACCCTACGAGGTAGTTGTCAAACACTCAATGAGTCGAAACACTGGCTCCTTGCATTTTTGGTTTTCCAATATCAGAGGAGTTACTAATGTTAAAAAGACCCTATAAGAATCACCACATAGGCAGCCCAAATTTACAACTCAGACAGCCAAAAGAACTAAGGTCGATTTGTTTAAATTATAAATGTCAAAATGAGGTAGAATAAAGAGTGTGAGAGAAGACATTGGAAAAATTCAAAATTAAAGAGGGCCATGGGGCAAATTTTTTATAATCACCATCGTAAATGGAAAAAAATTCATAGGAATAAGAGCCTTGATCACATTCATAGGAGGAGGGGGGGGCACGCCCCACGTCGAGGCACTAGCCACGTTCGAGGTGTGGGCCCTAGTGCTCGCCCCCACTGTTGGCTGATTCTGATGAATCTCCAAGATGCTCGGCCAGAGCTACCCAAGAGCACCTCTCACCTTAGACCGAGGAGATCTCTGAGAAAATGAGACGAACGAAGATTGGGAGCCGAGTATGAGAGCCGAGGAATACTAGTCAGTACTGTCAAGTAGAAACTGTGTAAGCCTCATGGTGAATTTCGGAAGATGGAATGACCATGTAGGAACTAGTATTTCTAGGCAAAGTAATAAATGCAAGTACATCCCTCTTAAAGAAAGTAGAGTGAGCCACTTTTTGATGGTGACCTCTAGTGGAGAGCATTATTCCACTTGTAATTTGTGTAATGTGGAAGTGCCACTAGGATGCCACCTTAGGAGCTCTCTTGCTTATTTAAGAGACTCCTTCTTTGTGAAGAGGAGCTTTTTGTGTATTGTATCAACTCTGTGCTGAAATGAGAAGAGCCTCCATGAGTTAGGTGAATCTATTGAGCTCCTTGATCATGCTTGTTTCTTGAGTGATGCATTCATGATCTTGCCCTTCCATCCTTTGTGTGTGGTTTTGGATATAGAGTGGATTAGATTTCCTGCTTTTCTAGAGTGGATAGATTTCATTTCTTGTTTGTGGATTAATGTAGGAATCAACATTCAGGTAAACTAAACAGATTGAGTTTGTGGTGTAGTTCTTGCATGTCCTCTTATGACCCTGTTCTTGATGTTCTTGGGATGTCCAAGAATCAAAAGTCTGGTTGGTTTGTTGATTCTTGGACTTCTAAAATGTTGTAGATTAGTTTCTTGTTTCTTGTTTTGTGAATTTATGCAAGTTTAGTAGTGTTTAGGATATGATTTTAGTTCATTTTTGCAGCATTAGAGTAGGATTTCAGTCACTGTTCAACAGTTTTGCATGTTGATCTGATGGTTGAACATTTTGGCATGCATGCTTGATTGAGTGTCGTATGCATGTGCTTTAGTGCAAAACTGACAAATCCGAGTGTCCTCTGACAGGCAGGACAATACTACAACGTTAATCAGTCCATTCTGTTTGGTTTGGACATTGTAATAACAAGAACACATCTAATGAATGTCCACGAAGCCTGATAACACGTAGGTGCTTATCAAAAAACAAAAAAACAGCTGTTGCCCATGTCTGCACTTCAACTCTCAACCGGAGACTTCTGTTAGATCTCGATCGAAGCAATTCAGTCAGATCTTGACCAAAGCGTCTCCAGTTCCAATTTCGATCGGGACATTCTTTTGAAATCTCAGCCGCGCCACTCCAATATGCTCTCGACCGAGGCTGACTGGGTAACTTATGTCAAATCTCAACCGGATCTCGTCCGACGCCTTCTCTGAGATCTCAACCGACGACTTCTGTCAAATCTCGATCGACAAATTCTGTCAGCATTCCAGTCAGATCTCGACCGAACACCTTACGTCAGATCTCAATCGAAAGTTTTCTTCACCATCTCAATCGGACTGGATCAAAGCCAAACAACATAACTTTCAAGATTTTTTCTAGTCATTTTCACGTTCTTTTCATTTTTTTTTTGTGTTTTTTCGTGCTTTATCTAAACTTTTTCGTGTATTATCATGTTTTTTCTAAACGTTCAAATCTCGACTGGAGACTTCTGTCATATCTCGACTAGAGACTTTGCGTCAGATCTCGACCAAAGGCTTTGAATCAGATCTCGACCGACAGGTTCTGGTTCAGATCTTGACCGAAGGGCGTGATCAGATCTCGTCCAAGGCAATTCGATCAATTCTCGACCGGATCAGCTAACTCCAATCGCGACTGGCCCGAGATCTCTGATTGCAATTTCGAATGCACCACCATCTCCCTAGAGCCTTCGAATCTGAAAAAAAATAAATAAAAGAAATGAAATAAAAAATTCGATATCATTTTTTTTTTAGTATTTCGAGATTTCTTATTGTCTTTTCGAAGTTTTTTGAGTTTCTTTCACACTGTTTTTTGAGTTTCTTTTGTGTCTTTGTATTTTTCGATATTTGTTTTGAATTATTAGAAATTTTCTTCTAAATTGTTTTTAGATTTTTTTAGATTTGTTCGAGATTTTTTCTATAGTTGTTCTAGATTTTTTCTAGTTTGTTCGTGTTTTCTGAGCTTTTTCGAGATTTTTCGAGATTGTTTCTAGAATTTTTTTGTGTTTTTTGAGATTTTTCTAGAATTTTTTGAGATTGTTCGAGTTTTTTCGAGATTGTTCAAGTTTCTAGATTTGTCGTGTTTTGTTAAGATTCTTTCGAGTCTATTCGCATTGTTTAGCCTTTTTGTGAATTTTTTAGAGTTTTAGAGTTTTTTCGAGACTCTTTTCTAGATTATTTTTGTGTGTTTTGAGATTTTCTAGACTTTTTTGAGCCTATTATCAATTTTTTAGCCTTTTCGTGAATTTTGCTAGAGTTTTCGAGTTTTTTTAAAAATCTTTTCTAGATTTTTTCTTCTTTTCGAGATTCTTCTAAATTTTTCTCATGTATTTTTCTCGATTGTTTTCGTGTTTTTCGAGTTCTTTTCTAGATTGTTTTCTAGACTGTTCTAGAATTTTTTGAGAATAGTTTCATGTTTTTTCTAGATTGTTTTTTACATTGAAAAAACTTTCGAGAATATTTGTATGTTTTTGTCTTGTTTGAGATTTTCTAGATATTTTCGAGCCTTTTCTAGATTTTTCTAGATTTTTCGAGATTTTTCGCATGATTGTTGAGTCTTTTTCGAGAATTTTTGAGTTTTTTCTAAATTATTTTTTTTCGTGTTCTTTGAGAGTTTTTTCTAGGTTTTTTGAAGTTTGTTCACAATTTTCAAGTTTTTTTTAGGTTTTTCTAAATTGTTTGTGTTTTATTCAACTTTTTTCGAGCCTATTCGAGATTTTTCTAGATTTTTCTCGTGTTGTTTGAGATTTTTCTAGAATTTTTCGAGAATTTTTCTCGATTGTTTTCGAGATTTTGCGAGATTCTTTTCTAGTTTTTTTTGAGATTTTTTGTGTTCTTTCGTGTTTTTTCGAGATGTTTTAAGATTGTTTTCTAGATTTTTCGATAATTTTTTGTGTTTTTTATAAATTGTTTTCTAGATTTTTGTAGATTTTTTGAGAATTGTTTGTGTTTTTTCGAGATTTTTGTCTAGATTTCTTCGAGCAGTTTTTGAGATTTTTTTGTAGATTTTTTCGAGAAATTTTTCGTGTCTTTTCGAGATTTTTTTGAGATATTTTTCGTGTCTTCTCGAGATTTTTTTGAGATATTTTTTGTCTCTTCTTGAGATTTTTTTTGCGTCTTTTTTCGAACACAAAAAACCTAAAAAATTCAAAAACACCAAAAAGTCCAAAACATCCAAAAAAACCCTACAAAATCCAAAAACACTAAACACCCACAAAAAAAAAAAAAAAAAAAAAAAAAAATCCAAAAACACCAGAAATCCAGACCCAACACCAAACAACACAATAGTAACCAATGGATCACTATACAGATCTTGAAATCCCAGCAAATTATCCATACGAGATTAGGTCCCCTACAGTTGAACAAATCAGACGTCATAGGTTCTACCGAATGCGGTCCCAACTCCACGAGCCATCCACAAATCCATTCACAGAAGAACAACCTGATAGAGCCGAGTCTTCACGAGCACGAGCCCATTTTTATGCTACCGAACCCTCACAACCCAAAACCCACCTTAATGGTGTTTTTGCTACTCACGGTGCTCATCATAAAAAAAGAACATCCAAGTTAGATCTACCAAAGTTTGACGGTAGTTCAGACCCTCAGAGATTCTTGCAAATCTTTGAGAATGCGTGTGACGTTTACGGCGAAACATCTCCCGACGCTATGGTCCAACTATTTTCCATGACCATGATCGCTAAAGCATGTGACTGGTTTTCTAACCTCGATCGTGAAGATAAGACAACTGGTCAATTTTGAAAGACTCCTTTATCAAGCGCTTTAAGCGCTTTGGCTTGATAGAGAGCCCTTTTGTCAAATTGAGTAACATCAAGATGGCAAAAGATGAACATGTACAAGACTATATCGAGCGTTTCAAACGTCTCAAAAGTCAAGTACAAGAACAACCCTCTGAACATATGCTGAACAGCCCTCAAAAGTCGACCTTCCAAGATGAATCAGATGCGGGCTTAAATCCAATGATGAATATATGAGCCTAAAGTTAGCTATGTCTGATGCCATCAAAGAAGAAGATGAGGGATCAGATGTTGACGAATCCAGAAAAAAGAGAGCACCACGTGCTCCTGTCCATGAGTCGAAGCCGATTGAGGACACCCGAGATCAGCTTTGGAGATCCCAGTTGGAGTTGCTTAACAAGCAACATTAGCTACAAATGGAGAAATTCACCAATGAGTTTCAAACTACCCTGAAGTCTATCCAAAGCAGTATGCCTGATCAGCCAAACCCTACATAGATACATTATAGACAAAAACCAATATGGTGCCCACACTGCCGGGCTACACATCCTGCTGATGCTTGTCCTTCATATCAACCTATCCAAGCACATATAGTCCAACAATATGAAGAACAACCGTCACAATATGGACATTCCTTAACTTATCCTGAATATCCACCTAAAAGTCCAGAACCATTAGCCATACAAGATGGCTGTGTCGTTATACAAGGGCCATTGAACAACAGATGTTTCATCTGTGGTGAAACCGGCCATTTCATGGTTGATTGCCTAGTCAAGACCAAGTATCACGCCAAGTGTCCCGACTGTGTCAGAAAACACAATTTCAAAGACTGCCCAAAACAACCCAACAAGATCCTACCTGCCCAACACGTCAGTTATGAATCACGATAGAATCCTCATGAGAACACCACACAAGCACCATAGCACCCAATCGCTCAACCCGCTGCTCACTTGAAAAGCTTCTTGCAAACTTCTACATTACCACACAATTCACCAACTCCATACTGCAAAAAGACACCAATTTGAATTGAGTCCTTGTAGGAAGAAAATGAAATCGATATTCCGTCATCTGCTACAATTCCCAACAACCAAGAGCAACCTCCATAGGGAATTGACAGTTTTTCTCACCTTCTACAACCTAAAATCTATTTGTCTTTCCACATGCTGATAAGATTTCCAATGTACTGATACACAATAAATCTAGCAATCGGAAATCCAGATCGAGATTCGGTTTTGAATCTCTGGCTCATAGATGTACTCAACACATAGTACTTCAACTATAACTACATCTTAAGCTATATCTTACAGCATCTACTATTAACGATGGTAGACTTAGTGTCAACAAACCTGCTTTGTTTTTGAAAAGGGCATATTAGAGTAAGTCTCATTACTCTACAAAACAAATGGAATATTGCAATTGTCAAGGTGAATTATCAATGTTGATGAATGCAAGCTTTATTCGACAAGTCCTATACAATCCTCACTCTCTGTACAGTTCATTTATTTCCTTGTTCCTCTTCATTCCTAGTGTGTGATTGATTTTTGCATGAGAAATATCTCCTGCACGAGAGTCCTCCATAGAGCGTTTCAAGAACACATTTCATTCACCTATTCATCTTCAGCTCACCTTGCACAGAGTTAACGATCTTTGAGCATACTGAAAATTTGCAAAGTACATATCACGTTAGAGTTGATTCCTACATCTCATTGTCATATTCATTTTTGAGTCAACTACAACAAGATTGAAACAAATCTAGTTAAAATTTGTTCAATCTTTAGTCCAGTCGCATGTTCAACGTGTCTCAACTACGTGTTTCACACGCCGATCCAATCTTGAGTATGAATAATTACCAGCAACAACTGGATATGCAAACATCCACTAGAGTAGCCACATCGCCAGTAACACCATCAACAAGATCGACAGCCAAGGTCACGAACCAAAGAGAAAAAGACAAGGTTAAACAAGCAGATGGGCAATCCAAAGCGACTCAATTAGAAGAAGTATCTTAGTCACAATGAAGATCCTTTAGAAAAGGAAAACACAAGCATTGGGAAATCAGTCTCCTTCTTCAACCAGCCTCTTGTCATACTTCTGCACCCATTCTCATGCCTATCGCCCACACCATCTACCATTGTCACTACCACCACCACCCTTCCTTCCATCTATTTGTTTATCATCAGTTCATTGTTCTTCTGAGAAATTTCTAGTTTTTGATAGTCTTACCGAAGCGGCTAAAAGATCATTGCAAGTGTCTTGCGGAGACCAACTACCACCTACATTGGTTGTTCAACCGGGAAAGATCTACAAAAGCAAGCAAAGCAGCGAGAAGAAATAAAGAGGAAGATCCAAGAAGCTGAGGAGGAAAGGACAAACTTAAGCAACAGCTGTGTCAGATCGATCTTGATCAAAAGAAACTCTTTGAAGCAATGACAATTTAATCCCCTCTCATGAGTAGGAGAAGATCTAAATGAATAGTAATGGTAGTGCAATTTCTATTTAAGCATTCGATGAAGGAAGCATTTGAGACTTCTTTGAACATAGGAAAAGTGATTATACTTATAGTGGTTGGAATATACCATTATGGGCTAGAAGTCTAGGTGAATATTTTCATTTTTCACATAGTGTCCTCATAATCAGGAGAAGTCATTGGAACACACAAAATTCATGGCTTCACACAATTAGAGGCGTCTAAGAAACAAGATGTGTTGATAGATAGACACTGTCATTATTTATTTGTATCGTGATATAAAATTTGTCATGGATCTACTTGGGTGAATACATTTTCTTTGAAATGAAATTTATGTGTGTTTTTTTTATTGGAGCGAGATGAGATAGGCCAAGTAATTTATCAACCTTGATCTTGATGGATTTTAGTTGTGATTGTTGATGTGCTTAAGACTTTTGAGAAGCATTGAAACAACCATGTTCAGAGACAAATATTGGGAAACAACTTTAGATATGTTGAAGTATGAACTTAAACCCCTGAATCTACAAATCGGCAAACAAGAAAGAATGACGTGACCCACAATCTACAGGCATATGGAAGGAAGTACCGCCTCTTGGGACCATTGCTTAATGAGGAAGGAAGTACCTAAGAAGACTCCATACAGGACCTTTTGGGAATAAAGCCAAAAGGGCAATTTCTGCACTTAGGCACAATGTCAGCCGCCAAGAGATGGTGATAGCCGCCCAGCGACAATGAGACAACCATATTAAGTTAAGGTTCTTGATCACAAGAATGACATAAGAGAAGGTTGACACACTATATAGTGTGGACTAGAGCTAACAAAAAAAGAGAAGGAGAGAAAAGCATCGAGAAAAAGAGAGAGAATTGGAAGGAATCAGAGACGGATGTGTCTATCAGAATTTCGATACATATTGAAAATATAGAACAACTAAATACTATTCTTCAATCGCTCTTTTGTCCATCGAACTTGCTTGTGATTCTGATCTTGTGTGTGTGATTCACATTTAACTAGATTATGGTTTCCTCAAAACGTGATTTTCCTTCAAGATGGTTCACATAAAGATGCAGTTTAGAGCCACGTGAACAAATAACAATCAGATTTTCAAAGCTCTCACATGAAGTGTGAAAGATTCCACATTAGAGGAGGTTTGAGCTCCAAAAAGACCCTTTAAGAATTTGTGCAAGATGTAGTTTATATTATCAAAATATTATAACACTAATACTTTTGACTTGCCATAGCTTTTTAATCATAGCTCAGAAGTATGTCATGTAACATATCATTCGAAAGCCTTGTCGGCGCTTTCCAATGCACCAAACTCCGCTAAATTCGGACTTACCACTAAAAAGTTATGCCATTTTTAGTGTGGAATCAAAATGTGGACAAAAAAAGTTATGCTACGTAGATTTCAAATTTGAGTGTTTTGATTGGTTCATGTGTAAGAAAAAATTGAGAAAAAATATAAAAAGAATCTTTACAAAGGGTCTTTTTGGGATTCAGAACTCCTCTAATGCTAGTTTCATCATATTTTGCCATATTTCCATATTTGGCATATTGAGGCCAAAACTTGTTTTAGACTTACAGATTGACTTTTCAAAGTTCATTAGTCTAAACACTTTTTGAAAGTGTGGGAAAGTTAGAATGCAAGTTTGAGTAGATTCAAATTTGAATAGTAGGGTACATTGAATCTAGACCCAAAAATAGTAGGATTAGCATTTTGGTGGGAAAGCTAAGTGGCCAAATAGGGTCTAGACCTCTTATAAAAGGATGTAACTCATGGAGAGAGTTATCTTCTCTCTTCTCCATGCGTATACATGGTTCTCTTGGGTTCTACTATCCATTGGTGCACTATCTTGGTGATTGCTTGCAATTCTATGTGTAGAATGATCATTTATTGTTATTTTTAGATCCACACGTGTGAAATACAGTAGCTTGCTGGTTTTTAACGGAAATCAATAGTACTTTATCATTTCATTCAAGTTTGATCAAGTTCTATTAGTGTTTGCATCTCATTTTGTGTGTAGATGCTGATTTTTCTACATTGGTGAGATTGGTAGTGTATTTCTCTTTCTAACCAAAGATCATTTAAGTAGATTGGATCTTAAGGATCTGAAATCTTTCACATGGTATCAGAGCTTGTGTTTCAAGTTATGAAGGAGGAAATCAGATCTATCAATGATTTGGTGAAGATATCAAGTCTAGAGCATGCTAGAGAGGATTCTACACCAAAATCGAGTTTTTTTGCTTTTGTAGATTGGATCTTTTGTAGATCAAAACCCTATATAGGTTTATAAACTTGATCAATTCCAATTTTTGAATTCACATACTAGATTTGGCCGATTTTTGCTAAATAGATTGCATATCAAATTTTCAGCATTTGCATGTAGATTTGGAATAGTCAATTTGTTGTGATTTTGTCAAAACCCTAATTTTGATTGGATCTCTAAATAGTGAGGTTGATAAATTTCATTTGAGTGTGTTTCAATCTTAGGAAGTGGCAAAAGTCATTAGACTGAGCATAGATCATAGGTTGATCAAGATTCCATGATTCTCTGTGTTGATTTGCTTGGTATAAGTGCTAGAAGAGAATTCTTTGAGATAGTTTCAAATCTTGGTGATTTCTTTTGAAAGAATTTGTTGTTATTCAAAGGAGTGCTTTGTGCATTGAAATAGGTTGAAAGAGAAGATCAAGTCATTGCTACATGGCAACCTCAATTGGAGTCATGTTGGAAGCCAATGATAGGCTTACCTCGAGTAATCGTATTCATTATGGAAAGTGAAGATGGAGTCACTTCTTGAGATGAATGATGTTTTGGATATTGTTGTAGGTTTGGAGGAGAGACCAGCAACACAACAAGATCAAATGAGGTATGACAAGAGGGCCAAGAAGGCTCTACACATGATAAAGATGAATGTTACCAATGACCTCTCAAGGAAGTTGTTAAGTGCACATCATCTTTGGAAGCTTGGAATTCATTGAAGAAGATTTATGAGTCCAAGTCTACTTCTAGAGTGTTGACTCTAAGAAGGCAAATCTTTTTTTGTTTTCAAAAGAATGAAGAAAGTCCAACTACTTTTGTTTTGAGAATGAAAGCATTGAATGATGAGTTGGCTTGCATTGATGAAAGCATTAAGGAAGGAGAGCTTATTCATATAATTCTTAATGACTTGTTGGATGCTCATGCTAACATTGTTCAAAGTATTGCTATTCAAAAGACTTTGCCAAGTTTGATGGATCTTCAAGAGGTCTTGATCAATGAGGAATATAGGCTTCAAACAAGAAATGGATCTACATCTACACTTCAAGAGGATGCTATGTTCACAAAGGGCAAATTCAAGGGCAAAACCAGAAGTAAGTATTCTAAAGGGCAAGAACAAGTGGATGCTTCTTTAAGTGCCACAAATAAGGATCGCAAGTGCTTCTATTGTAGCATCAAAGGAAACTTTGCAAGTGAGTGCTACAAGAAGAAGAGAGATCAAGAAGACAAGCAAGGTAATCTTACTCTTGATGAGGATGGTTTGGATGTTCAAGATGCAAATGATGATGCTTTTGTGATGTCTTCACGTATGCTTGCTAATGATGGAGATCTAGATCCTTGGTGGATTGATAGTGGAGCAAGTTCACACATGACCTTTCACAAAGAGTACTTCACTTCTTTGTTGGCATATGGAAATGACAAGAGGGTGCTCTACACGACCAATGTTGGTGAGTTTGCAATCAAAGGGATTGGCACAATTTCTATTTCTCTCTCTACAAATAGGAATATTCATTTGGAGGATGTCTTGTCTATTCCATCTAGTACCAAGAATCTGCTTAGTGTGAGCCAAATGCTAAGTAAAGGCCTCAAGGTGGAGTTTGGTGGAGATGCTTGTTTGATCAAAAGGAAGGATGTCTTGGTTGGAAAAGGTAAAAGGCTAGGGAAGTTGTTCAAACTAGATGCTTGTGTTATTGCTAGCCAAGTTGGATGTGTTGCAAGGGAGCAAATTCCTATTCAAGAGGTTTGGCACAAAAGGATGGGACACCTCAACTTTAGGTCATTGGAGGTAATGGCAAGGAAGAAGGTTGTGATTGGTCTTCCAAGTACTTTAAGTGATATCAAGCATGTTTGTGAGTCTTGTGCTTTGTCTAAGTCACATAGACTACCTTATACTAGATCTATTTCTAGATCTACAAAGCCTTTTCAGCTTGTACATTCGGATATTCATGGATTTACTACAATTAGCAATAGTGGAGCTAAGATGTATGTAACATTCATTGATGATTTTAGAATATTTTGTTGAATCTATTTACTAAAGAGCAAGGATGAAGTGTATGATGTCTTTATCAAGTTCAAGAATGCAAGGGATAACCAATTTTTTACAAAGATCAAGTGCTTGAGGAGTGACAATGGTGATGAGTACATATCTACAAAGTTCAAGGCCTTTTGTGATGAGCATGGGATCAAGAGGGATTATACAACATCAAGGGCCCCACAACAAAATGGAGTGGCTGAAAGGAAAAATAGGACTTTATTTGAAAGTGCTAAAGCTATGAAGTGATAATCTTGACAAACCATTTTGGGATCAAGCTTTGTTGTGTGCCAATTTCTTGTGAAATAGGTGGCCGAGTGCTATTTTGGATGGAAGGACACCTTTTGAGATGCTATTCAAGAGGAGGTCGAGTGTCAACCTTTGGATGCACATGCTATGTCAACATTACTCTTGATGATAGGACCAAGGAGGATCCATCTTCTTGGAAGAGGTATATTTGTTGGATATAGTGAGGTGAGTAAAGCCTACAAGGTTTTCATTCCTTCTACTAACAAAGTGATTGTTGGTAGAGATGTCATTTTTGATGAGGGGAACATTCCAAAAGTGTCTTCAAGCATGATTTATGGTAGTGTGGATGGATCTAACATTCTTAATGTTGATGAGAAGGATCCTACTTTGGATGGTGATGATGATGGACCTTCATCAAGTCAAAAGCCAAGGAGAACATCAAGAGAAAGACAAGTATCTTCAAGGCTCACACATGATCAAAAAGATAAGCAAGTAGTTTTTGGAAATTATGTTGCTTTCCTAAACTCTTTGGATGAGCCTACAAGTGTAGATCAAGCAAGGAAAGAAGAGGAGTGGATCCAAGCAATGGATCTTGAGTATCAAGTTCTTATAAAGAGTGGAACATCTTTTGGAGGATCTTCTTGTGTACATGGAGCTATGCAAGTGGATGGATGTTATCTTGCTGTAAAATCAGGTAATGGATCTGGAAAACAAATTTTGCTCAATGACTTTGATGTTCAATTTGAAGATCAAGAGGTTGATCTCAAAGCGTTTCAACTAGTCAAAAGGGAAGTTGGCAATTTGGAGCTAGTCAAGAGCATCAAAGGAGAGGTAATTGGCAAATATGTTATGGATCTATTTTTTCAGCTTATTGAAGACTCAAGTAAGGTCAAAGGAGCAGCAAGAAAGTGTTGTTCAAGTCTACTTTACTTGTTCTATCTCATGTTTGAGCATTTTCATGTGGATGTGTGCAAATTGTCAAGATATGGTAAAACTAGCTACATTGGTGAGCGGAGGTTCATTATGTCACTCATTCATGGTCAAGTCATCAAGGCTTGATGGCATCTTATGGCAAGATGGAGATGGAGGCTCATTCATGGAGTATCATGGTGGATACATTGCAACAAAGGACAAAGGAGGAGGAGACATGCAAGCAAAAGTTGATAACTCACATTTTTGTTTGTTTTCTGTATTTTTCTAGAGAGTTCAGAGTTGGAAGCATGGTGGAATCATTTTATTTACATTCTATTTAATTCTTCATGTTCTAGTTACATCTTGATATGTAAAATTGATGTAAGAGATAGTGAAGCATCCCAAGTGGACACTATTCTCTATATCAATTATGGTTGTTTCTATTTTGAGCATTACATGATCATTGAAAGGAGATATATTCTTAGGAATAAGATCATTCTTATGATGGATCAAAGTTCTATTGTCAAAAACTATGCTAGGAGCAAGCATATTGAGGTGCAACATTTTGTGAGGGAGCAAGTCATTGCAAAGGAGGTGGAGCTTCAACATGTGTCTTCAAGGGAATGTTTAGCTGATATCTTCACCAAAGCATTGGGAAAGAACTTGTTAATGAAGCATAGGACTTCACTTGGAGTATTATCAAAGTCTATGCTAAAACTAGTTGAAGAGGGAGTGTGAAAGATTCAACTAGTTTCATCATATTATATTTCCATATTTGGCATATTGAGGCCAAAACTTGTTTTAGACTTAGAGATTGACTTTTCAAAGTTCATTAGTCTAAATGTCACTTGAATAAACACTTTTTGAAAGTGTGGGAAAGTTAGAATGTGAGTTTGAGTAGATTCAAATTTGAATAGTTGGGTACATTGAATCTAGACCCAAAAATAGTAGGGTTAGCATTTTGGTGGGAAAGCCAAGTGGCCAAATAGGGTTTGGACCTGTTATAAAAGGATGTAACTCGTGGAGAGAGGTATCTTCTCTCTTCTCTATCTCATTTCATGCATATACATGGTTCTCTTGGGTTCTACTATCCATTGGTGCACTATCTTGGTGATTGCTTGCAATTCTATGTGTAGAATGATCATTTATTGTTATTTTCGGATCCACACATGTGAAATACAGTAGCTTGCTGGTTTTTAATGGAAAGCAACAATACTTTATCATTTCATTCAAGTTTGATCAAGTTTTATTAGTGTTTGCATCTCATTTTGTGTGTAGATGCTGATTTTTCTACATTGGTGATATTGGTAGTGTATTTCTCTTTCTAACCATAGATCATTTAAATAGATTGGATATTAAGGATCTAAGATCTTTGACATGAAGTGTGATGCACTTCATGAGACTTGCAATAAATCATGTTCGAAACTCATCCTTTTATGATCAATAATTGTGTGAATACTCCATACAATGGGAGTGTTAATATAGGTAATGTCTCCATTCACACCCAAATATTGGAATAACAAATAATATTTTAGCATCTTGTTCAATTGCTAATGGAAGTTAAACTAGAATTAATTATTGTGGTTGAAGAGACAAAATGTTCCACGTGAGCGTCGTTTCTCTCTACACGAATGGCAAGCTCGACCTTGTTCGATATACAAAAAATTATACTTTGATATAGATGTAGGTATGGTCTCTCTCTCTCTCTCTCTCTCTCTCTCTCTCTCTCTCTCTCTCTCTCTCTCTCTCTCTCTCTCTCTCTCTCTCTCTCTCTCTCTCTCTCTCTCTCTCTCTCTCTCTCTCTCTCTCTCTCTCTCTCTCTCTCTCTCTCTCTCTCTCTCCATCACCTTCCCGCGTGATCCTTGGATTGAAATGAAATTGTTAAATTCATTAAAAACCAGTGGATGCAAACTATCTAAAGTTCGAAGCATTCAAAATCATACCATCAACCTGAACCACATACCACTGACATAATTTTTAAAAAAACACGAACCAAGATCCAAAGAAACCAGCTGAACAAGTGATACAATATGTAAGCTGCACTAACCTCAATGTACAATCATTTCAATGATAGAGTTTCAAAAAAAATATAATCCAACAATTTTATTTATGATTGAAACTGAATTATGATCCACATAAGTAATTAATGTATATAGACTATCTATATTACTTCAGACTTTGTGCTACATCGTGTGCACGAGTGTTATTAGCTTACGAAGATCATGCTAGGAATATCATGTTGCGAACTATGTTATGTTGATCAGAGATCTGAGACGCTGCACATCCACAACACTCAGCTGTCGTGCCTTCTCCAACATGGTGCCATCGATAGGTGGATTGGAGGCAAAGAGTGCCTCCTTTAGCTTCATTTCCATTAGCAAAACTAGCCAAGAATGTTAGTACAACTCCAACATCAAAATGATGCACACCAATGTGGCTGGTTTGACCATCTTCTTGACAATTTGCACACATTCACATAAAATTGCTCAAACATGAGATAGAACAAGTAAAATAAACTTGAAACAATACTTCCTTGCTACTTCTTTGACCTTACTTGACTCTTCAATAACCTGCAAAACCAGATCCATAACATCTTTTCCAATTGACTCTCCTTTGATGCTCTTGACTAGCTCCAAATTGCCACATAGCCTTATGTGTTGTTGAAGCCCTTTGAGATCAATCTCTTGATCTTCCACTTGACCATAAAAGCCATTGACTAGGACCTCTTTTACAGATCCATTATTTGCATCCATTCCATTGAAGTCACCATCCACATGCATAGCATCATCTACACAAGACCACCAAAATATGTGAGAAATACAAAATGAGTCATTTCCACTTTCTTACCTTTCTCACCATATGTGAGCCTTGAAGGTGTTTGTCTTTCCCTTGATGTTCTCCTTGGATTTTGATTTGATGAAGCTCAAATCATACATAATTCAATAGAAGACTAAATAGTTGTGAAACTAAAACCTTGTAGATCACTACAACAAGCATTTTCAACAATAACCAATTCTATGTCAACCTATTCATTCACTTGAAATTTTATGGATATGTACAACCTGGGCATCAATCATTAGAATAGAACTGGATGCTGCTTTCACTTGGAACCATGTAACTATATCGTAGACCATCCTGCAAAAGCCACTTTGAATTAGGAGAAAGGGTCATTGATTTCATGAGATGTGAGAGAGGAATACAAGACTTGCCTATCAAAATTTTGGTGGGTTGATGTCATTGAGTTGAGTCTCAAGCAAACCCATCTACGAGATCCCTCATTACTGACGCATGTGATCAAAAGTCCCAAGCTCCAATGCTCACTGTAATTGAAATACATAGTGCATGTTCAGGGTCTAGGAACTAGGTTTTGGGGTTTAGAAAGTGATGACCTCCTAATGCTAGACATTACTTACTTCGAGCAATATGGAAGGATTACGATCCTTTTCTTTAAAATGTCCTTAGCAATATACTTCTTGGCTCGATCGTAATTCCTTGCCTCCACGAAGTTGGAGAAAAAGTTGGACATCACACAAACTGCATCGTTGCAACTATCCAAAATTGTGTACTGCCAATAACTCAATCCAGCCTGAATTGGTGTGTCTAAAATTCGAGCTGTCTTGTTTTTCAATGCCACACAACAATGTTCAAAGAAGTCTATTTTGTATGGGTTGTTTGTCGAGAGCTTCTATTTGCTGGAAAATGTCATTTTCATGTTTGCAACACTCTAACTGGGACATTGGCTTTGGACCATGACTTGATTGTGCAAATGAACTCATCAGGAAAATTTCCAAGTCACAATCTTGGGTGGAATTTTCAGTTTTTATTGTTTCCACATCAATATGATCATCTCTATTATTCCTCTGGTTGTGTCTTTGTTGTCTCTCCACATATTTCCTTCACCTCCATAGGGGTGCATGCCCTCTTGCTCTTTTCTATCTCCCTTGTCATAATCGCACTACAATTTTTGCATGTGATGTTGTCCAAGCCCCGGACAAAAAGGTTATCCACTTGACAATTCTCACAAACAATTCTTTGTAACTTTGGGATGCGTATGCGTGTTCGCTTTTTGGCTACCACTTGCTTGAATTTTGAAAAGTTTAGTGGTCTTTTAGAATGTGGGGTGTGGAGTTTTCTTAAATTAGTGATGTCTTTTTTGGTGGACATTATTTTCGCACCGTGTCCCAGACGTGTTCTAGTCACATTGAATTGAAGAGGGAGAATAGTTCCCCTATTCGGCATGGATGTGGTTGCTGGTGTTGAGATTGTCCCAAACACATTGTGTACATCTTGTAAAGCGTATGTTTCTTATTCAGGCATCAAATAAGTGGTGTATGACTCAATAAAAATATTATTAATGCATTATCTACATAGAGTCCAATAATTACGAACGAACACGAAATAGAACCAAAGAAAACAAAACAACCAACATGATCGATCGATCGATCGATCGATCGCAGGGAGTCAAAGACAATGCGCGATAGAGAGAAGAGAGAGAGAGAGAGAGAGTAGGCGCGATATATGGCAAAGGGTCAGGTGGTAAAAGGCACACCCGAATGGGCAGACATACTTAAATGGTGAGAGAGACATAGCGACATAGTGAGACAGACAGATAGAAAAATGCCACATCATTTTTAAAAAAAATTGATGATGTGGATTTTTTACTTTTTATATTTTAAATGATAACGTGAAAGTTTCTCCTTCCAAAGAACTTTAAAATGAGTATTAGATCGCCTAATAAAGACACCGACGTTGGTCTAGGGGTACCAACCTCACCAAGCAAAGACACATTAGCACTCACGAAGATTTTGGTATCTCCTCTGATTAAGAAATAAGGTGATTAAAGAGGCCCTTTCCACGGAGGACATGTGTGTTTTTTAGGGAATCAAAATGAAGAGTAGAGATAAGAAACAGAATGCGACCCATTTAAGCAAAGAAAAATAGAATCATTAGTCTAGACTTCAAAACTTCAAAGAGTGTCAATATGAAGTTTCTTTTTGTTCTATTTCTGTTGCCACAAGGTGCCACACACAAGCTTTTGCATGTCAATGTGGCTTGTAAAAGCTGGTGCATACAGTGCCACAAAGTGTTCTCACGTACTAAACTTACAGTTATCTATAAATGGAGAGACTTGAGATTCTTGTGTTTCATATCTTCGGCATTGGTTGTAGCTTGTAAAATTCTGTGAAAAATACAGATCCTAAGTGGATCTAAACTCCAAGATCATTGGCTTGAATGCTTGCACTCCAAACTACATAAGCTAGGAATTGGCAACACATTCTATGCTACCTAGAATGCAAAGAACTTGATCAAAAAGCATTTATCACAAATGGAAACTTCCATAAACATCAAGTGCGGCCCAAAATAGCATTATACAGTCCATAATACATCAGCCTACCACTTTTGGAAAGCACCTAAGATCATACACAATAGCTTGAAGACAATACACACAACAATGCTCTCAATGGAGGAAGAAACAATGACAATGATCTATTGATCTCAATGAAGCATACAAAAGGTTTCTCCAACCTGTTCTCCACGACTTCCCTACTATTTATGGATGAGGAAGATGACTCTCTCTCCTCTCTCTAGAAGGTACTTGACCCTAGATATTCCCTATATAGGAAAAATAGCTAAAAATGGCTTATATGACCAAAATACATCAAAATGGTCTCATTTTGAAGGGTATGAAGTTTGACACTTCATCATACTGAAAAAATACAGTAAATAAAAACATTGTGGCCTGGTTCACACGTGTGAAACTCCAGAACCAAAACTATTTACAATTTTAGCCAATTTAGGCCTCAAACTAGCTAGGAAATGTTGACAATTTTCACACTCCCTCTTCAACATTGGATGCTAGTTTCAACATAGTCTTTGAGCACATTCCAAGATTAGATCTATGCATTAAATATAGGTCCTTTCCCAATGGTTTGGTGAAGATATCAGCCACACACTCCTTTGAAGAGACATGTTGAAGCTCCACCTCTTTGGCAATGACTTGATCTCTCACAAAATGGTGAGCAATCTCAATGTGCTTGCTCCTTGCATGAAAAACAGGATTGCTTGCCAAGCTTTGGGCTGAAAGGTTATCACAAAGTATGATTGGAGTCTTCTCTGGTTCCAGCAAGTGAAGATCCAATAACATCCTCTTGATCCAAAGAATCTCCTTGGTGCATGTTGTTAATGCCTTGTACTCGGCTTCGGTGGAAGATAGAGAGATAGTTGGTTGCTTCTTTGATAGCCATGAGACCACTCCATCTCCAAGATAGATTGCAAAGGCACTTGTTGACTTCCTATCCATTTGATCACCTGCAAAATCTGAATCTGAAAATCCACAAAGGTTAGGTGTAGTACCTCCATACAAGATGCCAAAATCTCTAGATCCCGAGATGTATCTAAGTACTCTCTTTCCTAGCTTCCAATGAGCCTCACTAGGATCTTGCATAAATTGACTTAGTTTACCAACCACAAAGCTTAGATCAGGTCTTGTGATGGTTAACCATATAAGAGATCCTATTAGCTTTCTATAGAGAGTAATGTCCTTGAAGGATCTTTCATTACTTCTTGTAGTTAGCTTTACATTTGATTCCATAGGAGTAGAAACAACTTTACAATCTTCCATATGAAACCTTTTTAGAATAGAGTTAACATACTTTTCTTGACATATGAATGTAGATTTAGAAGTTATAATAATCTCTATTCCTAAGATATAATGAAGTTTACCAAGATCTTGAATTTCAAACTCTCTTTTGAGTGCCATCTTGATTTCATCTATATCTAGATTGTTACCACCACTTAAGATAATGTCATCAACATAGATCAAAAGTAAAGTGATATCATTTTCATTCAATCTAAAGTAGAGAGAATGATCATACTCACTCATAACAAAGTTTTGAGAAAGTAAGAAGGAATTGAGCTTAGCATACCAACTCCTTGGTGCTTGCTTTAGCCCATACAAACTCTTTTGGAGATAGCACACATGATTAGGCTCATCATGTGAAACATAGCCCTCGGGTTGCTCCATGTAAATATCTTCTTCAAGATCACCATTCAAGAAGGCATTAGTAACATCCATTTGCCACATATCCCAATCATAAAGAGTTGCAAGAGAGATTAGGATTCGAATAGTTACCATCTTTGCCACGGGTGAAAAGGTCTCATCATAGTCAATACCATATTCTTGAGCATACCCCTTTGCCACCAACCTTGCCTTGTACTTGTTGATTGATCCATCTTGATTTGTCTTGATCTTGAAGATCCACTTACAACCAATTGCCTTCTTGTCCTTTGGAAGCTTTACCAACCTCCATGTGTTGCTTTTGATGAGTGCTTGATGCTCATGATCCATGGCTTGGATCCATTCCTTCTTTTGAATTGCTTCACCTACACAAGTTGGTTCATCAAAAGAGGTAAGAAAAGCAAAGTTAGAGTTGTCCACCACTTGCTTTCCTTTTTCATCATAGGTTAGCCTTGATGGCTTAGCCCTTTGCCTTTGAGTCTTCCTTGAAGTTTGCTTTGGAGTGGCATCTCCATCTTCATCCAAGACATCTTGCACATCATGATGATTAGTAGGCACATCAACATCAACATCAACAACATTGGAAACATTCTCTTCATGAAAGATGACATCCCTACTTATGACAACTTTCTTTGTAGAAGGAATGTACACTTTGTAAGCCTTGCTTACTTCACTATAGCCAACAAACACACCCTTCTTTGATGAAGGATCTTCTTTAGTTCTATCATCAAGTGTGATATTGACAAAACATGTACATCCAAAGATCCTACAATGCTTGACACTCGGCCTTCTACCATAAAGAACCTCATGAGGAGTTTTACCATCCAAGGAAGCACTTGTCCATCTATTACATAGATAGTTAGCACATGCTAAAGCTTCCCCCCAAAAAGACTTAGCAAGATTAGCATGTAGTCTCATTGCCTTGGCACATTCACAAAGGGTTCTATTCTTCCTCTCGGCCACTCCATTCTGTTGTGGAGTCCTAGGACTAGACATCTCCCTCTTAATCCCATGTGCTATACAAAAGTCTTTGAACCTATTTGAGGTGTATTCCCCTCCATTATCAGATCTTAAGCATTTGATCTTTGTATTGAATTGGTTTTCCATTTCATTCTTGAACTTGACAAATGCAGCAAACACTTCATCCTTACTTTTAAGAAGATAGATCCAAGTATACCTACTAAAGTCATCAATGAAAGTTGCATACATCTTTGCCCCACCATTGCTAGTTGTACTAGAAGAATGAATATCAGAATGCACAAGTTGAAAAGCTTCTTTAGATCTAGAAGTAGATCTAGAATAAGCAAGTCTATGAGATTTGGACAAGGCACAATGTTCACAAACACTATTGTTTGCAACAAGACTTTTAGGGAGACCAAGAACAAGCTCTTTCTTTGCCATTACCTCCAAAGATTTGAAGTTGGGATGGCCCAACCTCTTGTGCCAAACTTCTTGGTTTGTCAATTGCTCCCTAGCCATACATCCTTCATGATTAGAGATCACACATGCATCAAGCTTGAAAAGTTTACCATGCCTCCTACCTTGAGCAATCAAGGATCCACATTTACTTATCAAACATGCATCTCCAATGAACTCCACATCAAGTCCTTTGTCAATCATTTGACTTACACTAAGCAAATTCTTAGTGATTGAAGGAATGTACAAAACATTTTCAAGATTTGCTTTCCTATTTGTTGAAAGGGAAATAGGAATAGTGCCTATGCCTTTGATGTCACATTGACCATCATTTGCAGTGTAGATGATGTTACCTTCTCCCTCATAAGACAATAAGGATGTAAAGTATTCCTTATGTCTTGTCATGTGAGATGAGGCTCCACTATCAATCCACCAAGGATCATTATCATCTATGTTGGCTAACAAACTTGAAGTCATAACAAGTGATTCACATGTGTTATGTTCTTCCTCATCTATTGTAAGATTTCCTTGCCTCTCTCCTTGCTCTCTTTTCTTCTTATAACATTCATTTGCAAAATGACCTTTTATCCCACAATAAAAGCACTTGAACTTTGACTTATTGTTCTTAGTAGAAGAGGAAGAGGAAGAGTGATCATCATGATCAAAGTTACCACCTTTGGACCATTTCCCTTTGCCTTTACCTTTGCCCTTGAATTTGCCTTTTGTGAAGAAAGCCTCTTCACCTCCACCTTGCAAGGATGCACCATCAAGCTTTGATTGCAACCTATGTTCTTCAGCCAATAAGATTTCTTGCAAGTCAACCACACTTGGCAAGACTCTTTGAATGGCAAAACTTTGCACAAGGTTAGCATGTTCATTTAGCAAACCATTCAACATAACTTGGACTATTTCACCATCTTTTATGTTCTCATCAATGCATGCTAAATCATCACTTAGGGACTTAACTCTCAAGATAAATGCATGAGCACTTTCACCCTCTCTTTGCCTACTAGAAAATATTTGTCTCCTTAGGGTCAATACCCTAGATGTGGACTTTGATTCAAAGAGCTTCTTTAAGGCATTCCATGCCTCACTTGCACTTTGACACTTTCCAACTTCCTTGAGAAGTTCATTTGTAACATTCATTTTAATGATATGAAGAGCCCTTTTGGCCTTCTTATCAAAGCTTTGTTGCTCTTGAAGTGTGAGAGGTCTCTCTTCAATTTCTGCAACTATGTCCATGAGTTCATTCAACTCAAGTAAGGACTCCATCCTCACTTTCCAAGTAGAGTAGTTTGATGAACTCAACCTTTCACTAGACTCTAGCATGATCCCACCATTGGAAGCCATGATTCTAATGTTTCTTCAACTTTTAGGTTCTGTCCTAAAGCACTTAGCACTCACTTTTCTCTCAACAAATGATAGATAAAGAGATCTATGAAGATTTAGGACCCTAAAACACTTCTATCTTGAACCTAGATGGTTTCCAAGCATAGAAAGGAAGATTGAAACACATGCAACACTTTGCACACACTAAGAATGGATTACAAAATCAAACCAACCTGAACACACTCTTGCTTAAGCTCTCAAACTTTCCAGCAAGTGACCAAATCAAGTTATGGTGTGAAGAGTTACTTGCATTCTTAGAAAATACCCAAAACTAGGATGCCAAGATTACCTAGTAATGAACAAACTTGATCAACATATGATCAACACACTAAGATATTGATTCAACCTGTAAAACCACATGTAAACCACACTTCTAAAAGTTTATAAACTCCAGCAAGTGATAAATACAAGATTTAGAGGTGAATGAATGAGCACACTTAGTGAATCACAAGACTAGCTTCACTATCTTGTCAAATCTTGGTGTTTAGATGTAGATCTAAGATCACTTCACATGAGAATGTTCCTCAACCTGTTAAGAACCTGAAAACACACTTGCATAATGGTTAACACCTTCCAGCAAATGCTCCAATCAAATTACATAAGGAGAGTTACTTACATGCTCAACAAAGTACACCAAAAATTATGCCAAAATTGATGACAATCTTTACAATATGCTCTTCACAATGGAGCTTACAATATGTTCACCCAAAAAAGGGGATCTTTCATCCAAATGGGAGCTTTGCTCAGCCTTTAGGAGAATTACAACTCACTCAAAAGAGCATTTGTCATCCACTTAAGGAGAAGTTTCATCCACTTAAGGAGAATGTTCATCCAAGAATGGAGATTGTCAACAATAGGATTGAAAAGAACATTGTTAGTATTGAATATGCACAAGCCTCACAATCACAAATGATTAGGTGTTATGATCTGATCCAAAATAGTTTCTTTTCAGCCTCTGATCTTCAATAGACCTGAAATATGCTTTTGATCCACAAGTTCAACTCACAAAACAAAGGTTAGTAAGATTTGATCAACAAAGCAATGCAAAATCATGCTAGAACTTGATCAAACATCCAAATATCACCAAAAATGGAATACTTACTGTAAATAGAAGCCAACCAGCTCTGATACCATGTGAAAAATACAGATCCTAAGTGGATCTAAACTCCAAGATCATTGGCTTGAATGCTTGCACTCCAAACTACATAAGCTAGGAATTGGCAACACATTCTATGCTACCTAGAATGCAAAGAACTTGATCAAAAAGCATTTATCACAAATGGAAACTTCCATAAACATCAAGTGCGGCCCAAAATAGCATTATACAGTCCATAATACATCAGCCTACCACTTTTGGAAAGCACCTAAGATCATACACAATAGCTTGAAGACAATACACACAACAATGCTCTCAATGGAGGAAGAAACAATGACAATGATCTATTGATCTCAATGAAGCATACAAAAGGTTTCTCCAACCTGTTCTCCACGACTTCCCTACTATTTATGGATGAGGAAGATGACTCTCTCTCCTCTCTCTAGAAGGTACTTGACCCTAGATATTCCCTATATAGGAAAAATAGCTAAAAATGGCTTATATGACCAAAATACATCAAAATGGTCTCATTTTGAAGGGTATGAAGTTTGACACTTCATCATACTGAAAAAATACAGTAAATAAAAACATTGTGGCCTGGTTCACACGTGTGAAACTCCAGAACCAAAACTATTTACAATTTTAGCCAATTTAGGCCTCAAACTAGCTAGGAAATGTTGACAATTTTCACAAATTCCACTCCAAAAAGGTGCTCGTTAGAAGGGTCATGTCTGTGTTAAGCAAGTATATGCAAACAAAATAGATCCTAGTATGCTTTCCTCGTTTAATGTTTGGTAGGTTTAATTTCCAATGACTTGTTGTTGTATTAAATCTATTAAAGAGATTATTTACAAATATGGCTTCTAATATTTCAGACTTGTAAATCGATGTGTATTTTTATTTTATTTGATATATGTCACTTTGTAATTTCTGGTTATCGAAATATATTGGACAAAACAGGTAGCTAATTTTACCATTTTGATGTTGTATAGTTAAAATGTCATATAGTTGGAATAATAAGAGTTGATTTTGTTATGTCCATGACCAGTAAGTAGAATTCAGTATACTCCTAGTCTTGGATACATGGTACTCTAGTAAATCAAGCTGTTAGTTATGCCATGTCAGCAAACGAAAATGGAATCACTAATCTAGACTTCAAAACTTCAAAGAGTGTTGATTTGGAGTTTCTTTTTGTTCTATTTCTATTGCCACAAAGTGCCACACACATGCTTTTGCATGTCAATGTGGCTTGTAGATGCTGGTGCATGCAACCGGACTTCCCGAACCAGACTTCCCAAACTCGTGAGGTGCCGTAACCATTCCGCTTATTAGAATATTGCGTGATCTTCTAGTTGATATATATGTAAATGAGCGATTGAGGAAGACAGGGATGTATGTATAGGATGTGTAGATGCATGTGGATACTCTAGTCGAGATAAAACGACTAGAACGGATCTTCTAGTAGCTGACTCCTCAGAGTTAGTGATTATATATAGAGAGAACATTAGCAATTGATTTGAACCTGTAAGTAGGATCACACATTTATCAGCGCAATTGTATTGCGGTCTGATTGTTGTTTTACAACATTATTATATGGATTCGCTATTGTTCTATATCTTTGCATTCTTGTTGAATGAAATTAATTCTCACTCCTCTTAAGCAAACATCATTGTAAAGAGAAATGTATGGCTGTCTTTGATGCCTAAATTATTTCTACATACTCTTCATATCAGATTATCAACATTAGAGGATTGCATGGCTATCTCAGATGCCTAATCGTTTCTGCAATCTCTCTTTCACGGCAGTCTAAGACTCCTACATTGATAATGTTATTCAACACAATAGAACAACTCATAATCTCCGTGCTCTAAGTAATTCACGATTGTATTAACACAGTTATCATTGTTCTTTTCATAACTGTCTTTCATCATGTTGGTGTCTGTCAAATAAAAAACATCTCTAAAAAGGGTCTTTTATTTTGGATTTCCTCTAATGTCTCATGTTTTTGTATTTTCCAAATCTATTTTTATTTTTTATGGGTTCTTTTGGTCAAAAAGAAAAGACACTTTGATCAAGGATCATCCTATCGCCAGGGCCTGATCAAAGATCTACTTGTTTTGATTATCCTTGATAGGAAAAAAGTAGAACCTAATCAATAACAGAATCCAAGATAATAGCGCTTGAAAGTATGGATGCTAGACTTGAAAAGAGTGTAGGTACTATACTGGGTGTTCAACAATTGATCAAGATGTGACGATTAATGAATGATCAAATCTAGTTTGGAGGATGAATACCCCTTGATAAAGCTTTGAATTGGTCCAAAAGCTATGAAAAGAACTAGTTGGTCAATATAAAATATTGTAAATGGATGATGGGTGCACCGTATTCAGGATCCTCTTGATATCCAATTTGAGTGTTATCAAAGTAAATCTGATGTCTGGGTCTAACAACTGGCTGTCAATATACAACTCAAACCGACATGATGCTACACCTTGCAAGTTACTACAACGCATTCACTATCCCATCGAAACAAGTAAATCATTATGATTCTATGTGCTTTTCAGGTTCTATTTACATCTTGATAAGTACAATTGATGTAAGTGATAGTGAAGCATCTGGTATGGACATTATTCTATGATAACAATTATGAAATATTTCTATTTTATATTTTTATAGATGCTTAGAGGAAAGATGCATTCTTAAGAAAGAGTCAATTCTTAAGATAGATCGAAGTTATGATGTGGGAATAACAAGCATAGTTGAAGGAGGGTTAAAAGGTGGCAACATTTACTTGGTCATCTATGGCATTTTAGAGGCCAAAATCATGTTAGTATATTATTTAAATGGGTTCAAGTATCCTTATGAATACACAAACAGTTCATGTTTTATGTACATTGGCAATTTTGGCCAATATAGCTAGTTTAGGCTATACGTTGACTAATTTAGAGTATGTTAATCTAGAGAGAGGAGGGAGAGTCATATATCTCAGTTATAAACAGCAAATATGATGTAGATAAAATGTTAGCCAATGCTCATTTTTAATTTGGAGAAGTTTTGGTAAAATATTATCATTTATTTTTGGCTCTCTTCTACATGTGTTGCTGGTGCTATAAAAATTGTGTTGTACGCTTGATGTATGTGCAATTTGTGAATGAATTAAATGCATTTATATTGTTTTATAAGCTGTTTATACAGGCTAATGCTCATATTTGAGTAGATTTCAAGTTTCATTATATTCTATATGCATTTGGTTAGTGTTTTGATCACATTAGTGAGGAGTCCAACATGTGTTGCTGGTGCTATCATTCTTGGCATAGATCTAACATTTTGAATTTGAAATTTTCATAGAAGATACAATGCTTCTAGACAATAATACTTTGTGAAATAAAATCCCATGACTGATGTATCAATTCACTAAACAGAACGCACTATTCTCTCTCTCTCTCTCTCTCTCTCTCTCTCTCTCTCTCTCTCTCTCTCTCTCTCTCTCTCTCTCTCTCTCTCTCTCTCTCTCTCTCTCTCTCTCTCTCTCTCTCTCTCTCTCTCTCTCTCTCTCTCTCTCTCTCTCTCTCTCTCTCTCTCTCTCTCTCTCTCTCTCTTTGTTAGTGTTTTGATCACATTAGTGAGGAGTCCAACATGTGTTGCTGGTGCTATCATTCTTGGCATAGATCTAACATTTTGAATTTGAAATTTTCATAGAACATACAATGCTTCTAGACAATAATACTTTGTGAAATAAAATCCCATGACTGATGTATCAATTCACTAAACAGAGCGTACTATTCTCTCTATCTCTCTCTCTCTCTCTCTCTCTCTCTCTCTCTCTCTCTCTCTCTCTCTCTCTCTCTCTCTCTCTCTCTCTCTCTCTCTCTCTCTCTCTCTCACACACACACACACACACACACACACACACACACACACACACACACACACACTTCCAGAGTATTATATCAGAGATACTATTCATCTGATTGCATTCAGACATGTACACATTTTTGACTTAATAGACATTGAATATTGTCGTGTTGTGCCGTTTGCATTAATTTCTGTTTATGTCTGAGTCAATTTAGCAGATGGATAATTTTTAGATTGAATTGTATTTATGATTGATAGTATATGTTGGTAGTGTTGCTTTTGATCTGACTTGATACAATGAGTGATTCTGTGTGTGTATATAGAATCGATTGTTCTAATCCTCGTGACTTCGAAGGTTGGATTATTTAGAGCTAATGTCGAATTATCGATGATAGCATTGAATCCGATGGATATAGTTCATGCACTAAGGAACTCATCCATCCCATTCGAATTCCCAACCGCTATTCATCAAGAAAAGAAAGCAAAATATACATAAAGATCTTATTGAGAAGCCATAGTGTTGATTTAAGAGTATTTCCAAGTGGACAATCCATTTCAGAGGTGCTTCTTCAACTTGTTTATATATGGATAATGCAACAAAGAATTTCACAACATACGGTAGTCTAGAATTTTGCCATTTTGCAGCTATTACAATGAACAAAGATCATCAATTATTTGTTAGTGGACGTTGTACATTACTTAAAATGAAATGGTTGAATCAAATCATGTCGACGGAGCCGACATCACAATTGGTGTCACGAATTGTGGATGGTAACGGTCAACTATTGTTATGGCCATTACGGAATTTGAAGTTGGCGCTAGTTGGAAGTGTTTTGAGTGATACATCTTTGCCTACAATAGTGGCCACCACATAATTATTAGAGTTTCCAAAAATAGCAGCTTTACTAGTTGTTGGGCATGTGTGACCATTCAAACCTTTTAGAATCAATGAAGGGGCTTGGCACATTATGTGACTTCATGGTCAGAAGTGGCTAATTCAAATGAAAGTGATAGTGACAATGACAGTAGGGCGGTGCGAATTAGCCCAACGAATTCCTGAAACGACAGTGGGTGACCGTAAGTGAAATGCTTATGACACCTCACGAGTTTGGGAAGTTTGGTTATGTTCAAGCAGCGTGATGTGTATAGATACATGAAATTCAGCCGAATGTGGGACTGGTTGGTTATGAGTGTGCATTAGCATTTGATAATTGGCTAGGGGTGAGAGCTATTTGAGTGTTCTTTGCGATCTTTCTACTTCGTCCTTCTCTGCTGGCAACAAGAAGCATGTGCCTTGTGTAAAACCCTTTGAGGCAAAGTGGTTTGAGTAGTGTGATTACCATTGTACTCTAAGCATCCTACTATTTGGAATACAATGTTGTTTTATACATGAATGTTTGAGAAATGTTTTCTATGATGATTAGTGTCAAATGTTTTAGTTTTTTAATAGTATATGGTGCATCATTGTGTGGTTGTTGTCCTTTATTTGTTGTTACAATAGATAACTAAAAGCCTATACAGGTCAAGTCATTAGGAGTTAGTTTACCCCCCTAATAACTCATGTCAAAAGCATTGGATGAATTTGATTTGATGATCTATTAATATCTGATTGCTTCCAATGATGATCAAATCATCAACATATATACAATGAACACATATCAATCATGATGTAGAATGTAAAGATTAAAATCTATGATACTTTTTATCATTTCCCTTTGTTTGAAGTGTTCATTGATGCAAGAATACCATGCCCATGGTGCTTGCTTCTCCCACTGAAAATTGGAGAAAACTTGATGCTTACGCTATCAAATGCATTTTTCTTGACTATGATCAGAAGGCTAAAGCATGTAGGCTTTATGATAGAGATGCACAAAAGCTTAATATAGCCAAGGATGCATTTTTTGACAACATGGACATGAATGAACAAAACAATGTGATTTATGAGTCATCGGATGATGGAGTGAATGTGAAAGTAAAGGACAAAGTTGATTAGGAAGAGAAAAGTCCAATTGACCAAGAGAAGACCGAGGCTGAGACTCCATGGGAGTTATCCAAATGATATTTGAAGGTAATAGGTGCTACAAAAAGAGGAGGGAGTCTTGAATCTGTCGAATAAGAACAACTTAGGAGGTCAAAAAAATTTAAAAATCTCCCTTCAAATACTAGCGATGAATCTAGCTTTGATGGGTTCAATGCTCAAAGCTCAGGAACCAAAAAGTGGGCCTTTTAATATTACCTTTTATAATCATTGCAATGTACTATCCTATTTTTCCAAATAAAAAATGAGAGAAAAGAAAAGAAAAATATAGAAGAAGGCCTAGAAGAAAGAAAAGGAAAATCAAATTCAATCATGAATGCATGGATTATACATTTTCACATCAACAAATTTTAAATATTCACATTTGACTTATTGTCTTTTGCAAAGATTTGGGCAAATGAGAGTTGAAACTATGCTTCATGAGTAATTCCTTCCCAACCTTGATAGATCTATTGGCATAAATCATTACATAAGTGCCGTGGGCACTTCTTTTAAATTGTTCTTTATACGTGAGAGGCCGCTGAGTCGTGAAATGAATTTTGTTCATTGTAGTACGGACGAACAACTAGCTGACATTTTCACTAAGCCACTCATTAGAGAAAAGTTTGCCATAAGTTTAGATCAAAGCTTTTTGTACTTAAAGTTTGTTAACTTTGAATGTTAGATCTATGCCAACAGTTATAGCACCAACAACGCATGTTGGACTACTCACCTATTTGATCAAAACACTAACCAAATGCATATAGAATAAAATGAAACTTGACATCTGCTCAAATATGAAAGTAATAGTGACAATGACAGTAAGGCGGTGCGGTGTCGAAAATAGTTGAAGCGATGCAAGAAAGAAGACTTGGTGGAACTCATCTTTATTTTGTCAAGGATATGTGTTAGGCCAATATGGGCCAATAATTAAAGTTAATATGTACGAAATGTTAAAGATAATGTGAATGTTGCATCTGCCAAAAGTTTATGAATGCCATATGTAACATTTTATATGTACAATTTAGTATGATTAATGTTCGAGATAGGGTCATTATCTAGGTAGTTACGTGTCTGAAAGTCGAGTCATTACCAAGAAGCTGAAACCAACGTGGGTGACCATAAGCAAAATGGTTCCAGCACCTCACAAGTTCGGGAATTTTGGTTACGTTCAAGCAGCGTGATGTGCATCAATATGCGTTGTAGTGGGTCCTGCAACACATTAGGGGTGGGATGATGTTGGCTGATTCTGAAAAATTCCCAAAATACTCGGCCAGAGCTACCCAAGAGCACCTCTCACCTTAGATCGAGGAGGTCTATGAGAAGATGAGACAAACAAAGACTGAGAGCCCAGGAATGCTAGTTAGGAATGACAATCAAGAACTGTGTAAGCCTCATGGTGAATCCCGGAAGATGGAATGACCATGTAGGAACTAATATTTCTAGGCAAAGTAATAAATGCAAGTAGACCCCTCTTAAAGAAAGTAGAGTGAGCCACTTTTTGATGGTGACCTCTAGTGGAGAGCATTATTCCACTTGTAATTTGTGTAATGTGGAAATGCCATTAGGATGTCACCTAAGGAGCTCTCTTGCTTATTTAAGAGACTCCCTCTTTGAGAAGAGGAGCTTTTTGTGTATTGTACCTACTCCATGCTGAAATGTTGGGCTCGCTTGTTATTAGTGTGCATTAGAATTTGATAACTAGCTAGGGGTGAGAGCTATTTGAGTGTTCTTTGCGATCTTTCTACTTAGTCCTTCTCTACTGGCAACAAGAAGCATGTTCCTTGTGTAAGACCCTTTGAGGCAGAGTGGCTTGAGTGCGATTACCATTGTACTCTGAGGAGCCTACTATTTGGACTATTATCTTGTTTTTATAGGAATGCCTTTTCACTTGCTCCTTAGTAGCTATTTTTTGCCTTCAAAGTAAACACTTACGAATGCTTCTGTCCAACAATGGACAACTAGCTCACTCTCTTTACTTTTGATGACGGTTTGACAAAGTGGATGTGCTCTCTGTCTAGTGATGGACAACAAGCTCCATCTTCTTCTTTTTGTGTATACTATAAATGCAAACACACACTATTGTTGGATTTCTATACTCAAGGACCAAATCCATTTAGTAATGAGCATCTTGAGAAACCGACAAATCTGACTCAGCCGACAAATCTGACTTCATCATCAGGGAAAAGTCAATTCAAGACTTTATGACAGTTCACCTACTTGTACATAGTCTTTATTACTTAAAAGGCGGTTACCAACTACAAGGCGACTGTAATTAATTAAGTGGATGACTATTTTTGAAATAGTTTGATTAATGGTGTCATAAATGATAAACCATCATTTAGTATGTTTTCTTTGGACATATTTGAGTCCACATGCTTTGTGCATGATCAGTCCAATGTAAGGACCAAAGAAAATCCTACATCAATGATAAAAATAATGACAAGATATTGCTCTTCAAGGAAAGCTTATTGGATTTACATTTTCTATACTAAGAGAGTTGTGATTAGTAGAGATGTAGTTTTCTATGAAGGTAAGAACTATAAGTTTGAAGAAGCATGTGTGGATCATCAACCAATTCAGATCATTGATGGCTTGGAGTCATGTCAAGAGGTGGAAAAAGCTCAAGACCCGAGGACTCCAAGAAATTCTTCAAACAACAACAACAACAACAACAACACGGAGACATCAAGGCTCAATTATATGGATAAACAAGGCAATTTGAATTTGGCAACATTTCTCATGCACTTATAAGCTCAATTGATATATCATCAAGTGTACAGAAAAGCTTGGCATGATGCATAGCTTTGAGGTGTGCTACATTGAAGTAAGCATCAAGAAAGTGCAAAATCCTAGATCTTGGCCATCTTAATTTATTTTGAATATTGAAGTAGATTGAGCTCCACTTTTCTTGCTGGATTTTATTGATTTCATCTTGCTGCTTCATTTCTAAGAAAATCTCATATG
This sequence comes from Diphasiastrum complanatum, assembly GCA_029204225.1. Classification (NCBI taxonomy): domain Eukaryota; kingdom Viridiplantae; phylum Streptophyta; class Lycopodiopsida; order Lycopodiales; family Lycopodiaceae; genus Diphasiastrum; species Diphasiastrum complanatum. The sequence goes on along the minus strand of CM055099.1, from coordinate 66,675,883 downwards.
GATCTATGCATGTATGAATACACACCAATGGAACATCTTGTAAGGGATCCTTTAAGAGATGAAAAACGATCCTTCATGGACATCATCTCTATAGGAATCTCGTAGGTTCCTTGTTTGTAGCTGGAATTCATCCCAAAAAGTATTCATTCATCATGCAAAGATAAACTCTTGGAGTTGTAGATAGATGTACCATAATTTATCAAACTAAATTTAAAGAGGAGTGTGAGAATTTGCAAATGTTATGCTTGATAAACACATAGATTACTACACATTTTTTAAATCCACATGTATGCAAGCATATTCACACGTGTGAGAATAGGCCTAGGGTAGTTAGGACCTAATCATAGGAGTTAGGTTGTTTGGTCAAGTTTCCTAGAATTTAGGAGCAAACTCCTCAAATCATGGAGGTAGATGAGTAACCTAATCATCAAATTGGCATAACTCTAGGGTTAGGTAAGATTGACATAATAGGGCAAAAAATGTCAATTAGTCTCCTTGAAACATGCTGAATTTTCACCTAACTTCAAAGCAGAAGAGCCCTATTGTACAATCAATCTATCATTCCATAGATGCAAGATAGAGATTTGAGAGCAAAGTGGTCGAGTTTTTCTCACATTATCTTGTGATTTTATGATTTCTTAGTAAACTAAACTTGATCACGCTCATTCTCATATATCAGGCCGTACTGGAGGCCATACCATACACGTGTGGGGTCGAATTTACATGTTTGATCATTGATTTTGATTGCTCTTGATTGTGTGATCCTAAATTGCTAATCTAGATCAATAAATTGCATATAAATAGTAGATAGGACGATGATGAGATTCATATGTTTTTACATTGATGCCTAGTACATTGTTGATCAGTCCTCATACTATTCTTTCTAGGCTTGTACATTGCTTAAAGTAGATTTACTTACAAGAATTGTTTTGTTCATTCATGCATATTTTAATATATTGTACGTTTTCATTAAATGTGATTGTATCCTTTGTGAATGGTTGATGTTGTTTCTACTTTTATTGTGATGCTATCTTTTAATGTTGTGAATTGAATACCAATTCTCATACTAGTGTACATGGCTATCTTAGACACCTCAATATTTTTGACACTATGGTTGTCCTTGACACCTTCTGACTCAATCTAGTGTAGGTTCCGTTGTGAAAAATGATCCCTATTTCTAAACAAAATTGATTGCTCATTATCAGAGTCTTCCACAATGCACACACTGAACAACAAAAAAATTTGAAATTTTGTCAAATTTTTCTGTCAAATCCTTGTGTCTCTTTACCTTTTACCAACAATGGTATCAAAGCTAATGTGTTGATTGTGACAACATTTCTAGCATTTAACAAGATACATGGAACAATCATCTTCTATTTGCCTTATTGAGAGATTCAATGGCGACGACTTCCATATGTGGAAGTATCATATGAAGATGATACTACTAAAAAGAGATTTATGGAATATAGGTGATGGATCTACCATATTCCTACAATAAGATTCATAGCTCATTTTCAAATGGAAATCCAGAGATAGCAGAGCACTTGTATTATATCCATGAATCTTAAGGATTCACACATATCACATATCAACAACTACAAAGCATCAAAACAAGCTTGAGATGCTCTCATCAATATGTATTAGACCAAAGATGTAAGTACTCATCTCTACTTGAGAAAGAAAATTTTCTCATACAAGATGTCAGTCTACTTAATCATGTTGATCACATTTGATCAATTCTTCATCAATTCATTATTGTAGGATCTCATATTGCAAACAACGATGGTGCTATGGCTCTCCTTGGGAGTCTTATTCTTACGACCATCTTTTAATGTGATCTCGAACCATCAAAATCTCACATCAATTCTTCGTCGAGATAAACTTCAAAGGAATTCTACTGATATCTCTATATTAGATAGAATTGTTGCACTACATTTGAAAAAAAAAATAGCATTCAATAAAAAAAACTACTCATCATACTTTCTCAAATATCAAAATACAACATCCGCCACAGTAGGATAAGTCAAAGCATCAACATGCCAAACTCTTATGTAGGTACTGCGAAAAGAAAGGACATGAAATTAAGGACTGCTTGATTCTTGCAAGAAAGAACCAATAGGTTCATGTTGCAGCTACTGATGCTCCTAAAGACCAAACCACACATAAGTTGTTTATGGTCAAATGTTTTTGGCCGAGTCACAAACAGCCTTATTCCTTTTTGAAAAAATATGCAATCCCCTCAGTATGCATCATAGATTATTTTGAAAGAGAAAGCCATCAGTAGAAAACCAATTTATTTGAATATTCTTGAATTATCTACCATGATAGCTTAAATTGTGTGTGAGTTATAAACACTCAAGCATAGTTGTAAAGCTTCACAACCCTCAACCTAGAAATACTATGACCAAGTTAGATCACAATTAGATCCTCATAAAGTACACGTGCTTTGGAAAATTACATAGAAATGACTCTCGAGTTGTGCATTGATTTAGCATACTACCCCATCAAGCAAAGGTTTCCATGGAGTCAAGTAGTAGATGAACCTACAACACAACACTATAACTTCCCAATCATCGCAAAGAAGGAGACAATCAAGGATTGTGAAGAATTGCCAAAAATTGGCAAATCTAGCTTGATCAAAAACCATGTAGAATAGTGTAAATTGTGTACACGAGTGCAGCTAGTAGTCAATTGTTGCCTCCTAAACAGATTTGAAGAGGTGTAGCAAAGTACATTATGTCCATCGTTGACAGGCAGGATGCACGTGTTTGTTCTACAGAACAATCCATTAGATCTGTCCATCACTGGACATTCATTCATCAGACCAGAAAGGACTCATACAGAGCTTTACGTTATGAGCACGATTTAGCCACCGATTAATCAAAGGAGGATTATCAGAACTCGAAAGCATAATAAATGCACTAGAAAACGAAAGCAATGGAGAGTTGCTTACCGTAAGATAGTATGTAGTCGAATCCAGAACTGGTAAGGCGCTCTTGCTATATGTGAGAAACAAGCAAACTCTTCACGGTGATGTGAGGGAGGATCCTCAAAACTGCAAGCTTATATGGTATTATGTAAAGTGATTTCCCGGAAGGCCATGAGGGAGGGAAAATTAATTTTCCTCCAGTTACGATTTTAAGTTTTAAAATTTTGTAGAGTGTTTTTAAATTCGAGGGAAAATCTCTTAGTTTTGCAAGAGAGGGTTACTTGAACTATTGCCTTGTGTTTGGTGCGTCTGTTGTCCATTTGTTTGGTAGCAAAGCAGGACAAATATAAATGTAGAAGCATCCATGAGAGAGAGAGAGAGAGAGAGAGAGAGAGAGAGAGAGAGAGAGAGAGAGAGAGAGAGAGAGAGAGAGAGAGAGAGAGAGAGAGAGAGAGAGAGAGAGAGAGAGAGAGAGAGAGAGAGAGAGAGAGAGAGAGAGAGAGAGAGAGAGAGAGAGAGCCCACCAATCATCTCGTAGTTAGTGAATCCCTTTGGGGGCAGTTAGCTCCCCATAAGGGATACTAATTGCTCGGCCAGAAGACAATCAGCATCATGTGGTAGACAAACGCGGAAAAGAATCAGAGATAAGTAAAAGATTGATGATGAGACATAGTTTATCCCTCATAAAACCATTTTTTTGAAAAGCATCAACCAAAATTCTGACCTCTTTTATGAATGTATCTTGTTTGTTAGAACAATACATTTTGTGGCAATGAACTGTGAAACAATAATCATATATGAATTATAGATCGGCCTATTTGAAGCCAGATGTATATACTGCAAATATGGAAAGGATAATTTTCTTCTTTTGTCAAACTTTGAGAGGTGTGTCAAACCAGAATTTTGCTCAAAAACAATGCATTAATTTAAAAAGCTGGTAATGTTACCTTCAAACGTTTTCCTTTCTATTTCTAGAAAGTCTACAGGGTAAATCCAGAATGGGTTTTCAGGAGTTCTTATATGTGTTTTATCCATGAAGAGCTCAATATTTGGGTTATTGATGAAACAAATATCATCAATGTATCTGAATGAATGTATAAAGTCACTCATATAAGAAGTGAGGCCTAGTTTGGCTAATTTCTTTATAAATTGTGCTTCAAAGAAGGATAAATACCAATTACACCATGTGGGTGAACACAAAACACCCATAGATATACCATGTACCTGTCTCCAGGTTTTGTTCCCTAGTTTGACGATGCAGTTATCAATCAAGAGATCATTCCATTGAAAGAGTAGATTTATATCAAGAGTGTACCATTCGAGTGATTGTTTTTTATCCCATGACCCTTTGAATACTTCGCATATGTGATTCCATTTGTAATATAGTAAATCATGTTTGGAATGTTTGAAAGCATATTTTATTGTCTTTTTCGTGACAATTTGCAGTCCTTTCAGACCATCTAGAGGTATATTCTTGTTAACATTTTGAAATATCTGCAACCCATATATTGGTAATCAATGAAGGTATATTTAGATAGAAATCCATGGTTGACTCACATTGCCAATGTAAAATTGTATCCACTCTTAGGATACTCTTGTATGTATTTGCCTTAAGGCCTACACCTTACATGAGGAACAGTGACAGCATACCAAGAGCTCCTGTGAGAAATTTGGAAGGTCTGGTAAAGCAGCAATCATGAGCATTGGTAATCCATCTAAATGAATCATGTGGGCTTTATAGGTGCAGAGTAGGTATGATAGAGAATTATTTCCCAAGAAAATTTTTGGTAGAGACTTAATAGTAATGTCCATTATATATGATAAGGAATCCTCGACAGAATTAGATTGTTCATTGGGAAAAGGAGTAAAGTCTGGACTGTTGAGTCTTTGTATAGCCATTTTCTGTGCAAAGAATTTACACATAAAACAGGGGTTGTGTTGTGCTTTATCGATACCATTTATGTAGAGAAAGTTGGTAAGCCATTGTAGTTCATCCTTGGCAATCCTATATTGAGAACGAGTATTTCCATGAAGCCATTTACCCTTTCTAATATAGCCCAATGCGATGTCTTTAAAAAACTAGCATGCTCCTTTTTTGTAATTTCGTCTAAGTATGCATAAGAAGGTAAAAGTTCCATAAGTTTACACCATTCATCATAAAGTTCCGAAGCAACTTCGTTTACATTAGCTTGTCTTAATGTAATGTGATTTAGACCTTTTTCTAATGATTTTCGTAAGAACGAACTTTTGACAATATTACAATCTGTGCATATGACATGACCAGATTTTTCCGAGATAAAATTTTTGACACACTTAAAAGTAAGACAATGACAGGAATGTATCAAATTTGCAAAAAACATCATAAGGAAAATACCATTCACATTTTATACTTGGTAGGTATGACCATCCAAAGGTGATATCATGAAAAACTTTGTCTAAAATACCAAAAAGACTGCGAAAAACGTGAGCGTAAAAGCGCTTCACATGGATAGTTTCAAAAACTCTATTATGATAACATAAATGCAAAAAAAGTCTCTCTGTGTCGCTGCTAGTGGAAAACTAGAGGCGGCCGGTCGCTGAAGTACTGATTTCCCTTCTAACTGTCCCTTCTTCGTCTTGCACATCGATTTAGGATCTGTAAAAATCAATTTCTTGACTGGTAGATCAGATCATCTTTGGTGCCACTACTTTGTCCTTCCTTTCCTTTGAAATCTGAAAAACGCTTTTTCTTTCTCGTTCTTGATCCAAAAATGACTGAGTTCAAATTGTTAAGATTGAAAGAGCCAGTTCTTTTGTTGGAGTTCTGGAAGTACTTATCGTGGAGGGTAGAAAAGCTAGGTCATTTTAGAAGGCGTTCTATTTCTCGGATATTTTCGGCGTCTCCCAAAGGTGCAAGAAGTTTGGCGGAGGAATCTTTTGCGAGTTCGATGAAAGCATCAATCATGTGCTGGCGGATAAATAGAAAGGTCAAATGTGATTTCAGTACATCCCTAGCAGGTTTATGTAACCACATGAAGAATGCATTCAATTGGTTTTGGAGGGAAGTACAAGGAAAGAACTTGGCTAGGTTATTCATCATGAACCAAATAGCATGGTCAAACCAAATGATGGAAGAGCTATTTTTGCATTTTTCACCACATCTACATTTGAAAAAAGGTCTTTTTCAATTCCAAATTCTGGCTTGGTGTAGGTTCATTCTATTGAAGCCAGTCTCAAAGTGACCTCTAATTCTGGCCTAGGTTTGCTCAGAGGGGCAGGGAGAGGGTTCGAATTTGTTCATACGAATAATGGTGTCGAAAGAAATAGGATTGTCAAGCGAAGGATTTTTATGCAGGGCGGCAAACTTGCAGACTTGTATTTCTTTTTCTGTCAAATGAGTCATCATGATCCAAAGATCGATAGGGATGGGTACAAGGAAATTGACAGAAGGAAGACTCCAAAGTTTATATGATGTGAGAGTGGATTTGTGCTCGATGATTCTGCCAAGAACAAAGGGGACTTGATAACTTTTAGATTGGCAGAAATCATAAGAAAAAAGGTCACCAATGTCGCAAATGTCTTGAGAGAAGGTCTCGAGCTAAGAGGACTATCCTCATCAAGGTCATCAGTAAAAACTAAAGGGTGTGGTGATAAAGAAGCATCAGAAATAGAAGGGGGTAAAGGTAGCGGGAGTGATATTATTTTCATTTTTCAAGCACATAAACACCTTTCTAATGTGCGTATTGTATAATTTTTTCTCTTCTTCGAATTTTTCGACGAAGATGACTATAAAGATTTTCCACTAAGCTCTAAGTGTCTTTCTTCTTAACAAACTCAAGATAAATCTTTATCCAGTCAATAGTCTCAAGCAGATCAATCAAGCATAGAATCTTATCCTTAGGTCTAGCAGAAGAACATGTAGCCCTATCAGTGTTAATGACAAATTTATGCATCTCAGTGGCCTTTTTCATACAACAAATCAGTGTTTGAACAAAATGGTTAGGTGGAGGAAGGAGCTCCTCATAACCCAAAGAGGCAACATCCTGAAACCATCATGTGGACTAAACCATAAAAACAGACTTTTGTTAGCTTATGAATCGGATAAAAGGTAAAGATTTTTGTACTATTCCAATCAAAGAGTAGTCGAATTTACACCTCCAGGATGCATAGAGAGAGATACAAGACTGCACTTAGTTCCTCTTGACAACGCAAGACTGAAACCTTTTGAAGCCTTTATTCATAATCCAACAAGGTAAATATAACTGAAAAGTAAAACACATTACTAAAAAGCACCATAAATCATAACCACTTTCAAGATGTCCAGCTGATACCTGCATAGTAGATGTAATAAGTAGCAGTAGTGCAAATGGAGCAATAATCAAGTAGTTAAATTAGAAACAAATAGATAAAGTAAAGATGACTTTCCACTATACTCATTGATGAGTAACAAAAAAAAAAAGTTTTCCACTCTACTAGTCGGAACGTGGAGTGAAAAGCCTTTTATATTTTTTCCCTAACTCAGCTCTCCCTTCCAAAGCTCATTTTAGAAAATTGAGCTTCGAAAAGGAAAAAAAAAAAAAAAAGGCTTTCCACTCTACTCCCCAGCAAGTAGAGTTGAAAGTCTTTGTCTAAAATTGACCTAAAATAATAAAAAAGAAAAAAATCTGAAAAATTTTGAAAATTGCTAAAGGCAAGTGCTCCTAACCTCAAGCATACACAAATGGCTTCTTTAGAAAAAACTACATGTCTACATATATATAAATGACCTCCTTTAAGAACTACTTCAGAATGGCTTCACAATAAACTAGATGTTTTTATAATGACAAAATCAATATCCAAACAATAACAAGCACTTAAATCATTTACATAATGCGCATCAAAAGAAGATCCTAATACTCATGGCCTATATATATATATATATATATATATATATATATATATATATCTACATATATATATGTGTAAGGAGAGAGAGAGAGAGAGAGAGAGAGAGAGAGAGAGAGAGAGAGAGAGAGAGAGAGAGAGAGAGAGAGAGAGAGAGAGAGAGAGAGAGAGAGAGAGAGAGAGAGAGAGAGAGAGAGAGAGAGAGAGAGAGAGAGAGAGAGAGAGAGAGAGAGAGAGAGAGAGAGAGAGAGAGAGAACTCATATGATTATCAAAACTGGACAAGATATAGTACTTCAGCAATCCAATGTTTTCAACAGGTGGTAGATTGTTGGCATGAGGCGATGGGTTTGAGTGTAGGAATAGAAAGTATTCCCATTTTGTATCATCTATATGCCACACAATTGGATGAAATTTAATTAATGATTCAAACAACATAATGTTTGCTTTTTTGCTTGTCATTATAAATGTGTTAGATGAGTGTTTTTTCAAATTTTGAATCTACTAAATGTATAAGTTAAATAAAAGATAGATACACGCATCCATTGTTGATGTAGATTAAAAGAGTAAATAACAGAAGCATGAAAGGAATTACTAGTTAGAGATGGTGCAAATGTATCTAGGAATTTCAATGTTTTCCTAGTTAGGAGGAGTCTCTAAACTAGTAAAAATCGTCTCTAACTAGGAAATTCTACAATTTTCCTATGTAGGAACATGTCATATTTTTCTTGTTAACTTAATATGATTAACTGTCAGGCAGTTGTCTGTCGTTGTCGTTGGGCGGCTGTCACCATCTCTTGGTGGCTAACATTGTGCCTAAGTACAAAAAGTGCCCTTTTGGCTTTATTCCCAAAAGGTCATGTATGGACTGTTGACTCGACCTAACCTACATTAGGAGTGGTTTGCCATGTGGCATCTTGGCCTCACATGTGTGGAACTCACTTATATACAAAATTTACATTATACTACATGGCTAGATTTGCCAGTATATGCAATTTTTCACAAATAATGCATGTATTATACATATTTGCATATCACTTTAGATATTGACATTTGACTTATTATCTTTTACAAACATTTAGGCAAAGGATGGTTGAAACTATATTTGATGAACAATTCCTCCCAACCTTGATAGATCTAGTGGCACATACCATTACATAAGTGCCCTTTACATTCCTAATGCAATATACTTGTTTTCCATTGGTGTGTTCCTCAAAATCACAATTTGTCAGTAAAGGGTGGCCAATGGAGCTATTTATGTAAGTAGTAATGTTTCCATGCACAGCTATACATCAATCAACATATGTATGATTTGCCCTTGAGATGTTGCATCCTTGCATGCATTGCTCCTCTAAAAAACATGCATTTGAATTCAAACCATATACTTGCATCCTCCATTGGTGATGACACAAAGTATGCTAATCACCCCAATTGTATTGAGGTCCTACATAAGACATCACTGTCACAACACTATTTAGAGGGACCTAATATACTACTCAAAGCAAAAACTCCCAAACCAGCTTCTGGAAAGTGTTCACTAGGCATGATCGTATACGTTCAACTCCAATATGTAAATGGTGTTCCATTTAATGGTAATGGTGGTTGGAGTGGGATGTATTACACAATCATATCACAAGTACGATGCAATCATTGTCAATATCACGAACAATATTTCCCCCGTTTTTTGATGATGATGACATCGTCAATTGCAAAAATACATTGTAGCTAGCCACTCTATGCCATATCAAAAGTAGTTATTATGAGACTATATATATTTGATTAATTGAGGTCTCGAAGTATAGTATCGCTTGATTTTATGGCCAAACACTTTTGTGAGTGTACCCCCCTCATTATAGGTACTTTCTAAATTGTAAAAAGACCATTTTTGGAGTTCATGTACTCATAGGGTACCCGTGGAGGTTGGTACTTTTTAGTTTGGGAGGTGGTTGATTAATCCAAGGTCAAGGGTGGTGGTAAGACTTAGAATTTGCTTCGAACAGGAACGTAGATCATGCTACACAGTAGCACATACAGAAAGCACTCTCCACAACAAGCTCACGTAGCAACTGTATTTCTCAAAAACAAAATACACTGTACATATTGTCTTCACTATGGCAACCCATGCATGGCTCAAGTTGTCGTTGACGAGACTCGTGTCTCGTCGACTCGCCTCGTGGCGAGGCATACTGGTCCTTATCCACTGATAGGACCCACAATTTAGCACAGTAGTTCTACTTTAATTCTAACTCTCTCCCGTAGTGTAATATTGTTTTTGTGAAGTTTTGTTTTTGTACTACTTAATATATGAATAATATTTCTAATTACACACATTTGTTTTTTTTTTTTGTGTTTTAGTATACATCATACACTGCCATGTGGGCCTATGGACACCATTACCGTGTTGAGAGAGTTGACAACAAGCGACGTACATATGATTGTGGTATAATGACCAACTTTCAACAAGAGAGTCGTTCTAGTGCGAGAGACCCTAACACCATTTCGGGTGACCTAGACTATGTCGGCACATTGCAACATATTTATGAAGTCGATTACGAGACTAACGACAAATACTTTATTTTTGACGTAAAATGGTTTAAGGTCATCTATGGTGGAAGCAACACCACAATTAGAAATGATAACTCATAGTTTTTTCAAATTGACTCAACAAAATGTATATCGATGGACTCTCATGACACTTTAGTATTGCCAAGACATTGCGAACAAGTGAGACTCTAAAATTCCAATGTCATTAATTTTGCAATCCAATTATTTATGTATCAATCTTATAAGACTAACTTAAATTTTTTTAATTCTTTGCCAGATTATGTTCCATCTAGATCAAATAGACCCAAGATGGTGGTATGTGATCCAACTTAATGCAAGAAAATGATGTGTGTTTGAAGGAAAAGATACTGTTGAATTGGATACACACAACGAACCACCACCCAATTTTGGCAACATTTTGGAAGAACCTGAACCACTCATCCAAACTCCAAATGATGTCAAAATGATGGGAGAAGAAGGTACAAATGGAAATGATGAGATTCCTACGATCGTACAAGACCAAATTGGGGGTAATTTGAGGCCCCACGTTTGGATGAGATAGAATTAGAAGAAGAGGAAATTGAATATGAGGGTAGCTTACACCATCAAAGAGACACGATTGAAAATTTACGATTATACCTAGACCTAGATTCAGATGAGTGTCAAGAGTTGTGTGATGACTAGAATTATGATGTAAATGATGAGAATGATCTATGATCATTAATACTTAAATTCACTTGCACTCGTTTTTTTTATATTCATCGCAATACTTTTTATGTATACTGTTATAGATAGAGTTGAATGTGATAATTATAATACCCGAACCTTGCAGTTATGTCCTATTTCAGAATGTCACCACATATTCCCTCCCTGCGGCGTGTAGGTTTTTCCATGCAAGTTGGAAAGATTAGAACCTTGCCTATAATGGAGAAAAGTAAGGGCTACACACCTTCCTAGGATTGGAAATTTTAATTATTTACATTTCACGTTTGCATATTAACTAATTGCTAGTGTATGCGGTAAAATACGATATTGCTTTGAACAAAATGAGAGAGAATGAATTGCATTCAATTTCTTACTATGTTAGATAACATATTCCAATAATAAAAAAAATTGAAACAACACAAGCTCACCGGTAAACTCATTCGAAGCTTAAGTGCAAATGTGCAATTGCTTGCTCTTTAAACGCTTGCTCTCTTTTTTTTGAATATTTTTGTCACATGCACAAGCAATCAAAAAAGAATACTATATTACACAATTGAACCATTATTGTAGCAAATTCTTCTAATCTACCTCAAATTCTCTCATTTTATGCTTGCTCATTCTCTCTCTCTCTCTCTCTCTCTCTCTCTCTCTCTCTCTCTCTCTCTCTCTCTCTCTCTCTCTCTCTCTCTCTCTCTCTCTCTCTCTCTCTCTCTCTCTCTCTCTCTCTCTCTCTCTCTCTCTCTCTCTCTCTCTCTCTCTCTCTCTCTCTCTCTCTCTCTCTCTCTCTCTCTCTCTCTTTCTTCCAGAGTATTATATCAAAAAGATCATGCATCTAACAACATTCAGACATGTACACATTTTTTACTTAATGGACATTGAATATTGTCGATTTAGCAGATAGATAATTTGTGGATTGAATTGTTTTTATTACGGATAGTATATGCTGATAGTGTTGCTTTTGCTCTGACTTATACCATGAGTGATTCTATGTGTGTCTATGGAATCAGTTGTTATAGTCCTCCTGACTTCGAATGTTGGATTAAATAGGGCTACTGTCGAATTATCGATGATAGCTAAAATCCGATAGACATAGGTAATGCACTGAGGAACTCATCCATCCCATTCGAATTCCCAACAGCTTTTCATCAAGAAAAGAAAGCAAAAAATATATAAAGATCTTACTGACAAGCTAGAATTGTTGATTTTAGAGTATTTCCAAGTGGACAATCCATTTCAGAGGTGCTTCTTCAACTTGTTTATATGCAATTGAAACTAAATGTCGATTTGACCGATCTTTGTGATTATTGAAAATGTGACTGTAAGTATTGTACTAATATTTTAAATTACTTATAAAAAAACTTAATTATTTGATTATTTATTTTAATGAAAACTTACAATTATTTTTTGTATTTCATATTCAAATCCATCAAATATACTCAAACAGATTCCTGAAAAAGCTTCTTTCAATTATCAAAGATGTCACCCGTTCATAAATTGGTAGATTGAAATATAAAGGATGAACCCCAGAAGAACTTGGAAAATTTCAATTTTTTTTTTTATAATACTATGTATATTCCAAATGAAGAGAGGAGTAGGAAAACTAAAGTCTATACCTCCTTCCAATTTTCATAGTAATGAATGGATTATACCCAAAAACAACACATCAAAGTCTTTTTGATGCAAGTTGTATTATGTTGTACAAAAGTCAGTCAAAATTAGTACTTGATCCAAAAATGTGCATCCAAAATTTTAAATTTAATCTAAAGTTGAGAAGTATGAATTGCAACATCTTATGCCAATCATGCAATTTCAATCCACTTTATTTACCATCTTTGGTAAATGATTTGCATAAAGAATGTGCATAGCCTGTTGGAGCTCTCATTTGTTTTATAACATGTTTAACATATGAGAGATGTTCTTTTGTAAGAATCCACGGCACGCTAGGTAGAATCTCATCTCCACCTTCGGTGTATTGAATCCAATAGGGTCTTTTCACATCGGCCGCTTGTAGATCTTTACGAGCTGTGGAGTTTTCTTTTATGCCAATGATGTGGTTCCATAAGGATTCACCAACTTTTTTGAATATGTGCATAGGATCCAATAGATGGTTTATCAATAAATTCCTCCAATAGGGTAATCATCATCTTTCGTGTTTCTTTTCGTGTTTTAGGTATCACATTTTCTTTCGGAAGTATTTGATGCAACAACCTATAAAAAGAGCAATGTGAGTTGTTAGAAAAGAAAAAAAAAATTAACTTAATGTAAATACGCTATAAAGTACAATATTTGTCTTATGCATTAAGTACCGGACGACCATCCCACTGGACCAAAAACTGAATCTACCGGCGGCGTCGACTATGGTATAGACGGACCTGTAATATAGCAGCAAGTAAAAATGGAAATAACTCTGGAGCAGTAGGAAACTCAGCATCACAAGGAGCGTCATCCTCAATAGCAGCATGTAGTAAACTGACATGGAATACATCATAGGCGCATGTGGAAGCAGGAAGCTGTAAGCGATATGAAACTGGACTAAGAACCTCCACAATGTGATAAGGCCCATAATAACGTGGTGCAAGCTTCTCAGTAGAAGCATGGCCCTGGACAAAATGATGACGTGCAAACCGTAAGCGTAGATAAACCATATCTCCAAGCTGAAACTCAACATGGCGGCGGTGACGATCAACTGAAGTCTGATAACGCAGCTGAATATGCTGTAAATGAGAACTGGCCCGGGTAATAAGCTCTCGAGCACCTGATAGAAAAGATGCAAGTGTAACAGGTGTATCCTCAAGAGGAAGAGGAATGCCAGGTAAAAGAGGTGCATAGCCATGAGATAATAAAAATGGAGAGACACCTGTGCTGGTACTAATAGAGCTATTATAGCTATACTCTGCTAAACATAAATGCTGATCCCAATCCTTCCCTGAAGGAGTAACAAAATGGCGTAAATAATCCTCAAGGATCTAAGACTGCCCATCAGAAGTAGAATGATAAGCAGAACCCATAAAAAGCTAAACATCCAAAATACGCATAAGCTCTGTCCAGAATATAGATGTAAACTTACTATCTCGATAAAAAAGGAGAGTACGAGAAAATCCATGCAGGCGAAAAATCTCTGATAGGAACAAACGTGCACACTGCTCTACTGTGATAGTACTGCGAACTGGGATAAAATGTGTCTGTTTTGAGAACTTGTCAACTACCACCATGCATGAATCATGACCACGCTGGGTATGGGGAAGGCCAAGGATAAAGTCCATAGATATGTCAGTCCACTGGCGATGAGGAATAGGCCAACTCTGGAGCAAACCAGCAGATTTAGCACGAGAGTACTTATTACGAAGACAGAAAGGGCAGGTGCGAATAAGTATAGCAAGCTCAGATCGAAGAGAGGGCCAATAGAAATGGTCTTTGAGATGAGCATAAGACTTCTGAAAACCAAAGTGACCCCCAACAGGAGAGGAATGAGCATCAGACAACAACTGGGAACGGATACCCAAAGAACTAGGGATACAAAGAGAATCATAATGATAAAGACGATTGTCAATAATGGAGTAAACCTGATGATGACCAAGATACAATGACCAAGAAGTGGATGCAAGATGTTATTTATCACATTCTGGAACGTAGGAGGGCCATTAGTAACACCAAAAGGAAGCACACGAAATTCATATAAACCAAGATGAGTACGAAAAGCAGTCTTATGTTCGTCAGAAGGGTGCATCCTGATTTGGTAATATCTAGAACAAAGATCTATCTTGGAAAAGATTTTAGAGGTACCGAGCTGGTCAAAGAGGTCATCCATGTGTGGAATAGGGTACTGATTACGAATAGTCGACTTATTTAAAGCACGGTAATCAATACAAAGGCGTTTGGTACCATCTTTCTTATTAATAAGATGAACAGGAGCACCAAAAGGGCTGTGACTAGGAACAATGAGACCCTGATCTAACAAGGCAGTAATATGGAGCTCAAGCTCATCACGCGCAGATCGAGACATACGATAAGGGGGACGGGAAGGAGGAGCTGAACCAGGATGCAAGTCAATATGATGGTTCACGTCACGTAATGGTGGTAGCGTCGTAGGTTCTGAAAAGACAAAAGCATACTGATGTAACAAGTCAGAAATCACCTGAGGAACAACTGTTGGTGTAGAAACTGGAGGAACTGGTACTGTCCGCTGAACACATAATAAGGCAGCCCAATGAGCCTTTGGCAGGCTGCAAATAAACTACTTCCCAATAATCAACTAGAAGTCTCCCTGAGAATCAATGCCCACTAGTGAGTGTGTAACTGCATCACGTACAAATGTCAATGTCTTCTGTGTCAGGTCCAGTGTAACGGCTCCAAGAGATGCAAACCAATCAGAACCAAGGATAAGATCATAACGCTCCATAGGAATAATGTAAAGATCTGCCTGTCCAGAGAAACCTCCAATGCAGTATGGTAAACGCTGAAACATCTGAGAACTAGGAAAAGAATGAGAACTGGAAACCTCAACTATGAGAGGCTGGGAAGTAGGAACAGGTGAAGCACGGATCCGACTAGTGATATAGCTGCTAATAAAAGAATGAGTGCTACCAGTATCAACTAAAGCAATATTTGTGGAATGATCATCAAAGAAGGTGGCAAGTGATTTTTACCAAAGAGGTCTTATCATGGATATGGTGAGGTTGGTGCTATGGAGGATCCCTTGGCTGGTCTTCACTTCACATGCATACCAAAGGATCCACTCAACAAGTTTCACAACCTCCTTGATTGATCTAGTACCTTACCACGCTAGTTTTTTAAGAGTGTGAAAATTAGCAAAATCTAGCTTGGCTATTTTGTATTTCTTTGTTTATGAGTAAATCTCACAAGTGTGGAGCATGTTCCCACGTGTGGAAAAAAAAAGTCAAAAATAGCTTAGTCATATTGAGTTAGGGGTACATAAAGTTTAGAGACATCTATCCAAGCGTAAATAGGTGATTTGGCCAAATTTGGCATTAGAGGCAAAATAGGATTAATCATACACATGTCAAGTCATAATTAGGCCAAAAGTAAAAAGTGATGTAGCTTGAGTTAGGTTAGGCTTTTTCATGATTAGATTTGGTGAGTGACACATCTCCATGTGTTGTCATGAGAGCTAGTGACCAATCAAAAAGCTAGAATCTCTCAAAATGGTCCAATCAAGATTAAGGCCTCATATGTGTTGTGAGTTGAGCGGTGCTCCGATACAACTGATGAGAATCGTGAGAAGAAAAATTCACGAAACATTCGCGACTCTCTTTCGATATTTGGATGGAGTTCAGATGCGTTCGCTGGGCACTGCTAGCTGAAACACTCCTACAATCCTCCAGAGGGTAGTCAGGTACTACTGATCTACGTTCATAAAATTAATATAGCATTCGACTTCATTTCAACCAAGGTGAGGAATTCAAAGGGAACAAGAAAACTCAGACATATTAAAATAAATAGCATAAGCATTCGACATCCAAGATCAGACACAACCAGAAAAATAATCTATCTATGTCAGTTTTTTAGAAGGGGGAGTGAAGTGGTAGGAATAGTTATTTCCATGAAGCCATATGTTGCATAGATTTCTTGGCATTTCTTTTGTGCCATCCACCCAGGGGAAGAGTTCTTCACCCTTCAGTATCAAAGATGTCTTAACTTTCCAGGCTAGAAAGTTAGATCCTGAAGAATTAAGTATAGTGCATATCTTGTTCTACATGCTGCTGATTGAAGCCATTGCTTCTTGAAGTCTATTTTTCTTGTCGTTTGGTTGATTGTCTGAATGCTTGGCCTCCTGGATCTGCTAGCTTCTCGGCTATGTCAAAACATGACAGGTGACTCTGATACCACTGTTGTGAGTCAAGCAGTGCTCCAATACGACTGATGAGAATCGTGAGAAGAAAAATTCACGAAACATTCGCGGAATTAAGCATGGACTACCTCGAGATACTACATGTACATTGATTCACTTCACTATTGTATTGAGTTTTTGAGAATTAATGGAGATTTGGCAATTTGTGAATATTTCACTTTCTCTCCCTACCCGAGGCCTTGTAGTTGCTTTCTCTCTCTACCCGAGAGCAAATCCTCTTGAACTTTGGTATGAGAGTCAACATAATCTACACATTTGCATCATACAAAAATCAAGATCGACTTAATGAAAGAGATACAAACTCAATAAGAATTTAATCAAACATCAAACATAAGATGAAATGAAGTTGTTGTCCATACAAAAACAATAAGCTATTGTATTTCACACGTGTGGATCCAAATATTGCATAATATGAGCATTCTACACACAAGATTGCAAGATATCATCAATATAGTGCACCGATGGATAGATGAACCCAAAAGAACCCATGTAGAAGCATGAAATGAGATGAGAGAGAGATAAAGCTTCTCTTCCCACGTGTGTACAGCCATATATAACATATCCATGTCTCATTAATGATCTTGGTTTCCCTCCATATCAAAAAACCCTACCAATAATGTGGACTAGATTCAATGTCTCCAACATTCAAATTTGAATCTACTAAACTCGACCTCCTACTATTTTCCTCACTTTCTAAAATTGATAACTCAAATACATCTGAACTAAAATAACTTTGAAATGACAATCTCTAAGTCTAATATGAAAATTGGCCTCAATTGCCAAATAAACAAATATGACCAAATTTGACTAAACTAGTTGAAATCTTTCACAATAATCTAAATGAAATTCAAATTGAAAGTCTTGTTCCACTTTTGACTTGGAAAATAGCAAGCGACATCCATTTTGGAATGCAAAAGTGCTTGGATTCATTTGAAACAACAATCAATTGAAAGTATACTTGGATGTGCACCACTTCAACAAATGTTTTTCTAGAAACGTACGAATTGAAAATGTTGCAAGTAGATCCACGATTGCCGAAAAATCAATCAAGGGTTGATGATTTGGATTTAGAATATGCATATGTTCTAGCTTTTAATATTGAGTTGACAAAAACGACCAATCATTTACGAAAGCAAACAATAGTTATTTTAAAAAACAACTTGGTTTAACAACACAACTATCATCCTTAACTCGTTAGCAATAGAAGAATGTCAATATACAAGATATTTTGTCAACATTAGATGTCGATTCAGTAGAAGATTTGTCAGTTGACTCCAACAGAGAAGACGGGTCTTCGACTTCATCAGGTGAAAAGAGAGTATTGAGAATATGTCAAGTTTCGAATTGAGAGGCATTAATGAATATTCTTTCGAAAATGTATTTTGTATAATTTGGAGAACGACTCATAAAAAACCATGATTTAGGGCTAAAAATAGGAAATATAAAAAGCACCAAAAAAGGTTACTATTTCTTAGGACTGAGTTCCAAAACCAATGTCATTGCATTTAATCATTCCTTGACTCATTACTATATATATAGCCTATTTGAGCTAGTGATTAAATCACTAGTCATTCCTTCATGGTTACAACATGGATTAAGCCTATTTGAGCTAGAGTTAATGATTATTAATATAGAGTAAAATGAAGGTTGATCACTAGTCCAAATGTAATCGCAATTTATAAGCCAAAATTGAAATCTCAAGACCATATTTGCCCGTCACCTTTTTATTTCGCATGGCAAATGAAAATTTGAAATTTAGAAAATTAGTAAACCAAAAACAATTCTAGACTGAAAAATAAAAGTTTTTTCTCAATATATATTTTTTGATTTTTTGTAAATGAATTTTAAGCATGAGAGAGAGAGAGAGAGAGAGAGAGAGAGAGAGAGAGAGAGAGAGAGAGAGAGAGAGAGAGAGAGAGAGAGAGAGAGAGAGAGAGAGAGAGAGAGAGAGAGAGAGAGAGAGAGAGAGAGAGAGAGAGAGAGAGAGAGAGAGAGAGAGAGAGAGAGAGAGAGAGAGGTTCTTTTTTTAAAAATACACTTCAATTTGCATATTGATAGGGAAGAGATTTGTTAAAAATCAAATCTTAATAAGAGGGGCTAGCGTAAAAGGTGCATTGGGGGGAGGGGGGGTTGCTTGGTTTGCTCTGCAACTTGTGTGTGTAGACTTCCTCATTTGTTTTTAATGATCTATGCGACCCCCCGTCTCTCTTTCAATCTAAGCACATTCTAAAATGCAAATTGGGACTATTATTGTTTTCAATATATAGCTTTCTTTAAAAATCAATGATCTTGAAAATCACCT
Organism: Diphasiastrum complanatum; assembly: GCA_029204225.1. Classification (NCBI taxonomy): domain Eukaryota; kingdom Viridiplantae; phylum Streptophyta; class Lycopodiopsida; order Lycopodiales; family Lycopodiaceae; genus Diphasiastrum; species Diphasiastrum complanatum. The sequence goes on along the minus strand of CM055099.1, from coordinate 66,656,673 downwards.
AGCATTGATATAAAAGTTAACTATTTCAATTTAACTATTTTTACACGCATTAGTTATAAGTTTCCAAAAAAGACCTAGTTTACAATGAATATGGATAGTAAGGCTATAGTAGTGTTACCATAAGGTTAGTGGGTGAGGTGTGGGTCCAAGTTGTAATGTGTAGAATATCTAATTCGAAGAGTGCACGATTGTCGCAAATGCCTAATTGTTTTCAGCTCTCTTCATGGTTGTTTGAGACACTTACACACATATTCTTCTACCAGTCGAAATATCGATCTATGTAGTTGTCTAAATTATGTAATTCGATTCAATCCTTATAATTCATTGCTTTTCTTTTGTTATGCTTTGACTTTTCAAGTCTTTTACTAAATTTTAACATTAGAACATAGATTGTAGATTCCTAACATGATTTACCTCAAAAGTCTCTTTGAATGTGCCTAAGCTAATTGATCATTAGACAAGTGCTTATGATGGTTTTTGGACATGCATATATTTTGAAGTGAGAAATCTTGCAAAAATAGTGACAATCTATGTTGTAATGGCAAATATTTTGAGAGTAATGAAAATACACGATTTGCATATGTTTCTATCGATGAAAGTGTTCGTTGTGATAATCACTCATTTTAGATTATTACAGAATGCTATGACATTCTTGTGATATTAGTCTAATGCTACATTTCTATCATGTTAATCTATGTGTGTAATATAAGCCTACAAAAAATGAATTCTTATTTTTCTTGAAGCTCAATAAAGCACTCATCTTTTAGCAGCATGTCATTCCATTTCACATTGAAATAATATAAAAGAGACCATGTCATCAAGACAATGCGCTTGTTAATTAGCAACATTATTTCTATCTCAAAAGTGTCAATGTGAAATTATGATATGATTGGTGGTCTTTATACACTCATCATTAAAAAACATGCAACATCTTTTCATTGTTTTGCAAGTATGTTCCACAACATCTACAACCTTGGCAAACAACTAAACATCATTGATTGATCTCTTCTATAGAACCCAAACATAAGTCGGTTGTAATTATAAAATAAAGAATATCTCACCAATTCTAGTACTCAAACAAGTCTCAATCCTCTAGCTTCTCATCAAAATCAATGTCAATAAATAAATTTCTCGTAATAAAAAATAAGCTAGATATTTGCATAATGGAGTTCTACTTAAGATCCTTATAAGCTCCAATCAAAAATTGGTGAGTAAGCAAAGTTCCAAAACAACAATTGTTGCATAATTATGAGAAACTTTCAAAAAATGTAGCTAACAAGGATACACCCACACACTAATGCTCAAAGAGACGACTACACATTTCTGGTTACAAAGATGCGTACCTCCTTTGTTCTTGAAAATGGTAAAGTTTAAAAAAGAAAACGACAATAGAATAAAAATCAGATTAACCATGGAATGTCCATGCACTAAATACTAGCAAAGTGTTGCATTCTTATTGATAAACATTGACACGATGGTCTGTATGAATGCTTTGCAACTTCTCACCTTTGATTAGACTTCCAAAAATGCTACCTTGGTATAAATCCAAAGGTAATTCTTGCTCAACCTAACCTACCAGTTTTACATGCTTTGAATGCATGGTAAATCATTTGAGGAACAATAGTATGGCCAGTTCTCAGCTTGAAATGAGGTCCATTTGTTCAAACTCTAAAACATATCTAGCCAATGTCTTAAAAGTATACAAGATAGACATCATAATCACACTTGACATTTTATATCTATCACCAAAATGCTTGACATGCTTAGCAAGATACCTTTCTTAAATGCTGGCATGCATAAATGTTTGCAATGTGTAAGTACTAGGTGGGAACAGGCTATCATGCACTTTTCCATTAACTTCAACCTTTACAATGAAGTGTTAAGTGCCTTCGTATCCTCCATGTCATGTACAAAAAAATGAATACGTGCTCAACAGATTGATACCAATATTCCTATATCTTGTGATTGGCACTACAATTCATTCTGTGTGCACTCTATGTAAGATAACCTGTACTGTTCGAGACATATATTATAGTAGAGAAAATAAAAGATTTAGAAGGACACAACATTTCTGGATACTCAATGACAACGTAGTTTACGATTGTTATTGGTTCTCGTAGTTCACATAGAAAGCCTTGATGACTCTGGCGGCAAGACTTCAGAACAAGAGGTCAAGGCTATGGCGGTTTTAAGATGGGATAGATGAAAACCAGCTGGGAAATTTTGAATGAGTTCTTGAGGGTAGGATAAGATCAATATGTCTGTATAGCAGTCTACATCTGAACTCTTTGATCAATTTTCTAAAAAAACCAAAAAGTATTGCATCTGCAGAAAGAACTAGGAAAAGCATGACGACAACTCCACTAGTTGGTAGTGCCAAAACATGTACATTTTTCTATGTCTATTTAGAATCTAGACTCGTCCCACCTCCTCAGAGAAGGAATGAGGGTATCACTGCTTATGATGGAGAAAGAAGTTCTTGCTTTATTCTTGTCAGCATATTTAATTATCTATAGACTGAACATTCCATGTAGTTATTTGAATGTTCTTGTAGCTAATAGAATGGTGCAGGTAACACTGTGAAACCTGCTGAATCTTTCTCCAGTTGCTATTCATTCTTGTCTGAAAAATGGCTTTTCCTTCCAGCGCGCACATGATTCAGTACAGGAATAGAGACCTTCCAGCTGCTTAAAACAAAACTGCTTCATGATTGACTGTGTTGAATTTTGTCAATCGGGACAATGTTCCAAGTTCACTCAGGACAAGACTTGGGGTAAAGGCCCTCCCAATGGCCATTATCTACTACATATTGCAACTCTAATTAAGAACAGGACTACTGCAGCTTGAGTACACCAAAAAAAGCAAGGTTCTAGTATGCTTATGATCCAAAGAATCAGGAGTTATTTTCCAGAAAATGATGCAAAAAGAAACTCCCCATTAACCATTGATATATGGTTCATTGAAATCTGGCAAAGGACACAATTGGTGAAGCAGTCCGTCCTATTTCAAAAGCTTGGAAATATATAAGAGTGTTCAGCTAGTTTCACTCTGGCCAGCCAATTGCAAAAGTATGTGGTTCTGTAAAGGAAGAGACCTTCAATGTTTGCTCACAATGCTGGGTCACAATGAAGTGGTTTCCATTCTGTCCCATTCAGAAACCTTGTAGTTGCATAAAAGCTTTTGGAGTACGAGTAAACATGTCAAATGTCACAACCTATTGGAACCATCAGCTACAAATCAGTATTTATTCTAACTTAAAAAACGAATGGACAATCGATAGTTTAGTCTAGAGAATTGTGAAGCTGCTGCCAAAAATTTGGATACAGCTCGATACATCCTTTATTCAAAGGCTAGAAGCAGAAAACCATTGATCTAGATCTACAAAGAGCTTATTCTTTTGGCATTTGACTTGATACTGAATGCCTGAATGTACACAAAAACTAGATGATATTTTGAAAAATGCCAGTTCCTTTAGAATATACCTCTAGTAACGATAGTGATACTTTTAGTGCCAAAAATGGCAACTGGATGCCACCATCATCGTGATGGAAAAACTGAACCTCTCACCTGTCAACACGTGCTCCCAGTGAAACTTTTTCTTCTGAATGCTGGAATATGCCGGCCTGCCGATCTACAATCTGGTGACGATATTTGTAACTCTTCCTGACAAGTGAAATAAAATAGACCACTTCTTTTGAGTTTTACAATCTTATTGTTATTCTGAGCTAAAGCATTCAAGATGTCTTCAACCATTTTGAGGTCCTACGTTCACACTCCAAAAATACTTATAAAGTATTGCTTACAAAATATAAATAGCCCCTAAAAAATAAAAGCGGAATTTATTGTACTTCTCATAACAACCAGCTCCTTGTGATTGTTGAAAGGAGAAAACGAACTTCACCAAAGCTGAAATACCAAATGAAGTGACCATAAATTCCTATATATGGACTTCCAAGAAACATGTCCTCTTTGCATGTGCAGAGCAGGCGATTGCTAATACCAACTGCACAAATCATCTATGCTTTCCGTAGTTTTATAAGGCACCAACTACTTTACCATATTGGATATGTGATGAAAATTTCTATTTCAAGCAATGAAGTTACAAGCTAAGATTCACTAGCTATGCTAGAAAGCAGGACTTAGGCTAGAAAGCATGAAAGAGAGAATATTTAATGAGGCTAAAGAAGTGCAACCATCATCAACTGAATAAAAGACTACAATGCTGCCCTATATATACCCTACCAATGAACCCAAAGTAGGAATCCAAAAATAGAGGCAGGCAGAAGATTTGGAGAGAAAATAGTGCGCACCCCCAATAGGAGGACCCCCACTCCATATCAATATGACCAAGTCCTAAAAATGTGACCAAATAGGGCCCAAGGCCAGTACATGAATAAAAAGGGCCCGTAGGCCTACTTACGCATAATAAGAATAAAAAAATGGACGCAGCGAATGTAATGAGTCAAGTCCATAACCAGAAAAACAAAACCCTCCACCGGCTAGCAAGCATAATGACTATCTCAAAAACAACAATGTAAGTATGCTAAATACTGAAAAAGCATGAATTAATGGAAATACTGATGGCGAGGACAAAAGTCGTCACAACAGATACCCCACAAGCAACATACAAGTCTAAAGCAAGTACTAAGCAACTACTACAGTAATGTGATGTAGATGCAAAAACGAAATAGCCATGGCTAGCCGAATCATGAGGTAGAGGGAACATCTACAATGATATCCGTGGTAGAGGAAATAACCAAGGCCATGAGGGCTCGAGCCTGATTTGCCAATAATGGTTTATGATAAAAAACATCAATAGGCTCCCATGTGGCCTCCTCAATAGGACGACCATCCCACTGTACCAAAAACTGAACCTGCCGACAACACGACTATGCTGAAGGCGAACCTGGAGAATGGTAGCTAGTAAGAAAGGAAACAGCTCAGGATCTGAAGGAAATGTGAGATCGCGAGGAGCATCATCCTCAATGGCAGCACGTAACAGGCTAACATGAAAGGTATCACAGGCACATGTAGTATCAGGCAGCTGTAAGCGATATGTAACAAGACTGAGGCACTCCAAAATACAATAAGGCCCATAATAACGTGGTGCAAGCTTCACAGTAAAATGATGTTGCGCAAAATGTAGCCGAAGATAAACCATATCACCAATCTGAAACTGGACATGACGACGATGGCGATCAACAGAAGTCTGATAGCGCTGCTAGACCTGCTGTAAATGAGTAGTAGCCCTAGCAATAAGCTCCCGAGCACCTGATAAAAAAGAAGCAATGGTGACTGGTGTATCATTAGGAGGAGCAGGAACCCTTGGCAAAAGAGGAGCATACCCATGAGCCAATAAGAAAGGAGAAACTCCAATGCTGGTACTAACAGAGCTATTATAGCTATACTCTGCCAAGCATAAATGCTAATCCCAATCCTTCCCTGAAGGAGAAACGAAGTGCCGAAGATTATACTCAAGGATCCGATTAAGGACCTCAGTCTACCCATCAGCAGTAGAATGATAAGCAGTACCCATAAGATGCTGTACATCCAAAATACGCATAAGCTCTGTCCAAAAGGTAGATGTAAACTTACTATCCCGATCAGAAAGGATAGTACGTGGAAAACCATGCAGTCGAAAAATCTCTGATATAAAAAGGCGTGTGCACTGCTCAGCTATAATAGTATTGCGGACCGATATAAAATGTGCTTGTTTCAAGAACCGTTATACCACCACCATACATGAGTCATTACCATGCCAGGTATGAGGAAGGCCAAGGATAAAGTCCATAGAAATGTCTGTCCACTGGCGATGAGGAATGAGCCAACTCTGGAGCAAGCCAGCGGACTTAGCACGGGAATATTTATTACGGGCACAAAAGGTACACTCACGAATAAAATGTGCTAGCTCAGACTTCATGGACACATCTGACATAGTTTGTCCTCAACGTGGAGTACCCTGATAACGACCAGTCTCAATGGCAAGCTGGTGGAAAGAAACCCGAAACTGTCCAAGAGTAAACCATAAACAGTGTGAGAGTCCATAATCCAGGTAGTGTGCATGTATAGGAAAACCTGCTCCATCAACTAATAACTATTGATAACCAAAATGTAACTATGTAGCTATGATGGTAATGGTATATATATGCTCATCATATCAAATCAAATGCTGCTATCACTGAAGAAGGATGTAATGGAGAGTGCAACTAGAGGTAATGTGTGCTGATAACGTCGTCGAGGAGGTCATCTGTGAGATGTGTCTCCTCATGTTGTGCACTCTACAAACAACAGCAATCTGGGTGGTATGTCATCTCTGGTCTCTATGTTAGAAATCCTCATTGACCCCACTATCATATGAGTCAGGATCAATCCATAATCTCCTACAAGAGAGAAGAACGACATGATTTGGAGCTGTGTATCAAGGCGAATTGACTAAAATGGCTGACATAGAGCCTGTCGTAGTAATAACATCTCTCTGATCATGAGTGCAACACAGCGTGGATCCTCATATGCAATAATGGACCTCAGTGTGATAGGTGCATCTCGAAAAAGACAAAAGTATCTCCCCCTGATCTCATAGGATACTGGCCATCTGAATAAGAAGTGCTCCTCAGAGTCTACCTCGGATAATGAACACACGTGGCAAGTCCGCTCCTCCCGTGGGGTGCGCTGAAAGCGGCCAGTCTCAATCTCAAGCTAAATTGATGAAACTCAGAACTGATCTAGTATGAATCTCAGACCATGTGATAATCCTGAGAGAGAGAGAGAGAGAGAGAGAGAGAGAGAGAGAGAGAGAGAGAGAGAGAGAGAGAGAGAGAGAGAAAGCTTTATTAACGTCTTTTCCATGCCAAAAGGCATATAAGACGAGCAAGTACATCAAATAAAGTGGAACCAAGACGGAGCAATGTTGTCAAACAACATAACTAAACCAAAACTAACTAAGAAGAGGATCATGTCCAGGATTATATGGTACGAAGACCATTTACAGATTCAACTGGCATCTCTTCAGTGCTGTAACTCTCTCACTAACTCTGAACAATTTCAAATATCTCATTAATAGCAACAGGTTTAATATCTACAAAACGAATGATACCATCCCTTTAGATCAATTGCTTTCCATTCATTAGAGCCTCCTGTTTTGCTTTTTCTTGAACCTGAATGAAAGTAAGGTCTTCATCCAGGTATATCGTGGTGCCCCGCAGTGTAGATCTCTTCCCTAGCACTTCATGGCGACCAGTTGCAAATGCAAAGCGTATGACAAGAGTATGAGAGAGAGAGAGAGAGGTGGAGCCAAAGTTCCTTTGAGGAATGCTACTTCAGTACATGCATGGGAAAGTATGAGGTTTCACAATAAGCTTAAGATACTTGGTCACTTGAGCCCACTAGTATTGAACTTAGTAAAGTTACAAAAGAGAAGGGGGCGTTTACAGAATATTTTCATCAAATTGCCCCCACTACATTTGTACAACTTGTGTTAACTAAGTTTAGCCAGCCGTTAGGGCTAAAATAGGCATTATATTTCAACACTTAATGCTGAAAACTGTGTGTCTGTGTGTGTTGTGGGGGTGGTGGAGTTCTCTTTATTTATGAAAGATGGGAAGGAGAAGAGCATAGCATCCAATTTCAGCTTTATTGCACAAAGGGCTGATGAGAAAACCATTCCCTGACCATGATATATTCTAGATTGCAAGCCCCTCAAAAAGACAAAATGTGAGAAAACTGTTAATACAAGCACATGCAACAACTTTACCAGGGTTAGTGAAGCATTGCTCAAATGATCCAGTACACGTGCTTGCAGCTGCTCAAATTTTACTCGCAGATTATCTACTAAAAGATGTTTGCCAAAAGATCTGTCTGGCCTTCCAAAGTCAGCTGCAATAGAGGTATTTCTAGTCAATTGACCACAAGGCTCTGCAACTCCTGTTGTTTGAGATATTTCAGTTTTGGAAGCACCTATGGGCACGCTTTCCCTCTCCTTATTACCCGACTCAACCTGTGGAAACAATGAGTTTTGATTATCCCTCGAAGGTTGTTGGGCCTCATCAAAATCAAAACTAAAATTTGTCTTTCTCCTTTCCCTGACAGGCTTTACTTCGTCATCATCATTCTCAGAGCACCTTTCAATCCTGAAACTTTTTGTTGTAGCAAGAAATGGTTCTATGGCTTTGGATTCCAGTGAATCTGTTGATTGGTCATCCTGAGAAGGTGAAGTTTCTCTGTTGACTCGACAATCAGGAGATTCCTTTTGAAGTCCTCTTTCAAATTCTAAGACTTTTTCAGCCACCGGTTTGGTGCATGCAGTTGCCATGGCATGTGCATAGGTGGACTTTGAAATATTTATTGCAGGTCCTGAGTTCCAGTTATTCCGTACTGAACTGGAAACATCATTATGATTGACTTGAGGCCAGCAATTGTGATTTGCAATAAATGACTTCACGTTGATAGGTTCTTGTACCCCTGCACTTAGTAATATGCAGTGCCAATAATTTTCTACCTTCATAAGGTGATTAGCTCTTACTACACAAACATACTCTGACAATCACTTCCAAAGAAAACAGCTTTTTACTTGTCTTGTAACCAGTTGCAAAGACATACTGCAAAGCATAATAAAGCATTCATGCTAAGCTAGATTTTAAAAACCTTCCTTGCAGGTCCACATGCAAATAGAATTCAGTTTTACCTTCTGTAAGCTATCATGTAATACATACTATCTATAACACTGTCTAGCGCCCAATCTTTTACGATGGATATTAGGAATGGTATATTCAACTCAAACATTCCTTAAAGCATTAGAGCTTCTCGGTTCTTGAGAATAGGAGCTAACATGCTGGTAGTGCATTTTTAACTGGAGCATTCCTATAAGCAAAGATGGCTTTGAGATTCTCTGTTTGCTGTACCCCTTTGATGCCTTCATTGTGATTCACATCTTCAGGTACTCTTAATCGAAATCATGCATGTGTGCTTATTGCCAGCTCTCTCCTCTGGTCAATCATAACTGAAGCACTTCACCTACCACTGTTGTCACATCAAACTTTCAAGATTTTCATTCCCTTTACTCTCTCAACTTCTCAGAGTGTATATTGACTATCTGGCCCACTGCAGCAAATATGAGTGACAAAGGATGCCAAACACAGGAGTTGACGAGGGAATTGAAGCAGATATTCTCTACATAAACATTAGCTGTGCAGTTTAACAGTCATTGGTAATCTATTTCTCGGGATGATTTTGCACATGTAGATTAGCTATAGAGAAGTTAGCATTCAAGAGCAGGGTTGGATGCTTCCAGAATCATGGCCTTACCAATGGCAGGCAGATCAAAAGGAAAAAGCTCTTTGAAAGATGTAACTTTACAACAATAAAGTGAATCTGCATCTGAAGCTGTGTCTGAAGAAAGAAAGTAGTAAGCCTATCGGACTTGCATGGTAAACAATTCGTCAACAGAGGGACAACCCCTTTCAAAAACTGCCTCAGACAATGCACATGTTGCAGACAGGGAAGGTGCAACAACCATCAGGATTAACATTTCATATTCATTCACTGCAGTTATGCAGAAAAGTGAGCGAGACAACCACTCTACTGACCATGGCTTATGCTTGTAAAAAAATCAGCAATGACAGCCATTTCAAAGCAGTACAAGAAAATGGCCAAAAGCTGATTCTGAAGTTCACAACACTGATTACATCCTGGCATAAGATTACAATGTCAAAAAGTTCATGGTGAGAGAGATCTTGTATCTGCTTTGTAAGCAAAAGCTTATCCGCTAGAGCAAATAGAAAAAATGCATGTTTTTATAGGGTTTGTTTGCTTTCTGCAACTGAAAACTTTTATGAAACATAAAGCATAGAATAAAAGAAGGGACAGTTGTCAATAGATACCACAGTTTAGTTTTAGCTCGTATTCAAGTTTCCTCAGATGAATCTCCTTGGCATCCAAACTCACTTGCAACTCTTGATAGTCAAGTTGTGCTTCGTGAATCTGCCAAAGGTGATTACTAGCAGGATGACTTTATGATCAAAAAATAAACAAGAAGACAGTTTTGGATCTTCATGGACATTTATTACATAAAAAAACTCTAAAACTTGGAGTTGTCCCATCTAAGAAACTAACTCCAGAGCTTTACCAGTACCGTATAATGGTAATATTGAAATTGTACATGATTTGGTTTTATTGGAGCAACATTACCCTGTTACCTCAGCTTGCCTCACTGCAACCAGATGTTCCAGCTCATGGATCCGTGCCTCACGAGATTCCAAAGTATTGAAAAATGCAGAATTGCCTACAGCAAGCTTCCTTCGTAAATCTCCAAGTTCCAACTCTTTTACCTGTTTTCCATCGAAAAAATTTCATACCTTACCAAGACAAATAACAAAAGCTACATGGAATTCATTGTCATTGGATATAAAGGTAGTAAAGACAAACCCTTGCACGTTCCTCAAGGGCAGCAAATTGACTCTCACGAATTTCTAAGAGCTTTCGCAACGATGCTGCAATTTCAAATGCACTACTTAGCTTTTCACAAGACTCGTCCGATGCTCCTTCCAATCTCTCTGCAGTCTCCTTTAAAGTCTGCAAAATACAAAGCTTGTTGAAATGAGCCGTACTGTTTATGTATAGAGTGGCACAATAGAAACATAAACTCTAACAGTAAGGATGTTTCTCAGTTTAGGTTGAGGAATTGGAATTTGAGTATTTTCAAACTTAAGTACCTATTGAGCTGTTTTTCTTGATTAGATCCTCACCGGCTCTTGTTTACGCAGGTTCTTAAAGCATAACATAAGTGCCTGATGAGTTTTGAAAGTCTCACTAGAACCTAAACCACACTATTTTTGTGGCCAATGACTTTCAGCCAATTCATATAAAAGACTAGATATTAAAATCCTCCAGAATGATAGCTTCTTTTCTCAAAACCATTGGGCAAGGTTCACAATCAGAGCATAGTCTCAAGCATGGGTGCCCGTTCCAAACGTTCTGGTATGGGATGTTCCGTTCTGTACATACAGATCTGTACGTACGGAACGGAGCACGTTCCGTATGTACAGAACGAGCTATTTATTTTTACTTCAAAAGACTGGTTCTAATATTGTGACGAACTATGTAAATACTAATCTGTCTGCTTCATAGATAAGTACTTCATCCTTATTTTGATTTCTCTTAGATAACAATATGTTGGGTTAACTTTAGCTTCTCTAGTCTGATGCACCCAATACCAACACCGACGCAGTGGTGCACAAGAAGTTGATGCAGTGGTGCACAAGAGGTTGTCAGTCAGCTCTCACAGTTGGACCCTTCCTCTGACCATGCTACGTCCTGGTCGTCAGCTACTGGAGGATCATTACTTGGATGGGACAAAGGAACAAGCAGCAGCGCAATCACAATCCGTTAATGAACCCATTGCTGCTGCCACTTGCACTTGTGAGCAGAGGCTGCAGCACCAACAAGAGGAAGCCAAAGACGAGAAGCGAAAGCGAAAGCGAAAAGAAAAAGAATGTAAAAGAAGAGAAACAGAGCTTCAATAGCAAGCCATGATCATGGAGCTGAATGCCAAAACGGAGCATGATACTGTGAAGATTTTGATGTATTATGAGTCAGTATGTTTGAAATTACCGAATGTTTGTTCTGTATATGTGAATTGTGAGGTTTTTTACTGACCATCATACAGTGAAACCTTGTAGTTTGGATAAAGAAAAAAGGTTTCCATCTAACTACTAATTTTTTCTCAATGAGATAATGCTACACATCATACAGTAAAACCTTGTAGTTTGAACAACTTTAAGATCTAGTACTCTTTTTGGCATGTGAAAAGAAATCTTCAAATTCTTTACAAAATGAAAGGAGAAAGAAGGTTCCCATAAAGGACTAACTACTGACCTTTTCATATGATTCTATCTGGGAGGACTTTTGAGCAAGTTTGCATCGTAAATCTTTTAAACTGAACTCCAGATTTTGAATCTCCAACATGTGGTGTACCTCACCAGTTGCATCCTCAGAATTTTTTGTTTGAAAGCTTTTCTGACAATCACAAAAACATTTCTAGGTTGTCAAAGGTCACATACTTCATCGTGCAACAAAAACTCTCTCTCTCTCTCTCTCTCTCTCTCTCTCTCTCTCTCTCTCTCTCTCATGGAGAAGCAGTGGAGAGAAAATTGCCCATTTTGCGAGGTTTCTTAAGGGAGTCAATTTAGGTCATCTAGATGAATGGCTTGTTGATACGGGGTTCTTTCTTTTAAGTAAAAAGTTGAAGCTGCATCCTAAAGTTTAAGCCAGGGCAAACTCAGAGGACCTTAGTTTCAAATGAATGGAGAGGCGTCATAGTGCAAAGGATTGTTCAAAGCACAAGAAAATGGTAGATCAAACATAGATCAAGTAGACACAATGGATGGTATGTCTATTGTCTCTAATGTTAAAATTCATTTGATAGATGGTAGCCAGTGTGATGATTGCAGCTCAAGTACAACTGCATAAGGCAAAGTAACCAATATCGTAAGCTCATGACAACCCCTACATATACTATCTACAGGACTTCAAAAATATTCCATAACTTGAAATCTTTTCAGGAAATATAAGTTATCAAATTCTAGATTCCATCTGGTTAGTCAAAGATAGAAAGCATACCTTTATATCAACTCCCTTCAAGCTTCAGTCTAGACAGCCAAACTCAATATACTCTTAGTTTTGTCAGATATCAGCATCCAATAGAGCTCTCTAGGATACACATACCAGCAAATTAATTGACTTCTCGGTCAAGAAATCACCCCTTTTGACCTCCGACCGGATTAAGGATGGGCAATCCCTAGAAAATAAAACCTAGGAATTGATGAATTATTATGCAAGATAAGATGGACATATACTAGATGTCTTCCTTAGAAAGGTTGCACTTGGGGGAAATACCCAACTTGTGATAGAAAATCCAACTTGAAAGTGGCTAATATTAAAAGTTAAGCCAGCTACCTTATGTACATGTCATATATTGATAACTTACCTACCTTGCCACATGGCTTCAGCACTCATGAACACCTACTTGGTCGAAAGCATACAGTCTCTTGGTCTCAGCCTCAATACCCATAGATGCCTATAGAATAGTATCATATAGCTTTGCAAAATCATGCCCAATCATGATAATACAATAATTACAAAAATTACTAGTCTCTATGATTACTATATGCAAATGATCAACATTGACTACAAGCAAAATCTAGAGCCTGCATATTTGCTGAATAGACAAACATCTTATATCCTTGGCAAATACGTATTGAGCATCAATAAAATGAGTACAGCATAGCATATTTTATTCAACTACTGAAAAGCTTTCTTAAGCAGTACCACTCAAATAGACATCGACATTTTCCTCGACAGAATATTTCTATGCACACTTTCAATAGTTTCAAAAGTAGCCCAATTCCATACCCCCATCTGATTCATTTATAATATTCTTATGTGTACCAGCTCTTTGATTTGACTCTCTTAATAGCAGTCTCTTCAAAAATAGCTGTGAAATGCCAATTATAACAAAATTCATCTCCCATCATTGTGCATTGTGTGCTATGAAATCCTACCATGATCAACGCCCAAGAACAGGGAAAAATCATAATTATAAAGATGCACATATCCACATAATGTAAGATTCCTTGGCTTTTTGCCATTTCCATAAAGTCAAAAGGAAAGCTTGATTATAATGATGGCTACCACTATAAAGTAAAGCCAATGAGATAAACTTCTACTGATCTTCCTTTCTACGGTCATATCCATCAGACTACATGTTAAATAAAATTGATGGACCTAAAGGTGTAGCACTTCACAGCCTCCGAGAATCAGTCTCTTTCTTGTTGATAGTTCGAATTCTAATGTTTTCTGCAACCAAACCTTCTTAATGCCTCCTAAAGATGAATGATGCCAAGTATGGTAGAGCACATATGCATTAAGAGGCTTTTGAGAATGTTTTGAGACTATGAGAGTATAATAGTAGATAAATTGAAGGTGCTATCAGGAATAAAGTACAGAAACAAAAGTCAATCATTCTCAACAAGCACTAACAACAGTAAAGGAAAATTGATCAAAGACAAGCTTACTTGAAATGGTAAATATGAGAATTTACCAATTACCTTTGATTCTGAATAAAAGAAGCTACCTGCATTATTACTATTTGTTTCTCGAGGTCCTCTTTGTGCATTCTCCGTTGCTCTAGCTCACACCTCATTGAGCTTTCTACAACTGCACCATCTTCCAAAGTATGATGTAGCTCCTCTTCTCTTTTACTCCTATCACTTATGTGAATCCTCAAAAGTGCAATCTCTGATGACAGTGTTTGCAGCCTATCAATAAGTTGAAGGTTTTCAACACCTACGGCAGTCTTTTGATTCTTTTGTTCTTCATAGTGAGCCTGAAAAAAAAGAGCAAAGTGGGAAAACATCAGCACACATACCAGAAAACAATCATAAAAAAGCATACCCTCTTGTTCTAGAATGATAAGGATCACATTGAGTGGAGGCATCATGGCAGACTTCATAGATGCTGAACAAAATGCTGGAATAAAAAGAAGTCCTATAAACATCACATACCTAATATGCTTATTACAAGCAAGGAAATTTTAGAAACTTGAAAGGACTTCTGCTAAATAGAGTTATGGACTCGGCTCATTACATTCACCGCGTCCATCTACATTTACTTTACTTTATGCATAAGCAGGCCTTGGGCCCTTTTTTATTCATTAGTGACACTTAGACTATATGGTTGGCCTTTGGCCTTATTATTCATTATTAGGCCATTTGGACATATTACTGGAGAGTGGGGGCCTTCTTGGAGGGCGCACTATTTTCCCTCCCAGTTGGGCCCTAGCCACCGGAAGCTTCCTTTTAGGGCTTCCTCTTGGCTATAAGTAGGGAAACTGTGTCATTTGTTATCCAGCTGATGATATTGATCTCTCTCTTTTGTCTCCTTAATCTCTCTCTTTCCTGCTTTCTAGGGTTAAGTCTTGCTTATGTGCTGCTTTCATAGCTTAAGTCTTGCTTATGTGATGCTTTCATAGCTTAGCTTTAGATCAGCTGTGGCTTTATTCATAACTTGATATCAGAGCACTTTCCTGATTGCTGAATTTCAGATCTGATTTTCTGCTTGGGTGCCCATTTTCCTTGCTGATGTTTCTCTTTTTGCTGAGGGCTTTCGTCTCTTTGCTTCAGCAACATTCAACACAGTTTGGAGGAGGACCAGCTCCCATCATTTTCCTTGGCGGAGCTTTAGCAGATAGTTAGCGGAAGTACTTCCGCTAAATTTGGCGGCCGGAAAAAAAAAATATTTTGTTTTTGGACAGATTATTTCCGGCGCCCAAGTTTCAACCCTCCATCACCCATTTCCAGCTTGTTTGCAGGCTCTCCAGCGCCCAATTCCCTCGTCTCTTTCGTCCGTTCCTCCTTCCATTTTCAGCCCTGTTTTCATTTTTGTTGGCAGGCTGTCCAGCCGCTTCATACCTGTCACTTTCGTCCGTTTTTGTCTCCGTTTGCAGCCATTTTTCACACCTTGTTTGCAGGCTGTCCATCGCCCATCCTCAACCAGATTTCACGAAATTCCGACTCCGTTTGATATTCCAATTTCTCACTTGCCTCCTGGCTGTCCAGCGCATTTTCACAACCTTCATCTTCACTTTTTTTCATTTGCTGATTGTTGTCCTTTCTTAGTTGTGATAATAGTGGTTTTAATAGACTAATTTGGGGTGACGACAAGAGTCCGCTCTCTCAAGTTTTCGTCTATTCCTTCCACTATCATTATGGCACATTAACCTACCCCGAGTGAGACTACTCAGGAAACCTTATCCGATCAGTTTCGTCTCATGGATGAGACCCTTTCTGGCCTCGTTCTTCGCTTCGATACCGTTATGACCGGCTTTGCTACTATGCAGTCACAGATTGATTCTTTACAGCCTCATGGTCCTGGTAAAGCTCATGTTTTTCCTTCATTTGGGACTCCCCTTCCATTTGGATTTCCATCTTCCTCTACTAGTCAGCCTGGTGGTGGACTGATCATTCCACCTAACCCATCTCCAAGTTTCTTTTCACGTCCCCCACTTCCTGAGCCACACTTTGCTTGAGACTTTCGTGATAGGGTACAGCTTGCTACCTATTCCGGTTCCTCTGACGGGAACTTATTAGAGAATTGGTTTGCTAAGCTTGACACATATTTTCAGATCTACCCTAAGACTGATCCTCAGAAGATCCAGTTGGCTGCTTTACATTTAGATGGACGCGGCGCCACGTGGTGGCGAGTTTATACAGCTGATCTTGATCAGGAAGGGCTCCATTTATGGCATACTTTTCGCCGTGACCTCCGTCATGCTATGATTGACCCTCAGTGGCTCGACCGCCAACGTGATACATTCCGTAGTCTCACTCAGACCAGTGATCTTGCTTCTTATACAGATCAGTTTATGGAGCTTTCTTATCTTTTCACAGATCTACAGCCCACTGAGCTTATTTCTCGTTACATTGCTGGGCTTCGTGGTGCTTTACGTTATGATGTTTCTTCCGTCCGTCCTCCCACACTTATTGAGGCGATGTCTCTCGCCAGTACTTTACAGCATAAGTACTCTGACACTCTTCCTTCCCGCTTCTCCCGACCCCATCCTTCTGCTTCATCTTTTCCCGCTGTGTCCACCGCTACACCTGCCCCTTCTGTTCCAGCTCTCTCCATTGTCCCTTCGTCTCCTTGTCCTCTGACTCCTCGACCTGCTTTTGTCCGACGTTACACGTCTGCAGAGTTCGCTGACCTTCAGCAGCAGCGTCTTTGCTTTCGTTGTAAGAGTCCTGACCATTTTGCTCGTGATTGTCGTCAGCCTCTCCCTACTACTACTGCTGTTTTTTCCCATGAGGGCACTACTCCAGATGATTCCGATATATACATTCATATTTCTGATGAGCCTGACCTATCCTTTGAGCCTTCCACTAATCTACTTCCTGCTACTTGCCATGCTCAGCTTGCCTATGCTACTTGGACAGGGCGTCCTGGTCCTCGCTCCATTCGGTTACGTGTACGTATTACAGGTCGTGAGTATATTGCTTTAGTTGATACTGGCAGCACTCATTCTTTTATTAGCAGTTATATCACTCGTCAGATACGTGCTTCACCTATTCTTGCTTCACAGCCTCTCACAGTTGAGGTTGCCAGTTCCCATTCTTTTCCTAGTTCTCAGATGTTTCAGCGTTTACCATACCGCATTGGAGATTTTTCTGGACAGGCAGATCTTTACATTATTCCTATGGAGCGTTATGAAATTATCCTTGGTGTTGATTGGTTTGCATCTCTTGGAGCCGTTACACTGGACTTCACACAGCAGACATTGACATTTGTACTTGATGCAGTTACACACTCACTTGTTGGCATTGATTCTCTGGGAGACTTCCAGTTGGTGACCGGGAAGCAGTTTATGCGTAGCCTACCAAAGGCTGACGATGCAGCTCTTCTTTCCATTCAAAGTACATCAGCTGTTGCTTCACTTTCACCATCCGTGGGTCCTCTTCCTCAGGTTGATGCTGCTTCGGATTGACAGGTTGTTGTTGTGTGCCTTGCGCCTATATGCCTTGATTCACAGATATTGTATTCAGTGGTCATTCCTGGTTTCATTGATATTGAGGCCGTATACTTTGGTGGTATTTCTACTATTGCTTTTGCGCATACTTCAGATTGCCCTCCTGGTTCGATGGTTGGTGCAATATCTTCTCCATTGGTCTCTATATCTCCATCTCTTGAGTCTGTTATGGCTGATGTTCCTGTTGATTTCTATGGGGTTCTTCATGGGTCCACGTTTGATGGTTCCCTTACTATTGGTGATCAGGTTGTATCTTCTTTCGCTTTACTCCATGGATCTCTGCTTGAGGTTTGTGATCTGCCTCATGATATTTCTACGGTTCCTGACATGATTCATGCGCCTTTGGCCCTTACTGTTACACATTTTTCATCCGAGGATATGTGCCAGATGGTCACTATTACTTATCTAGGGTATTTATATGTCGGGATCTTTCTAGATGAGTACATGGACATCCTTCCGTCTCCTGGTGTTTCTACATATAGGTTTGTTGCAATCCATGCCGATGGTATACACTTTTGGGTGCATGCGACTGATTCCTTTTTACCTCTTGATATTTGGCATTCCTGGTTATTACGTATCGCTTGGATTTCATTTGGACCTATTGCTTACACTACTGCTTCATTTTCAGCTATGGATATATGGCATTCCTGGTTATTACATATAGCTTGGTTTTCATTTGGACCTGTTGATTGGTGCTGGTTTTTCCATATTACTGATCGCCTATGGTGCGGATATCTCTATGATTATGCATGTGGCTCTCTATCTATTCCTTGGATTGTTGCTCATTGTCAGGCTTGGCATATCCTGTGGCTTGGGTTATTGCCTCCGTTCCAGCTACTGTTTGTCTGGGTGATCTTCAGGTTCCCTGTCATTTCAGGTTGCTCCCTATCGCTTGGTCTCCGATGCTGAGTTGCCACTTTGTTCTGGTGTTCCGAGACCATCAGGGTACCTTGAGAGAATTCCTTCTCCTCTCTTGGATAGTTTTTGGGGATGTTGCCGCCATATACTTCAGTGTTGCTCATATGTGCTTTGATACTCATTCCCAACTACGCGTGGATATTGCTCCGATGCTTGCTACTGATGTTGCGGATCCTGTTCCTCGTTCCAGTGCATTTCTTCTATTCCTCACTTGTGCGCCTGGTGTGTACTTTGGGATTACACTTGCGGCCAGTTTTGATGGGTCATCCGATTCTCCATCCGTTTTTGGTGTATCCTATGATGGATTGTTCTACCTTCTCGGGGTTTTTGGATACCTTGGTGCTCGAGAGCTTATTACCCGGGCCAGTTCTCATTTACAGCATGTTCAGCAGCGTTATCAGACCTCAGTTGATCGTCACCGCCGCCATGTTGAGTTTCAGCTTGGAGATATGGTTTATCTACGCCTACGGTTTGCACGTCATCATTTTGTCCAAGGCCATGCTTCTACTGAGAAGCTTGCACCACGTTATTATGGGCCGTATCGCATTTTGGGAGGTTCTTAGTCGAGTTACATATCGCTTATAGCTTCCTGCTTCCACACGCGCCTGTGATGTATTCCATGTCAGATTATTACGTGCTGCTATTGAGGATGACGCTCCTTGTGATGCTGAGTTTCCTACTGCTCCAGAGTTATTTCCATTTTTACCTGCTGCTATATTGCAGGTTCGTCTATACCATAGTCGACGCCGCCGGCAGATTCAGTTTTTGGTCCAGTGGGATGGTCGTCCTATTGAGGAGGCCACATGGGAGCCTATTGATGTCTTTTATCATACACCATCACTTTGCGAATCAGGCTCGTGCTCTTGCTGCACTTGTTGATTCCTCTACATCAGATGTTGCTCTACTTGTTGATGCACCAGGGCTTGCTGCTACTTGATCCAGTTTCTTTTCGGCAGTTGGGTCTTTTTCTTTTGTGCCAGGGAGAGTTATGGACTCGGCTCATTACATTCGTCGCGTCCATTTACATTTACTTTACTTTATGCATAGGCAGGCCTTGGGCCCTTTTTTATTCATTAGTGACACTTAGACTATATGGTTGGCCTTTGGCCTTATTATTCATTATTAGGCCATTTGGACATATTGTTGGAGAGTGGGGGCCTTCTTGGAGGGCGCACTATTTTCCCTCCCAGTTGGGCCCTAGCCACCGGAAGCTTCCTTTTACGGCTTCCTCTTGGCTATAAGTAGGGAAACTGTGTCATTTGTTATTCAGCTTATTATATTGATCTCTCTCTTTAGTCTCCTTAATCTCTCTCTTTCCTGCTTTCTAGGGTTAAGTCTTGCTTATGTGCTGCTTTCATAGCTTAAGTCTTGCTTATGTGATGGTTTCATAGCTTAGCTTTAGATCAGCTGTGGCTTTATTCGTAACTAATAGGCTCATTGAAAACCTAACTTTCAACTCAGACATACTGAAGACAAATTATGGACTTCATGAGCAGGAAGTTTGGAGCAAAAAAAAAGCAGCTACACAACTCCTTAACTAGCAAAATCTTTCATGTAATTACATGTTGAAAATTTATCAGTCTAGTAGAGTTCCAGCAAAAGTTGACACATATGACAAAAAATGCATCCAAAATAGTCATATGGCTTGCACATCCAGGATCCTAGTTGCTTGAAAACATTTCAGAAGAATACTTCCACCCACCAACTATAACCTTTTGTAAGTTCAATGCGTGGTGGATACACCTAGAAGGCTGGCGGCGAACTTCTGTTGCTGAAATAGCAACTCTCCCTGTCAAACTCTTGTATGTCACTGTCTCCTTGTTAAGTTCACCTTTCACACTAAAATTTTTGCGAACTTCTGTTGCTGAAATAACACACCTCTCTATCAAACTCTTGTATATCATTGTCACTAAAATTTTTGCCCCTTGCCTTACCCTACGAAGGAAAGTGCTTCCCCTTGACTCTCCACAACCTATGTACAAAATGGTAAGCACAAAATAAAGTGCAATAGAAGGTCCTCAAAGATAAAATTTACCTCTTTGAGTATAGTACTCGAAACTCAGCTAACTTATAAGGTAGGACTATATTGAGATTAACTATTGCATATCCTTGAAGACTAGAGCTGCATGTAGACAAACCGGATCTCCTGGATCAAACTAACCTCCAACTTGACAATGTCTTGGCCCATTCCCTGCAAAAGGATTCTGGTAGGAAGAACACTTTCTTAAATGATCTGCTCATTAGTTGTTGCCTACCTTCAATGATTGAACTATGAAAACAATGAGTGAGAAGAATGGATGCCTTTAAAAGTACCAGTGCACTTATCCTCCAATGAGGTGTCAAAGGCTGCTATACAAATTTACTCAAATAAGGCACAAACTAAGGTTTTAGTGCTTCAAAACATCACATAACAATTAAAAAATGAATAACGTCTCTCTGAACAACATAATTTTGCACAGATAGAGGTGACGATAAGTACGAAGTCGATGATTTTGGGTCATGAAATCAAAACAAAATGCAGGAAATGTCAACTTTTTAACTCGTTACAGCTCCATATCTACTTCAGTACAATCTATTGCTGGCCCTAACTAGCACTTTCTAGTATAGATTTCTTCACTTTTAAGTCTGAGAATTGAATCTCAACACACCCCTCGGACATGACGTCACCCAACCTATAGCAAGATGACCTGGTTAGATGTAGTTTATTAGCAGAACGTGCACATGTGCTTTCTTGGAATCTTAAAGGCTCTTGAGACCCAGCACTTAGCACAATATAATACTCACACCAATCAACTCATGTCTACCTTTTATTGGTGTGTGTTCTCTATCCACCTATGACCACACCATGGTGACACCCGCAAGCAGCACCTAAACTTGCTCTATGGAAAAGCTTGATGGGAAGAACTAATGAAGCACAATGTCTCCTACTTATATCTGTAAAGAAGCCCTAAAAGGAACTTCCGAGGGATAAAACTGACCAATCGAATTGAAACACCCACGAAGATCAAAACCAAACTGGAGTATCATTAAACAGGAGAGAGATCGTAGTAGATCATACCTTCCCACCCAAACCCTAGATCAATACGGATCTAGCCCCTAAGCAACGGGGAAATAGGTAAATCCAATCAATAGAAGTGCTTCCCAATCTGACAGCATACGGCCGTAGGACTCTCAATGATTCACATAGACACTGGTGGGGTGTTTATATAGAGTAGAGAGACTACCCCTCCTATCCATGCACAGAATCCACCTGGAAGCAGTCTAACTGATCATGCCAACCTCCCATGCATGTCTATTGCATGGGGAAAGACCCTTTACCCATAATAGCTAGGTCCCATGCAAAAGCATAGTATGTGCACATCCACACCCAAGGCATACTTGCGATACTCATGCTAAAGTTGCATGCATGGGTCATCAGTCCACATGGTCCTATACGGCTATTGCCAAAGTTAGGCCCATCCCCTATGTACAAGGTACCCCCTAATGGTCCAATCCATTTAGGGCCATCACATCTCCCCCCCCTTATTTTAGTTCTGTCCTCAAAACTTAAAGTATGGAAAACTCTTTATATTACCCTCTAGTTCCCAAGAATCCTCATCATCACAGTGTCCCTTCAATGAACCAGATGCTCGATAAGCTCTCGATTTCACAATCGTTTGGTTCTCGTATCAAGTATCCTTTCAGGTTCTAAAGGAATTCTTTCAGATAAATCTTCAAAAGAATCTAGACCTTTACCAGAACCAAGGTTATCTCCTTCATGTGATCCCATCCTTGTCGATATGCATTACTCTAGAATCTTCTAGGATTCTAAGATACGCCCAATCTCCAACTTGAAACTCCCAAGATCATTTCAAATTAGCAAAATGTCGAACCCGATCTTGGGCACTCTGTGAATCAGTCATAAAATGACTCACAATAGTTGTAACTTGAAAGCGATACATATAAACTACAGTATCAATGAATGATATTACACTGTAGATTCAACCAACTAACTTAGAAGTAACACTCCTGATTCGGTTAATTATATCTAATTTAGAAATATTTGAATGTTTAGGTGTGGGCCCTATTTCAAAACACCACATTCAATCAGATTGAAAATCCTTCCTAAGCTAATAAGTAATTCTCATCTAGATATCTTATTAACCTGTGAGTAATTGTCTTCAAACAATTCTGCTCAGTATGTCTATGTTTTACTAACTAGTTTATGCATGCCTATCAACTCAGTCCAAGGAACACATAGTGGATCCACAAGATTAAGAAGATGCACAAAGAAATCATGATCCCACTATGATTCACTACATAGCCACAAATCTCCGCAGATCTCCACATATCTCACCCAATCTGTAAATATCACATGTTTAATTGAGAATCCTGTAGCCCAGTTAACGTAAGAGAGTATATTTCTCAAAGAGTGCTATTTCATAAGATATTAAACAAAAATCTCAATTGGAAATTATTTCAAAAGAATATATTGTTAAGAGGGAATTTCTTTTCTTGCATTAACTTCTCACGGATCCTAGTTCTCACTAAGATCAAGTTGATCACAACCAACCAGGAACAAATTTCAACAAACCATTTCTAGTTCTGATACCAATCGATCGGATTCGTAATCAATAACTTTCTATCCGTACAAGAATGTTTTCTAAAATTCCTTCCCTTACATCTTCTAACTAGATTCATTCTTATTATCCTTAGAAGATTCAAACAGTATCCAAAATATCCTATCGATCCTGATTCTAAAAGAGGTCCTACATCTTAACATATTACAAATTCCTCCTGGAATCAATGCTACAGATGCTTCTCATCGATAATTGTCCTATCACCCTACTTCTCCCCCTTTTGTAGGAAACTTCACGAGTTTCCAATAAATGTCATATGACTCAAGATATGGCCTAGGAGAAGTTTTCAAAAAGATCACAAAAATCGAAAAAAGTCTATAATATGTGTTGCATCAACGTAATCCAATGCGGTTAATGATCTCAACACATTAGCACATACGACTTATCCAAAAATATTCTTTTTTTGGTCATAGAATTCACTACGCTTAGAAAACCGATCATATAGATCAGAAGGAGTCAATCAAATATTCATAATCAGTTAATCCATGGAAAGAAATAGTATATGTGTAGTTATTTAACCTTCCATGTGGCATCAACCAAGGTGTTCAGTAGTTACAATTACCTTCCATAGAATCACATGAAATTGGGTTAATCATTTTAATATTAAGAAATTCACAAATATATTCTCAGAAGAAAAATAGCTTTAAGGGTTTCCGATTTTGTGATTTGAGATATCCATAAGGTCATGACCAATACCTCAAAAATTTCGACCAATAGTAATTGGCATCTGTCCAGATATGCGGCTTTACTATGGTCAACCCGATCCAGTTAGTTTTAGATCTAGAATTGTCTGCGTCTCGTACCACAAGTTCTTCCTCCAAAAAGACCATCCACTTCTTGATCTTATCTTCCAAAGATTACTTGGTCTATTTGGAATGTATTTGTACCTTAGAGATTTTCTCAAAATCTCTTGATCTAATAAATGACTTATGTAACTTTTGAATCCAATTTATCAATACTACGCCAATTTCTCGGAAATTTCTCTAAATTCCAACTTCATAGTACAGATTTTAGCTCATATTCTCTTTCTAGTCGTTTTTTGGAAATCGATCATTGTCTTCTGATATTGCACAATCTTGTATAGCTTGCGTGTGTCTTCACATAGTAGAGGAATCAATTGAGTCAAATATGTTATTGGAGTAGATAGAAACGTTGATTCTTGATTGGGGGGGGGGGGGGGGGGGGGGATGGGGTAAGGCAAGAGCGACATTAGGCTCATTATTAGGCATAGAAGGAGAGATAGGGATGGCCTGAGGAAATCATAGCGAGGCATTGGAGAAGGCGTAGCTGGAGGTGCAGAAGAGGTTGAGGCTAAAGTGATGGAATCAGAAGAAGATGATTGAGGAGCAAGGGAAGGTGCGGCCTGCAAATCTGCATGCAAGTAGGGAGGGGAGCTCCCCATGTTACCTCCCTTCTTCTTCCTGGCCATGGTCTCCAAACAGTGAAACCTTTCTGGAAGAGAGCAAACAACTAGTAACTTCTACAATATAGCAATCTCACTAATCAATAGCAAGGCAACCCACGGTGATTATAGCGTTAGTCAGGAGTTGGAGCCCTGCTTGTCAAAATGGAGCATTGTTGGACCAAAGGCGCAAGGCTGCTCAGCCATGAAGAAGGGCCTTCATCTGATCGATCCAGTGCAGGAGCAGCCTCGACGATGGAATATGGAGCAAGCGCGAGGGCTTGGAGCTAAGCGCGCCCTTGAGCCAACCAACCACTAATGGTGCTAGGACACAACCATGTGTGTGTGTGTGTGTGTGTGTGTGTGTGTGTGTGTGTGTGTGTGTGTGTGTGTGTGTGAGAGAGAGAGAGAGAGAGAGAGAGAGAGAGAGAGAGAGAGAGAGAGGACATGAGGGAGTTAGAGTGTGTGTGGGTGAGGTAGAGATGGATAATGGAAGGAGAGCAAGAAATACACATGTAGGTGAGAGAGATTTGAGAAAGAGAGATGGAGGAGCAACAAAGATAGGAAAGACACTCCCTAGTGAGACATGAGGGAGTCTCCATGCTAGCATCCATGAGGTTGTCCAAGCTCCACCAAGCTCCAATGGCGACTTTACAAGCTCTAAGAATGTGTAGATCCAAGCTTCATGTTGAACAATGACAAGAAAACAAGCTAAAGGAGAGAGAGAGAGAGAGAATAGCCTTGCAAAGGGGCACACCTCCTCCTTATATAGGGAAAAGTGAGACTTTTCCAATTTGGGTAAAGAGTGAGTGAGGTGTGATGGGTAAGGTGGGGCAAGTCATCATGCAAGTGGGTGAGGTGTAGGAGTGGAGTGGGACAAGTCACCAAGCCCGTGGCCATGTCAAGGCTTGTGAGGCTGCCATACCCCGAGTCATCTACCAATGGGAGATCATTCCCTTGATGGTTCAACAATTCTCATGGTCACAAGACCGTCCTTGTGGTCAAAAGACCATTCTTCTTCGGTCAAACAGACCGTTCTTTGCTCAATTGGACTGTTCTTCTTGCTCACAAAGGATCATTCTTCATTGGGATCCCATTCTTGAGTTCTTTTTCTTTGGCCATGGTTTCTCATATGAGGCACTGTGTGAGTGCCTACATCATAAATCATGATTATTCTTTAAACAATCATGGGTTTGTCTTATAAGCATATGTTGTGGGGGTACACCTTATGTACCTGCATAGGCCAAGCCACATTAGTGTTTCTTAATCGATTTTCACATGAGAAAAACATTCATAAAAATCATAGATGGGTCCAAGGAAATGCAAAATCATCATTTCTGTAAGGCTATGCCTCAAAGTTTACAATCACTACCACAACAACGAAGGAAGCTTTTGGCTTCCTTCTAGGAATGTCATTTGCCATGATCCTTTGTTAAGATATGGTGGATAATTTCATTATCATTGCCATTGTCTAAATGCATAGCACTCTTGGGACATAAACACATTGGTAACTCTTAGGACCACTTGCAAACCTCGTCTTTATCAAAAATAAAATGATCTTTTGTCGGTTAGGCAAATATAAACATGTGGTCTTACTAGTCCTTATTTGTGATATTCTATGTCTAAAACATAAGTATCCAGTAGGCACCAACATGAAGATGGCAACCAAAGCTTGCGTAGTACCTACCTCACTTTCCAAAGAGTACCTTCGAGAAATCGAAAGCTACAGTCCATTAAGTTGGAAACCTCCATCACCAAACGTTCATGATTGGAAATCTCTTTGGAAGAATCTTTGTCCTAGAACTCACTTTCATTTTAATCCCTTCATAAGCCAAAAATTTTGCTCTAGGTTTCAATCTACATTCAACAAGAATTACATGTGTACACTTATAGAACCATCATAGACATTAATCTATGTCACAACATTCACATGCGAGGGCTTCAAGAGTCGGGTAGGAAAATATAGATTGTGGAAAATCTAATTGCACAATATAATTGGCAATCAGGTCACAAAAGTACAAATGGCAACCTATTGAAGACATCAATCCTTGGGAGGAGGGAATTTCAGATCAAGACCTCAAGCTTGAACTTGCAAGCCTACATCCCCATGATGGAGATTTGGAAGTTGGAGAGGATGGGAATTCTCTTGTCATGTCTCCAACAATCATTGCAAAACATACAATTAGCGATGGAGAAACTAAACAAGAAAAAGAGAGCATAAAAGACAACAACTCCTACTTCCTACGGCAGATAGGCATAGGAGTTCCACCAACACCAACTGGTTGATGACAAGGGAAATGGGACTTCTCTATGCAATAGCACCAAAGGAGACTAAAACCAAACTCTCCTCACTCCAACACACCCTTTCCTTCTCCTACATACAGAAAAGCACAAAGGAATTATGTGTGTCTCTTCTACATACTCACCTACACTAACGGGTGGAGAGAAGGATGCATTAGGCAGGAGAATATGGGATAAAGTATTCCAAACCTCTTTCCATGGTGTCAACTTCATGGTAAAATTTCGGAACACTGCCCTATTTTAACCAAACAACATGTAATTCCCTTTCATGTTCAAAGATATCTAACATAGAAATGCACTCATATTACCTGAATTCATCGTTGTTTGTTTAAGCAATAGCCTCATGTAGATGTGGTATGCAAAGGTAGTTAACACCTCATATATCACTAAGAGCTAAAAGAAGTCAGTTTTACAAGAGTGATTTCTGGTTAGCATAAAAAACTTCGCATGTGAACCAGCAAGAGACCTGATTGAGATTCATGCTTTCCTGGTGCCTCAAATTCAACAAAACATTTGTTTTAAGAGCTCATTGTTTGAGAATAAGAATTTTGATCCCAAGATAGTAAAAAGATGAAAACTAGCAAAGATGTAAACATTGAAAAAGGAAACAAAACACTTGCTTTGTCAGTGAGTTGAAGAGAAGACCTCAAATTGCCCAAGAAGCATATGTATCAGTGTTATCCACTGAGCACTATGGTGCTAAGATATTACTAGGAACGGGCTAGCTAGCCACCATCTCTTCAGAATCAACGGAACATCCAGAACCTGATTTTAAGTTTGCTTCTTCCTGATTACTGACTTTACTATTGTTGTTGGAGCAGAAAATGTCAACAATATATATCAAGGTGCATAATAAAAGCATAAGCTCATTCATAACTGAAATTCCTAAGCCATGTGCAACTGGAAAAGTACCTGGGCTTCTTGAAGTTGATTTTGAAAGTTCAAATTGGTTTCAACCACAATCTTGAATGTCCCACGCACCCAACAATGCAATGCTGCAAGTAGAAGAGATCGCTGCCCCCAGATTGATAAT
This sequence comes from Diphasiastrum complanatum, assembly GCA_029204225.1. NCBI lineage: Eukaryota > Viridiplantae > Streptophyta > Lycopodiopsida > Lycopodiales > Lycopodiaceae > Diphasiastrum > Diphasiastrum complanatum. Next base: position 66,628,828 of record CM055099.1, on the reverse strand, counting down.
AGATGTTCAAGTTGTGTTGCCCGTCTTTTCCAAATGATTAACTCCCTCCACCGAAAAAAGAACTTCTTCAAAATCTGAAACAACAAATTGCTATAAAAAGACATTAACACTTATGTTGTTGTTGTATAATTAGCTGCTTAAAATATTATGAGTCAAAACCTTAGTTGCCCGTTCCGGAAAAATGCCCAAAAAATACGTTTTTTAACAAAGGATTTAATTAAGATAATTAGTTAAAATAATTAAATGTATATCAATATCGTTCCGACCAGGAACGTACGGAACGGAACGTTCCGACCCATTTTGGTCTTTGGTCGGAACGGGCTTCTAGACTCAAAACTATGGGATAAGAATTTGTCCTATGATCTGCATCAAAGTACCACATGATTGTTTCAAAGAAAATCTTATACAACCTTTTGTTCTCTTTTCTTCTCATGGATCATGGCTCTCCTCTCCTTCTTCTTCCTGCATCATCAAGGACATGTATTTGAGCAGTAATAAATGTGGCCTGATTTTAATCCTTCAAAATACAGGAGAAAATGAGTTCCCAATCCATAAACAGTAATGCCAATGCAGACTTGTCACTAGCTCACTTTTTACAAATAGAGTGTCTAGAGTACTTCAGGAATATTTCATTCATGACTTGAAAAACCTTATGGAATAAGAGAGTCAGCATACTTTATAGCCTGTACAATATGATAGTCTCGCCAAAATACCAACGCTGCCCTTTTGAGCGCACAATTGAATTCCAGTAAAGCTGTAAGTTGAGCTTGTTGATATTTTATATTCTGTCTCCATACAGTCATTGCCTATTCAACAAACCAAGCACTGATATGACTTCTATGCTCCAAAAACTTATTGAATTTGAAAAATAGATATCAGAAATGTTACACTCTGCAACTCAATGTTCAAAATTAATGATTCAAATACTCATTAATGTTGCAAGCACCACAGTGCACACAAGAGTTACTTTTCAAAGTCCCTCTCTGGTAACAAGTGTCCTTATTCTCAAGTCTTCACAAGTAAAAGGTCAGGTATATGACGGATATATAGCACATATATCAGGTCAAAAATACTTCTAGACGTGAATATAAGTCTCTTCTTCTAAACGATTTTCCGAAACAGACTCACTATGCAGAGCATCTTGATAGCAGGCATGAAAGGCATAAAAGCCTGAAGATGTAAGGTGGTAAAGTCGAGAATGGAAGTCAGGAAAAATCATAGTAGTCCCCTGGTGGCATGTTTAAGAATAGATTTAACAGAAGCCCTACTACTGATCTGATTCTTAAGTGACAAATCATTAAGGTTTATGGGGAAACTTTGAAAGCTTTTTGATCCAGTATTAGCCTCAGTCATTTGAAGAAGAAATGCCTAAAACCTCAGGCACAACCTCACTAGTCAAAAGGATGTTTGTACGGTTGTCGAAAAGTAAAAAGATGGTGCATGACCAGTATAATCATTGGGTACAACTTCTAAGCTTCAAAAGAAATTGAAGACCCGGATGAAATGATAGTCGAAGGTTGTTCGCAGCAGCTTGACCTTCAGCATTGAATATATTCAAGTCTTCTGCACTTCAACTAAAGCAGCCGCTAGGGAGCTAGTTCAGGAAAGCCAGGAGGTATTTAAGGCAACAGTGCATCAGATGACCTGACAAAACCTGCAAAAACTTCCACTTAAAAATGCAAAACCTATGTTTGGCCAACAGTTTTGATCTTATACTCTCAGAGTGTCTACAAGCACGTCCAACAAAACTATTCCAGGATTGGCATCTGATTACATACTAGCAGCAAGCAAGACCCTTAATAATTATAACCAGGATCAACCGCTAATATGACATAAAATAAGATCAGGGGAACCTGAGAATCTTCCATCTAAAAATTCTGCACCTAGATCAAACAGTTGCCTTGAACAATAGCAACTCTAACAAGGAAAATGCTTGTTTTTACCTTGCATTTAAGAGTCAGAAGGTAATGTCTGAATGCCAATGACTGGGAAAGCCTTTCATAATTTTCTGAGCATAAAAAATTCTTCCAAGAAATGAGAACTGCATGCCAAAGATGTAGCTGTCTGAAATTAAGAGCCTTTTCATTCAAATGGTAGTGAAATTGTCTAGAACTCAGAAAACCCCTCCACCTGCAATGCATAGAGGAACGTGATGAACCAACATAGAGAAAGGGGAAGACAAAACAGGAAACAATGCTTCCAGGAGCCTTGCATGTTGCAAATAGGAATCTAGAAAAGGGACCAGCAGTGTGAACGTAAGCTAGTTATGGCTCTTCCATGGTAAGCAGAAAAACCCCTTTGAACAAGGAATAAAGGGAATTCAGAAAAGTTGTCCAAAGATCGAAGACCTCAAAATACTTCTTCTGTAGTGCCAATATTTCTGCTGATACAAAGCCTGTTGATACTTCAGTCTTTTAACCTGCATAATACGAATGGCACACCGCCAAGCAGCTATTGTTTGCCTGCAATTCAAAGTAATTACACATCTCTTTATGTCTGCAAGTTTCAGTTTTTTTGGTTTGACTGAGTAAGTTACCCAGCGCAACCAGTTTTTCCAAAAGCGCTTGCAAAGGCGTCCATTGTATTGCTTCGTAGCTGTGCCAAAAATTTGACACTGCTTTCCCTTGTCTGGTTTTCCTGTGGCCAAGACCTTTTTCCATTTTAAAATTGCTTTGCATATACACGACCGTGCCTTATCCTTCACTACCTTTTCACATCTTTTCTGAATAGTTGTCAAAAAATGCCATGCCTTTAAATATTCTTCCAAAGTAGTCTACAAAATGGCAAACGTATTTCAGGTCAAATTTTTTATGAAGGAATTGAACAAGTTTTTAGCTACACTGAATGCTGTGGATCATACTCCAAAGTTTTCTTTTATGCTTTTAATTAATTAGAATCAGCAGGAACTTGTGTAGCAGCTTTTGTATATACTAATAGAAGCACTCCCTTTCTTATTGTAAAAACCAAGCCTTTCTAGTGTGGATATTTTAATTATTGATGTCATGCATCATCATGCTATCATTAACTCTTTGAATTAAGCTTCATCCCATTACTTCTACTTAAATAGCTGAGCAAAACTCAAGAAAGGTCTCTGAGCAACGTATGAAAATTCCTGTTCTCAAATACTGTCTATGTACTAACTGAGTATGGTCACAAAAGAAAAAATAAGGAACAGATTATAAGATATTCTATTTAGCCTCACATGATTTCTAGACAGAATAACAGTTTCTTAAGGCACCGTCAATTTAACAGCTTTCTCTGTTCTAGGCAATGCACAATATGTTAACACTGCGTCAAGTTAAGGTAAAGAGCAAGATTGTGCAAATCAAAGAGTTTCCTAGCATAACATGAAAAAGGGCTTAAACTATATATACTCTTAGCTATAACATACCAGTAATAATACAGTATACAGAAAAATACGTGAGGTGCAAAATTTGGATAAGGAAACTCAGGCAGAGGCTCACACAAGCATCAGTTAAAACTGTAACACATCTTGCCCAAGACAAGCATTTGCTGTCTACTCAAAAAACCTCCTTGAAACACAAAAAGTACCCTATCCCTATCCCTTGTCTTATGCAAAGTACTTTTAAATGTTAAGCAGAGTTGATACATTGTCATGAAAGATCAAATGACACCCTATTTTTTGAATGATAGATCATTTGAGCATCATGCGCTTAAGAATATTTGATGCTAAGGTGTTGTTGTCTTTCTTGTTCATAAGTGTGCCAGTATGGACTGAGACGTGTGCATGAGTGGGTACATAAATCCCAATTTATAGACTTCGCAATCTCTCTCAGCCATTTCCTTATCACATGCTATGTCCCTTGCATCCACACTTCAGCATAAATACCCATAGCAATCTTCTCCTTTTGTTGTCTGACCTTTTGGGGACCTTGTGACACACCCTATTCCTACCCATTCTTCATTTCCCGTCCAGGCTTCTCCTTTTGTTGTCCGGCCTTCTGAAGATCCCATGAAAAACCATGTTTCTAACCATTCCTCATTCCTAGTCCCTTCCCTGAGTGTTCGAGGTTTCTCATATTCTCGACCGGCTTTTATCACTTCTGTAACTCCTACTGAGTTTGTTGAGATGTGAGATAAGTGCCCATGTTTTCATTGTAAGAGTCCTAACCATCTTGCCCGTACTTGCCCTCAACAACCTACTTCTACCACTAATATTCAATTTTATGACACTAATGATTTCGAGGACCCCTGCTCTTATGTTCACATATTAGACATTACCTTACCTACGCCAAACTTTTCTCCTTTTGTCAAGCATCTTATTAGATTGGGGTTTTTATAGGGCAATTAGATATTTACGTCACTTGTTGAGCATCCCTCCCTCAGGTTTTGTCTTTTCCTTATCACCTATGGCTACTTCTTCAGGGGACGCATGGTAAAAAACAGTTGTAGTAGGGCCAAGAGTTTGATGACAGTCACGGGCCATGTGGTCCGCGCTCTTACAGCGATAACATAAATGCTTTTGATGAATCTCAGCGAACTCTGGGGCTAAATAGCGCAAACAAAGGTGGAGCAGGGTGCAGGGCGGCGAGCACGAGAGGCAGTAGTAGAAGCCGGGGTAGGAGAAGCAGCCGAAATAGTAGGCGTCTATTGTAAAGCTGACTCGGGTGCACCCAATGTGCTTGTAAGACTCTGAGGGGTAACACTCCCTAAAGTCCCAGAGCAAGTTAGGAAGTCAAGGACTGTGAGCCTCCGACCTGTGGCAAGCCAGTAGTTACGAATAGAGCCACAGCTGATCTAGAGCTAAGCTATGAAAGCATCACATAAGCAAGACTTAAGCTATGAAAGCAGCACATAAGCAAGACTTAACCCTAGAAAGCAGGAAAGAGAGAGATTAAGGAGACTAAAGAGAGAGATCAATATCATCAGCTGAATAACAAATGACACAGTTTCCCTACTTATAGCCAAGAGGAAGCCCTAAAAGGAAGCTTCCGGTGGCTAGGGCCCAACTGGGAGGGAAAATAGTGTGCCCTCCAAGAAGGCCCCCACTCTCCAGTAATATGTCCAAATGGCCTAATAATGAATAATAAGGCCAAAGGCCAACCATATCGTCTAAGTGTCACTAATGAATAAAAAAGGGCCCAAGGCCTGCTTATGCATAAAGTAAAGTAAATGTAAATGGACGCGGCGAATGTAATGAGCCGAGTCCATAACTCTCCCTGGCACAAAAGAAAAAGACCTAACTGCCGAAAAGAAACTAGATCAAGTAGCAGCAAGCCCTGGTGCATCAACAGCTAGAACAACATCTGATGTAGAGGAATCAACAAGTGCAGCAAGAGCACGAGCCTGATCCGCAAGTGATGGTGTATGATAAAAGACATCAATAGGCTCCCATGTGGCCTCCTCAATAGGACGGCCATCCCACTGGACCAAATCCTGAATCTGCCGGTGGCGTCGACTATGATATAGACGAACCTATAATATAGCAGCAGGTAAAAATGGAAATAACTCTGGAGCAGTAGGAAACTCAGCATCACAAGGAGGTGCCCCAAGAAAAGATAGCAGCATCGGAAGACTAGCACCAAGGAGATCATCCTGACAAAGGATAGCTTAAAATGGAGAAATATGCACCAACATGGTCAAAAGCCCAAGGTATCCATAGGGCCCATGAATGAGAAGTAGCAATGGCATACGGTACCCTCAAGGCCCATATCATGAGACGAGGAACATGCCAAAAGCTCCAAAAGGTCCAAGAAATCAATGCATCATCTAAAAAGACATGATGCATGGAAATAGTAGCAACAAATCTAGAAATAGTAGAGGCCCCAACTGACAAACTGTAGCCAAAAAACTCAACTAGAAAGGCCTCATATGGACATACCAATCCATCATAGGATACACCAAAAACGGATGGAGAATCGGACGACCCATCGGAACTGGCCGCAAGTGTAATCCCAAAGTACACATCAGGCGCACAAGTGAGGAATAGAAGAAATGCACTGGAACGAGGAACAGGTTCCGCAACATCAGTAGCAAGCATTGGAGCAATATCCACGTGTAGCTGGGAATGAGTATCAAAGCACATATGAGCAACACTGAAGTATATGGCGGCAACATCCCCAAAAACTATCCAAGAGAGGAGAAGGAATTCTCTCAAGGTACCTTGATGGTCTCGGAACACCAGAACAAACTGGCAACTCAGCATCGAAGACCAAGCGATATGGAGCAACCTGAAATGACAGGGAACATGAAGATCACCCAAACAAACAGTAGCTGGAACGGAGCCAATAACCCAAGCCAACAGGATATGCCAAGCCTGACAATGAGCAACAATCCAAGGAACAGATAGAGAGCCACATGCATAATCATAGAGATATCCGCACCATAGGCGATCAGTAATATGGAAAAACCAGCACCAATCAACAGATCCAAATGAAAACCGAGCTATATGTAATAACCAGGAATGCCATATATCCATAGCTGAAAATGAAGCAGTAGTGTAAGCAATAGGTCCAAATGAAATCCAAGCGATACGTAATAACCAGGAATGCCAAATATCAAGAGGTAAAAAGGAATCAGTCGCATGCACCCAAAAGTGTATACCATCGGCATGGACTGCAACAAACCTATATGTAGAAACACCAGGAGACGGAAGGATGTCCATGTACTCATCTAGAAAGATGTCGGCATATAAATACCCTACATAAGTAATAGTGACCATCTGGCACATATCCTCGGATGAAAAATGTGTAACAGTAAAGGCCAAAGGCGCATGAATCATGTCAGGAACCGTAGAAATATCATGAGGCAGATCACAAACCTCAAGCAGAGATCCATGGAATAAAGCGAAAGAAGATACAACCTGATCACCAATAGCGAGGGAACCATCAAACGTGGACCCATGAAGAACCCCATAGAAATCAGCAGGAAAATCGGCCATAACAGACTCAAGAGATGGATATATAGAGACCAATGGAGAAGATACGGCACCAACCACCGAACCAGGAGGGCAATCTGAAGTATGCGCAAAAGCAATAGTAGAAATACCACCAAGGTATACGGTCTCAATATCAATGAAACCATGAATGACCACTGAATACGATATCTGTGAATCAAGGCATATAGGCGCAAGGCACACAGCAACAACCTGTAAATCCGAAGCAGCATCAACCTGAGGAAGAGGACCCACGGATGGTGAAAGTGAAGCAGCAACTGATGTACTCTGAATCGAAAGAAGAGCTGCATCATCAGCCTTTGGCAGGCTACGCATAAACTACTTCCCGGTAACCAACTGGAAGTCTCCCTGAGAATCAATGCCAACAAACGAGTGTGTAACTGCATCAAGTACAAATGTCAATGTCTGTTGTGTCAAGTCCAGTGTAACGGCTCCAAGAGATGCAAACCAATCAGCACCAAGGATAAGATCATAACGCTCCATAGGAATAATGTAAAGATCTGCTTGTCCAGAAAAATCTCCAATGCGGTATGGTAACGCTGAAACATCTGAGAACTAGGAAAAGAATGGGAACTGGCAACCTCAACTGTGAGAGGCTGGGAAGCAGGAACAGGTGAAGCACGGATCCGACTAGTGATATAACTGCTAATAAAAGAATGAGTGCTACCAGTATCAACTAAAGCAATATACTCACGACCTGTAATACGTACACGTAACCGAATAGAGCGAGGACCAGGACGCCCTGTCCAAGTAGCATAGGCAAGCTGAGCATGGCAAGTAGCAGGAAGTAAATTAGTGGAGGGCTCAGAGGATAGGTCAAGCTCATTATAAATATGAATGTAGATATCGAAATCATCTGGAGTACTGCCCTCATGGTAAAAAACAGCAGTAGTAGTAGGGAGAGGCTGACGGCAATCACGGGCAAAATGGTCAAGACTCTTACAACGAAAGCAAAGACGCTGCTGCTGAAGGTCAGCGAACTCTGCAGACGTGTAACGTTTGACAAAAGCAGGTCGAGGAGTCGGAGGACGAGGAGACGAAGGGACAATGGAGAGAGCTGGAACAGAAGGGGCAAGTGTAGGGGTGGACGCAGCGGGAAAAGATGAAGCAGAAGGATGGGGTCGGGAGAAGCGGGAAGGAAGAGTGTCAGAGTACTTATGCTGTAAAGTACTGGCAAGAGACATCGCCTCAACAAGTGTGGGAGGACGGAAGGAAGAAACATCATAACGTAAATCACCACGAAGCCCAGCAATGTAACGAGAAATAAGCTCAGTGGGCTGTAGATCTGTGAAAAGATAAGAAAGCTCCATAAACTGATCTGTATAAGAAGCAAGATCACTGGTCTGAGTGAGACTACGGAATGTATCACGTTGGCGGTCGAGCCACTGAGGGTCAATCATAGCATGACGGAGGTCACGGCGAAAAGTATGCCATAAATGGAGCCCTTCCCGATCAGGATCAGCTCTATAAACTCGCCACCACGTGGTGGCGCGTCCATCTAAATGTCAAGCAGCCAACTGGATCTTCTGAGGATCAGTCTTAGGGTAGATCTGAAAATATGTGTCAAGCTTAGCAAACCAATTCTCTAATAAGTTCCCGTCAGAGGAACCGGAATAGGTAGCAAGCTGTACCCTAGCACGAAAGTCTCGAGCAAAGTGTGGCTCAGGAAGTGGGGGACGTGAAAAGAAACCAAGAGATGGGTGAGGTGGAATGAACGGTCCACCACCAGGCTGACTAGCAGAGGAAGATGGAAATCCAAATGGAGGGGGAGTCCCAAATGAAGGAAAAACATGAGCTTTACCAGGACCATGAGGCTGTAAAGAATCAATCTATGACTGCATAGTAGCAAAGACGGTCATAACGGTATCGAGGCGAGGAACGAGGCCAGAAAGGGTCTCATCCATGCGACGAAACTGATCGGATAAGGTTTTTTGAGTAGTCTCACTCGGGGTAGGTGAATGTGCCATAATGATAGTGGAAGGAATAGACGAAAACTTGAGAGAGCGGACTCTTGTAGTCACCCCAAATTAGTCTATTAAAACCACTATTATCACAACTAAGAAAGGACAGCAATCAGAAATGAAAAAAGTGAAAATGAAGGCTGTGAAAATGCGTTGGACAGCCAGGAGGCAAGTGACAAATTGGAGTATCAAACGGAGTCGGAATTTCGTGAAATTTGGTTGAGGATGGGCGATGGACAGCCTGCAAACAAGGTGTGAAAAATGGCTGCAAACGGAGACAAAAACGGACAAAAGTGATAGGTATGAAGCGGCTAGACAGCCTGCCAACAAAAGTGAAAAGAGGGCTGAAAATGGAAGGAGGAACGGATGAAAGAGATGAGGGAATTGGGCGCTGGAGAGCCTGCAAACAAGCTGGAAATGGGTGATGGAGGGTTGGAACTTGGGCGCCGGAAATAATGTGCCCAAAAAAAAAAAAAAAATTCCGGCCGCCAAATTTAGTGGAAATACTTCCGCTAACTATCTGCTAAAGCTCCGCCAAGGAAAATGATGGGAGCTAGTCCTCCTCCGAACTGTGCTGAATGTTGCCGAAGCAAAGAGACGAATGCCCTCAGCAAAGAGAGAAAAATCAGCAAGGAAAATGGGCATCCAAGCAGAAAATCAGATCTGAAATTCAGCAATCAGGAAAGTGCTCTGATACCAAGTTACGAATAGAGCCACAGCTGATCTAGAGCTAAGCTATGAAAGCATCACATAAGCAAGACTTAAGCTATGAAAGCAGCACATAAGCAAGACTTAACCCTAGAAAGCAGGAAAGAGAGAGATTAAGGAGACTAAAGAGACTAAAGAGAGAGATCAATATCATCAGCTGAATAACAAATGACACTTATAGCCAAGAGGAAGCCCTAAAAGGAAGCTTCTGGTGGCTAGGGCCCAACTGGGAGGGAAAATAGTGCACCCTCCAAGAAGGCCCCCACTCTCCAGTATTATGTCCAAATGGCCTAATAATGAATAATAAGGCCAAAGGCCAACCATATAGTCTAAGTGTCACTAATGAATAAAAAAGGGCCCAAGGCCTGCTTATGCATGTAAATGGACGTGACGAATGTAATGAACCGAGTCCATAACTCCAGTCAAGTAGTCACAAATCCTGAGCTAGCTCTGGAGCTCGATTCATGGCCTGGTAAGCTCTTGGGACCCATGCCCAGGAGCCATGTTGATTCTGCCCGCCGGGACAACTCCCGGGACCCATATCCGGGAGCTAGACTGATTTGCCAGGCTTAATCATCAAAATAAGAACTAAGTCCAAAAAAGTGTGCTTTACCCGAAAGCACTGTATTCTAGGACAGAGGGGGCATGCCGAATCACACCAGAACTATAGGGGGAGTCTGGCAGATAGAAACTTGGGCAGCTCAACCAGCGCCAGGAATCCAATCGCCAGGTCTCAACTCCCTCTACCAGCGCGAGCCAAGCACAATGCCCAGCACGTGTTGGTAACCCTGAGACCAATTAGTCTATGTATGAATGTAATCTCTTCCAAATTTAATAAAGTTGATCCTTGGGCATGATTACCATTTTGGTTTCGCCTCTGGGACTGGTTTGGCCAAGTGGAAGGACCCTTACCACAACCTTTTTGCATCGCTGGCGCCTAGGGGTCCACGTCACTGACGTGTGGCCTGCCGCTATGCCATTTGGTCAGTTTGGCGACCACTATGCCTTGGGTTTTCATTAGTGACTTGTCTTTACCTTTGGTTACCTTTTGGAGACAGATTCTAAGTTGGATTTCCGGTTGGTTGAAATTCCTATGGTTAGGCTTGTTGCGTTTTCTAAATTGTCTTTTCAGTAAGTTCATGACGAATGGATGTTAGACTTACGCATGTCTTAGGGAAACTACTTAAGTCCCAACGCCCTTTGAGGCACCAGCGCAACATGTGGCCATCCATGAAGTCTGAGCTAGCACATCTTATCCGTGAGTGTACCTTTTGTGCCCGTAATAAATATTCCCGTGCTGAGTCCGCTGGCTTGATCCAGAGTTGGTCCATTCCTCACCGCCAGTGGACAGACATTTCCTATGGACTTTATCCTTGGCCTTCCTCATACTTGGCATGGCAATGACTGATGTATGGTGGTGGTAGATCGGTTCTCGAAACGGGCTCTTTATAACGGTCTGCAATATTATTATAGCTGAGCAATGCACACGCCTTTTTATATCAAAGATTTTTCGGCTGCATGGTTTTCCACGTACTATCCTTTTTGATTGGGATAGTAAGTTTACGTCTACCTTTTGGACAGAGCTTATGCGTATTTTGGATGTACAACTTTTTATGGGTACTACTTATCATTCTACTGTTGATGGGCAAACTGAGGTGCTTAATTAGGTGCAACCATTCATATTTTGTATATCTCTCTTAACCCTTCCTTTTCCTTTCACATTCCTATATTTCAGCTATGTTTCATATCTCCACTATATTGACTTCCCTTTTTCTGGCCTCTTCTTGTACCTCAACCCTCATCTCCATCCCACTCGCCTCTTCCTACCTTACACTCATCCTCGTTTAAGACTTGCAAGAAAATATTCGTTGAGAAGTCCTCACTGAAAAGCCTTATCCTTTAATCTTATTTTTCCTCCTCTTCCTCAAGGGGATTTCTCTCTTCAAGTAGGAAGCATCAAGCGGCACTATGGCTCTCTAAATACTTCAATATAAGCCTCCACAATGCGACAACGCATTCTTTCATCCATAACTATGATTTCTTCAATCTGTGAGCATTTTATTCCTGCGTTTTCTTTAATCTCTCCTTGTCTTCACCACCTCAACCACGAAAACAACACAAGCGTTCACATATTTTTGATAATAGGAGATATACGTTCAATGTGAATAGGGCCCATCATTGTTCCGGAAGATATCATTATTGTACGCCGTAGAAACACTTAAGACAAGCTCTAGCCAGATAATTTACTATGGAATCAGCCTCTGCCATGTAATAAGGCGGTGCAATCTAAGAACTAGGAATATAAAGAGGCGGTTCATGCTGTACAAGCAAAGGTTCAGTAACAGTTCGAGAAACTTAACTAAGAAGGAAGCTAGATAAAAGGCCGTACAACGTGGCCAACCAAAATCATTGTTATGAAGTGGTTAACCCTTTTAAAGAGCAAGGAATTGGTCGTCAAAGATGAGTTAACACGTTGCCAAATTTGTAGTTGGCATCCTTCGAAATGACCAGATAATAGGAAAATAATCAGGCAGCAAAGGACCTTAACATTCGAACTTGCAGTTTAGATAAGCAAGCTGGAACACAGAAACCAAACGGAAAAGTATCTAAATAAACCGATGGTGCATGTTCCAAGAGGTGAGTAGCTAGGGAAGCTGTGCATTGTAGGGACGAGTTCGAAGAAATCCAAGATTTTGAAATACATAAAAATTCTTAAGAATGTGCAAGACGAAACAAATATGAAGCTGGCAAACACTTACGGAAATCACAATCTGTCACATGTCTCATCTTGATTGTAGAGGAGCCATTAGAGAAATAGAGGAAGAAGGGTCTCTGATGAGGTTTGTACGCTATCTTTACCTTTGCTCGATTGATGTGAGCTAAGCGAATATACTTTGCACGATTTGTAGCTTTACGAAGGGCTTGAAGTCCCTGGCGACTGTAGATCTTGTTCTTGAATGCAGCAGCAGCTTTTGCATTATTATTGACAATCCGTTGCATGTCAGCTCCGTCCTGTAACCTTAGAAAACAACGTCGAAGAACAGCTTGTCTAAAACGATTTTCAACCGCGTGGCCAACTTGCTCCTGCAATTACAGTCGCAGTTTGCATAACAAACAAAGTTTTCTTTTAGAGTATTTTCCTTTATGCTAAAAACAACGTCCAACACTTTGTGTTACTTTACTGCATGCTATGATGCTAACGTCGATACCACGATCCAAGGGATACAATAACCTAGATGCTGGCTTGAGGTAGGAGAGGGGATGTGTTAAACAACCTAGATGCTGGCTTGGGGTAGAAAAGGGTATGGGTTAAAATGTTCTATTCCTCTTCTTCTGGAGTATGAAACATAGGCACCAAAAAAGCAAAATCGTACTGCACTTTACCTTTATAGTAATAGTACTAATATTGTTGTTGTACTCCTCTGCTTTCAATTTCAAATACTTTGCCTCAACATAACTTTGATGAAGCTTCTCTTGTAGCTTCACATTTTTTTCCAATGTCTCTTCCAGTTCAAGCTGCATAGGTGAAAACCGTTTCCTAAAAAGGCTATTTTGAAGAGCCTGAGACAAGACTCTTTTGAATTTAGAAAATTTGGTAAGAGAACATTTCATAGCTCCAAGTTGTCAATATGCATTAGAATGAGTTTTCTGGATTGAATATTCAAAAGATGGCCAAAGATGTACAAGAGATCACTATGTCAAAAGATGATAAAATTCATCTTACATTGATGCATTGCAAACTGATCCTTGTTGCTAAACAGGTATTGTTGATCATCTCAAACAATAATTTGAAGTATGAATGTAAAATTCTTTTTTCAGTTTCAAGCTATTCAGTACGTGTATTTAAGGTGTACAAAGAAACCATGACAACCGGTAACAACAGAAAATAACTTTGAAACTAGTACAATTAGCAAAAGTCGTTTTTGATCCAAATCTCTATTATTCATCATCTACAATATCACTTTCATGAGCTAGAACGAAAGATTACCTGATCATATAGTACCAGTATATGTGTTTCACTTTGTTACAAACTTTTTAAGAGTCGACTAGCAATGCATTAAAAATCTGAAAGGAGAAGATGCTATGCACAAGATGAGATGCACAAAGACAATTGAAACCCTCAAGCAATATTTGGTTCATGGTATTTGAACATTAAAGTAGTTATTTCTACCAGTTCCTAACTTGTTGGGAAGGCAAGAGTCAGCATATAGTGGATGGTAGAAGCAGATGCGACCTTTATAAGCTAAGGAAACAGAGCAGTTGAACTGCATGACATGTCCCAAAATTCTCTAGCTCCTCAAGCCAAGAAATTGAAAAAATACTTGGTAACGTAAAGTGCGACAACCATTACAGCTAATTCAAAGTGATCAGCCATCACCCTTGATTTAGGTCTTTACTACCCTGTTTACCAAAAAAACTATAGTTGGGACTTGACTGCAAATAATTAATTATAATTTTTTGAACTATTATTTCTGGTACTTAAAAGTAACTATTGTGAATCCTGCTCGCCTTGTCATCGTTTTAGTCTGCTTTCGCTCGCTCATCTTCCGACCTAGGCCCACAATTACCCTCAAGTACTCCAAACCCAGTGACCACTCAAGCCACCAAGTAGTCACCATTCAACACCCATGCTCACCAGATGTGTATACATGCAACCATGCTATCAAATGTGCACAAATGGTCATCATCAAATAAATGTAATAGTTGTCAAATAACAATAGTGATATAACCTGGTGTGTTGCCTTACCTAGGGGGTGTACTCCTAGAAAGTCTAGGACTATATATTTCAATAAGGTAACAATTCTCCCCCAATGCACAAATTGAAGATTATGGTTGATACAATAGTACATTATAGTGACATTCTGAACATAGAATAATGCAATACATAGTCAAGCATCAAATTGTGCTCAAATTGACTAAACAGCAAAGATTGTTAAGTCCAGTCAACATTAGTAAATATTCCACTTTTCCTAGATTGCCTCTCAATTGGATTAAATCTTGACGTCCGAATCATAGAGACTCCACAACCAAAAAAGAAACGTCTCAAAATCAGAGATAGGAGACTTACTGTTAGTAGCAATTACTCGGACAATACATTGGTCATTGCAAATTCTTTCAAGTCCCTAGACAGATTTCAAGAGAAGCAGATCCTATTTTAATTTGAGATGGTCCTGATGGCTCAGTTTATGTTTCCATGTGAAAATCTCTTAAGTAGATTTGAACAGTATGTTTTACCTATCTTGATCATTTAGGGATTGAGATCCGTACCATGAAGAAAGATATGACGCAGCTCCATGCAACGATTCAATTCATGACAGAAATGTGGGACAAGATGAGAGCCACAGGATCATTACATTGGAAGAAACAATAGGAAAGCAAGGGGAACTGTTCTTGTTACCAATACAAAGCTCCAAGAACTAGAGAACAAAATCGAAAAGCATCAAGAGCAGCGGTTCTTAAAAAGGAGTCCAGTAAGCCATCTACACATATGTCATCTTTTATCTCAGCCACTTTATCGGAAGAGAAACTATATTTGTGTTTGAGGTATGCCGGACACACAAAATGCTGCGAATGAGGCCACCTCCTTAGGAGCTATGGTTCCAAACTTTGATCTTTCACATCCTTGGCAGCTCTGGTCTCAAACTGTTTTTAATTTTATAGCAAGCCGATTCAAATCAAAAATCCAATTCATATCAGCCGATTGGAACTCGAATCATAATCGTGAATCGTAGGCCTACAAATTGTGATGCAATGAAACATTACATACATTTACCTTGAGATATATTGACTCAAAATGACACTACAACATGAATTGAAAGCTTTGCTATAGTTATTCATGGCATGTTCATCACTAATGTCATGTAGCCGTTATTTTCTAGGAGAGCATTATTCAACATCGATGGGTTTTCTATCATGATAGCATGCTATTTACGGGCTATCATTCTATTTTGAGGTGTGATTGGTTGTATCAACAGTTTTGTTATGGTATTGTTTGCGCATGATGGAGTGAATAATTTGATTTTGCAGCACTATCTGCACATACAATAAAGAATGTATCTAAGTAGAAACCTTGTCATGGCATTGTTTAGCCAAGGTTTGATGTAGCGAGGTCTTTGTTCCCATAAGTAAAATTCTTACAACATGCTCTTTCTTTGTATGCGGCACCAACATTATTTTCATATGTCTTTAGGTTGATGCCTTGATTTTGCATTCAAGTGTGGTCTATATTCTTTGCAGTAGAGTTGTCATGGCCCATCTCCTCCATGCCTAAATCTTGACACCTAGATTTGGGATTCTAGAATGATCTGGTTGATATGGTCTTTGTTTGTATACGACGGCACTATTATGGCATTCTTCTACCATGAAATACAGGTATTAGTATTGATATAGATACATTTTGAATCCTTGGTATCAGATCTTCTTATTTTATGTGTCGTTGTCTTTGATTACATCTATTTCTCATCTATGATGCATATCATTATAAACGACAATATTACCTACATTTGTCATTTTATGATTGCCAATCTTTCATTTTGGCTATTCCTACAAGATTGGCTTCATGTTTATTTTGGAATATTGCACCCATCCTTTAATGCTTACAGACATTGCAGGACACTCTTCAGCTTTTTCAAGCAATATTCAACACCACATCATGTTGTGTTCCTGTGTTTACCGTTTACCAATATTACAACATAGTGTTGACATTCTTTACTCCTCAGAGGTGCATTATATGGCGTTCTGAGGGTGTGACTTATGTATCATTTGATACTACTACTGCATGCCATTCATGGACTATACATCAGCCATCACATCCTTTCATCTAGTTCAACCTTATTACTATTGCTTTTCTAGACCTAGTATTTGAGGTTCCTTTGACAACTATGTTTATGACAACGAATTTACTATCGCTCCTACTTGGCTTTATCAGGCTAGATGGTAAGCATAGCACATACAGATTTCACACCATTACCTAATGTTGCTTGGCTAGTGGGGTGTTTCTAGCTACCTTCAGCCCTACTTGGATGTTTAGCATTTTTCCCTACTATTCTCAACGTTCATTTTAGTATCCTCATTTGTCGGCATCAACTCATTAGAGCAGATTACATCTTCAAAGTTGTTGGATAAATGTCTTCCATTTTGCAGTCCTTGCCTTTATTTTGCAGCTTCAATACCGCTCACTTATGATGAAAAGAGTAAGCAAGTAGTTGCTGGAACTAACTATGCTTTCCTAACCTCTTTTGATGTACCTACATGTGTAGATGAAGCAAGGAACAAAGAGGAGTGGATCCAAGCAATGGATTTGAGTATCAAGCTCTTATGAAGAATGGAACATGGAGATTGGTAGAGTTACCTAAGGACAAGAAAGCTATTGGATGCAAATGGATCTTCAAGGTGAAGACAAACCAAGATGGATCTATCAACAAGTACAAGGCAAGGTTGGTGGCAAAAGGATATGCTCAAGAACATGGTATTGACTATGATGAAACCTTTGCACCCGTGGCAAAGATGGTGAGTATTCGCATCATCATTTCTCTTGCTACTCTTTATGGATAGGATCTATGGCAATTGGACATTACAAATGCATTTTTGAATGGTTATCTTGAGGAGGAAGTGTAAATGGAGCAACCTGCGAGCTACATTTTAACTACAAAGCCAAATCATGTGTGTCTACTACAAAAGAGTTTATATGGCCTTAAGCAAGCACCAAAGAGTTGGTATGCTAAGCTTAACATTTTTCTACTCTCTCAAGGCTTTGTTATGAGTGAGTATGATCATTCACTTTATTATAGGTTTGCTGGAAATGATGTTACCATTTTGCTAATCTATGTGGATCACATCAGCAATTTCCAATTGTCTTTTCAACGAGTGAATTGCAGGAAATCTTCAAGCAATTCTTTGGACCTTTGTCCCAATTCAATTGTCTGAAATCATATGACATTTGAACCATATGATTTAGGCATGTGGACCCATCACTTATTATTTGACACTTATTATCTGCATTCACATCTAATTGGGCGGTTATTGGGCCCTAGCTAGTATTTGCAATCGTAGCCCTAATCTAGGCCCTCACAACTATAACTAGGACAATTGGCCTTAGTGAAGCTCTTAGCTAGTTACATGAGTTTATCGAGATTGGGCTTAGATTTACTTCAGATACAACAGATTACGTATTCAAAATCATCCATTTTTTTCTTGTGTATGTCCTCAGTTGTGCAACTAATTGGAGTTGAAGTCCTGCCTTAGAGTAAAGGAAGATTTCATCAATCCAAAACTTATTGGACGACAATCAACAAGTACAATTGTTTTGTAGTGCTTGAACTATATTTGCAATGTTCTCCTTCTATTAATGTTCAATTAAGATGTTTTGCTCACAATTTATAAATAAACCATGGTTGCTGAGCGTTTCTAGAAACGTGTTCAGAAACGCATTTCTGATTTAGGGCAGTGTTTCTCATAAACCTTTTTTTCTTTGTGGGCAATATGGGTGTCAAATTAAAGCGTTAATTAAGGACGGTACATTTATGTAGGTTGCCGATTTTTTCAGGTACAGTCTGGTCCAGTTTAGGTGCATCAATCCCTGTTGGATTCTGTCAAGGATAAAAATTCAGAATGGCTTGATGTGTTATAGCAGGATTCCAAAGAATGTCATGGAATGTGTGCCTGTGTGTGTGTGTGGGAGAGAGAGAGAGAGAGAGAGAGAGAGAGAGAGAGAGAGAGAGAGAGAGAGAGAGAGAGAGAGAGAGAGAGAGAAAGACAGAAAGAAAGCTTTATTAATGTCTTTTCCATGCCAAAAGGCATATAAGACTAGTAAATGTACATGTCAAGTATGTGGTAATAGTGGGAGCGTATGAAACATCTCCAAAGCGGTAACAGAAATAGTAAATCTAAAGCTATGAACTGAAATAGATGTGATGATATATGAAACATGTGGGAGCATGTATACTACTAAAGGTCATGAGTGAGGTGTGACACTATCATCCAATCCTATCCTGCTGATGCTATACGGGCCGTAGCATGAGAGAGAGAGAGAGAGAGCGCTCTGGTCCTGAACTGTGCCCTGCTGGTGCCTCCATCGCTGATCTTGAATAGCGCCCTGCTGCCGCCTCCATCGTGGGTCCTAAACCGAGCCTTGCTGGCCTGAAATCCGCCTCCATTGCAAGTCTGTCCATCACATCTGAGCCTTTTGTACCTTCTCATGTCATCGTACCTGTTTCAGGCGGATCTGCATCTGCATCTGGAATGTCCATCGCACCTACCTTCGATCCACCTTCACCTTCAACTTCTATTCCAGTGGAAATCCCTATCTCTCCGTCAGATTCTCTTCTCACTAATAGTGAATCCATTATAGCTGACCCTTTGACCCCAAATACCCCAGAAGAGGAGTAACCTGTGCCTCCAACCTTTATGATCTCTGACATTCGTGCATCAGTTACGTCCATACGAATATCTCAACGACCATCAAAAAAAACTTCTTTCTCTTGAAGCTACGATCCAAGCTGTGCAATCTCATCTTCAGAAACTAGATTCATCTATCGATGATCTCAAGAAAGAAGTTACAGCTATCAAAATCGAACCTTCCTCTCATTCGACTACTTCAGCTAAGATCCAACAGCTTGAAAGCCAAGTGGAACAACATCATACCATTGTCGGATCCAGGGCATATGTGCTTAAAGGTCCTAATACTGCTGTTCTACCACGTCCATCTTCATTTATCTCGGCTACATTCACCACGAGCTGTTTGCGAGAGCAAAAGGCTCTTAATGTCCGAGTTAGAGGTATTACGAACTCCCTTCATGTTGTTGGTGAAGCTAAAAAGTTTCTTGAAGAGAGTCTTCAACACCACCACAAGGATATGGGTAGTGCATGGCGACCTAAGAAAGACCTAGGTACTCTTGTCATACGCTTTGCATCTGCAACTGGCCGTCATGAAGTGCTAGGGAAGAGATCTACACTGCAAGGCACTACGATATACCTGGATGAAGACCTTACTTTCATTCAAGTTCAAGAACGGAAAAAGGCAAAACAGGAGGCTATAACGAATGGAAAGCGGCTGATCTATAGGGATGGTATCATTCGTTTTGTAGATATTAAACCTGTTGCTACTAATGAGATATATGAGATTGTTCATAGTTAGTGTGAGAGTTAGAGAAGTGAAGAGATGCCAGTTGAATTTGTAAATGGTCTTCGCACCGTATAATCTTGGACACTATCCTCTTCTTAGTTAGTTTGGTTTTTAGTTATGTTGTTTGAGGCACTGCTCCGTCTTGGCTCCACTTTACATGATGTACTTGTTCGTCTTATACGCCTTTTGGCATGGAAAAGACATTAATAAAGCTTCTTCTTCTTCTTCTTCTTCTTCTCTCTCTCTCTCTCTCTCTCTCTCTCTCTCTCTCTCTCTCTCTCTCTCTCTCTCTCTCTCTCTCCACACTGCTTCCATCTTCATCTCCTCACTCCTTCCATCTCCATGCAACTCTCACTTCTTTCTAGCTTTCTATGTGGCTAGAAGTTATGATCGGATCCACAAGTAATCTAAGGCTAAACTAGAAAATAGCACAAATGCAAGACTTAATCCTAAAAAGCAAGAAAAGTGAGACTAAGGAGGCTAAAGGAGAGAGATCCATATGGTAAGCTGAAAATGAAAGTGACATTGGAGTCCTACTTATACCCAACAGGAAGCCCTAAAAAGGGGGCAGATTTTCATTGTTTTTTGCAGATTTGGTAGTTGTTGTCCAGCGCCCTACTACCTCATCATTTTCAACAATGTTCATCACCGATTTGCTGTCCATTTTTTATATTGATTGGAGGCTGTCCAGCGCCCTACATCACCATTATTTTCCACTCTTTTTTTCAGATTCGGTAGCTACTGCCCAGCGCCCTACTACTGTCTCATTTTCAGCGGTTCTCTTCACCGACTTGCTGTCCGTTTCGACTATTGATTGGAGGCTGTTCGGCGCCTTACTTCAGCAACTTTTTCAGCCTATTCTTCAGCATATTGTGGATCTTGGTAGTTGTTGCCCGGTGCCCCGTTATCTTCAGCTGTTACCTCTCTTTGTTGACACTACTGAGTGGACGACGGATCAGCACCCACCCAGGTATTGTTTGAGCCCTTTTGCACTTCCTTTTTGCACCTACTTGTTGTCTTTCTGCTCACATTCTGCTCTTTTCCAGCCCCCTATTCCTGTTCATATTTGCTACCTCACACCCTCCTCTTTCCTTTTTTTCATTTTGTTAGAACCCTTCTACTTATTGGCCTTGCAGATCTGTTGTCCATCTTCTCAGCCCCGTATTTTCTGATTATTATCCATCTTGATTGACTGTTTATGTGCCATTTTTGGTGATTTCGGAAGTTAGACTAAGTTGGGGTGACGACAAACGTCCTCTCCCTCAGGTTTTTGTCTCTTCCTTAGTCCCTATGGGGACTTCTTCATCAGAAGACCCTCCGCAAAGCTCTTTAGATGATCGTTTTACACATATTGATTCCCGTATGGATCATCTTGAGAGTCGTATTATCGTGTTCTTTCTAGCCTTGAGACTATCCTACCACGAGGGGATACCACCCCCCCAGACATTCTTCATCGTCCTGGTAAAGCACCTTTATTTCCTATTTTGAGTACGCCTGCTCCTGCTCCATCTCCATCTTCAGGAGGTGCTTTTGGTAGTACGTTTGGTCTCCCTTCATATAGTGCTAGTCCTTATGGGTCTCCTTTCGGGTCTTCTATACCACCACCTGGATTTCCCTCCACACCACCAGGATTTCCCTCTCCTACTTTTTCAGGTAATCCTGAGCCTCATTTTGCTCGTGATTTTCGTGATCGCATCCAGCTTACTACTTATTCTGGTTCATCTAATGGGAATATCTTGGAAAATTGGTTCTCTAAGTTAGAGACCTATTTTCTTATGTATCCCAAGTCTAAAACCCAGAAAGTGCAGCTGGCTGCGTTACATTTAGATGGTCGAGCTCAAACTTGGTGGCGTGTCTATCGCTCTGAGCCTACTCATGAGGGATTACATATATGGCCTACTTTTCGTCATGATCTTCGTATGGCTATGATTGACCCACAGTGGTTGGTTCGCCAACGTGATCTGTTTCGTAGCCTTCGCCATACTAGTAATTTGACTGCCTATATTGATCAGTTTACTGAGCTTTCCTACCTTTTTACTGATCTTCATCCTACAGAGCTTATTTGACGTTTTATTGCTGGTCTTAGAGGCTCCTTACGATATGAGGTTTCCTCTTTTCGGCCACCTACTCTCTCAGATGCTATCTCCTTGGCTACTACCCTGCAGCATAAGTATCCTGAGTTGTCCACTTCTTCTCGTTTTTCTCGCTCTCTTTCCACTTCTTCTCCTACTTTGGCTTCTTCTACTACCGTTCCTCCTCGCCCTTTTACGTCAAGGCCTCATTGTTCCTAGCCATAGTCCTTTTGGTGCTCCTGTCCTCCTTGAACCAAACGCCTTTGCATTGACTATCATGCCTTAAACAAGCTGACTATCTGTAATCAGTATCCTATACCTCACATGGATGACCTTTCTGATCAGCTTGGCACTTCTTCCATCTTTTCCAAAATTGACCTACGTTCTAGATACTACCAAATTAGGATGCATCCTTCTGATGAGCATAAAACTGCATTTCGTACTCATTTGGGTTTGTATGAATTTCGTGTTCTTCCATTTGGTGTTCAGAATGGTCCACCGACATTTCAGAATGCTATGAATAATATTTTACGTCCTCTTTTAGGTGTTTATGTCTATTTTGATGACATTCTTGTTTTTAGTACTTCTTTGTCTGATCATGTAAAACATCTATCATTTGTGTTTGAATTACTTGTTAAGCATCAACTATTCGCCAAATTGTCCAAATGTTCTTTTGTCGTGGCTGAAATCGAATTTTTGGGTTTTCTTATTTGTCGTGGACGTATTCGTCTTGATTCTCGGAAAGTTCAAGCTATTGAGAATTGGCATGTCCCAACCGATGTTCATTCTGTTCGTATGTTTTTAGGTATGGCAACCCATCTTCGTCGTCCTATTAAGTATTTTGCCACTGTGGCTGCTCCGGATTATGCGTTACTGAAGAAGTCTCATACCTTTGTTTGGACTTCTGACTATCAAACTGCTTTTGCTTAGTACTTGATTTACACAGTTATGATACTTTTGTGCCGCTTTTCTTTCACAACTCAATGAACTTTGTACGGATTTGCTTACTAAGACTGCCACGATTGACGCTCAATAGGCTGAAATTGCTTCTCTCTTTGTGCTGAGCTTAGTGCTTTGCAGAGGGACATCATCCCTAATATCTCTCGTACTGTTGAGGATACTAAGGCATCCATGAGTAAGCTTCCCCAACTTGAGCACCAAATACATGACATTGTTGAGTGCACTACCCGGATTCTCGTTCTTGAACAGCGGCTTCATGAGATGGTGGAACATGTACAGAAGGTCCCTACTCTTGAGCAAGAAGTACGTGAGACCAAATCATGGGCTTTTAAACTGAGATCATCTACCACCTCTTTGTCTTCTATAGCACCCTCCTTAGACACCACGGTACAAGGCGTCTTGGCAGAACAACAATGCAGGTCGTACTCTCCGAGGCTCTCATATTTACATAGATGATGACCTTACTCACTGCCAATGGTTACAGCGTCAAACTATTATTCAGGAGGCAAGGACAAAACAACGGGTGGTATTCACAAATGGCAGCCCGTGCGTCTTCTCCAAGCGTCAATAGGAAGTTGGGCTACTCGGGCATGGGAGCACCCTGATAGCCCCAGCTAGCGTCACATTCGGTTTTTGGAACTGCGGCGGCCTCTCCACCTCTTCTACGGTGGCTGATCTTGACACCTATCTACGTTCGGCTGAATTTCTACTTTTTGCAGAGACATATGAGTCTTCCACACACCCACTTCCGCACATTTTTGGTTTTCAGTGGATTTCTACTCCACGACCTATGATCCTTTTCAGGCCCTTTCTGACAGCGTTGCTAGACTCTCTCTACAAGGTAACATATTGCTTGCAGGGAGCTTTAACGCACGCATAGCCGCTCGCCAGACTGAGTTTTATGTTGACACACTCTTTCTTCATCCGTTGGATACCTCTCAGGATTCATCAGCGACGGTTACACTTTTTGGGAAACAGCTTCTAAGGTTGGCTCAAGCACTCAGTCTCATGCTGTTTTTCTGTGCTGAATTCAGCAAAATCCCAGTGCAGATCCGGCACACCTTGTTTTTGGTTTCACAGTAAGGAATCATAGCCAAGTAAGAAGAGTTTGATGAGATTCCATGCTAGAATTGTAGCAATGGATCAGAAAGCATCATACATGAAGCTTTGGGCCAGCAAAGCTGTATTTTGAAGCCAATTTGGACAACTTGAAGAGTGGGCAAGAAAAGGCTTGTCCCAGGTGAATGTATGGCTAGTTATGGTTTGCATTGTGCAGAACTGGCAGCACCATTCTTGAATCAAGGACAGCGCTCTTGGAAAGGGAGGTCCAGTGCATTTTCTACAAGCAGGATTGGGTGCATTTCAGATGCAGTCCAGTTCATTTTTTATTGTGCCTTCGTTATTCAGTTTCAGATTCCAGAAACTCATGGATTCAGCGCCTGTTTTCTGAAATCCATCACTTTTGACCATTTGTGAATGGATGTTTGCGCTTACCAGTCAGTTTGTTTGGGCGTTTGGGCGCACTGATTTTCAGCTCATTCCCTCAGTTCTGATCCAGCACGATGAAGACAACGAATTTGTCTTCATAAGTGCTGATTTGTAGCAGACATAAGTCCTGATTCTCTAGTACTCATAGCGCATCATAATTTCAAACCTTTGAGACGATTTCCAGCACTGATTTTTCAGCAAATTCAAATGCACTTCTGAGCCAATTTTCCAGTGTACTTTGAAGCAACAGCGCATGCAGAAGCTTTACAGTTGGACACACTGCAACTGCATGGAAATGGAGTATCATTTGGGAGTTATTCGGCTGTGGAATTGAAGCTTAGAGCCTGTGCATGTCAAGCTACAGAACAACGTTTGCAACACATGCAAAAAGAAATTGCGGAATCAAAGCAGTTTTCAGTGGCCAATTCGACACAAAGCTCAAGGGATTTCTTGGATAGTTTTCTTGCCAACGATCCTAAAACCAGAGCTAAGCTTTCATTCCCTTTTCTTTCTAAGTTCAACTTTTGTTTGAATTTAGATCTATTCTTTCTACATTGTGATATGGCCACTCTCGAGGAAACTTCGTTTTCTCTAGTGGGATGCATTGTTGAATTAAAAAACCCAAGCATTAACAGCCAAATGGATGTCGATGAACAATACTAACTAAGAAACAAGATAAATTAAAAGTAGCCCTAGCTAACACACAATCAAATCAAGAACAATCATTTGTTGATTTGAAAATTTTGCTTTTTGGTTTTGCTAAGGGCACCATATTTAGTGCTTCTCAGTTATCAGCACTTAGCAGTTCTTAGTTACCAGTTGTTCCATAAATCTCTTAGATTTAGGAAAATATGTCATTAGGTCTAGTAATCTCAAAGACCGGAAACAGCCTACTTTTAATGGCATAAAAAAGGATAGAAATACCGACATCCTACAGACTTTGCTCAACAAGTGGAAAATTGTTCAAGTAAATGAATATGAACTAGATTTCTTGCAAAGTTAAGGGGTTGGATTAGTTTTAAATTGTTGAAAGAGAATAGTCTTTCTTTGCAAGATTTCAAGTATTGGGTTTATTGTCCCTTTAAAAAGCATTCTTTCAATTTGTTCAAAGTTGAATGCAACCAGCTTCCTGGCAAGATAGTAATTTGCATGCTTCGTATGCTGGATTGGTAGCTTAAGAAGATCAAATGACTTACTCATGAATAGTATGTCTGAAGGGAACCATTTTACAGACATTAGAATGGTTTATTAGCTCAATTATTTTCTGTCATCAAAGAAGTTAGGATCAATAACCTAAACTTTGATGAAATCCAGAAAGTTATACCATAGTTATTTGTTTCTTGGTACAAAAAATTTTACATAATGACAAATGCAATATTTTACCTGAATCCATAAGGGTCAGCAGGTAAAGTAAAGAAACATGGGATTATGGGTCAACTACCTTTATAAGTTTCGCGTGAGTAAGCCTTAATATGACTCAGAAGACGAGCCTTAATATGTCTCAGAAGACAAGCCAAGGATATGGTGAGTTACAATGAAAACTTTCACTACGCTTCGGCAACTCAAATAAATCCTCAGGGCTGTGTCTAGGGTCGTACTTTAGCAGTAAGCCAAATCTACAATAATTTGAGCTTATTGTCTAACATCAAATCAATTAACCATGTTACCTCTTTCGATGGGATTAGAGTTACGAATAGAACCACAGCTGATCTAGAATCTAGCACATAAGCAAGACTTAACCCTAGAAAGCAGGAAAGAGAGAGATTAAGGAGGCTAAAGAGAGAGATCAATATCATCAGCTGAATGACAAATGACACAGTTTCCCTACTTATAGCCAAGAGGAAGCCCTAAAAGGAAGCTTCCAGTGGCTAGGGCCCAACTGGGAGGGATAATAGTGCGCCCTCCAAGAAGGCCCCCACTCTCCAGTAATATGTCCAAATGGCCTAATAATGAATAATAAGGCCAAAGGCCAACCATATAGTCTGAATGTCACTGATGAATAAAAAAGGGCCCAAGGCCTGCTTATGCACAAAGTAAAGTAACTGTAAATGTAAATGGACGCGGCGAATGTAATGAGCTGAGTCCATAACTCTCCCCGACACAAAAAAAAGACCCAACTGCCGAAAAGATAACCGGATCAAGTAGCAGCAAGCCCTGGTGCATCAACAGCTAGAGGAACAGCTGATGTAGAGGAATCAACAAGTGCAGCAAGAGCACGAGCCTGATCTGCAAGTAATGGTGTATGATAAAACACATCAATAGGCTCCCATGTAGCCTCCTCAATAGGACGACCATCCCACTGGACCAAAAACTGAATCTGCCCGCGGCGTCGACTATTTTATAGACGGACCTGTAATATAGCAGCAGGTAAAAATGGAAATAACTCTGGAGCAGTAGCAAACTCAGCATCACAAGGAGCGTCATCCTCAATAGCAGCACGTAATAAACTGACATGGAATACATCACAGGCGCGTGTGGAAGCAGGAAGCTGTAAGCGATATGTAACTGGACTAAGAACCTCCACAATGCGATAAGGCCCATAATAACGTGGTGCAAGCTTCTCAGTAGAAGCATGGCCCTGGACAAAATGATGACGTGCAAATCGTAAGCGTAGATAAACCATATCTCCAAGTTGAAACTCAACATGGCGGCGGTGACGATCAACTGAGGTCTGATAACGCTGCTGAACATGCTGTAAATGAGAACTGGCCCGAGTAATAAGCTCTCGAGCACCTGATAGAAAAGATGCAAGTGTAAAAGGTGTATCCTCAGGAGGAAGAGGAATGCCAGGTAAAAGAGGTGCATAGCCATGAGATAATAAAAATGGGGAGACACCTGTGCTGGTACTAATAGAGCTATTATAGCTATACTCTGCTAAACATAAATGCTGATCCCAATCCTTCCCTGAAGGAGTAACAAAATGGCGTAAATAATCCTCAAGGATCTTGTTAAGGACCTCAGACTGCCCATCAGAAGTAGAATGATAAGCAGAACCCATAAAAAGCTGAACATCCAAAATACGCATAAGCTCTGTCCAGAATATGGATGTAAACTTACTATCCCGATCAGAAAGGATAGTACGAGGAAATCCATGCAGGCGGAAAATCTCTGATAGGAACAAACGTGCACACTGCTCTGCTGTGATAGTACTGCGAACTGGGATAAAATGTGCCTGTGTCGAGAACCTGTCAACTACCACCATACATGGTCACGCTGGGTATGGGGAAGGCCAAGGATAAAGTCCATAGATATATCAGTCCACTAGCGATGAGGAATAGGCCAACTCTGGAGCAAACCAACAGATTTAGAACGGGAGTACTTATTACGAAGACAGAAAGGGCAGGTACGAATAAGTACAGCAAGCTCAGATCGAAGAGAGGGCCAATAGAAATGGTCTTTGAGACGAGCATAAGACTTCTGAAAACCAAAGTGACCCCCAACAAGAGAGGAATGAGCATCCGACAACAACTGGGAACGGATACCCAAAGAACTAGGGATACAAAGAGAATCATAATGATAAAGACGATTGTCAATAATGGAGTAAACCTGATGAGGACTGGACGAAACAGGTGGGGCAGAACTGTAAACATCACGAAAATCAGAACATGTAAGGTATGCTGCAGGTAGAGCATCAAACCATGGAGGAATAGTAGAAACGAGTGTATTTAACAAGCTGGAAGACGAGATAATGCATCAGCAGCAGTGTTAGCACAACCAGGACGATACAATATGGAGAAATTAAAAGACTGTAAAAACTGCAACCAACGAAATTGACGATCACTAAGGTCACGTTGAGAAAACAGATAACGTAAAGACTGGTGATCAGTAATAATGTCAAATGGGACTCGATACAAATAATGACGCCACTTCTTAAGAGCATAGATAATAGCAAGAAGCTCTTTCTCATGCACAGAATAACGTTGCTCATAAGAGCGAAGACGACGCGACTCATAAGCAATAATACATTGTGACTGGCGAAGTAAAGCACCCAAACCAACATTACTAGCATCAGTCTCAACAAGAAACTTCTGATCAAACTGTGGTAAACACATAACGGCAGCATCAACAACAGCACGACGAATAGTATCAAACGTTGTCTGACAATCAGGAGTCCACAGAAAAGTACTAGACTTCTTCGAAAGTGCATGAAGAGGAGCTGCGATAGTGGCAAAATGAGGAACTGGACGACGAAGGTGAGTGGCTAACCCAAGAAACATACGAACATGATGAATATCAGTAGATATAGGCCAATCCTGGATGGCCTGAACCTTATGAGGGTCCAGACGAATGTGACCATTACAAATAAGAAAACCAAGAAACTCGATCTCAGAAACAGCAAAAGAACATTTAGACAACTTAGCAAATAACTGGTGGTATACAAGTAACTGAAAAACCGAGGAAAGATGGGCAACATGCTCAGCAAGAGACTGACTAAAAATAAAAATATCATCAAAATAAACCAAGACACAATGACCAAGAAGCGGACGTAAGACGTTATTCATCACATTCTGGAACGTAGGAGGGCCATTAGTAACGCCAAAAGGAAGCACACGAAATTCATATAAACCAAGATGAGTACGGAAAGCAGTCTTATGTTTGTCAGAAGGGTGCATCCTGATTTGGTAAAATCCAAAACAAAGGTCTATCTTGGAAAAGATTTTAGAGGTACCGAGCTGGTCAAAGAGGTCATCCATGTGTGGAATAGGGTACTGATTACGAATAGTCAACTTATTTAAAGCACGGTAATCAATACAAAGGCGTTTGGTAACATCATTCTTATTAATAAGCAGAACAGGAGCACCAAAAGGGCTGTGACTAGGAACAATGAGACCCTGATCTAACAAGGCAGTAATATGGAGCTCAAGCTCATCACGCTCAGATCGAGACATACGATAAGGGGGACGGGAGGGAGGAGCAGAACCAGGTGGCAAATCAATATGATGGTTCACGTCACGTAATGGTGGTAGCGTCGTAGGTTCTGAAAAGACAAAAGCATACTGATGTAATAAGTCAGAAATCACCTGAGGAACAGCTGCTGGTGTAGAAACTGGAGGAACTGGTACTGCCCGTTGAACACATAAAAGGCAGCACAATGAGCCTTCGACAGGCTGCGAAGAAACTGCTTCCCAGTAATCAACTGGAAGTCTCCCTGAGAATCAATGCCCACAAGTGAGTGTGTAACTGCATCATGTACAAATGTCAATGTCTGCTGTGTCAAGTCCAGTGTAACGGCTCCAAGAGATGCAAACCAATCACCACCAAGGATAAGATCATAGCGCTCCATAGGGATAATGTAAAGATCTGCCTGTCCAGAGAAATCTCCAATGCGGTATGGTAAACGCTGAAACATCTGAGAACTAGGAAAAGAATGAGAACTGGCAACCTCAACTGTGAGAGGCTGGGAAGTAGGAACAGGTGAAGCACGGATCCGACTAGTGATATAACTGCTAATAAAAGAATGAGTGCTACCAGTATCAACTAAAGCAATATACTCTCGACCTGTAATACGCACACGTAACCGAATGGAGCGAGGACCAGGACGCCCTGTCCAAGTAGCATAGGCAAGCTGAGCATGGCAAGTAGCAGGAAGTAAATCAGGGGAAGGCTCAGAGGATAGGTCAGGCTCATCAGAAATATGAATGTAGATATCGGAATCATCTGGAGTAGTGCCCTCATGGTAAAAAACAGCAGTAGTAGTAGGGAGAGGCTGGCGGCAATCACGGGCAAGATGGTCAGGACTCTTACAACGAAAGCAAAGACGCTTCTGCTGAAGATCAGCGAACTCGGCAGACGTGTGACGTCGGACAAAAGCAGGTTGAGGAGTCGGAGGACGAGGAGGCGAAGGGGCAATGGAGAGAGCTGGAACAGAAGGGGCCGGTGTAGGGGTGAACGTAGCGGGAAAAGATGAAGCAGAAGGACGGGGTCGGGAGAAGCGGGAAGGAAGGGTGTCAGAGTACTTATGCTGTAAAGTACTGGCAAGAGACATCGCCTCAACAAGTGTGGTAGGATGGAAGGAAGAAACATCATAACGTAAAGCACCACGAAGCCCAGCAATGTAACGAGAAATAAGCTCAGTGGGCTGTAGATCTGTGAAAAGATAAGAAAGCTCCATAAACTGATCTGTATAAGAAGCAAGATCACTGGTCTGAGTGAGACTACGGAATGTATCACGTTGGCGGTCAAGCCACTGAGGATCAATCATAGCATGGCGGAGGTCACGGCGAAAAGTATGCCATACATGGAGCCCTTCCCGATCAGGATCAACTCTATAAACTCGCCACCACATGGCGGCACGTCCATCTAAGTGTAAAGCAGCCAACTGGATCCTCTGAGGATCAGTCTTGGGGTAAATCTGAAAATATGTGTCAAGCTTAGCAAACCAATTCTCTAATAAGTTCCCGTCGGAGGAACCGGAATAGGTAGCAAGCTGTACCCTATCATGAAAGTCTCGAGCAAAGTGTGGCTCAGGAAGGGGGGGACGAGGAAAGAAACCAGGAGGTGGGTTAGATGGAATGAACGGTCCACCACCAGGCTGACTAGCAGAAGAAGATGGAAATCCAAATGGAGGGGGAGTCCCAAATGTAGGAAAAACAGGAGCTTTACCAGGACCATGAGGCTGTAAAGAATCAATCTGTGACTGCATAGTAGCAAAGCCGGTCATAACTGAATCGAAGCGAAGAACGAGGCCAGAAAGGGTCTAATCCATGCGACGAAACTGATCGGATAAGGTTTCCTGAGTAGTCTCACTCAGGGTAGGTGAATGTGCCATAATGATAATGGAAGGAATAGACGAAAACTTGAGGGAGCGGACTCTTGTCGTCACCCCAAATTAGCCTATTACAACCAATATTATCACAACTGAAAAAAAAACAAACAGCAATGAACAATGGAGAAGCTGTAAAAATGCGCTGGACAGCCAGGGATACAATGTGAATTTGAAAGAGTAAACGGAGTCAGAATTCCTGAAAATGTGGTGGAGAATGAGCGCGCGACAGCCTTTTGATAAGCTGTAAAAGATGGCTGGAATTGGAGAAAAAAAAAAAAAAAAAGGCAAAAGTGACAAGTTGGGAGTGCTGAGGCAGCGATTTACAGGTTGAAGAATTTTAGCTGTTTGGAATAGCAAATGATGTCGGAATTGGGTAGTTTTTGGATGAGGATGGGCGCTGGACAGTCAAGGAACTAACTGTGGAAGATGGCTGCAAACTGGAAAAATATCAGACGAAAGTGATAGGTCGGAAGGCAGGGACAGCGATGGAAAGGAAGAGGAGGAGCGTTGGGCAGCAAAGAAAAGAGGGGACAAAACAGGGGGAACGCTGGGCAGGAAGGAGTGGAAGGAGCAGCGATGGAACAGGGCTGTCAAAACGGTAATAGAGCTATAGGAACAGCGATGGAGGAGCAAGGCAAGGCAGTAAAGAAAAAATTCCAGATTGTGCTCAGAAAAGTGCTCTGATACCAAGTTACGAATAGAGCCACAGCTGATCTAGAGTTAAGCTATGAAAGCATCACATAAGCAAGACTTAACCCTGGAAAGCAGGAAAAAGAGAGATTAAGGAGGCTAAAGAGAGAGATCAATATCATCAGCTGAATGACAAATGACACAGTTTCCCTACTTATAGCCAAGATGAAGCCCTAAAAGGAAGCTTCCAGTGGCTAGGGCCCAACTGGGAGGGATAATAGTGCGCCCTCCAAGAAGGCCCCCACTCTCCAGTAATATGTCCAAATGGCCTAATAATGAATAATAAGGCCAAAGGCCAACCATATAGTCTGAATGTCACTAATGAATAAAAAAGGGCCCAAGGCCTGCATAAAGTAAAGTAACTGTAAATGTAAATGGACGCGGCGAATGTAATGAGCCAATTCCATAACTATTAGCATGCACTTAAAAAGATAAGACCAGTTGTTACTTTAATAAAACTATCAGATAGATCAATGGTATGGGACGTCGACGTATAAGTGTTATCACACGATTATTCAGTCATTTGCATGTTCATTAGTTTTGAAAGGTAAGTCGGTGGTATGAGACGCCGATTTATTTGAAGTACCAATGAGCACAATAGATTGAATGTTGTCTTATTCATGTGAATCTGATTAGATATCAGATATAGTTCAGACTATCAAAGATAGAGCTGCTAGTCTAGAGACTTGTCAAGGATGACAAATGTTCTTAAAGGGAAGGGAAAGGAGATGAGTCAGTGGAAACCTTTTTTCCATCCATTTATACCCTTGAGATAAGAAAGCATTTAGCGCTTAACTCAGTTTTCAGTTTAAGATTAGGGCTTGTTGTGAGAGTCACAGTAGTAGCCGAGCTTAGTGATCAGAAAGCTCAATTGTCTATCAGATATAGACCAGTATAGTTTATCAGATATAAACCAAAAGTACAATACCTAGAAATCAGTTTTTAGTAGCAGTTATTAGAATCCTTGAAGGAGAAATGTCAGTAGGATCCTCATTTCTCCACAGTCTGGAATACAGTCCAGAGTAGAGATTTACAGATTTCTAAGCCAGTTCATCCAAGTATACGACAGCTTTCGGTGAGAATGAAGAGTCCAAGCATACGTCTGATGACGTTGAGGATTCGGAGTCTGTAAAATTACCCAAGTATACCAACAGTGGTTGGGGGTCAGTGTTGACAAGGATTCAAATGGAAACAATATTCCATCAGTATATACTCTATAAAAATAGAGTATGTGTCCCTGATTTAGAGGATTTCAGGCGCCAATCCTAGTATGGGGCACCCAGGTATTCAGAAGACCTATGACCTTGTCAGTAGGCAATTCTTCTAGCCCAGTAGGACGTCCAACAATATGTAACCAGTTGCCAGAAGTGTCAGATTAATAAAGCAGAGCGTCCAAAGGCAGGAGGGTTGTTACAGCCCCTAGAAATACCAACTAGTAAATGGGAAAGTATTTCCATAGATTTTATAGTAGGCCTGCCTAAGACCCAGAAGGCAATGATGCTATATGGATCTTGACCCTTTTGACCAAAATGGCTCACTTTATTCCGACCAAAACAACCGTTAGAGCTCCAGAGTTAGCAAGGTTGTTTATAGATGGTCTATTTAAATTATACGGTCTCCCTTCGGGCATAGTCAGCGACCGGGACAGTAAATTTAATGGAAATTTTTGGAGGGCAGTATTCCATCATCTCCATACTAAACTAAACATGGGTACTACAGACCATCCACAAACAGACGGTCAAATAGAAAGAGTAAATCAGGTGCTGGAGGATATGCTTCGTGCATATGTCAGCAAAAATCAGACTAATTGGGAGGAATATCTTCCGATATCAGAGTTCACTTATAACAATACCAAACATTCAGCTACGGGATACAGCCCATTCATGCTGATGTATGGTTTTCAGCCACGCTCACCTACAACAGTACAGTTTAAACAAGAAAAAGTTGAAGCAGCAAAAAACTTTTTAGAAGACCTAAACCAAGTGGTAGAACATGTTATGTGTAGCATTAGGCAAGCCCAGGATCGAGCTAAGCAGTATGCAGATCCGCACAGATGGGATGTTCAGTTCTTCCCTGGTGAGAAAGTCTTTCTTCGAGTCTCAGATGACTCAAAACCCTCAAACAGGATTGTGTGCTAAGTTGTCTCCTAGGTATTGTGGTCCGTTTACCATTATTAGGAGAATAGGCGAAGTTTCCTATGAGCTAGAACTCCCAACCAGTACTAAAGTCCATCCAGTTTTCCATGTTAGTCGATTATGAAGGGCTTTAACTAGATCAAATAATCTAATTAGGGACAGTGTTCTAGTTCCCCTCGAGAATTCTCAACAACTTCCACATGAGCCAGAAAGTATTCTCAGTGTTAGGGAGACGCAGACCCGTCATACCCTATATCAAGAATATTTAATCAAGTGGAAGGATTAGCCAGTTGAGAATGCCACTTGGGAAAAGGGCAGAATACTTCGACAGTTATATCCAGATTTTGTCCTAGAGGACCATGACAGCTCTTAAGGGGGAGGGAGTGTTAGACCGTAACAGTACCGACCCAACAGACCATCTGGGAACAGCTAACCACCAGAGGGCAAAGGACAGTGTGAGTCAGAGGCATGCATCATACCATGTAGTTGCTATGAGGGCCAGTAATGCCCATGCGGACACATGCATACGCATGCAGACACATGCGGACGCATGCATGATAGTCAGGGGCCATGCAATCCTTCAGTGATGAACTGGGACCCCACATGCAACAGTAATCCATGCATGTAGCATGAATAGTGGGTGTTGGCAGTAGCTCCCACCTACCGCTCCCATGCAAACTCACACTGGGCTAGGAGGGGCATTCTATAAGAGTGCATTGGCTAGGTGGATTAGACTAGCTTTGCCTTCGACGTGGTTACGTTGTTCCTAACATACACCATCATTCGTATGAACAAATTCGAACCTTCCCTTTGTTCTTCTGAGCAAACCTGGGCCAAAGTCAGAGGACACTTTGAGACTGGCTTCAATCGTATGCATCTTCACCAAGCCCGCATATGGAATTGGAAAAGACCCTTCTTTAAATGTCAATGTGGTGATAAATGCAAGAGCAATTCTTCTAGTATCTGGTTTGACCACACAGAATGAGTATCAGTGTAAGAGAAAGGAGTTATCAAAAAGCATTCGTCAGTGTACAATGCACATAAAAAAAATAGAGAATCTGCATTAAGCTGTTGTGTATACAACGATCAGATCACGATCTTGTGCCCGAGAATGGTTCACAGTAATACCGCACTAAGTGATGTGATCTTACTATGCTAGTTACAGATTGAATACTATCTCTACTTCTTGAATTACTTTCACTCTCTCTAAAATCTCTGATCCTATGGAATCAGATAATTCTAATACAAAGGAGTTCTCGGAAGAACTCTAATTCACGCTTCCACTGATTGACTCTAATTACATTCATTCATGTATATCATCATCCTCTTTCTGTAAGTTGTCGTTATGTATATATACATGCGACAGTTATAACAGTTGTGTGAGCAATGAGCGTGAAGTAGTGCAGTTACTACAAAGTACTGAAATGAACTGTGACATAGTCTACGTTGGACAGGGCAGGAAAGAGCTCCATTTTGACTAGTGATAGTCAACGATCGACGAAGGCGTCAGACAAGTCGAGTCAACTGGTTTGCCCTGAAGAAGATGTC
Organism: Diphasiastrum complanatum; assembly: GCA_029204225.1. NCBI lineage: Eukaryota > Viridiplantae > Streptophyta > Lycopodiopsida > Lycopodiales > Lycopodiaceae > Diphasiastrum > Diphasiastrum complanatum. Next base: position 66,593,461 of record CM055099.1, on the reverse strand, counting down.
GATGGAGTTGATGTCAGGATGTCGACGAAGTCGAGTTGGTGGAGTTGATGACTTAGACGTCGACGAAGTCGATCCTGCTTTTTTCGATGTATTGCACAGACGGTTCAACTTGTGTGAGTAAGACTGCATGCTATTGTAGAGAGAGAATATTTACATAGTATACTGGTGCTCAGGAAATGAATTCGGGTGAGTAGGAGTGAAGATTAACTCCAACACTCCCCCTTAAGCTTAACTCCTAGGATCCTAAATAAATTTTAGCAAGCTGCATAACAAAACATGCTTTTCCCTCGATAGAGGCTTAGTTAAGATATTAGCCAACATACTATCAATCAAACAGTAACTTAATTCAACAACTTTGTTTAGAACTTTCTCTCTAGGAAAATGAAATTGAACTTCAATGTGTTTAGTTCCAGAGTGAGTTCGTGGGTTCAGAGATAGAGCAATGCAGCTTTGATTGTCGCAATAAAGTATAGTTGGTCTGAATTGAGGGATCATAAGATCATGGAGAAATCTTCTGAGCCAGATGATTTCCTTCACTACAGAGGTGGCTGCGACATATTCAAACTCTCTGGAAGACAAAGAAATGCATTTCTGCTTTTGACTATTCCATGGAATGGCTCCTCCTGCTAGAAAGCATAGATAGCCAGAAGTGTATTTACGTGTGTCCACATTTCCAGCCCAAGCAGAGTCGGAATAAATAAGTAATGTCAGAGCGTCCTCTGTGTTTCCATTATAACACAGAGCATCATGCTTAGTGGCTTGAATGTATCTTAGTGCTCTAAGTAGAGCTTTCCAGTGAGGTAGGCCGGGATTCGACATAAATTGTGATAGTGTGCTGACTGTATAGGCTAGATCAGGTCGAGTGCAGACCATGGCATACATGATCGATCCAACTATTGACTGATAGGGGTATTTGCACATCTACTTCTTCTCTACTGTCCTTCGACAGTTTGAATCCTGGATCCATAGGTGAGTCTGTCGACTTGCAGTTTTCTATGCCATACCCGTAAAGTACATTGGTTAGATACTTTTCTTGGCTTATCGAGATCCTTCAATTTGCTCTGTCTCTGGTTATCTCGATCCCGATGTAGGAATGCACAACGCCTAAATCGGTCATTTCGAATTCCTACGACAGTAGCGACTTTGTCTCATGAAGCAACTGATTCAAATTGCTGATGATCAGAGAGTCATCAACATATAGAGCTATTATAACATAGCTTGAGCCTATTTGTTTGAGATAAACATTAGAGTCAGCAGAGTTAGGGATGAAGTCATGCTGCAACAAGAATTGATTGATTCTATCAAACCAGGACCTTGGAGCTTGCTTTAGCCCGTAGAGAGCTTTCTGCAGCTTGCATACCTTGTGTTCTTGGCTTGAAGGACATAACCTTCAGTTTGATAGATGTAAATATCTTCTTGTATCTATCTATTCAGAAATGTTGTTTGAACATCCACCTTGTGAACTTCCAAATCTAAGGCAGCTGCGATAGAAAGTAAAGATCAACTTGACTGAATTCTTACAACTGGACTGAAAGTCTCTATGTAGTCAATCCTATAGGCTTGTTCATATCCTTTGACGACTAGTTGAGCTTTCCATTTGGTTGTTGAGCCATCTGGATTGAGCTTCAACTTGAAGACCCACTTAGTGTTGATGATTTTTGCATCAGGAGGAGCTTCGACAAGACTCCAAGTCTTGTTCTTCATCAATGAATTATACTCAGCATTCATGGTAGTGCGCCAGTTGTCTGCATTCGAACTCAATAGTGCTTCAGCTACTAAGACAGATTCATCATAACTGATGAATGCCTGAGGGACATAACGATCAGGATCACGTCGATGTCGGGCAGATCTTCGAACAGAAGTTGGTTGCTGAGATGATGATTCTCCTTGTTGTGTGACATGGGTATCTTCGATGTTTGTCAGAACAGTCGCAGGTCGAGGCCTGCGGAAACGAACTCTTGCATTGGCTGCTTCTACTTGAAGTCGTAAAATCTTTCTTCGAGGAAGACGACATCTCGACTGAGTGAGATACAGCTTGATTCGACATCGTCGATTCGATAGGCTTTGTGTGATGTCGAGTATCCAATAAAGATACTTCTGCAGCTAACAGGATCAAGTTTCTTACTCAGGTCAGACAGAATCTGCACATAGCAAAGACAACCAAACACTCGGAAGTGCTTTAGACTCGGTTTGTAGCCATGAAAGGCTTCGAAGGGAGTCCTTGAGTCGACTGCTTTAGTGCTTGAATAGTTCTGCAGATAGCAAGCAGTTGAAATTGCTTCAGCCCAAAAATTCTTAGGTAGCTGAGCATTTGACATCATTGATCGTGTTACATTAAGCTTCCTCTCGGCTACTCCATTCTGATGTGGTGTGTAGCTGGTGGTGAACTGATGATGAATGCCACATGATGATAGATAGTTGGACATTTCATCTGACAGGAACTCTCCACCACTCTCTGTACGCAAGGTCTTGAGTCTTTGACTAGTCCATGTCTCAGCAAACTGTTTGAATTTTTTGAAACAATTGAATGCCTCAGACTTGTTCTTAATGAACATAAGTGGTTCATGATGAATAATCTTAGTAGGTTTTTTCCTGGTGCGTGCTTCCCTTCAAAAGCAAGTCAATGCCTTCTTCCTTTGGCTACATAAACCTGCTAGAGATGTTGTCAAAGCTCACCTTACTTTTCTGTCCATTCGCCAACACATGCTTGATGCTTCCATTGACCCTAATGCCAAGTTACTTGCCAATCTAGGTGATGCCGAAAATATTAGGGAAATTGAGTGTCTCCAAAAAAGACCTAGCTTTTCCACTCTTCAAGACAAGTATTTCCGACACACCAATAAAAGAAGTGGCTCCTTCAATCTTAACAATCCCTCTTCTGTTATCTTTGGGCAAGGCACAAATAGGAGACGGAAATTTACTACCTTTAAAGGAAAGATGAACATGGCAGTAGCGTGAAAAACGACTTACCCGTGAGAAAGTTAAACTTCTACAGGGATTCACATGGTTGCAGGATTTTGAGGAAATGGAAAAGAAGGAAATTATCATAAACCCAACCGGACAGCTTCAGCTCAATACTCGCAGTGACAACGGGAAGAAATTTTTACATTTGTAATTTCATTTTGAGAAATACAGTTGCTATGTGAGCTTGCGGTGGAGAGTGTTCTCTGTCTATGTTACTGTGTAGCATGATCTGTGTTCCTGTTCGAAGCAAATTCTAAGTGGTACAAGGCGTCTTGGCAGAACAACAACGTCGGGATGACAAAAAGCTCAACTTAAGATTCCGAGGTCTTCCTACTGAGGGCACAACACTGGACCAGGTTACCTCTTTGTTTACTTCACGCATGGGGCTCTCAGTTCCAGGTATCCAGTATGCTTGGCCCTCCAGTATGATCCGAAGGTATTATTTGTCAAATTCAAAACAACCGGCAGACAATTCTTCGTGCGCGTCGTACTCTCCGAGGCTCTGACTTACATAGATGATGACCTTACTCACCGCCAATGGTTACAGTGTAAAACTTTTATTCAGGAGGCAAGGACAACAACAGATGGTATTTACAAATGGCAACACTCGCTTTTTCTCCAAGCATCAATAGGAAGTTGGGGTACTCGGGCATGGGAGCACCCCGATAGCCCCGGCTAGCGTCACATTCGGTTTTTGGAACTGTGGCGGCCTCTCCACCTCTTCTACAGTGGCTGATCTTGACACCTATCTGTGTTCAGCTGATTTTCTACTTTTTGCAGAGACATATGAGTCTTCCACACACCCACTTCCGCACATTTCTGGTTTTCAGTGGATTTCTGCTCCACGACCTATGCTACAGGGCAGGATACTTCGGGCCTCAGGTGGAGTTGCATGTTTGTACAGGTCGGTGTATACTCCTCCTGTTCGGTTGGTGTCTCAGGATACTTATGGCTGTTACTTGTGGCTTCAGATTACTGCATCCTTCTTAGGGCTGGACTAGGACTTGTTTGTTGCAGTGTGCTACTTTACTCCCCACACTTCAGTGTTTACGGATTTGGGAGGTGATCCTTTTCAGGCCCTTTCTCACGGCGTTGCTAGACTCTCCCTACAGGGTTACATATTGCTTGCAGGGAACTTTAATGCACGCACAGCCGCTCGTCAGACTAATTTCTATGCTGACACACTCTCCCTTCATCCGTTGGATACCTCTTATGCCCGTTATTCTCAGGACTCATCAGCGACGGTTACGCTTTTTGGGGAACAGCTTCTGAGGTTGGCTCAAGCAAACGGTCTCATTATCCTTAACGGTCTTCTTCAATGGCCATCCTCCTCTGCATATACTTGCCACCCATTTGGTGGTGGTCACAACGTAGTAGACTATTTCATTCCTTCACCATCTCTACCCCGGTCCTCGTTGATCACTCTCTGCTCTACCTCTTCTTCTCCCAGCGCCAAGTCCACCTTCCCTCTTTGTTCGACCCACCCGCTATCATATACCTCCTCATCAATCCCAGGCCTATGTTGCCCACGTCTCTCGTCTTCTGGACAACTTTCCTTCCTCCTCTGATGTCAGTACCCAAGCCTCCTTTTTAACACACGCCCTGACTACTGCCGCTCATGCCATTGCGCCCCCTCGCCACTTCTCTTCTCATTGTCATACCCATAATAAATGGTATGACAATGACTAATCTCTCTTCCAAAAATATGTCGAGTTCCTCAAATTCTCCAATTCTACACTTTCTTCTTCCGCAGAAAAGCAGCTTCGTTCCCTCCGCAAAAAGAAAGTGGCCTACTTTTCTTCCCGTTCCTCCTACCTCCTTCACTCCCTCCACTCTGCTTCCTCGGCTACTTTTTGGAAGATCTTTCTTCATAAGCCCCTATCCGTTGCACCCATCCCTCTTCAATCCTCGGTTGACTATGCAACCAACCTACATACAACTGCTCACCCTTCCATCTCTCTTTCTTCTCGTCCTACCCACTGTGATCTCTTTTCTCCTGACATGGTTGAAGCCACCATCTGCAAACTCAAGAACAATCATATGTCTAACATTGACCTCCTTTCAGCCGAGCTCCTCAAACCAATTGCCAAACTTGCCTCCCCCTTCCTAGCCTGCTGTTTCAACCGCTCTGTCGTTGATGGTTTCCCCATACGTTGGGCCACCAATTTCCTTCACCCCATTCTTAAAGCAGGCAATGCCATGAATGTCCACAACTATCGCACTATTATGATTGGTCATACCATGGCCAAGTTGTACGCCACTATTCGGCTGATTCTCGACTATTATATGCAATTGGCCAGGCTGGCTTCCTAGTGATTTGTCTTCTCCCATCCGTAGCACTATTGCATTAAGCAAGGTGTTGCAATTGCACTTACAGGTCTTATATCGGTTTTGTGTTGCTTGGGGTCTCTCTGTTAACTTAAAAAAGACAAAGATCATTATTTTCAACACCAATCGACAAAGACTTCACAATTATCAATTCTTCTATGACGGCCAGTAAGTTGACATTGTTGCCTCTTATACTTACTTGGGAGTCCTGTTTACAGCGCCCCTTCTTGGTTTCCGCCAGGCTGCATTTGCGCACATTTCTTCCGGTCTTTCAGCATTGGTCCAGTTCGAGCGTGGTTGTACAATGAATCATATTTTTGATCCCGCTACACGGGTGGTTCCAACAGTGATGTATGCCTCCGAGATCTGGTTGCCAGGACTTTCTCTCCGGGAATCATTTCCCGCATTCAAGCCACTATGTTGGGTCGCACGATACGTGCCAAGACTACCACCCCTCATGATATCCTATGTGCTGAGTTTGCTACTCCTCCGATCATCCTTGAGGACTTTTTCCTCATTATTTTTCTTTAGCGGATTCAGGAGATTCGTGCATCTCACCCAGATAGATACATAGTAGTTGTGGTTACTTCTTCACGTGTCCTAGCTGATTCCCATGCCAAGCTATCCTAGTACCAGCAGGCGTCTGATCTCTTACGACATCTGGGCATCTCTATCATGGATTTTCCTCGTGGTACGCATTCATATATCCGAGGCTATTTATTCCGTCGATATATGCATCAGACTTGGAGCTCCCTCCCACCTTCCCGCATTCGATTGAGCTATTACCAGACATACTTCCTCTCTCTGGATCCTTCTGGTTTGCCATTGTTGCCACTCTATCTCTCACAGTCCCAATCACACGGCCTGCGCTATCATCTTGGGCAATTGCGCATTTCCTCTCATCAACTTGCTATTGAGGCCGATAGTGCATGGGATATCCCCCGGGAGCGTCGTCTATGTTGCTTGTGCTCGTTGCAGGAGGTGGAAGATGAAGCCCATTTCCTCCTCGGATGTCTTTTGTATTATGAGATACGGGGGAGGTATTATTGTCTCTTTCGCGATGGCCCGCCTACACTTCGTAGTTTTGTCTCCTATCTTGATGCTCATTGCTTGGGACTTCTTGTTCATGAGATGCTTACACTCCGTTAGTCTCATCTGCCTGTACCAGATCACCTGGGGTCAGACTCCCAGCAGCTGCTTCTCACTGGCTTCTTTCGGACTCGAGCACATGCTGATGACTCCGATGATGAGATTCCTATCCTTGTGCCACCGCAGAAAAAGCCAAGATGTAGTCGCCACTTGCCTCCATCAGGGCCCATTGTACGCTCCACTCAGCGGACACTTCACACTTACTTTCGCTGATATGTACCTATTTTCCACCTGGCCCGGGTTGTGGGCATTGGTACTTTTTCTGTAGTTCTTTTGTTATACCTGGCCCGGGTTGTGGGCTTATTTAGCTTCTGCATTGTTCTACTTTCATTCGTAGCGAGTTTATAGCATTTTACGGCCACGTCCTCCTATGGATGATGCTCCTAGTGTTGCCTGTACATATTTTCCTTTTGGTCTTATGCACCCACGGGTGCCCAAAAGACGTTAATAAAGCTTTCTCTCTCTCTCTCTCTCTCTCTCTCTCTCTCTCTCTCTCTCTCTCTCTCTCTCTCTCTCTCTCTCTCTCTCTCTCTCGGTTCCAGTAATTATCAATTCTTCTATGACGGCTAGGAAGTTGACATTGTTGCCTCTTATACTTACTTGGGAGTCCTGTTTACTGTGCCCCTTCTTGGTATCTCTATCATGGATCTTCCTCGTGGTACGCATTCATATATCCGAGGCTATTTATTTCGTCGATATATGCAGCAGACTTGGAGCTCCCTCCCACCTTCCCGCATTCGTTTGAGCTATTACCAGACACACTTCCTCTCTCTGGATCCTTCTGGTTTGCCATTGTTGCCGCTCTATCTCTCACAGCCCCTATCACACGGCCTGCGCTATCGTCTTGGGCAATTGCGCATCTCCTCTCATCAGCTTGCTATTGAGGCCGGTCATGCATGGGATATCCCCCGGGAGCGTCGTCTATGTCGCTTGTGCTCGTTGCAGGAGGTGGAAGATGAAGCCCATTTCCTCCTCAGATGTCCATTGTATTATGAGATACGAGGGAGGTATTATTGTCTCTTCGCAATGGCCTCTCATACGAGGGAGGTATTATTGTCTCTTCGCAATGGCCCACATACTTTCGCAGTTTTGTCTCCTATCCTGATGCTTGTTGCTTGGGACTTCTTGTTCGTGAGATGCTTACACTCCATCAGTCTCATCTGCCTGTACCAGATCACTTGGGGTTAGACTCCCAGCAACTGCTTCTTTCGGACTCGAGCACATGATGATGACTCCGATGATGAGATTCCTATCCCTGTGCCACCGCGGAAAAAGCCCAGATGTAGTCGCCACTTGCCTCCATCAGGGCCCACTGTACGCTCCACTCAACGGACACTTCACACATACTTTCGCTAATATGTACTTATTCTCCACCTGGCCCGGGTTGTGGGCATTGGTACTTTTTCTGTAGTTCTGCTGTTATACCTGGCCCGGGTTGTGGGCTTATTTCACTTCTGCTTTGTTCTACTTTCATTCGTAGCTAGTTCATAGCATTTTATGACCACGTCCTCCTATGGATGATGCTCCTATTGTTGCTTGTACATATTTTCTTTTTGGTCTTATGCACCCACGGGTGCCCAAAAGACGTTAGTAAAGCTTTCTCTCTTTCTTTTTTTCTCTCTCTCTCTCTCAAAACCGCCTCCATTAGCTCACCTTGTCGCTCAAAATCCCCTCCACGGCTAGAGTGTTTTTGGCCTCAAGGAGGGGTTCCAAGTTTTTAATATCTGGTTTATTTTTTTCAACGATTTTGAATCCAGAAACGTGTTTCTAAGAAACACGTCTGACGCATTTCTAGGAACGTTTTATTCCCAAAAACGCGTTTCTGGGCAACTATGAAATAAACTAATTGCAAATTCAAAATATGACATCCTTATTAAGTCATGCAATCAAAACAATAAATAGAGCTTAAAATGCATAGGAGCGAATTTATCATGAAGTTACTTGAGATAGAATGGACTACCAACAAAAATTCATGAGAAAATTGGTGCTTATTTTGCTTTTACCATGGTATATAATTGCTATTATTCTCAAAAGTTACCATCGCAAAAAAGTTTTTACAGCATTTTGAAGTTCAAAAACTTATAGACAATATCACTTTTTATCAAGTATGTAAAAGCTAATTACTATGTTATTGAAATACCGAAGTTACAAAAATAATGCATTTTTTATATGGCATGAACTAAAGCACTACAATAAACTAGAAATTAAAATGAACCTTAAGGGACTTTGCATGAGCTTTTGCTTCTGAGTGTTGACTTAATTCCCTAGACAAAGAAGATACTTGAGCTTGCAAGGAAGCTCGCTCGTTTTCAAAATTTTGCACATGTTTTTGCAATGCTTGTTCCAACTCCTTTCTTTCCCTCTCAAGAGTAGAAGCCCTGAAGTTAAATTAATCCCAAACACAAGCACATGAGAAGCCATTATCGATTTCCATGCTTTCGATCGCATTATACTATTATTTGAAAAATATTCCTTACTAGTATCGTTGCTCAGCAACCTCTTTAGCAAACACGCAACTTCAAGAGTACTAAAAGAGTTCACTACCATTTGCTAGGTTATATAGATTAAGTAAGATTCATGTATCATAAATGAAATACATAACAATTTTGCGAACATGGTAGTTATAATGCTTCCTCTAACTTTACTAAGACCTTATTCGTTGGGCTAATGAAATGAGTCTGATAATAGTCGGGCTTAACCCCTAGTTGTCGTCTCCATGTACGGTCAAGATATGCCCTATATAAAAAGCATCTAATATACTGGTGAGGACCAGAGGGAAGATCTGTAATGGAGAAACCAAATTACTCAAGGAGAAGGTGGGATGCCTGAGAAAACCATGACAGCCTGTAATCTTGGTCATGAAGAGAATGTGAAAAAGCAAGTGCTATCTGTGTATATTTGTCCTCTGCAACTGGAAGTGCCTGGACTCTCTACATATATGCAATGAGCTGGAAGGCTGCATCTATCTGTATAGGTGGAACCGCAAACTTGGCAAGGAGGATCTTGTGTGGGCCCAAATCATACGAGCCCAAATATAGGATATAAATGAAATTGTTTCAGACTTTTTCCTACAGTAATTAATTTTTTTAGCATTTACTAATGTCGTTATGCCTTAGTACCTCAGCTGAAATAGATTTTCAGGGAACTGAAAATTATGAGGGAAGAAGAGTGGACATCAGAGGTAGTAAGTGTGATCGGGAAATGTATTTCGCAGTTAGGATTTTAGGTAAATCCCAGTAAATAATTGCTTAATACCGGTTATTAATTTCCTGGATAGAATCCATTTAGTTGAATTCATAACTGATATCTTTGTGACCATTGAGTTATCCGCAGTTTGGATGTCAATTGTGATGTTAAAAAAGGAATCTAATACATGGACTACATTGGATTTGTTAATTGATAGAAGCTTGTCCCTAGAGTTAATGCTCTTTGATCCATGGGGATTTGAAGCTTATCATTAACCAGAAAGGATCAGAATGTAATATTGAACCATGATTAATTTTTTTGTTTTAGATCACAAGATCAGATGTGGATTGTGGTATCCATCTGATAGACATGTCAGTCATCCAAATAAATGGAGTCTCCAGTATTGGGAACAAGAGATAATATCCTATATAGGATAGCTAGATGATCAGTGGATCTCTAGAATATCAGATAAGGCGGTTAAGGGTTTTCTGGAAGGAAAAGCTGATGGTATGGGACATCAATAATTTTGGAAAGGGAATTCTAGGACTGTAAAGATTTGATGATCAATGGTGTGTTTTTATTACCCAGTCGCGATATGGGAAAAAGAAAACCATTCGATCAAATGTGGGGTATTTTGGGAAATTTTGAGGTTTCATCTAGATCCCATTGTGGTATCTCATCATTTACAAAATCAGAGGCCCTCAAATCTATTTCTCGCTTTTTAATTAATCCTTTACTTCTTAGTAATTTCTCGAATATAAGACATCATACTAGTTTATATGAATTCTTTCCAGCATGAAGTTATTCTTCTGAAAGACTGTTATGTCATATAAATTACTACTTGTGTGAACAGACTTGGAATTCGGATAAATTTTAAGGTTAAAGTGTTTCAATTTCTTAAACCTAGAATATCTCTTTGTGCGACGGAATGGTAGTCTATTTGGGAATCTATAGGTTGCATAGTTTTCGGAAGAGAACCAACTGTGGTATAGAAATGAGATTTGGTCTGAAAGTAATATCGGATAGATTCAGAGTAAGATACCTAATTGGAACTTTTCGAATAAGAGGAATTCTCTAGGGATTGTGTGGACAATCTAGATCTAGAACAGATTTGAAAGTTGAATCATTATCTATAAGTGATACAGTGAATGGTCAAAGGTTACTAATTCCATTTTGGTTGGAATAGAAGTAAGTTTGATCAGAATTTAAGTCTCAGAGTTCTGTATTGGATCAACCTAATCTTAGTTTGGGTACTAGGATCAGAGAGGGGTTGATTGAGTGGATGAAATTATGTAATTAGAGGTAAGTTGGATTGGAAAACTGTTGAGATTGAATGTTATTCGTCTCAAAGATTTCTCGGATATGTTATTTACTCATGAGAAATAGAAAATCTTTTGTAGCTGAGTTACAAGATCTCAGTGAGATATGTGAGTAACATATGTGGGTTCTGGAGGAATCTACCAGATAAAAATGTGCTTATGTACTGGGTCATAGTGAGATTATTCACATATGTGCACGATTAATCTTGTATGAATCTACTATGTATTCCTGGTTACTAGGGTTATTTGGTGCACTTAACCTAGTCGGTGAACATAGACATATGATCAAGTATTGTTTGACAGATACTTGCAGAGTTAACAAATCTTTGGTGGAACATTTATGGATTAACTTATAAATGATTTGGGTAAGGATCTAAATGTGGTGTCATACTAGTATAATTGAATTCTTCACCTAGACATTTGAGATTTCTGAACCATTGGCAATTAACTTGAGTAGTTGATTACTCCAGGATGAAGTTAATTCGTACAACGATCAGTGTGATGAGGATTCACCAGAAACTGATAGTTTTTGTTTTATATTGCTTGTAAGACGCATGATTAGTGAGTCATTTGGGTTCATTAGTTAAAATTATGTGCATTGGATATACAGTATTCATGGAATAGAGTATTCCTTAGTTAAGGAATAGACTCAGCTCATTAGTGATTGTATCCCAGAGAGCTCAATTGGATAACAAATCATAATGAATCCAAGAATAATAACTGAATTGATATTCAGCAGGACTTTGGGTATCTAGATGTAATTCTAGATTGTAATCTAAAGTTTTTTGTAGTTGAAGATGATTGTCATTTTGGTATGCGTTCAGTCTTTAATTACCAGTGCTTACAGAACTTAAATCTTGCACTTCAGTCAAAGAATCATGTTTCAAGAATATTCTTGAATCCAGTATTTTCTTAGTGGAAAGATTTTGGAATGATTCTTACTTTTTCTGAGTTATGTTGGACATATACTCCAGTATCCTATAAATGATTAAGTATGGTTTGGATTCCAGAAAATTATGATTGACGAATCATACAACTCTAAATATCTATGATTGACGGATCATAAATAGATACTTAATTATTGTCAGAGGATTATAAGAAATTGTGATGATTCTTAAGTGTGATGATTAATTCTTGATCTATTATTTGAGTAAGAATTCAGATTAGTATTTTGAATTTCTCTACTCCAGTATTTTAATTGAGAACCTATGGATCTCACAGACATTATCTTATTTATCTAGTGGATGCTATTCTGCTACAGTTTATGGTCTGTTAATCATTCTATATCTTAATGATTCTCCTAGAGATTCTAGTTGAATGAATTATCATATCTTAGAACTGGATTCTAAGGATAGTTGTACTTGGAAGTTTTTTATGAATTGTCTGCCAGAGTTTGTCGATAATTTCATACTATAATTATCATTTTTTCTTTAACTTTAATCTCCTAAGTTAGCGAATATTTCACTCAGAGAGTTCATGTAAGTGTTTTACATGAAGGTGATGTTACTAACTTGTGTTGAGTGTAACCCAGTTGAGAAAATGTATCTCTTAGTGTATTTTTCAAACCAGAGTTTGTACTCCAGAACAAAGATTAACGATTGGAAATTGGTTTATCTCTGAGTACTTGTTTGATGTGAAAGTCAAACTAAGGATAACGATTTTCTCAGTTAATATTAAAAGTTAAAGGAACTGTTCCTGTAATTCTTTCCTGTCTTGAGGAGCTTCTAAGGATAGAAGCAGGTTAAGGAGGGAAGAATGTTATGGCCATATTCGGTTAAGGAAGTTCCACAACAACAAGAAGCAGCTGGACCAAGAAGCCAATGCAATAACCGAAACAAAACGGAACCTTGAAAAATGAGCAGAATGTATTCTTGGTGAACCATCACAATGTCGATCAACATGAGCTGATACATCAAAAATCATCTACTGGTATGTGAAATCGACAATGATTGTAGTCGATAGCCGATGAGAGTTGTTTGACTTGGAATCGAATACAGAGTGCCGAAGTAGAATAATGTCGACCTTTGCTCTATAGTAAAAGCCACCTGTTGGCAATTCCGGTGTATTTCTACAAATTGTTAGACAATCTCTGTATTTCTGCAAACTGTGTGACTATACAAATAATTATATGCAGCAAATGAATGGATCATGGCCTTATCAACTATAAAAAATGGCCTTATCAGAGGTGAGGTATTAGTTTGCCATTTTGAGTTGAACAAGTTAAAATTGAAATAATATCTATCAAACTTACGAAGCTTCGGGTTTTTGCACTTAGAATACCAATCCATTCTAGCCAAGCCTTACTACAATGAGAGGATCTCTAAACTTTGTTCCTTCTACAATAGCCATGATGAATCCATTCAGCATTTATTCATTGAATGTCACTCCCACTTCTGGATAAAGACCATCCTCATTTTTTAATAGTGTTCCCACACCAAATTTAAGACAAAATCATGGATAAAATGGATATCTTTCCAATAATTGATACCTTTAGGATGAGAGATTTGTTGAGACGTGGTTCTATCGCCAGGAGTGGACATTAAGGTGATGATTTTCAAATACCAACCATTGTTCATCCAAGTCTTGCAGCATGTTACCGATGTCGTAGACTCCTTGTCTCCCAAACATGAACCATTGCAAATCTCAATGATGGCAATTCACCTTCTTCCAATAATAACCCTATCTCTTGGGATGTAACATTTGATGAGTCAAAGATGTTCATGCTTCATGATGTGTCCAATGTTCAATCTAATGTGCAAAGAGCTGTTGAGATCGAGGAACCACCGAGTATGCTTCAGGAGGAACAAGCTCCAATTGAAAGAGTTCCAAGAAGACCTTCTAGAGCAAGGGCCAAGCCTATGAGGCTCACTAATCATGAGAAAGGAAAGCATATTTCAAATGCAAATTCCTAACACATCCTCTTTTGCTTTGATTGAAGAACCATCTTGCATAGAAGAGGCATTAAACTCAAAGGAATGGCATGAGGCAATGCTAGTTGAGTATGATGCTTTGATGGAGAACAAAGCTTGTTTTTATGTGATTTGCCATTGGATACGCAGGCAATGGAATGTTCATGTCTCTTTATTAACTTGCTCTTGGGTTATATGGGAGTAAGGATGATATTTTCATTCATGACTTGGATATTTGTGATTGGCGTAAAGCTTTTTCATGATATAAGCTAACATGAAGTTAGTCGAATAGAATTCAAGTGTTAATTTCCCTTCCTGAACATGACAAAATGGTAATGGATATACCCCTATGCTTGCTCTTTCCTGGAATACAACATTCTTGCTAAGGAAGAAATTCCCCTGGTTATCATTGTATAGCCATTCTTGTGTTGAAATTCCCAATTCGCCAAATATATTCTACATCCATAAAAACTCCTTTGCAACGTGCATTCAGCTTATGTTGAAGATAATGTTCTTGAGTGTTGCTTTCTGCCAACTTACACAAGATCCAATCATCATTATGTGCCCATTTGTAGACTTCATGTCATCTATGTCCCCTCACCAATCGCATCTACAAAACCCACCATGGGACAAATAATAGCTTTGTATATTAAACCAAGATCTGTTGTCCCTTTCAAATACTTTACTACTCTCTTGGCAGCCTGTCAATGTTCTTCCCCTAGATTAACTAGAAATTGGCTCACTTTCATAATAGCCATGCCTATGTTTGGCCTAGTGCATACCATTGATGGAAGAACACTGCTATGTGATTTTGCACTCACCCACAAGTTCAGGTCGTCAAAGAATTAGCAAAGCACTGATTTGGCCAACACGCACACAGATAAGCACTAGATGTACTCCAAAGAAAGGATGATCCTGTATTACATTTCTCCACACCAAATTGGAATATACATATAGCACATTCTCCTAAAGGCAATCCTACATGGCAGGGCTACCGCTGGCGGGACCAAGTCCCAACATCTATGCCAATACGCGACACGTGCATGGCCACACTTTACCCAATACAAAGACATGTGCACACTGTCTAAAAAAAAACTATACTGACGAATTTCTACCGTCACCGTAAAAGTAAGCTTTAATCCCAGCACTCTCCCTAAAGCTTAAGTTTACTTTCAATGTTACAAACAAAAAGTCTATTTCCAAACATTTCAAACTTGTCCTTACTAAACAGTTTTGTAAGAACATAAGCTATCTGATAAACAGTGCTACAATATACTATCTTAACATTGTTGTTAAAGCACATGCTCACGTACAAAGTGATACCTAATCTCTATGTGTTTAGTCCTAGCATGATAAACAGAAGTTTTCACAAGCTGGATACCACTTTGGCTATCACATAAAATGGCACTCCTAGAGTCCTAATGAAGTCCAATCTCTGCAAGCAACTGTCGAAACCAAATATCTTCTTGTACAACAATTCCTAAAGCCTATACTCAACATTAGCGGTAGATAAAGCCACTATATTTTGCTTCTTACTAGACTGAAAAGCAACCATTATTAATGTGAGAGACATAACCTGAGGTAGAGCACCTGGCATCCATGTTACCATGTCAATCTGCATCGACATAGCCCTCAAGCTTCACATGATCAGCATCATGAGAATAGAACAAGCCAAGCTTTGTTATACCCTTGACATGTCTAAGAGTACTCTTAGTGGCTTTCCAATGTGATTTCTTTGGTGTAAGCATAAAAAGACTTACTAGACCCACAGCAAAGCAAATATCAAGTCTAGTGGTTGTGAGATAGAGAGTAGTGAATGATACTCAATAGCATCAAAGGATTCACTGTCATAATACTTTGAAAATTTTGCACCAACCTCAACAGGAGTAGATGATACCTTGCTATCCTCCATGCGAAATCTCTTGAGTAACTCACCAACATACTTTGTATGGGTAAGTGCAATTTGATCACTTTGCTAGACTTCCACACCTAAACTATAATGCATCATGTCCAAATCTGACATGTCAACTCCCTGCAAAGATTTAACTTGACTTCCTTCACCGAAAATTATCATCACAACTAGCAATGATCAGATCATCCACATAAAGTACTATCAAGAGTGGAGAACTATCCCTGATAAGGGTGTATATGTTGCAATCTGATGAAGTACGCACAAAACCTTGGCTTATGAAATACTCATCAATGCGTCTAGACCAAGCAAGAGGAGCCTGCTTCAAGTCATCCGTACCTTGACCTCCCCTCGCTGGATCACAAAGCCATCAAGTTGTGCCATATATATATTTCTTCATCCAAAGTGTCATTAAGAAATGTAAATTTGACGTGGATCTTCCAATTTCACCTTCTTGGCTTGTGGATGGCACTTCTTTTGCACACTCTTGTACCAACTTCTCGTACCATTCCGATTCTTTATTTTGAGGTGATATGCTCCTTGGTGAGTATGTATCCCAAGGACCATTCTTCTCCTTTCGTTTTTCACCAGCAGATTTTTTGTTCAATCGTGGATATTCATCACGTTTTGGGATTGGCATTGGCGCATCATCCATCCTAGCCTCTTGATTAGATGAGTCATCTTGCTTTGCAACTTCTCTATCCTCAATGGCTTCGTCATCTAGGCCTTCAAGATTTGGCAAGAAATCTTGAGTTTGCTCCTTGGGCATCTGGCAAATTTCATCATCATAATAAACATGCAATTCCAATCTTATTTGTCCCTAAACATGTGAGCTGATGATCTTCTGATGAAGGGCAGCTCATCCCACGTTGTCTAACTCTTCCTTATTTCTTCTTCCTGTAGCAATCTCTGCACAACGTTGTTCAATTCAAGGTCCTCAATTCAGCTCCTCTCTTGAACCATGATCAATGGATCATAGGAAACGGACAAGCTCCCTAAATTTGTGAACACCAAGTGCGTCTTTTCAACAAGAATTCTTGCCACTTCCAATTGCCTCCCTAATCCTTTCATCTTCTCCAAGTGCTCCAATAAGGAATCGCCTTCATTCATCTTCGTGTTAGCTAGCTTTCTTCTCGATAGCAGCAGGTTCGTAATGCTCTTCCCCTCGTACATGCCTTCCAAGGTGTTTGACACATCACAAGTATCATGCTTAGCCCACTCAAAGGTATAACCACACATGCTATTGGATGGTGTACATCAACTAGGATCCATGCCACTTGACATATATGATGCAACATATCTTAATTGGAGTTGACATAGTGGAACGTGTTTGAATTGGAGTCTAGACACAAGATACATAGGTACATAATGGACAAGATGCACCATAAGCACATTTGACCTTTTCTACAAGCAAGTTATATAAGTTCGCACTTCACACCTTAAATTTGGAAGTTTCATTTTTGAATCAAACAACATATTGTCAATGTTGAATCTCTTGAGTGCCTTTGCCAATGATCTCAAAGCACTATCCATCGTCAAAAAGAAAAAAAAATGTTTGAAAATAAAAAGGCAAGCTTCAAATATAGAGCATATTAGAATAACCTTTCGGCAAGACGACGTTGAAGCTCAAGAGTTTGTTCCATATCGTCGTGCAAAGTGTTCATTTCCAATGCTGCCCTCTGCAGGTTTTCATGATTTTGCTTCATATAAAGCTCAAGCCTGACATAATGCAAAAACACATGGTCTAGTAATCAGGTTCATCTTGACAAACTTGCACATTAGTATACATAGGAGTAGTCTTTGACGGGTTCCATTGCTTTGTTTTAACTTGTATACAATTTGCTCCAACTACTATTGCTGTTTTTTAGAGTTATCACAATTCACAAGGAGATAGTCAAAATCTTCCATAACACAAGACAAAAGATCAGGTCAATTGTCTGAATTCTAAATTGTAATTGCAACTGAGCCGAGAATTTAGAACAAGAGAAAGGGTATGTGTCTTAAACAGAAAAAAACCTCTCTTGGAGTTGTTGATTGAAGTCTTGTAGTCGCTGTTCGGCATCTACACGTGCTTCCAAATCTGTCTGTAGAGCAGTTAGTTGGCATCTCAATGTAGCAGCATCGGATGCTGGAGGAACCATTAAGCCTTCTGCCCTTAATCTTGGCCCTAATCTCATCAAAGAAGCATGACTTCCTTGTGAAACTGCTGTTGCCTTGATAGTCAAGGGCCGTCCAATGCTTTGAGTAGCTCCAGCATGACTTTCTGCGGAGCTTTCTCTTTCTTGGGCTGCTACTATTGGGACCTTGCTCAGATCGCTTGGTCTATTTGAAAGCGTCATGTTAGATGCAAACAACAAGTTAGTTTTGTTTGAAACACTGACAATTGTAGGGCTACTGACAAAAGCTCCTGTTGGCTTTCCTCGGACATGCACGTCTTCTGTTCGCACTTGATCCTGGAGATCAAACAGCACAAAGGATTAAAATCTGCTTGCCACTCAGGCATCAAAATACAAAATATTCCAAGGATGTTTCTCTACTTGGCCTGATGTTTGAGAGTGCAGTAAGACATTCATCAAAAACAGTCAAGGTGTAAAACAAATACTGATGGCGCTTCCTGCCTAATAAAGCATACAAGAAAAAGAAAAACACTAATGACACCTGCTACCTGATTAAACATACAAGAACAAGAAAAACTAAGGACACTTCCACCTTATAAATACAAGAAAAATATAGACACTGCTACCTCATCAAACATCCAAGAAAAAGAGAAACATTGATGACACTTGCCACCTGATTAAACATACAAGAACAAGAAAATTGCTAACGACTCTTACTACCTGATAAAACATACAAGAAAAAAACAGTAATGACACTCCGCTACCCGATACATATAAGAAAAAAATAAACATTGCTACCTCATAAAACACACCAGAAATTGAAAAACACTACTGACACTTGCTACCTAATAAAACCTACAAGAAAAGGAAAAACACTAACGAAACATGCACCTAATACGTACAAAAAAACACAAATGGGACTTGCTATAAGCACAAAAAAAGGACACAACGCATCCAGATTACCTCAAGTTGCTCCTGTGCTCGTTGAAAATCAGCAATCTGCACATGGAGTGAGTCTAGTGCCGGAATTGCCATGCTTGCAAGCTCAAATTTCACTGGAATCGTCAAGATGCTTCTGCTCTTTGCCGTGATCGCAACTAGTATTCCAAAAAGCTCACGTATAGTGCCTGTCTTCCGACCAAGAGGCGAGTCAGCTAACTTCCATCATCTTCTGACTGCTGCTCCATGTTCTTGATTCCATCAAAAACAAAGCATTACGAGGAGGCGGAGGAGGAGGAGGGGGAAGCTCTAAGAGCAAGAGCAAGAAAACTCACGATACAGCTCATCAAGATACGAGGGAGGGTGGTCCGTGAGCGAAGGGCGTGGCCAAGTATTTGGGCGCCGGCTTAATTACGCGACACAGCTCAGGGCGGGACACTTCGATTTTAGCCACGTGCCAGAACGGCCACTTGGCAAACTTTCAAGAATCTTGCTTGGTGACGTGGCACAATCTGATAACTTATGCTAGCAGCATCCAACAGTGGAAGGCTTGAACTATTAGCGTGTCATAAAGATATGAGGGCGGCGACTTCGACCTGGTGCCTTCCCATCAAAAAGCTTAACGGTTTTTTAACGTTCCTAGAAAATGGCGAATTCAATATGAATAATAGAAAAGGTACCTCTCGTGCACTGTTTTTTTTCTCTTTTGCTAAAACTCAAGATTAGCCGGTAAAACTAAAATTAACAACTAAAAGCCACCAAAAGTTTCCTTATAGTTGTACAGGGGGAGAAGGACTTGCTTCGAGGCCATTATGAGGGCAAGCTACGAGAGCCAACTGGCAAGCCCTAGGCAAAAGAGCCTTCTCCTATGTAATGCTACTTGTCTAAGAATCTCTTTAATGTTTACTAATTCCCTATCGAGCTTACAATTATATTTCCTTACCAATTAAGCTACACTAGCGGACCTATCTAGCTAAGTCATGGTAATGGGATCCTACCTATGTAAGATGGATTCGTTAATCCAGGGCTAATCTACCTGGCTAATTGGGTCTAAGTTACCTAATCTGATTTGATCCAGCTAATCTGATCTAGCGAATCGCTATGTACCTAATTTAAGTCTAATCTATCTAACAAGGGTAAGACTAATCTAATTACCTTATTGCTAGGACTAACTTAACTAATCTAATGCCACCTGATCTACTTGTTGACTAGTCTAGCTAAGCTATCTATCCCTAACGAGACTAGTGTAAAGACCACTAGGGACAACCCCTAAGATGAGGATAGGAAAACACAATAAGAGACTATGGAGCCAAACCACCCAACCAAACCTAGATCCCTCCAAGAATTCCCTCCTGGATCTAGCCCCCAAGCCATGCCATGTGATAGCAAGAGGAGAAGAGCTCAACTGGTAACCTAGACCAAAGTCGTCGATGGGATAATCTCTACCTCAATATATAGAGAGTAGGATCCTATGCATGAACCGATGCAATCCCCATGCAGGTCAACTATAAAGAGGTCACAGCTCTTCATGCATTCATCCTGCCTATATCTGTCACACGTACATGCACTACTCCATATGTTGGGTCCTCTCAAGGTCATTAGTCACCAATAGGCCTCGATGTGGAATCAAATCTCAGCGTGCCCAGTAATCTCGAACACTTGAGGGCCGGTCTACCATATTAGGACTATTCCATGTCCTTAACTGAATATGGTCGTAACATTCTTCCTCCCTTAAATAGATTCTGTCCTCAGAACATGAAAAATAAAACATGAAATTATTCCTCAAGCTTTCAAGTCTTTTCCATAAATCATTATTCTTAGTCTGATCTTTCCATCTGAATAAGTACTCAGAGATGCAACCATTTTTAAATTGCTTGTCTCTACTCATGAATACTAACTTAAATCTCCAAAGATACACTAAGCTATAAATCTTCCAAATGGGTTGATCTTCCCCAAGAAAAAATTCATCACCTTCATGTAATCCCAATCACATAAAACAGTGGGTTATTTTACTTTATTTCAAAAATCAAATCCAAAATTCTGTTTTAATTATAGTCTAAAACTTATCCACAATTTCTTGTAGAAAATAATGCATCTTGGTAAAAATATTTTTAGAATATCCAAATATTCTAAAATACCACAATTCAGTCATCTAAAATCTCTAGGAGATCCATCAAGTCTCGGACAATTATAACTCAATCCAGAGTACAACAGTTACTCTAACGAGTTAATAGCCCCATTTCTAGCTCCATATGCAAGAAATCAGCAACCATCTGTATCTTAATAGATATTTGTCTCCTATAAATCTGGAGATATAGACTGAACTTTGTACACAAGCACTTTTATGCTACAATCTGTTAGTAGAATACCATCCACTAAGGTAAGCAAAATCTCCTCGTAAGCGAGCTTGTGAGGTCCATAGAACTCAATAAACAACTGAAGTAAAGATTAGAAATCATACACTCATAATAACTAAGTATCTGTTTAGATTCTTCAATCACAAATTCTTATTATTCGTCAATCATAATTCACTGGAATCTAACCCCATACTTAATCCTTAAGGTACATTGAAATGTATGTCCAACCAACTCAGTTGAATCCCAAAAATTCACTTTATCATTCTTGGAATCATTAGGATCCGATATCCAATTGAGCACTCTGAGATACAATCACTAATGAATTGAGTTATTTCCCCACTCAGAAATACACACCCAAAAATTCCGTATATCCTATGCACACAATTTTTCCTAATGAATCCAAATGACAAGCAACACACACGAAACAAATAGTTTCCGGTGAATTCTCTTCACACTGTGCATTTTACCAATTAACTTCCACATGAGTAAATCAACTACTCAAGTTAAAATCTTAAATGTCTAGGTGCATCTCTTGAGTGTACTAGTACAACATCACATTTAGATCTTTATCCAAATCACTCTTAAGTTAACCTATAGATCTATCAGAACATATCTGTGAACTCTGCAAGTATTGTCAAACACAATACTTGATCATATGTCTATGTTCTCAGACTAGGCTAAGTGCACCAGATAACTTTAGTAACTAAGAATACATAGTAGATCCAAACAAGGTTAATCGTGCACATATGAGAATAATCTCACTATGACCTAGTACATAAACACATATGTCATTATCTAGCAAATTCCTCCAAAATCCGCATATGTTAACTCACATATCACACAGAGAATCTTGTAACTTAGCTACTATGAAAACTCTATTCCTCATGAGTAAATAGCATATCTGAAAAATTTCTAAATTCAATAATTCCACATCACAAATTTTTCGACCATCATATTTGTACAAACATAATTTCTTCATCCAATCAACCTACTTCAGATCTTAGTGTTCTAACCAAGATTTTGTCGGATAATTTTCGATAATTAATTGTTTGGCTACGTAATCATTCTAGTACTGATGATTCCAAAGTTAGTTACTATAAGGTCAAACGTGATTTCTATCACTATTGTTTTGTTTGAAATTGATAGACGTAGTCATGCATTGTGAAAGAGGGAAGATAGTTTATTTCGCCATGCACGAAAAGTTTTCTTTCTAGATATTCGTTTCTTTTTTAGCTAGACCTATCTTCACAACACCACTTTCCGTATCAGAGCGGTATCATTACTCTTTATCTGATACTGACATGGTATCAGAACATTTTCACTATTTCTTCATCTGATTCTAACATGATATTAGAGCGAAAGCTCTAATACTTGATATCTTTTGCGATATCAAATTGATATCATACTCTTCAGTTCTTTTCAACCTTTCAGTATCAGAAAATTGATTTTCCTATTGTTGGCATTAATAGCGTCAACAATACAATCGACATATTAAGTTCCAGATGGATTCTCAAAGTAAAGCCGGTCTCATTGCAGACAAGCTGAATGGATCCAATTATCATTTGTGGAAATTTAAGATGAAGACCTTGTTAATCGCCAGCGAATTATGGGATGTTGTTACAAGTACAGAAGTAAAACATGAAGACGATGACTCAAAATGAAAATCGAAGGATGGTAAAGCTTTCGCGCTTATCTTGGAGCTACACAACATATGACCAATCAACGTGAGATCTTCAACTCCTACACGCCTTATAGCACGAAGAAATTTGTTCATCTTGGTGACAATAGTACTCACACTAGTGAAGGTGAGGGTACTATAAGATTGTGTTTCCAGCATGATCAATTCAAATTACTATCAAAGGTTTTATATGTTCCTAAACTCTCTACAAATCTGTTATCAGTTAGTAGAATTACAGATTTAGGTCATAAGGTAGAATTCGAATCTGATCAATGCAAAATTGTTGATAGGAGTAATGAGATCCTTGCACTCGGCAAGAGGCAGGGTAATTTATATAGATTGGCACATTGCTATTCTGAGTCTAGCCAGGCCTTGAAAGCCTCTATTCTAATCAACAAAGCACTACTATGGCATCATCGCTTAGGACACGTGAATCATGCAACTATATTGAACATGTCTAGACAATCCATACTTTTTTATCTCGACTATCCTTCTGGTAAGGTCGATCTCCCTGTCTGTCATAGCTGCATCTTTCACCAATGGAACCAGGACTCAAATTGTCAAAGGACAGTGTCCCCAAACAATTCATGAGAAGCAGCATATGCGTGAGTATCCTTACCATTTTATTGTAGGATCTCTTACGTACGCCATGATTTGTACCAGGCCAGACATAGCTTTTGCAGTCAGCTCTCTCAGTCAGTTTATGACTAATCCTGGTACAATATATTGGAAGGCTCTTATCAGAGTCATGAGATATCTTCAAGCTACTATGGACTTTTGCATTTGTTATGGAGCAGTCGACAATGACAAACTCAACTCCCTTAGTGGTTACACATATGCAAGTTGGGCAGGAGATGTAGACACTCATAAATCTACTTCTGGATTTACATTCTTCCTCAACAATGGTCCAATTTCCTGGAATAGTCACAAGCAATCTTCGATAGCTCTATCTTCCACTGAATCAGGGTATATCGCAGACTCTCAAGCTACAAAGGAAGCAATTTGGTTGAGAAACTTACTCTCAAATATCGGTCTGAATCAATATGTTCCGACGACATTATTTTGTAATAATCAAAGTGCCATCGCTTTATCAGCCAATACTAGATTTCATTCCAGGAGTAAGCACATTGAACTGGAGTATTATTTCGTCAGAACCAAAGTTCTCAACGAAGAGGTTAGATTGCAATACTGTAGAACACAAGATATGAAAACTGATATTTTTACCAAAGCATTAAGTTTGGAGTCACACAAAAGATTCTGTGTAGAACTAAGTTTGAAGGTCAAGGCATTCAAGGATTTAGATTAAGGGAGAGTGTTGGATTATTCTCTCTCTTACGACTAATCGGTTTTAATCTTCATTCATTGTTAATCCAGTTCTGCGGATTTTTCCGTGTGTTTACACAGAGTCTGCAAAATTACAAGTGTTTTTACACAGTCTGTAGAATTACACGGAGTCTACAACAGTGTCTCCTTTTTCGCCTGTCGGGAATCTTGTTGAAAAATGCATTGTCTCCTTTTTCGCATTTTTTGCTTGACATAAATCTTGTGTAATCTCACAATGCCATATTTTTTTCACTTTTTCCAAAGAACCTCAAATTTTTAAAAAATGACTCTGGCAAAGTGTGGGACAACCCTAAATGAGATTTAAGGGCACCTCCTTTTTCGTCTTTTTCGCGAAAAATCCGACAGTGTCGCCTGTGGCTGTTTTAGTTCATTTGTGCAGAGCTACAGTTTTGGTTCATTTATGCAGACAGAACATTTACGGCCAATTTCACCACTTACCAGCATTCAATGACAAGGATTGGATGGATGTCAACGGATCACCAACCAACTGGCAATTGCAATTGACGACCTAATTTCTTAGTATAAATAGTTGTTCATATTCATATAGTTTAATTCATTGAAAATCAGAATTATCAGAAGCATTTGAATAGTGAGCTTTCTCTCTCTCTCTCTCTCTCTCTCTCTCTCTCTCTCTCTCTCTCTCTCTCTCTCTCTCTCTCTCTCTCTCTCTCTCTCTCTCTCTCTCTCTCTCTCTCTCTCTCTCTCTCTCTCTCTCTCTCTCTCTCTCTCTCTCTCTCTCTCTCTCTCTCTCTCGCCTACGAGCTTGAACACTCCTGAGCATTCTAGCTCACTTCTTAGAGTTGTTTTAGATATAGCTATTGCGCCTCTGCTTATCAGCATTTCGCATTAATTCAGACTTTCATTTTAGCCGCTCAGAGATAGCATAGAGTATGCGGCTTCGATCCGCAACTTATTGTACTCATTTACTTATGTTTCATTTTTGAATCAATACTATTCTTTATTTTGTTCAGCTTTGTCTTAGAATGTATGTGGTTTCTGGAGTTCTTCACGACTAATTATTTGTCTGATAATTTTTTATGCTTAATTGTTTGGCTACGTAATCACTATAGTACTGGCGATTTCAAAGTTAGTTACTATAAGTCCAAACATGATTTCTATCACTATTGTTTTGTTTAAAATTGATAGGCGTATTCATGCATTGGAAAGTTGAAGATCGTTTATTCCGCCATGCACGAAAGTTTTCTTTCTAGACACACAAATTATTTTCATTCGTTTCTTTTCGAGGTAGGCCTATCTTCTACACACCACTTTCCGACAGCCTGTGGCTGTTTTAGTTCATTTCTGCAGAGCTACAGTTTTGGTTCATTTATGCAGACAACATGTTTATGGCCAATTTCATTGCTTATCAACAATCAATGACAAGGACCGGATGGATGCCAACGGATCACCAGCCAATTGGCGATCGCAATTGACGACCTAATTTCTTAGTATAAATAGTTGTTCATGTTCATACAGTTTCAATCATCTGAAAATCAGAATTATCAGAAGTTTTTGAATACTTAGCTCTCTCTCTCTCTCAAGCCTGCGAGCTTGAACACTCTTGAGCATTCTAGCTCACTTTTTAGAGTTGTTTTAGAGATTGCTATTGCGCTATTGCTTATCAGCATTGCGCATTCATTCAGACTGTCATTTTAGCCACTCAAAGATAGCATAGAGTATGCGGGTTCGATCCGCAACTTATTGTACTCATTTACTTCTGTTTCATTTTGAATCAATATTGTCCTTTATTGCGTTCAACTTCGTCTCAGAATGTATGCGTTCTTTGGAATTCTTCGCGACTAATTATTTGTCTGATAATTTTCGATGATTGAATGTTTGGCTACGTAATCACTGTAGTATTGACGATTCCAAAGTTAGGATAGTTTATTTCGCCATGCACGAAAAGTTTTCTTTCTAGACATTCGTTTCTTTTCGAGCTAGACCTATCTTCACAACACCACTTTCCGATAGGTCATAATATTTGGAGTTAGCTCTATACTCAATAAAAAAGAAGTGTATTGAACATCAAAAAAGAGTACCCGGATCCAAATTTTATGGATTTTTCATTAGTTTCAGACAACTTTAACCAAGTAATACTTAAGCCGGTGTAGTGAAAAGAGAAGCAGCCTAGCATTTACTAGTGTCAAAGGAGTTTTCGGTGCCTTCGCTAATGAAATTTTTTGGGTGATCGAAAAATCTAAGGGAAGAAGAAAATGAGACACCTGAGTAGGTAAATGTGATTGTGTTATGTAGTTTGGATTGGTAAATAATCTCTGTAAGAAAATTGCATAGCACTGGTTTATTAAATTCATTAAGTTGAATTTATTTCAAATATCTATAGGACCATGAGTTGACCCTATTTTTTATTGATAATTGTGACATGGAACAAGAATGACAATTGGTTCACATTTGAATTGTAAATAGCCCTTATTCCTAAGAGTTGGAACTCTCAAATGGTAGGAATTTGGGAATTATTGTACCAACCATATGGGTTGTTTTATGCGACGGTAAAACCATGTATAGATTCTTGTTAAATCACAATTGATCCATTAGGAACAAACATGGGGGTACTCCAGTTTTTGGTGGAATAGATATGTGCATATCTGGTATGGGAAATCCAAATTGAGGTTTTAAGATCTCTGAATTATCGGATAATGCGATTAAAGATCTTCTTGAAGAAATGGATTCCTTGTACCATTTCAGATATAGATATTGGATATCTATCTATATATACTTCATTTGTTTGGAAAATTATTTTAAAGGGAGAATTCAACTTAGGAAGTATTTTTTTTTTTCTGAAAATAGTTGAAGAACGGATCCTATGCTGGATATAGGATGGTCAGATAATTATTTTGATTTTCTGATGAGCAAATCTAAAAGCAAAGAGCTTTTGTGGAGAGAAAACATATGGTATGGGACATCAATGATTTCAAAGGAAAATTCTTGTGCGAGAATGATCTATGGACCAGTGGTTAGTATTTACATTATTGGCAATGCTACAGTTAAAACCAGTGGTTAAACTTATTTAGGGTATTTGGAGAAAAAATTATGTCTTTTTGGGCCACATGGGATAGTATCGTATTTTTATAATATACTACGTTGATAAAGCGCGATTAGTATATTAAATCGTTACTGATCCAAGGTGGACAAAAGACATAATTAAAGTCTTTGAAGATCTCAAACAGGCTTTAGTCACCGCACCCATTCTTTGAGTGCCTGATTATAAAAAGGAACTTCATGTGCATAAGTATGCCAATGGTGATGTTTTAACGCCGCTCGAAGAATTCGGAAAGGATTTTCCAATCTGTTTCCTAAGCCGTCAACTGGTTCCAATTGAGGTTAACTATTCCACAACAAATAGACAGGCGTTAGCAATGGTCAATGTTGTTCACCAGTTTTGTGATTATTGTTAGGCCAATGTTTTGTCTTTTATACCGACGATCATGCTCCTCTTTATCTCTTGAATAAACCATGCAAAACATGACAAATTGCACGATGGCTGTTAGTTCTTTGAGAATTCAACTTTTGAGTTGTTATTCAAAATGGATCACGACAATTTTTGGCTGATCCTTTTTCACGATTACCCAATGTTGAAGCATCTGATGAGCCAATAAATGATGAGTTACCATATGCGTGTCTATTTTATATAGATGCAACTCCATTATGGGTAGATGATATCACTAGATATCTAGCCACTGGGGAAATAGATCGTCAGTTGATCAAACCGCAAAAAATAAAACTTATCATGAAATCCTTGTTATATCATCTTATTGCGGGACAATTATATAAGTTAGGTGTTGATGGTATTACATGACGTTGTGCCCATGAATTTGAAGTCCGACAAATTATTGCCTTGACACACGAAGGCATTGGGGGTGGACATTTCTCCTCCGATGCTACTGCTAGGGCAATTGGTGGCCAAGCCTTTTCAAAGACACTTACACTTATATTAAAGTTTGCGACGTTTGCCAACGAGCAAAGAATATGAGAAAAGCCGACCACAATATGTTTACTCCAGTACTTGAAACCGAAGCATTTCACAAATGGGGTATTGATTTTGTTGGACCTATTAGTCTAGCAGCACGTGTCGCACAATCACGATATTTCTTGATTGCCATTGATTATGCAACAAAATGGATAGAGCCTAGAGCAACACGAAAGTTAGACGCAAAGTCTATAGCACGCTTCCTCTATGAAAACATCATCACTCGATCTGGTTGTCCAATAGAGCCTGTTAGTGATCGAGGTTCTCATTTCCTTAATGAAGTAATGAACAATTTATTGACTCATTACTTTGTTATACATCGAAAGAGCACCCCGTACTATCCTAGATGCAATTAATTAGCTGAATCTACGAATAAAACGATTTGTAAAGTCTTAACCAAGATAGAGAAAACCAGTCGATCAGACTGGGAAACAAAGTTATTCTCTGCTATCTAGGCATATCGAACAATGCCGAAGCAAGCCACAGATTGGAAAACACCATTTGAGATGGTACATGGCCAAGAGGTGTTGGAATTAAGCATCACTCCAACTCACCATAATTCGAATCATTGGAATTCGAGTCATCAAAACTCGAATCATTCAAGTTCGACTCACTCGAATTCAATTCTTGAGGACCAGTACACTATGTAAATATTAACTCTCTCTCTCTCTCTCTCTCTCTCTCTCTCTCTCTCTCTCTCTCTCTCTCTCTCTCTCTCTCTCTCTCTCTCTCTCTCTCTCTCTCTCTCTCTCTCTCTCTCTCTCTCTCTCTCTCTCTCTCTCTCTCTCTCTCTCTCTCTCTCTCTCTCTCTCTCTCTCTCTCTCTCTCTCTCTCTCTCTCTCTCTCTCTCTCTCTCTCTCTACAATGACACTACAGCCTTACTCTCTGAAGCCGAACGTCGTGCAATCAATCAACTGGAGCATAAGCAAGATCGACATTGAACTCTTTGAGTTCTACATCTTTGTCCACCTCCTTCGAGTTTGAGGTCTTCAGATTCAAGGTCCCCGTCATCCACATTGCCCTGTCCGATGCAGACCGTGTTACAGTTCACTTTAGTGATTTTTAGTAACTGTGTTGTTTCGTGCTCGTTGCCCACATAGTCTTGTAATTGTTCTCATGTGTATATACATAATGGCAACTCATGAGCATAAATATATAGATGTAAGATGATGAGAAAACTGGAGTAGCGTGAATCAAAGTTCTTGCGCGAACTCCAATGTGTCTTAATTATCTAATTCCTTAGAATCATAGATATCCGAGAGAGTGAAAGCTATTTAAGAAATAGATATAGTTATTTAATCTGTAGCTAGCTAAGTAAAATCACTGCACATAGTGCGCCACTATTGTGAACCATTCTTGGGCACATGATTGTGATCTGATCATTGTATTCACAATAAGCTTAATTCAAATTCTCTATTTTCTTATGTGTATTTCACTACGAATGCTTTTTGATAATTTCCTTTCTCAATTGATGCTCACTCAATTCGGAATGTCTAATCTTGAAGGAAGCATGGCTGTCTCAGACGCCTAATTGTTTCGCTCCCTTCGTGGTTGTCTTTGACACCTACCAGACATTCCCCCATTCGATCTAAGTGAATGTTGATGTTGTAGTTTGGCTAAGTTCTTGTTCAAGTTCTCTATGTTGGAGCTCTATTTCCTATTCCGCACCTAATTTCTTCGAGAGACTCCAACAGAGTAGTATCAGAGCCTCCAACAGAGTGGTATCAGAGCCATAGTTCCAAACTACTATTAGTATTCGAAACCGTTTTACTATACATAGATCATTCGTCATGGAAGGAACATCTTCAGAAATCCGCGTGATCAACAAGTTCAACGGTGATGACTTCCACATGTGGAAGTTCGAGATGAAGATGATACTCACAGAAAAAGAACTCTAGAAATACTAACGTTCACTAGACCTTCAGAACCTTTGTCGGATCAGTTCAGATCTTGAGAAACATTTGCTGAGTTGAAAACTAATTTCACAATACTGAGCATGCCTGCAAATTTTTGTTCAGAATTGAGCAACCAAACTAGTACTTTGTCAAATGGACCCTCCAAATTTACCTATAAAAGGGCTGAATTCGATTTCATTTCTCACTTGTGCTAGCGAAGCTCTTGCCAAATTTTTCAGCAACCAGAACTTTTTGAACCTTCTTTCCAGCCTTCTGATACAATCTTGCGCTCATATTTTCAGTTTTTGACTACTCTCATCATGTCTTCTACCGATACGTCTCAGTCTCCTCAGTATGTCATTCATCGTGATGTTCCGTCCAAGACGAACATTATGATACTTCCTAGCACAAGCATGGTGGCTCAATGGATGAACCTTACTGAGCCTCTGCTCACCGCAATGGGGATCCACGAGTGCGTTTTTTCAGAAAAAATTAATATGGATTTTATCGCTTTTGCCTTTAGCACCTGGGCCGAGGAAAATTCTAAGTTTTATGTCAAATACTAGGGGGCTATCCACAAGGTGCACATCACTGAAGCTGTCCTTGAATCCATAGGGATATCATCTGGCACCCAGTCCTCACCCAACCATAAACATGCCAAAAATATCATTAAACTTTTCATTGACATGACCATTGAGTTATACTGGACCAATGATGGCTACCTCATGGAATCTATCCAAGATCCCACCATCCATGTAGCTGCGCAACTTCTGAACAACTTCTTGATGGTTGGCAACCTCAAGAATGAGCGCATCTCCTCGCAAATCCTACACCGCATCGTTGAGTCAAATTACAGGCTTGACAGGGAACACTTGGAGCCGTACAACTGGTTCAAAATGGTATTCGGTGAGCTAAAGAGAGTCATCAAGAGTAACACCAAGCAACAATTTGCTGCTGGCGCTCTTTTGTCCACCATCTATGTTTTTTACCTGGTTAACAAGATCCATGTGGGTTTGATCCTACTTCAGTCCTATATTTCTAAGAAGGTGTCGAACCTGCTGAATCTTCTAGACAAGCATCTAGTCACCGACGAGTACGCAACGATGTCGTAATTCATGATTCACCTTCCGTGTCACGTTGCCGCACTAGGCAACCATCGTCAACTGCACTACCAGCCCATGTTGCCACTCGCTTTGCACCGCTTCCTCACAGGGTTAGTCTATGACCGTTGGATCCACAATTCCAATCACAAGTGCCAAAGCAGCCTCTCCCCCAGACACTCAAGCTACTTCACCAAACACGCAAGCGTTGGCACAAGAGATTTTGTGATGCCTCAAAGCCCTAGACCCTTTGAACCCCAATCCCCTAGAAAAGGATTTACCCTTCATCTTCTTCACGAATGGCATCGGACATAGCAGACTTAAGAGTAAAATACTCTTCGCTAGGTTTAAGCTCTTTCCGGATGCATCTTGGAAGGCCAACTATAAACCATATGATCAACATTTTATCAGTTGGTTGTTCCTGGACTTGACTTTTGAGACGCTTGAAGTGCTCAATATAGTCACGTACACGTTCATCTTTTCTAATTTCTATATTACTAAGACGTATAAATAGGCTTTATGTGAGTCTGAAAGGTTGGAAGCGTCTAATGAAAGACTCTTTCAGGCCTGACCAATCTTGTCAATCATCACGATCAAAGTTAAAAAACCACTCTCATGCTTTATCTACCATGGTCATTGAAAAAAGTTGGACTTTTGTATTGTCAGTATATTCTCCATATACTTTGCATGCATTCTCAATCTGGATGTTCGTATATCGGATCATGCGATATGGTGAGCATGTTAATCATCAAGGTTTTCAGATTGATTGGATCTTCACCTGGATGGTCCAGGATCTTGATTTACATGAGATATAAGACGATAGAACTTGTTCTCATCATTTGGATGATTGGTCAGTATGAACTCATCCATAACTTCTTCTAGTAAGTTGGCCATGAGAACTGGTTCAATTCTTTTTTTGTTGTTTTGTTTGTTTGTTTGTTTTTTTTTATATTTTTTGAATATGTGATTGACAATACCTTAGAATCAAATTATATTTTTGATAGAAATTCTATAAAAAGGGATCTGTCGGATCTGAGCAGAGCTTGTCGGATGCAATGCTAGCGACAATGTCGAATGGAAAATTGTAAAAACAGTGTCGGATGCAAATTTATAATGATAGTGTCAGATCTGTTATAGTCTTGGAATACAACTATTAGCTGCAACATCGGATGAAAATTTCGAAAAATTCAATTTTTTTTGAAAAAACTCAAAAAAATTCCAAAAACTCGAAAATTAAAAAACCTCAAAAAAATTGGAAAAACTCGAAGAAACTCGAAAAATTTGGAAAATTCGAGAAACTCAAAAATTATGAAATCCCAAAAATGTTGAAAATTTCGAAACCCGTCGGATGCAATTGTCGAATGCAAAGTCGTCAAGTGCAATTGTCAAAGTTGTGGTCATCGGATACAATCATCGGACACAATTTTTTTGACAAGAACCAGACGTGGTCACTAGTCGAAGCTCCTATTGGCTACAATATCATTGATTGTAAATGGATCTTTAAGATCAAATACAATGCCAACGGAACAACCGATTGTACGAAGGCAAGACTGGTAGCACGAGGATTCATTCAGATCTCTAACGTCGACTACAACGAGACATTCAGTCCAGTAGTCAAACATTCGTCGATCCGAGCACTCCTGTCCTATGCTGCAGCTGCCGACCTCGAAGTACATCAACTTGATGTACAAACAGCCTATCTGAATGGAGTTATACAAGAAGACATCTAC
This sequence comes from Diphasiastrum complanatum, assembly GCA_029204225.1. Lineage (NCBI taxonomy): Eukaryota > Viridiplantae > Streptophyta > Lycopodiopsida > Lycopodiales > Lycopodiaceae > Diphasiastrum > Diphasiastrum complanatum. The sequence goes on along the minus strand of CM055099.1, from coordinate 66,560,552 downwards.
ATGATCCAGCCCAAAGGATCTGATCTGGAAGGTATGAATAATCATGTTTGTAAACTCCACAAAGCACTTTACGGCTTGAAACAATATGCCAGAGCTTGGTTTCAAAGGATCAACACATTCCTCATCGAACAAGGATTCGAACCAAGCACTGCTGATTGCAACGTCTATTCCAAGTCAGTGCAGCAATCCTTCATTATCATCACTTTATACGTGGATGATACGTTGCTCTTCAGCAACAATACCAATTTGGTCAAGAATTCTAAGCATATGTTGTTTTCAGAGTTTGACATGACTGATCTGGACAAAGCTCACTTCTGTCTGGGCATTCAGATCCATAAAGACAGAGCGAGTTGACTGATTTACATCACTCAACAAAGGCATCTTCACAATGTTCTAAACAGATACAATCTAATGAATTGTAAATTAGCTCACTCACCGATGGATCCAGGCCTGCATTTGTCAAAGGACCAACGTCCCTAGACCAAGCAAGAAGAGGAGCAGATGAGAGACTATCCTTATCGATCGATACTTGGATCTCTCATGTATGCAATGGTCTGTACAATACTAGATATCTCTTTTGCAGTAAGCTCACTCAACCAATATCTGGCTAATCCTGGCATTATCCATTGGAAGGCTCTCATAAGAGTCATGAGCTATATTCGAGCTACCATGGACCAGTGCATCTGCTATGGAGAGGTCAGCAATGACAACCTTCATCATATCAGATGATATTCTGATGCAAGCTGGGGTAGACAATCGTAAGTCCACATTTGGATTTACATTATTCTTCAATGGCGTTTCTATCTCATGGAACAGTCATAAGCAAACCTCTATTGCACTTTCTTCTACAGAAGCAGAATACATTGTTGCTTCTCAATCTATTAAGAAAGCGTTTTGGTTGAAAAATTTATTGTCAGACATTAATCTATATCAGTACAACTTAAATTGATAACAGCTCTGTTGTTCTGCATTCAAATTTGTGTTGATATTGCTATGATTTTCTTCATTCTGTCTGACTCTCTTGTTGCTCAATCTGGTTATCTGTTCTTAGCAAATTATATTAGTCTAGCTGTTGACAACAAATATTTAGTCTTGCCTTTCATGACTAATTTGCGACTGATTATTAGTCGAGCTCAGCTCTTCGCGAATCATTCACGACTAATAAGTTGTCTGACAAATTATTTTTCTGATGTTTTGTTAATGTTTGGCTACATAATCAGATCGACCGTGATTTCTATCACTAATGTTCTGTTCATTTCTGATAAGCGTAGTCATACTGAGGGAAAGAGTAATATAGCTCATTTCGCTGCACACGAACACTTTATGTTCCGGTTCGTTTCTCGTTTGAGTTTCAAGTTCGTTTCTTTTCATGTTCATTTCCTTTTCGAGCTATTTTTTTTTGTTTCTCACACTCACACACCCTCTTTCTCCAACACAGACCACCTTACTGGTATATCGACGAGTCTGCAGCCTATCTTGTTCAGGAACCGACGTCTGTCCAAGAGGCACTCTGTCAGCCTGATTCAAATCTCTGGAAAGAAGCTATGGATAAAGAGTATTCATCACTTATCAAGAACCAGACCTGGACGATTGTCGTATTACCTGCCAGCAGAAACATAGTTGATTGCAAATGGATTTTCAAAGTCAAGTACAACACAGATGGAAGCATCAACAGAAGAAAGACACGACTAGTAGCCAGAGGTTTTTCTCAGGTATACAATGTCGATTACACTGAGACCTTCAATCCAGTAGTCAAGCATTCTTCTATTTGACATTTGCTATCATTTGCCTCAGCAGTAGATTTGGCATTGTCCAAGTCATTTGCACAGTACATGAAATGAGTGTGAGAAGAGTTTGTCTATTTGAAAGTTGAGCGAGTCGCTGTCATGGCCAATTGGGTTGGAGAAGTCAATATGTCGATTAAGTTGATATGTCAGAAAAGTCTGGTTTCCCTGATATGTCGGTTGAGTTGACAAGTCAGACTTCTCGATATGTCGACCAAATTGGGTCTCCCTGATAAGCTAGCTTACTTCGATATGAAAAATGGAGGAAACTTAATTCAAAAATTAGAAGGAACCAATTTGAATTTGAATTTTAAACCGGTTTTGGTGGGAGCCCCATTTTTATTTATTAACTTGACATTTAGGCCCTACGACATTAAAAGTCCTGCAAAAAGACCTAAAGTCCTTTTATTAATTTTCTAACTAATCAAATAACTATGTGATCATCAGGTTGAACTTATACACGGAGGGTGCCAAATTCTTCTCACTTATTAACTAGGGTTAGGGTTGCCTCGATATCCACAAACCCTCAAACAACGAATGCACAAGATTCGGATCAGTGATCAAGTTTCCCTCGATGTTATAACGCTGATCACGTAGGGATACACAATGAATATGTTTGCATTTGCGGAAGCGGAAGAGCAGACAATCAGAAAAAATGATTAGAAGGTCAAACATAAACCGAAATAGCCAAGCATAGAACACTGACAAAATCTAAACGCAATAGCAAGAGTAGTCGATTCAGATTGATGTAAAAAAATACAAGTCAGATGGATGCTCTGAGCACAAAACAATTGCAGGTGAAATCGCATGCTCGAGAAAGCTGACTCCACTTTGATAACAACTATGAGCTTATTTTAGAAATCAGCCTGGAATAAATAATCAACGTGTGAAAGTGTCTACAATGCATCTATCTCTCTCATCTATATCTAATGTGTGATGATCATCTATATATAATTTTACATTAATGCAGATGTAAGTACAAGAAGGTAGATCGTAGTTTGCTGTTGTGAGAGCAGTCAAGCGTAAAGGTTGTGGCGTTGTGCCTTTTGAAAACCGTTACATGCTACAAGTGATGTTCTTACAAGACCTTGTGGACTCCTTAGAACCATTGCTAACGGTTGCAAGTGATGTTCTTGCGGGACCTCGTGGTCTCCTTAGAACCATTGCTAACGATTGCAAGTGATGTTCTTGCGGGACCTCATGGTCTCCTTAGAACCATCACTAATGACTGCAAGTGATGTTCTTGTGAGACCTTGTGGTCTCTTTATAATCATCGCTAATGTTCGCAAGTGATGTTCTTGCAGGACCTTGTGGTCTCCTTAGAACCATTGCTAATGACCACAAGTGATGTTCTTATAGGACCTTGCACCCCTTTTGCGGGTGTAGGACTTCTAATGTCTGCCTTCAAAAATAGAATATTTTTGCAAACTGTGCGACTACAACAAAGTGAATGGAACTAGATTAACATAGGATTCTGAAGAGTAGCAGAAGTAGATCCAACACCCCCCTTAATCTGGATCCATAAATGCCTTGATCTTCAGACTAAGTGATACACAAATTTTGTTGTGTGCATCAATGCTCAATGCCTTGGTAAAAACATATGTTGTCATGTCTTGCGTTCGTCAAGCTTACCTCTTTGTCGAAAACTTTACTCCTAACATAGTGATATCGAATTTCAATTTGCTTACTCCTAGAGTGAAATCTAGGGTTGGCCAATAAGGAAATAGCACTCTAATTATCACAAAACATGATTGTTGAAGTGTACTGATTCAGACTAATATCTAACAGTAAATTTCTAAACCAAATTGAATCTTTAATACCATGAAAAGTAGCAATATTCTCTGCTTTTGTGGAGGAAGAGCAATAGAGGTTTGCTTGAGACTGTTCCTAGAGACAGGACAGCCATTGAAGAAGAATGTAAATTTAGATGCGGATTTATGAGTATCTACATCTCCTCTCCAGCTTGCATCTGAATATCCACAAAGTTGATGGAGGTTGTCGTTGTTGACATCTCCATAGCATATGCATAGGTCTGTTGTAGCTCGGATGTATCTCATGACTCGTATGAGAGCCTTCTAATGGGTGATGTCAGGATTTGCCATGAATTGGCTTAGGGAGCTAACTGCAAAAGTGATATCAGGTCTTGTATAGACCATTACATACATGAGAGATCAGAGTATTGATTGATATGGATACTCTCTCATTTGCTCTTGTTCTTGCTTGGTCTGAGGACATTGATCCTCCGACAATCGTAGGCCTTGATCCATCGGTGAGTGAGCTTCATTGCAATTAATCAGATTATATCTATTTAGGGTATTGTGAAGATATCTTTGTTGAGTGATGTAAATTAGTCGTCTCGCTCTGTCTCGATGGATTTGAATTCCTAGATAGTAGTGAGCCTCGCCCAAATCGGTCATGTTGAATTTAGAAGACAACATCTATTTAGCATCCTTCACATGACTAGTACTGTTGCTGAAAAGCATTGTGTCATCAACATACAAGGTGATGATAATGAAGGAATGTTGCACTGACTTGAAATAAACATTTGAATCAGCAGTATTTGGTTGAAAACCATGTTGGATATGGAATGTGTTAATCCTATGAAACCAAGCCCTCGTTGATTGTTTCAAGCCATAACGTGCTTTATGGAGTTTACAAACATGATCCTTCTTACCATTGAGAATGTATTCCTCGGGTTGTACCATGTAGATGTCTTTTTCAATAACTTTGTTTAGATAAGATGTTTGTACATCAAATTGATGTACTTCGAGATCGGCTACAACAACATAGGATAGGAGTAGTCGGATCGAGGAATGTTTGACTATTGGATTGAAAGTCTCATTGTAGTCAATGTTTGGGATCTGAGAAAATCCTCATGCCACTAGACGGGCTTTCCTACGATCGATACTCTCGTCAAGCTCATATCAATGTCGAGTACACCTTCGAACAATATGGCACCCGAAATAGGAGCAAACTCGAGTTTGTAAAACATGTTTCATCTTCATTTCTAATACAAGTAGGTTGGTCCTCTTATGAAGTGGATGTGGAATTTCTTTGCTCTCTATCTTTCTTCCTCCATCTCTCAAGCTTTCTTTGTGGTTGCTAATTTTTGGATTTGATGCTTATTGGGATTAGTCATTCTTATGTTTTTTTTGAGAGAGAAAGGGAGAGAGAGAAGGGTAAGTTTCTATCATTATGGATTGTAGTGTTAATGGATGTAGGGTTAATGCTTAGTATTAATGGATCTTAGTGTTAGATGTGGATCTTTCACACATGCTGGATTTTGATCTATGCTATCGCTCTCATGGGATCAAACCTCCGCGTGACATCTAACCTCATCTCCTTGATGCTTGTGTGCTTGGATCTTGGGTTGAGGCTAGGGTAGGAAATAGCCCCACAAAAATTTTGGCGCCGTTAACGTTGTCGGGGAGCTACACCAATTTATCAGTTTACAACATGTTTGAATGGATGTTAGCTTGCATTAGGCATCTTGTTTTGGCATAAGTAGGGTTAAAATTGCAACGTAAGAATAACAATGAAGCAGTCTACATAAGTATGCAAGCCTTTTTTCGAGTATAAGGACCTTATTTGTCCTATCAAAAATTTGGCATTGATTAGATTCAAATTCTACCATATGACCTAAATCAACGATTCTACTTACTGGTAACAGATTTTTCAACAATTTATGTACATACAGAACATTCGATAGTAACTTGAATTGATCATGTTGGAACTTCAATCTTACAATGCCTTCACCTTTGATAGTGTGTGTACTGTCGTCACCAAGATGAACGAATTTCTTTGCCTTGTAAGGCGCATAGGAATAAAAATGTTCGCAATCACTGGTCATATGTTGAATAGCTCCATAATTAAGAAATCAAGAATTATCAACTTGCACTTTCTTATCTCTGATCATAAACACTCCTTGATCCATGTCTTAAACTAGGGATTGTGATGTGTGAAAAATTGTCAACTAGCTTGGTTCTTAATTTGGCAATTTTGAGGCCAAGTTGAAATCTCAACTTAGAGATAGGTTCATATTTGTCAATGAAGGCCTAAATAGTGTTTGTACTATTTTTGAAAAGTAGATAAATGGATGTGGTCGATTTTGGACCCATTCTAATTGGCTGGCTCTGATACATTGCATCTAGACTAGCATTTCTAGATCATTTGGTGAGATACCAAGAAATTATCATTTAGGGCAAGTTTAGGGAAATTGTCCAAATGAGATTTGCATGGCTATAAATAGCAGTAATAGTGTGGGGAAAATATCTATGTATTCTCATTTTATGTGGAGAATTCATCTCTTTTGATTCTATGTGCATCTCATGTGTATTCCTCATGATATCTTTGATTCCTATGTGTAGAATGTTAATTTTTTTGTTGATCTTGCTTCCACATATGTGAAGGACAGTAGGTTGTTGTTGTTGTATGGACAGGGACAATACCTTATTGTAATTTTATGCTTATGATCAGATCTTAGTGATTTATGCAATTCTAGCATGCTAAAATTGATGATTTCTATCTTGTAGTTAAATCTAGATGTGCATCCAAATTTGGTCAAGATCTTAGAGATCCATTAAGTATGTTTTGGATCTGATTTTTTCACATGATGTAACTGCAACTATAGTTGCCCACTGATCTGACTACTTATTGTTGTTGGCGTTCTTCACTTTCAATATATAGCAATCTTGGATCTCATGATTAGTGCATTTGCAATACTTATAGAACATCTTCTTCTTCAATTGTGGATTCAATAATTGCTCTTGACTTCGTGTCGACTTATGATTATTAGAGCTTTTATTCTTCTGACGTTTAGTGCCTTTGTTTACATATAGAGCATGCGATATTGAATTCAAACAACTGTCAGCACTTCTTCAATTGTCTTCCTGTAGTAGCGTAGCAATTACTCTTGAAAGAATTAAATATGAGTGTGTCGTAATGATCATCACCCAAGTTTCGTATGTAGGTGGTAGACTCTATAGCAATGTCATGATTGTATTTTGATCGTCAATAGTTGATCCAATGGCTACCATCTGCTACAAGAGATTTTTGAACTGGTTAATGTGATTCTGAAGCAAATTATCTTCTTTTGAAGTTTGAGCTTCAGATACATGGCCAATTTGGGTCTGAAATATTGAAAATTATTTGCGCGTAAGGTTTATCGTTCTTAGATTTCCATTTGGAGTTGGTTGTATCATCTTCAAATTTCACTTCAATTTTTATGACAACATCCAAAGCTCATTGGCAATTAACAAGGTCTTCATCTTAAATTTCCACAAATGATAATTGGATCCATTTAGCTGGTCTACCGTGAGACCAACTTTGCTTTGTGAATCCTGATGGAAGTTAGTCTATCGGTAATTCGATGACTTAAGAACGAAGCAATAGTATCTAATATTATCAGGACATTGTTATCATGCAACGCTCTATTTAAAAATCAATAGAAAATGATCTGATAACAAAAATTAGAGCTCTGATACCATGTTGGAAGAAGGAAACGGTGCTCGATAGAGAAATGGCTGCATTCTTTAGATGCACTATCGGGCTTTGCGGAATAATCTCTCTTCTAATGCATAACTATGCCTATCAAATTCAAACAAAATTATTGTGACTATTGTCACATTCATGTAAAGGCCAACCAATATGTGAAGCTAAAGCAACAAGCAAACGTAAAATATTCCACTTACACACTGGTGCAAAGGTCTCCTCATAGTTGATACTTTTACTTTGCACGTAATCCTTGATCACCAATCTTGCCTAGTATTTTGTTATACTTCCATCTGCATGGTATTTAGTATTGTATACCCATTTTCAACCAATGAGTTTCTTACCAACTAGTGGTTCTACCAAGTCCCATGTGCTATGTTTAGCAATTGACTCCATCTCTTCTTCCATGGCCTTGACCCAAATGTCATCATCCTTCACTTCATCATAAGTTGAAGGTTCTTTGTTTTGAATGATGCTTGATAAGAGATCATAATTTGCTTCATACCTATCAGATTGCATCTTCTCTCTCGTTGATCTTCTTAGCTCTCCATAGACAGATGATTCACGAAAGTCATCCATATCACGACTCTCCATAAATCTCTCAAATCACTTGGGGAGCTTAATGTCAAGTGATCGTCTTCCTAGTGAAAATGTATCCCATGGTACATCCTTCTCCTTGTCTTTGTCACCTACAACTTCAATCCTCTTAGCACCAAATGGTTTATCCCAAACCTATCTCCTGAGGTTGAGTGATGGCATCATGAGGTGTATCCATATGTCTATCATTAGGAATGTCAATAAATGGTCCATCATGACATGCATTTCTCTTTCCAAAGGATCGAAGCATCTATAGCCTTTCACACAATCATCATATCCTAAGAAGATGCACTTCACAGCTTTTACATCAAGCTTATGTCTCTGTTCCTTAGGAATGTGTACAAAGGTCTTATATCCAAAAATTCATAAATGGTTCACCTTTGGTTTCTTTTGTTGGATATCTCCTTTTTACCAATCAACTAATCGGTTTTAATCTTCATTCATTGTTTATCCAGTTCTGCGGATCTTTTCGTGTGTTTACACGTCTGCAGAATTACAAGTGTTTTTTTACACAGTTTGCATAATTATATGGAGTTTAAGACGGTGTCTCCTTTTTCGCCTGTCATGAATCCCGTTGAAAAATGCAGTGTCACCTTTTTCGCATTTTTCACCTGACAAAAATCTCATGTAAAATCACAGTGTCGCATTTTTTGCTTAAAGAAATGACTCTCGCAAAGTGTGGGACAACCCTAAATGAGATTTAAGGGCACCTTTTTTTTTTTTTTGTCTTTTTCGTCTTTTTCGCGAAAAATTTGACAGTGTCGCCTGTGGTTGTTTTAGTTCATTTCTGCAGAGCTATAGTTTTGATTCATTTATGCAGCCATTATACTTTGGAATCTCTAACCGAGGTGACCTTCTAACAATCACTGGTGGAACGTCCATTGTGAATCAATTCAATCAGACAATGAGATTGGATCTATATTTTCCTATCTCAGATCAGATTTGTAAAACTTATATCACTTGACAATAATCAGATTTCTGATTTCTTGGAAAGAGATCATTGAAGACACTTCTAAATAGGGATTTTTCAGAATCACTATCAGAATATAACAGAATGACTCAAAAATTTGACAGAGACTAGATCTGGTAGATCAGAAACCAAAAATAGAACAGGCAAATATAGACTTGACGAAGGTTCTTCACTGCCATTTTCGATAAAAAAAAATCACTGATCTGGATATTTTCTGACAAATTTGAACAAAATAACCTTCACCGACTTTTTAGTGATTAAATTTGACACAAATAAATCTAGGATAGGACTAGCGAAGGTTCTTTCTGATGAACAATCAATTTTTTCATTTGGACGAGGATTAAATTAAACTTTTTGCAAGATTTTGATAAATGTAATCTTCGTTGAACTCATAGATTATTATTTACTATAATTAGAGTCCTCAGGAGAGTCAATGAAGGTTTAGGCGAAGGTTGCAAGAGTAATACTATTATTTTTACAAAAAAAATCTCTTTTTGACAAAAATAGGTGAATATGACAAATGGCCTTGACAAAAACTTGTGTCCAACTCATTGAATAGTAAGTAGGATTGACACAAACTTTGGCGAAGGTTCTTCTCATAAAACTGATAATTTTGTAGAAAGTTATAAATTTTTCACAAAAGATTACCAACAACTAGATGAACAGTCACTTTGGCCTTCTATTTTTAGTATTATTCTTCGTTGACTTGGTAGATCTGAATCACACCTATGCACAGCGAATCAGACGGAGGTTCTTTTTTTATATTTGTTAGGGTTTTGATGATTTTTTGATATTTTTTTATAGTATTTCTAACGATTTTGCAAATATGTTGGGCTTCGCCCTTCAATATGAAGGTCCTGTGAATGAAACCAAACCTTTTTGCAGCTCAACGAAGGTTTCTTGTAAGAGAGTAAAAGTTTATTAAATCTGATGACGATTTTGTCTTCTTTTTGTTCAAATTTGATAGAAATGACCGATTTTTGTTGGTTTTTTTTATTTTCATAGATCCAAATGGATTTTAAGATTGGTGATCCGAATAGCTTTCCTTGATCAATAATCTAATTAGATTTCAAACAAGAAGATCCCCTCAAATCAAGCAAAATCACTCTCAATTTATCCCTAAGCATTTTCTAGACTTATTGATATTTTGAACTAGTTTATGCACAGTCTGCATATTTGAACTGTTTGTCGTACAGTTCACATTTTTTGCACTTTTGATAAAATGCGACAATAGCTCTAAAATGACCCAGGACTTTGTTTTAACCGACCTTCGGCTTTTTTCCTACATACTTAGAAAGTTGGCACTTCGGATCAGGCCGACACTTCAGTGTATCCATATGCAAGCCAAGGTCATGGACGAGCTATCGGACCTTAGCTGGTTGGGCGTGAAGATTCAAACTGTCACGCTCCACCGCCGCCATACAACGTTAAGAAAAACGCAGTTAACGGATGTTTAGCTAAATTTTTAGCTAATGATATATGTATTGGATAGACATGCATATAAGAGTGTCTTGAGCACAACACTCAGTGAGGTGCGTATCAAAGAAGCAATATAGTTCTAGCATTAGCTAGTTCATTCGTGAGAGAGAACACCTCTCTTACGCCGATGCGCTGATATGGGAAACAAACAACGCTCAAACAAAATTATTGATGTATACTCGATTTTAATTATACAGACGAGTTACAATTTTCTGCTCTCAATGTGCGCAATCTCTGAATGTTGTGATGCTTGTTCAATTTATTAACATATATATTTTCACTGTCAGAAGACATTATCTGCTGTTTACAAATTCATTGTCAGATTGGTAGTAGCTATATGCTATTCGGAGGATGACTGAACATGGTTTGAAGTAGTAGCTTTGTCCCGACAGATCTGCTCCATTTGAATTGTACTTTGGTGAGTCCCGATTGTACGATCATCCCGTTTGTATCAAAGCAATTGGAGAACATATCTCACCTTTAGTGGAATCAGAGCAACAAGGCTCAATAAGATCCGCCAAAATTGTGATCAACTATGGCTTCCATTCACAGCATCCAATCAAAGATATGCACAATACTTGAAGCAGATGGGTCAAACTTCTTGGCCTGGAAAGTGAAGACATCGCTTATCTTAAGAGGAGAAGTGTTATGGCCGTGGGTGGATGGCACCGAAGAGATGCCAACCAACACATGCAAAAAACTTCGAGAATGGAAAGAGAAGAACGACAAAGCAGTAGTTGTCATCTCCTCTTCCATCAAAAACAACATTACCCTTGACCTCGCATCAATCTATGATGTCAGAGAGATGTGGGATATGCTCATCAGCAGATTTTAGACCAAGTCACAAAATCAAATTATGCATCTAGAGGATCAACTTACCTATCTAAGATGGGACGACAAAGATCTCACCAACTTCATCAGGAAGATGAAGGACCTGTTCCTATCACTACACAATGCTAGAACAGAGCATGCAATCTCACAAGAGAAGCAGCTCAGCTACCTGCTACGTTCCTTACCACAATCGTTCCAGACAACCCGGACCTTACTGGCTAGAGATCAAACAATGACCTTCGACAAGGCAGTCATCGACATCAAGGAAGAAGTCGAAGCTAGAGAGCACTATAATGACAAGAACGAGTCTGACCAGGCCCTCTATAACAACAAGCACCAGTCAAAGAAGCAGGCTCAACCTAAGAGGGAGTCGACAAGTAGACCAGCAGAAATAGGGAAGACAAGAAGGCAGATCGAAAGAAAGGAACAGGCAGCAAGACAACGATAAGAAGACATGCGACAGATGCAGACATGATGGCCACACAGTGGATAAATGTTTTTTGAGTCCGAAGATCGAGTGCAAAAAGGTCATGCAACTATGGATTGCTACGACAATCCAAGAAACAAGAAGACGTAGAGCAGAAAGAAAAGCACAAACAACTCGTCATACGTGGAGGAGCCAGAATCCTCAAAGATGGCTGAAGAACGAGTTAGTAGAAATCCAACTACTTATCTGTGCACTTATGTATGTGCTACATCAACAACCAATGTTCAAGACATAGTTCTTGATTCAGAAGCACATCGCACTTTGTGACAACAAGGCAGATGATAGCTGACTTCCAACAAATCGACTCCTTCAAATACATCATTCTAGGACATGGATCACGACATGAGGTGAGCGGCACTGGCGTGCTTTGGCTCACCAATGGCAAATACAGAAGACTAGAAGACGTTATTGTCGAGATGCAGGATTCAAGATTGAATCCTACAGTGATGCAAGCTGGGCGTTCCGTAAGGATGATAGAAGCGTCTCAGGAGGATGCACCATAGTAGCCGATGCAACTGTTATCTGGATCAGCAGAAAGCATACGATAACTGTCCAATCATCATGCGAGGCAGAATATGTTGTTGCAGGCAAGATGGCTAATGAGTTGACATGGCTCAGATAGTTCCTAGGGGGACTAGGACAGAGCACCGATGAACCGTTGATCTTGCACATGAACAACACATCCGCTATTCATCTGACAAAAGACCTAGTGTTTCATTCAAGAACGAAACACATCGCCATCAAGTTTCACTTGATCAAGGATCTAGTTGAAAAGGATCGCCTTCATACCAATGAAGTAGATGGTAGCTGATATCTTTACAAAGGCATTGGATAAGGCAATGTTTGAAAGGTAGAGAGCCAGCTTGGGAATTAGAAAAATACCCGCTTTGAGAGGGAGCTAAAGAAACCTTGAGTTTCTACATTTCAAGGCTTTAGTATTTTTTTGTAGTTTTTCCTTGTGTTTTCTAGACTGCGACATATTTTGAACTAGTTTATGTGCATTCTGCATATTTGAACTGTTTGTCGCATATTTTGCATTTTTCGCACTTTTGATAAAAATGCGACAATAGGTCTAAAATGACCCAAGACTTTGTTTTAACCGACCTTCAGCTTTTTCGCTACATACTCAGAAAGCCGACACTTCGGGGTATCCATATGCAAGCCAAGGTCATGGACGAACTGTCGGACGTGAAGATTCAAATTGTCACGCTTCAATCCAGTATTATGTATTGGATAGACATGCATAGAAGAGTGTCTTGAACGCAACACTTAGTGATGTGCGTATCAAGGAAGCAATATAGTTCTGGCAGTAGCTAATTCATTCGTGAGAGAGAACACATCTCTTACGCTGACGCGCTGATCTGCAAAACAGACCACGCTCAAATGAAATTATTGATGTATACTCGATTTTGATAATACAGACGACTTACAGTTTTCTGCTCAATGTGCGCAATCTCTGAATGTTGTGATGCTTGTTCAATTTATCAGCAGATATATTTTCGCTGTCATTAGACATTATCTGCTATTTACAAATTCATTGTCAGATTAGCAGTAGTTATCTGCTGTTCGGAGGATGACTGATCGTGGTATGAAGTAGTAGTTTCGTCTGACAAATCGGGCTCCATCTGAACTGTACTTTGGTGAGTCCCGATTGTCCGATCATCCCGTTTGTATCAGAGCAATCAGAGAACATATCTCATATTCAACTATTAGGTTAGGTCACTTGAATTATACACATGTATCGAACATGTTTAGATAGTCTTTATTACTTGATCTCAAGTATCTAGACAAGAAGATCGACCTCCATGTCTGTCATAGCAGCATTGTCAGAAAGCAGACTAGGATTCCACTTAGGTCAAGTCATAAGCATGCAACGAAAAATGTTCTAGATGTTGTTCGTTCATATATATGTGGCTCTATGCAAACCTTGTCATTGCTTGGTGCAAAGTACTAACATGCAAAGCTCTATTGAAGCGCTGGAAAAAAACTAGGCAGAAATTGGTAAAAGAATCAAAGCATTGAGATCAGACAAGGAGGGAGAATACATCTCAATTGAATTCAAGGAGTATTCCTTAACAAAGACATTAAGCAACAATTTATTACTTCTTATTTGCCTCAGTCGAATAAATTTGTTGAAAGAAAGAATTGAACCTTAGTCGAAGCGGCTAAGTGTATGCTTGCTTACGTGACACTACCTAAATCCTTATGGATTGAAGCTGTTTCCACTATAGCTTATATTCAAAACAGATGCTTACTAAAGGTCTCTAAAAAAAAATACCTTATGAAGTTTGGCAAAGCTTCATTATTGAACCTGAAAGCTTTCGAATGTATTGCCTATGCACAAATACCGTAGGGGATGCAATTCTATTTGTTAATTGTCAAATAGTTGAATTTAGACCATAGATGTAAAGAGATGGCCAAGGTTTGAGTCGATGAAATTATAATCTAGAATATTCTATTTGTTGTGGCCTATCAAGCCTATACAGAGGCTAAAAATTTCTCATTTCGTATCGCTCACTTTCGATGATGTATTGAAGAGGAGGAGGTCACAATACAATGCTTTATACTTTCTAGATTCAAAGCCCCTCTACTGCTGGAGGGGCCCCTTCGCATCCTAAGAGCATGCATAGGTTTTAGCCCATTGCGCCACACGTTTTTCAAACTATTTTTGTAAGGCTCCCCGACAGCCATGAAATGTGTGGCGCTCGAGCAACTTAGGATACAAAATGTTCTCACATAATAAAACTAGGAACATTTCCCCTTCTTTTGCAATCTTACGTGCGTGTAGAAATGGAGTGCTCACAAAATTGCACGTGAACTTCCGGTTGTGCTCAAAAAATTTAAGACAACAACAAAAGTTTTGTTGGCACTGGATGGATGGCTTGGGCCAAATTGGGCTAGGAAAACGTTCCCCCTCCTGGATGCATGCCTTTCAAAATGTAAAGCCCTTCTTCCCATAGGCCTTTACCCTCACCTAATCTCAATTTTTGCTTGTTTACAAAGATAAGGGAGGCGCCTCCCTGTGCGGAATATGTGCGCCTCCCCCCCCTTTTTTTTTCAAATTTTTTTAAATGCATCTTCCAGATGCCGGCACCTTTCGTGCATAAGGTGCATGCAAATTTTTTTTTCACGACAAAACAAACATTGAAATAAAAGTAAAAACAAAAATTGCGGCATGGAATGATGCCTCCTCGGGGCATTCCGCCCTCGGGTCCTTCCACCCGAAAAGTGCGTGTAAAAAGAAAAGAAATTTATGGCAAAAACAGAAATGTAAAAGCATATTTCACACGGGGTACGGGTCCTTCTCCCCACCCCCCATAAACCCTAAACCTCCAAAGTAAAGAAATAAATTTTTTGATAATTCCACACTCTCCCCTTTCTTCTTCCCATGGAGTGTTTGGACATACATTATTGCAATCACACTCACCGCTTTTTCTACAACAATGCGATGGCCAGCTCTATTCTCCCAAGCAGCCATCATTTTGTAAGGATTTGAATTCAAATGCCATAATGCGATCTGTATTCTCGGATATGAGATCACGTAGCTAGTTTAATTTTGTGTTTCACATGGCTGGCGGCCTACAAATTCTTCTTATTTCTAGATGCTGCTTGCTGACATCCTTTTGCAAAAGATGACGGCAATGCTGTGCAAATAGTGTAATTTGATTCAACAGCAATAGAGTGGTGCATTATTGCGATTGGGGTCATGACTGGCGTTGTCACCCGTACCCATCGCAATTTGAGGGATGCATTGCGCCGGTCCTCAATTGCTTCCTTCCAAACTCTTGTCCATCATTTCAAGGCAAGTTTTGAAATTCTTCTATGCTATCAGGTTTGCTTTTTGAGGTAAAATCAGGCGAGTTCAACACATTATATTGGAAGAGTGATTCAATTTAAAGTGGAAAAAGCAGCCCACTTTCATGATCCTAATATATGCCATTTGAAATTCTATTTATGATGTGTGTAAGTTGCCATTGAGGTGTTTGCCATTGATATTTTGCATAAGATACAGTTTGCTATTGTTGGAGCTATGAAGACTCAACATAGAGCCCATCATATTATTGTTCAAGTTTTAGATGCATAGTCACACCACCTCCAGATTTTCATAATTTTAGCTTTTCCTTGCTTCTTTGTCAAATGACCATGGCCTCTCACAGGATTTGACCCATTTGGAGAATGAAAATTTGAATTCGGAATCAGTCTCGATTGATGAGAAGGGATTACAATCAGACAAAGAGCCAACACCTCCAACTTCTGGTACTCGTCTTGTATTTTTTTGAGTCTCCTACATGTTTGGCGAGTTTGCATGCATCTTGTTTTGGCAAGGATAATCAATAAAAACTAGCTGGAATATGTACCTTTTTTTTACTTTGTTACTTTTGAATTTAGAGTATGTTTCATCTGCACTGTGTTCATTTGTAAGTGGTGATATGCATATACCTTCCCATAGATACCCGTTCTGAGCATTCTTCCTCGGTATGTTTCGTTCCGTACATTCGGAACAGAACGTGTTCTGTACGTACAGATCGAGCTACGTTTTTTGTCTTTTCCTTTGCGCCTGCTATGCACTCCCACAAAAAACTCATGAAAACTGATCTGAGAATTCAGAATTGCCTGCAATCCCACCTCTCATAACTTGCCTGTGGATTTGTGAATTTGTGAAGTCCTACTCCTGCGATCCCACAATTTTTAGGAATCATTTGCCTCACTGGTCTGTGAATGTGAACGACCGTTCTGTACGCGTTTCGAAACGGAACGGGCATCTATGTACCTTCCTATCTTTGCATCTGCGGATTTCTTTGGACAACCAGTTCTAGTAAAAAAGGAGAAAAGCTCAAGATTTTTGGCAACAATTGGGGCAGATTTTTGCAGCATTTAAGTTGGATATGCTTGCAAAGCCTTGTGGAGGATTGATGGAAGACAATATGAGAGCAATTTGGATGAGTGATATCTTTCTTCGTGCAAGAAATCACCAGCCCACATGTGGCCAAAGCAGTGAGGGTCTGGTTAGTTGGAAAATGACCAAGAACCTTGCAAGAGTTGAGAAGTTTGTGTGAGATGTTAGTAGAGTTAGCAAAAACATTTTCCCCCATCGTTTCTAGGAAAAAGATTAGCGGAAGATATGTGGCTTCCATCACAAGTTGAAGCATGATTATAGAGCAGCAATGAATCTGGAAAATTGCAAAACATTTTTGTAAATTTTGTTTGCTAGAAAGCGTTCAACGGAAATTTTACCTGTTTACTTTTTAACTTGTTTTTAAGGTAGAGTTTGGGTGAAATCATATCAAATAGGAAAAGAGATCAATTGATGAAACTTTTGGATGAATATGTTGATGTGTGTGTTTCTTGACGATTTACTTGGTGGCTAGCTTCCTAGTAGGCTGGTAGCTCATAGAATAGACTTAATGCCACAAATTGTATTCATTCGTAAACTTCCATATTGATGAAGTAGAATGGAGGAGGAAGAGGTGGAAAGGTAGTTGGCTGATTATTCAAGAAAAGAAAAAATTCAACTAGGTAGTTCACTTTGGGCATTCGCAGTTCTTCTGGTGAAGAAGAAAGGTAATTTTATGCAGTTATGCATAAACTATAGGGAATCAAAGAAGGTCACAATCAAGAATGAGTACCAGTGCTCGAGGAGTTGTTGAATTGATTCGGAAGGATTAATTAATCTTGTCTCCCAAGATGACTTTTTGAAACAAGTTTGGCCATTTCTAGTCTTTTTGGATTATATCCTCGTCTATTGTAAGAAAACAAATAGCACTTGGAACATCTTCAGAAGTTGTTTCTGATCAATTCGTCCAAACTTTGAATTTCCTTAGGATTGGCTAGTTATTAGCACAAATATATGAAATTTTATGCCTCCAACGATACTATGGATCAACACCATCTCCACCATTGTCGACAGTTTGGTCTGGCCATGATGCATTCTTGGCCCATAGGATTGGCTTGATACGTATTTGTCTTCAGCAGATTTTTTATGGAATCATAGCCTAAGAGACTCATCTTCCTTTGGCATTTTTGGTCCATCCTGCATATACGTTTTCTGTGATTGGCTATATGACGTATGCATATGCATTTTTGCAGTCTTATATTTTGTGGGATTTACACTAGCTATTCAATTTAGCATTTTTCTGGAGCTCTTTCACATTGAGGCCAACGTGTTGTTAGTAGGGGAGAGTTATGGACATATGAGTAGGTCAATACAGACCCTCAATCATTACAATTCACATGACCATGTACTAAGGACAACCCATTGCCCCTGTTCTGAGCTGTTAGTGGATAAGCTAAGAGCAACTGAGCCAATATAGCTTCCTAGAAGGTTTTTCTAAGAGCTTTGATAACAAAAACCAGAGTAACTCATACATATTCCACAATGTTCCCCTTGAGTTCTTTGTAGTCGACTCATACATCAGAGCCTTTGTAGGGAGGCATGCTATTGCCATCTTTGGACGAGATGGTTTTGCGATTATCAGTTTGCTGTCCACTTTTGTTCACGTGATGCTCTATGCTTGATCTTGGTCATAACGCAAGGGTTTATGGGGAGAGGGGAGAAGAGGAAAAGCGAACAACAAGGTAAGAGGGGAAATTGTGTTATGTAAGAGGGTTATAGTTTTACAAGTTTGATGTGTAAGCTGAGCTATCTTCATAAGTAAATTTCCTTTTTTTTGCAATGTTCTGTTGGCAGAAATTCAAGAAAGTGCCAGTTGGAAGTTCTTACAAGGTTCAGAAACTGGCCTTCATGATAGTCTTATTCCTGAATCTGCTTGGAAAGTCTTGCGATTGCTCCATAGAAAAGGTACATTTGGAAGTTTCACCTTTTTGATTTGACCAGCTCTTAATTGCTTGCTGATTGCATTCTCTTTTGAGGCATTTTGGGTGACTGGAACACTACACTGGTGTCTTTTCTAGACAAGCCAATGAAGTAATTCAGTGCCCTTTATCAGAGAATTCAAAACAGAACTGAGGTGCGAAGTAGCCTGCTTTTGTTCTAGTTTTCTATATGTCGTCTATTCCATTGCAATGTACGTCCTACTTAACAATGGGTCTACCCAAGCAAATTTGAATCTCTTTAAAATCAAGATAGCAAGTTATGAAGAGAGATGGTAAATGATTCTTATTCACCACGATTATTTCTTCAAAGTACTGCTATTTGTCATTCTGTTAGTAATGTTGTTGTGTACAATGTGTTCCAAGCAATACCTCACTGAAACAGTCGATTTCATGTTCTGCTTCTGAAATTGCGTTCAGTCCAATCTTATAAAAATAAATATGTGCTCTATAATCCAAGCAGAGAAACTAAACCTACTAGGATTTTTATTTTTTTAAATCCTACAAGGATTAAATTGGTATCTTCTTGAAATTCAAGACATTTTTTGTTTGCAAGTTGGCCAGTTTCCGATGGATTTTCTGACTAAACATAGTTTTTTGATAACTCATCTCTGCTTTTTGTGAGAATTGTTTAGTAGCTGGGGTGGCTTGAGGATGGTGGCAATAAGAACATCTAAATGACAAGCATGCTGCACTTGACATGTTACAGCATGACCTTCAAAGCTTTAAGTCCCTCAATTGTTCCCTCTTACTTCTTTATATCTTGTATTTCAAAGCAGCTCAATCAAATGCTCAAGCTAGAAGAACATACCCTAAATAAGGATATCAAAGAATAGTCCTCACAATCTTCTCTCTGCTACCATATAACCTAAATTTACATATCCAAGGTGCTATTGTGATCTCAAATTTAACTTGAGATGCTAGTGTCATAACACATTTTCATATGTTGGAAGATCCCAGCAAAGGTCTGTTTTTGGCCTGGACTCAATTGACTCCAGATAGCATGGATAATGGTTGAATAACTATAATCAAAATGCTGACTTGCCTAGCATCAACTCTTGCACCATTTGTGGAAACTTTGCAAATATGCTATCCTCTGAGCTTGTTACACACTGCTTTTTGTCCTTTGTGCACAAACATTCTGGAAGTATCTGCCAACCTGCATCTTGAATATTTTGCATCTTTTTGCACTTATAAGATGAATACTGTCTACGTTCTCTCAATGGCAATAATGGGATTGATTGGCAGCCTGATATCATCTGCTTCTCAGATGCTGAGACATGATTATACACAAGCTGTTCTATTTTTTTTTCTTACTTGCTTTTATATAATCTTTACATTGATACCATTCCTATGACTCTTCAGGGTCAATAACAGAACAATGAACCATAATTTCGTGCATCAAAATTTGACATGTGATATGTGAAGTACTCAAAACATCTATACAGGTTGAGGGATCATCAGCATGTGCCATGTAAACTTTCACGTAGACTCTTTAGGGTTCATCGATGTGTGAAGTTATGCCAATATTTCTAATTCTCTGTGTAAACCATTCACACAATTTTTGTTCAACTTGCTGACTCCTCAATGTGGACACACAACACATGATTCAAAACAAATCTTGAAACGCCACATGTTTCGATAACATCTACAGAACAAACTCTCCAATATTTTCCTTTACTAATTTCCCCTCGTTTTAATGATGCCTCTGGTTCATGTTGCATAATTCCATACGAGTATTCAAGTCATCATGACAATTTCTTGAACAAGAATCCATATCGTAAGAGTTACAGTTTGTTGGGTCGAGGAAAGAGTCCAGTTGCGCGAGATAGGAGGGTGAGAGACGGCGAGACAAGATGGTGAGAGTTGGGGGGGGGGGGGGGGGGGCGCTTTTTGGGGGCGAACGTTTTTTGTTTTTTTATTTTTCAAAAATATATCAAAGCACAATAACACTATCTCTAAATCCGAGATTTCATTCTCGGAGCAAACATATCGAAATCAGGTATCATTACCTTAGAGAAAAAGTGCAAAGCAAGGAAGTAGCATTGGTTTTTTGCAGGACAAATTTAATGGCAGCAGATTACTTCACTAAAGCTCTATCAAAGGAGCACCATCTCAGATTTAACGACATGTTAAATCTGAAGATCCAAGTTTTTCAGGATCCACATTAAGGGGGAGTGTTGGATTTTAATGCTCAGGATCAAATCCATGGAGTAATGAGCATCCTGAAAGACTCAGCCGAAGTTGACTCCATCGACTTCGAAGTCATCGAAGTGTCCGAAGTCCGACTTCATCGACTTTGACTTCACCATGTGTATAATCAAATGTTAACCTCCGAAGTGTTCGACATCAAAGTCATCGACTTGTCCTGTGTATACTCATATGATATATACAACATCGACTTATCCAACATCGAAGTCATTGACTACATCGACTTTGACTTCTCAAATGTATAATACTCAACTTACTTCATCAAGGTACCCGACATCGAAGTATTCGAAGTACCCGACTTACTTCATTCCATCAACTTCGACTTCTCATGTATATACCCATCAACCGAATTCGTCGACATTACAACACTAACTCCATCAACCGAATTCGTCTCCATCAATCGACCTTTGTCGATTCTTTCCATCAGGGAAGAAAAAAATTTGATCCAAATAAACTGTCGGAAGTCTTTATGGCAGTTCACCTACTATTGTACATACAGGTATTGCTCTAAGGCGGTTGTAATAAATGCTAAATATATATTTAGCAAACAAATATTTTACAAGTAGATTCAAAAAGAATTTGAGTAGCCAGCGTTATCACGCTCAACGACAAGCTGAAGTTATCACTTCAAGCCATTGTACTCATTGTTGATATTAATCAGAGTGCAATTTCTGTCTCACGACTGTATTGTTTATTTGCACTTATCTTGATTATCTCCTGCTAACTGTGACGCTTCCGATCCTACACCCATGCTCGCTCAGTCTTCCGTTGCCAGTCATCCTCACGATTTCCGACAGAACTTGCATATCTTTGTCAAATTTTTACCAAATTGGCTGGAAATTGACTTTGATTCAAGCTAAAACACATATCTACAAATCATAGTTGCACTCCCATTTCAGGCACCCGTTTCTGAAATGGGGGAGCGTTTTTCAAATATTTTTTTTACTAAAGATTTTTGTGGGCAATATGGGTATCAGATTGAAGCTTTGATTAAGGGCATTGTATTTTTATAAGTTGCCAGGTGTTTTGGTTACAATTGGGTCCAGTTAATCCCTGTTTAGGTCTAGTTTAGGGCAATTTTAGGGCAAAAAATATATATAATCTGTGTTTTTTTTTGAACGATTTTGTGCCCAAAATCATGATTCTGAGAATCACGTTTCTAGGAATGTTTTTTTTCCCAAAATCATGATTCTGGGCAACTATGCTACATATCTAGAAATTCGGCCAAAAGTATAGCCAAAAATAGAGAAAAACAGACAACAAAAACCTTAATCAATGATTTGACTAGAATGACTATTATTTGGTCATTATAGCTCCAAATCAAGGAAAATCAATACCTCCCAAAAGCTAAGAAAAAGTGCTTGTGATCTAAAACAAGAAATCACACAAAAAATAAAGATTAATAGGTCAAAAATTGAATCAAAACATTCATGAAATTTAAAAACAAAGAAACTATTGGAAAGAAATTCTATCAAACTTAAAGAAAACCACCAAATTTGATGGGGAAAGGAACTAATGCTTTGATAGCAAAATTGTCATGCACCAATCTTAGCATTCAAGCATCTAATCCATTCTTGAACATCAAATTAGCATGGAAAAACAAGAAATCAAGAAAATCATCAAGAAATCAAAATTGGCAAACCTTCACCAAATTAGGCAAAGTAAGGTAATATTATTCATCATCAATACATAGGGCTTGAATCTAGAGCATGATCAAAGCTCTCATGTGATTTTAGGCACGTGAACAACAAATTACACCAAGAAAGCTCTCAAAGAGAAGATTCAAGAACACAAAGAGTTCAAAAATCACACATGTAGGGTAGCCTCCAAATTTAGTACGACCTCAGCTATTTATAGTGATCCTTTGTGTCTCTAGTATGAGTTGGGCCATTATTCAGCAAAATTGGGCCTTTGCTATTTACAAATATAGTGCGGTTGTTCAAAGCAATGTATTAACTATCCTATTGACTACATCTAATCTAATTTAGCTCCATGGCTATATTTAGCATTGCAATTATTGAGCACATGGGCTAATTACATGTAGAACATGACAATTTATTATGCCATTCTTAGTTCGATGTAGATATTTATCTAATTTAGATGGTGTCTCATAGAACATTGGTTGTGGTGGGTGTTAATAGAGATATTCTTTCCATTCTATTCTTGCCAGCTTTATTGTTGGCTATTTGTGTTGTCATCCATCTGCGAAATGCTGACTTTCATCCCTTGTAGTCCACAGATCTTTTTGAAAATTTGCAGTCTTTCTTCTGACACTCTTGCTTCTCCACCTTTGCAGTCTGCTTTCATCCTAGACATCAACCCCTTAACCTTAGAACCAAAAACGAGGACATGGGTTCCTTCTACTTCTTCTCGAATGGTCAAGAGTGGCTTGCGTACTAAAACACTCTCTTTGTTTTTATGTTTCATTCCTTGGGCCTCACAATTTTGTGCTCCTTCCTCATGGACACTAGGCCTCCACTTCTAGCTACCCCCTTTGTTGTGGTAGTGTAACACATTATGCTCTGTTTGGTGGTTGCTGTGAACGTATCTTTTTGAATCCTCATTTTCCTCACTGGTGGTCTCAAAACAAGTCACTTCTCCAACATTTTTTTTGAATCTAAGTAGTGTGTCTCTGTTCCATTGCTAACCCACAAAGTTTCTGTCATATTGGGTATGTATTTGCCTAATTCTTTACCCTT
The DNA here is from genome assembly GCA_029204225.1 of Diphasiastrum complanatum. Taxonomy (NCBI): domain Eukaryota; kingdom Viridiplantae; phylum Streptophyta; class Lycopodiopsida; order Lycopodiales; family Lycopodiaceae; genus Diphasiastrum; species Diphasiastrum complanatum. The sequence goes on along the minus strand of CM055099.1, from coordinate 66,537,173 downwards.
CAAAGATTTATCAACAACCATACCGTTTAATCCTCACTTGGATCTCTGTCCTGCTGAAGCAAGACTTTGTCCTCAAGCTTGGCACTACATTTCCTCCTTATAGCCATTTTTGACACACTACTCTTTCCTTGGCCTTGAAGTAAATTTGAGCACACTCCACCTTGAAGTAAATTTGAGCAAACTCCACTTTCTCCCAAGTGTCCACAAGTTATCACCTCTTCTGAAGATGAGATCCTCTTTGTGCTTCCAGTGGTTTCTCTCTGTCATTTTTTTTGACTTTCTTCCCCTTACCAAAGTCTTCTTTACTCTTCATGTACTTGTCTACCCTGGCCACAACTTGCTGGTCCTTATCTACTGTGCCGTTGTAGTGGTGTAGCTAGCACTTTGGGTACACTCCAGCAAGACTGAAGTGTTTGGCTTGTTTGCATTGCAATTTGTTAGGTTTAGCAGGGGTCTCCTGTGCCATTTCCTAAATCTTTTCCCTTCGGTCTTCTTTGCAATCAAGCCTTCTCTTTTCTATTGCCGTTATCTAGCTCGGTTTATCTTATCTCTGTTTGTCTCTCGTTTGGCCTTGCGTTTTCATTTTTTCTCCTTGCGTGTGAATCTGCAATAGGATCTTGTCCTTAGCTTTATGCTAAGTTGTCTTTCCTCTTGCTGTTAATTGATGGGAGAGTAAAGATGGCTCAAGCATTTTGTCAGTTCTTGACTTGGGGACATCCTACAGACATGTGCTTAGTATTCAATCAGCAAAATGGAAAAATCATTTGGCATTTTTCCTTAGAAAAATGCAAGGATTTAGAGGCGAATTTTACAGTATGATGTCAACTTGCATATTATCATCGTCTTGTGCCATGATGATGAGTTTCACATTTTGGTCTGTCTCAGTTACTCTTGTCATGATTAGCAGTAGTCATATGCGAACAATATTTATCTTGATTTTCTTTATGGTTGTTTCCCCCTCAGCAGGGAGGGTGTACCCTTTTCTTATCTTCCTATACATCTTTTGCTCTTTGACCAGTTTCAAGCCTTATTTTCTCTGAGGCTTGTTTTGGCAATCAGTGGGGGGCCCCAAAGAACTTCTTATGTGATAGCTAATGCGTATTCTTGGTTTTCTGGAAGAATCCTAAATTATCCTGTCTGTAGGAGAGCATCAAATTGGCAACTTAATTATATCTTTTATTGCTCTTTTTGTGAAGTCTGTTGCTTTCTCCAGTGATATACTTACTCCTTGTTGGTATACAGATGTCTCTATTCTTTTACTGTTGTTCTATACCGACGTTCATTAGCAGCATTTATGACATATGGAAGACTCAAGCTCAGACGTTTTATGGTTAAGTTCTAGCCAGGTCAATTGCATCTGTTGAGATCCATTGGCAGGATTTCTTGCTTGGGCAGTGCCTCAATAGATTCGATTGCACACAGTTTTCTTTAGCATTTGTGTTGTAGCACCTCTAGTTTGTAGCTGTTCAGCTATTTTATACAACAATATGATGCCTCAGGTCTTTGATTCAAGGGATAAATTCATAAAGAAAAATGACCTTCTACAATTTCTACCTGTTCTTTGTTAGTTCTGTTTTAAAAGGCTTAACACCTATAAAGCTTTCAAAATTGCCTGTTTCACTCTTTGGTTAGGCATATTGGCAAACGATCCCTGATTTGTTTTTTTCCCCTAGTTCTTTCGTCACAGAACATCCGTGCCAATGTGGCATGGGAACGGTGGATTTGCTAGATTGAATATTCTCTGGAGTTCATCTTAAAGTTGTGCATCAGCATTTTTATGAAATGCAACTTACTTGACTACATTATGAAATAAAAAGCCAAATTCAAAAGTATTAGTAGATCAGTTTTGAAAAAAGGTTTGTCCTTTCTTGTATTCAGCTATAGGTTTTGTTGCTCCTACTCTTCTTATAACATCAAACAGGTGTCCTCAGTTTCGTAGCTATTCGTGAAGAGTTGTGTAGGACTTGCTTTAGTGGGATTAAAACTGGATCACTGCAACACTGTTTCAATAGACATACAAAAATTTCCTAGGACCTAATGGTCGTCTAGCTGAAACCACATGTCAACACGATACCAATGCAAAGAAACTTGATCATCCCTACTTGTTCATTTTAAGGGTTGTTGGGCTTTCAAAATATCGAGTCTGAATGTGGTCCACTATGCTGTGCAGGATTTGAGGCATATCTGGTGGGTGGTAGTGTAAGGGACCTACTGTTAAAGAGAACTCCAAAGGATTTTGACATTCTTACAACAGCTGAGCCAAGTGAGGTGGTGGTTATCTCATTACCAATAATTCATGCATGTTGTTTCTTAGCTGAATAAGTGTAGTTCAAAGCAAAGTTCTCAACAATCAATGCTATCTCTAATTGCACATGCAGGTGAAAAAACACTTTGCTCGTATCATGCGTTGTATGATTATCGGCCGGCGGTTTCCAATCTGCCATGTCTATTCGCTTGGCACAGTTGTTGAGGTTCGATCCTTTCTTAGGGTTCATATTTTACCCAGCATGGCATTAACCAGTTAAGATCCTTACTCGTGTAGAATCTCAAAGCAAGAGTGTTAGTGAGGTTTAGCATTTTGCTAGCTGTGATTTGACATGGCAGTTGCTCATAATCTTTTTTGAAGTCTTTCTTATAGTATTTTTTCTGCGGCTGCACACCCCAAGAAAAGTATCAAATCTGCAAAGGAGCCTAGTGCACTTGTTATATTACGAATAATACAAACTTACAAAGTTAAAGCCGTTATAATTTTTTTGAAAGGGGGTTTCCTTTATAAGGCAATCTAAACGAGCAGAGAATTGGCATGCTCTATGAAAGTGTTTTCGACTTCAGGAGCTGTAGGGCAATGAATAGCTTTTTTAAAGTACTTACTTTTTCTGGGATTTGTCTACCTTGGAGAGGTGAATTTATTTAGTACACGATGTAATGACCAGGCAGAAAAGTTTTTTCTCGGTCAATGCATATTACAGGTATTTAAAATTGAAGGAAGAACACAAAGGTCAAGTGTTTGGAATATGTGAAATTTATCCTGAAGCTAAATCCTCATGATGCAGAGAATCTTTCTGTTGATTTTACAACTTTTGTCAGTGTTTCCTATGAGAGATCCGATTGATCAGATATATTTTTGGCCTTGAAGCAGTTTAATGTATTCTTAAGTACAGAAGTGCTGGCAAAAACTACCAAAAGTAGAACTTATGTCAAATGTTTATCAAGATTCAAAACGCCTGCAAGCGAGGAGACTGTGTTGCCCTTCACTTACGGAATCATACTTCTTAAAAAGAAAAAACCATGAAGGCTCAATATTTTCCATCGATCCATTGTAAGTACCTTCAACAAGCAGGACAATAATCAGAGTCTAGACCTTCTAGGGTTTCATTTCCTGATTTGCATAATGCTCAGCTAGTGGCAGATATTATTTAAATAGCCACATAATCTAGTAGATTGGTGCTTAAATCGGTTGCATGATACCTGAATCTGTGCCACAACAATGATAATTTTGTACTCTGTCACCGAAATTTATCTGCTAGATATTTACAAACAAAGTTCTTGAGGCATTATCATGATTTTTTAAGGTTCTCTTTCAAGCAGAGGCAGTCACTCTACCACTGCATAAATAGGTGCAAAGCTTTTGAGAATTATGATGATCCTTTGTGGATTGTTCCTTTCTTGATTGATTCCCTTTATTGTTGATAGGAAGGGTGGTGTGTTTGTTTTTGCTTTCATCCATCATTATAAATAATTTTCATGTTCCTCTTATTGAGTACACAAGCTACTTTTGAGTACAATGACAATGATTCTCCAACAATGGTATCAAGAACATATAGCAATAGGCTGCATTGTTGGCCCTCCTACAAATGAAGTCTTCCCCTTCAAGTCCTCCCACACACAAACTCAACAAAACCTCAATCAGAAAGCTGACAAATTAGGACCTTTTTAGGTTATTTATAGTCTCTATAGAGAAAGGCGCCCTACTATTTTACCTTCCAAGTAAAACAATTGGGTCCTTGATATTGTGATTAAAGGGCCAACTGGGCATAAGTTAAATGTGAGGGTTTTAGGGTCCAATTCTCACAGCCACCACCTTGTAGCCACCCAAGTCATTGCAACCATGCCATGGATTAAAGTCGCCTCCTCCTCTAGGCCCTTCCAAATTTCAATTGAGGTGGCATGCTTTGGTGTGCAACAACCTCTGTTGGACATTGCAACAATGGTCATTCTCCTGGCTTGGCATCATCTCTTATTTAAAATTTGGCCCCACCCCCCACCTTTCAAGTTGTGCTGTGTGTACTATGTGCTTATCTATAGATAAGCCCTTCAAAGAGGTTCCATACTCAAGTTATTTCTTTTGCTACATCATGCACTTCTGAAAAGCATGGCAAAATTTGAGATACATTATGCAGAACTTCATTATGCTACTATAGGTCCACTATAGCATACATATGACTAGTTGTTTACACATCATGATTTATCATCAAACATGTCGCATGTGGCATTACATTGGTGACCGGACTCATGAGGCACTTGGCATATGTATTAAATATTATGTTATAAATCATGATATATTACGGATTCTGTTTGAAGCTTCTGATTCCTGAAGTTAACTGTAGTCTGTTAGTCGATTATCTAATTAGTAATATAAGGATTCAGTAATTACTAATGGTTTAAACTTTAAAGTTTTACAATTTTGATTTTGGTATATAATGTATTATGTTAGTAGTTAGTAGCTGTGTTGCAGCGGATCGCGATCCGCTGCAAAAACGATCCGGATCGTGCGATCCGGATCGCCAGCGTTCCGGGACCAAAAACTCTGTCCCGGATCGCAAAAAAATTTGCAAATTTTTTTGTCATTGTGGAGGGACCTGGGGGTTGCAATCCAAATGACCAATGAATAGCAGCAGAAATACTGAGGCAAATACAAATGAAATGATTAGCCAATGTTATATCTGCAAATCCGTATATGCAAAACCAATCTGCTTCAGTATCTGATAAAGTGACTAGCAGATGTTGGGGGTTAGCTATCTGAAACCAAGCAATAGAACCGCTCTTTTGAAATCCTTTCACATGATACCCCATATTGGCAGGTTTGAAATCAAAAAAACAAAAAAAAATTGCGTTCCGAGAAACCCTAATGGGAAATCCCGGATCACGTTCCGGAACGCGATCCGGAACGCTTTCCGGATCGTGTTCCGGAACGCGGGCTGCATCTTTGGTTAGTAGTTACATATAGAATGTTCAATTTTGAATGATGAATGATGATGACAGATGTCAGATGAATCTAAGTTTCTAACCTAAATTTTTTTGGCTTTCTCAAACATTGTCATAACCTTCTTGTTTATTCTTTTCTCCTTTCTCGATTTTGCAATGTGCAAATAAGTTTGAACTTCAACTTTTAACTTTGAAACGAAATTACAATCTACGGTCCTAGTACCTACGTAGTACGGTCTAGACTCTACCTAGCTACCATAATCCATTATCCATATCAGACTAGTCAGTGGTCACTAGTCACTAATAACTATTATCAGGATTCAGCTTTGAGCTCAAATTTCAGTTATACTCCTAATTTCTAACCCCTAAGTTCCAACTCCACAGTCTCCTTAGCATTGAGCAAGCACTTAGCAGATCCATGTACCCAGGATATGGTTGCAACTTACTGCAGTTCTCTTAAACTTTCATTCTGTTTTGATACGATAGGTCACAAGAGATGTGATTATCCTGATATTTGTAAATTTAGAGGAAATTGTTTAGCTATTAAGTATCTGTAGTATGTACAGTGAATATATGACTTTTACATCAGAGAAAATTATTGTTTTTTGAAGAATGAAAAAAACAGGTTCGAACCGTTTTCCGATTCGAACCTGGCTTGGCGGTTCGAACCTCAAAGAATCGGTTCGAACCGGCCGGTTCGAATCGACCTGTTTGAATCGGGGTGTAACCTTGCATGGGGTCACCACTCTTGTGAATGGGATGGATGATATTAGTACACCATGGGGAAATCTAGAGATGACGGCATGATTAAGGAGTGCGGCTAAAACAGGTGAAAGAATATCAGTAGCATGAATCAGGAGTTCGGACTCTAGGTCCTCGACATCTCGAGCTTGATGGGTCTTCATTTTCTCAATGGCAAGGGAGACCATGGTAGGGGTGAAAAGGGACGGGGAGATATAGCAATCGGATCAGTAGGAAAGGTGTGAAGTAATGTGGCATATTCGGTCCAACGACGTAAATCTCTTTAGCAATGGGTGTGGGGCACGGGGAATAAACTCACGCCAAAAGGCACCAGATGAAGAACTATAGAGGAGGTCTACGAGTTGTTTCCCTTCAGAGGTTTCATATATGCGTTTTTTTATAACGGCAAGTATAGCTATATAAGCATCTGAGGTGACGAAGTTGGGGGGACAATAAGAGTTGAGCGGAGTTGACTTGAGAGTGGAGTTATTTACATAGATCATCGTACCAAGGTTGGTGAGGATGACGAAGCTTTGAGGACTTGGATTTTTTGCGACGTTTGGAGGGGAAGGCCATAGAAGCTACAGTATGAAGAGCTGTAGTCAGGAAAGATGCTTGGGAGTGGAGTGAGTTATCATATGGAAAATTATGGAGTATGGAGGAGAGAGCATCTTGATAAAGAGGAGTGTAGGCTGTATTAAAAGTGTAAATAGGGGCGCGTTTCATATGAGAAGGATTAGATGGAGAGAGATTTAACAGCGAGCCCAAATTAACGGAAAGAAAGGAGTGGTTAGGTAATGTGGTGGGAGAGACGGTGAAGTCAGAGAGAAAGGGAATAAGAGATGGTGACCCCATGAAATAATCCACAACGCTATGAGGGTGGCAAGTATAGTCTCTAGAAGTCGGCCAACAAGTTAGGCCATTAAAAATGGCAAGTTCATGGGCCTCACCCAAGAGAAGAAAATGATCACCATATGTAGAGACCAGGCCGCCATCATCCGCAGATAACCTGTCAATCCCCATATCAATACTATCCATGGCGTGTATCCTCAAAGGGTCATCAGTAATCATATGAAACTCTGTCTGTCTGGAGGAGGTCCTGGCGTGGAAGTCCCCGGCCAAAAGTATGTAACCACGCTCGGAATAGAGAAGGATATCTGAAGAGAGATCAGCATATGGAGAACCAGTTTATCAGCAAAAGCAGAAGACTCTGGAGGAAAATAACAAACTGCCAGATACAAATCCCTGTCAAGCCCAATACTTTGTCCCAGAAGTCGAAGCCATAGGTAACATACATGCTCATCCTGTCGAACTAGATCAATGATAGGCTGTAATGAGTCCCTGTATAAGCATGCTACACCACTAGAAGCTCTACCTCCAGCAAATCTAGTCTCCGAGCGAAAAATAGAAACCCATCTGAAGCCTTGAAGTCTGGTAGTCCCCTAAACTGGCTCTCATGAGTCTCTGCAAAAAGAAGGATATCCCCCTGTGCAATGAAGTCTGCTAAATCACCTGCTGCAGATGAAGAATGAATACCATTATAGTTCCATAACCTGATACGTAGTGGGCAATGCTAGTATGGATGGGGTCTTGGGTTGCTCCTACGCCCGAGAGCCCCAACTTCCTAGGTGCTGGAGGAAGATGGACCTCAATCTAAGTACTGAACCTGACCATCTCAATAAACTGCAAAACGCCCTGATGCTTTAGCCTCCTAGAATTTTTTTTTTTACATTCCTGAACTTGGATATAGGTAAGATCTTCATCCAAGAAAATCTGTGTACCTTTTAGTTCAGATTTGAGTTTCAATATTTTGGCTCTCTCCTCTTTCGATGTGAAACGAATGATGAGAGTAGAATTGTCTTTTTTGGTTCGCCATGCCTTATTTAATCCATCGGAATTGAAACTTAACGTAGTATCTAAAAATGATTTTGCCTCTTTCACCGCATCTTGAGTGTCAAGAATACCTCGAACATGGCATTGAGGGATTTTAAGTCACGTAATTTTTTATCGGAGATGGTAGCTGAGATAACAGTGGATATGTGAGTAGGATTACCTTCTTCTTTCTGGAATAGCGAAGCCCAAGATTCCGTGGCATCCTTATGTTCGCTGAGATGTCGTTCCAGCTCATTGATTTTATTTGTAACTGGGGATGGCGTTCCCTCCAAGGTCTGTATTTTCTGCTTGAGGGCCATATTGTCTTGGAGTATCGTCGTCATGGTTATCTTAAGTTGCTGGATTTCAAGTCGTAATTCATCCACCTCTGCTTTTAGATACCCCTCAAGTGCCTTCCTTGGCGTGTATATATCATCCGCAGGAGCATTCGAGGAAGACAATACTGCAACAAAAGAGTTGGCAACTGGCTGCATTTCTGCCAGCAATGGATCCGAGGTACTGGCAGCATTGGAAGCATTTCGAGGCCCTGTCGGAGATGGAGCAGCAGTGCTGAGGTCTGTCCCAGGTCCTGTGAGAGATGGAGCAACAACGTTGGAGTCCTTCCCATCAACGATGCAAGACAATGGAGGCCCTGTAACGGATGGGACAGCGCTGGATGCACTGGAGTTACTGGAGGCGCAGGCAGAACCAGTACTAACGATGGGACTGGGGCCAGTCATCGATGGAGGGCTGGGGCCAGCACTGGGAGGGCTGAGGTCAGCGATGGTGGAAGAGTTTGGTCCAGCGATGGGAGGGCTGGGGCTAGGTCTAGATGGGGAGCGGGGCGAGTTGGCTCCCCCACGCTTACGTGGAGCCATAGGGATGGAGCGGTGTAGGAGGATAGGGCGATGGATCAGCAGATCAGGGCGCCATGGAGGAACACGAGCAGCTAGGCCACCATCTCTGGAGAGAGAGAGAGAAAGAAAGAAAGAAAGAAAGAAAGCTGTATTACCGTCTTTTCCATGCCCAATGGCATATATATCAAAAACCGTACATCGAAGTATGATGGGAACAAGACGGGGCAGTATTGTCAACCAGAAAAGAAAACTAAGCTATAGCTAACCACTGTAGCGAGGGTACCACGTATCTGGAGGAATCAAGCTCTGAGACTCTGTGAATGAATGGAACTGACTGCTTGGCCCGAATCATCCGACTAAGCATGTGAATCTACAAACGTGAGATGTCACTCCAAGTGTCTCCCGATAAGCCTGGACACCATGTCTCTGCTGAGTATAGTGCAACTAGAGAAACAGTCAAAGAGAAGAGGCACCAACGTGTGTTCGGGTCATGCACATAATAAGTAGAGGGAAACCTCTCCATCTGAACAAGATCAGAGCGCCCCTTGCGGAGCCTAGCCAATGCAGCTGGTCTAAAAGAAAGCAATGGACCAGAAAAGAGAACACCCAGGTATGTGTAAGACGCGACTATCTCTAGGAGCTGTCCATCATAGTAGAACATAGTGTCTCTCATATGCTGTCTGTTGGTGTTAAACACCATAACCTTAGTCTTACCAATGTTCACCATCAGCCCCCATATCTGACAGAAAGTATACAAGGCATCCAGATGTCGCTGAAGTCCTGCAGCCGAAACTAGATAGTAGAACCACATCATCTACATAAAGAAGGATAGGGATAACAATATTTGCTAGAGGACAGCCATTTCCACCTTCTTCCCGAATGATCCGCTCAAGGTCATCAATGTATAGAGCAAAGAGCGTGGGTGACAAAGGATAGCCCTGCTTTACTCCTACCGTACTATGAATATATGAGGACCATCCATCTCCATCACGGAAACGAGCCAAAACTCTCTCATATAATGTGATGATAGCAGCAATGACCTCCTGTGAGACCAAGGGATGCCAGACGCTGGAGCAACAAGTGTCTCGGAACCGAATCAAATGCTTTGCGGAAGTCCACAAAGCAGCAAAAGACTCTCTGTTTCCTGGACTTCTCCGCCTCAATGATACATCTCAGTATAGATATCCGGTCTGCTGTGGAATAGCCTGCTCTAAAACCCGCCTGTCCCATAGCATATAACTCCTTTGTCTCCGCATGAGAGCTGATGATAGACTGCATAACTGAACCATAGAGCTTAGCCATAGTGTGGTTGATCATAATAGTACGATAGTTGTCTACATTCAGAGGATCACCAGCCTTAAGTATAGGATACAAAAGGTTAGTACACCAAGGTGTGGGAAGGCCAAAAATAACAAATTGGTTAAAAACGTAGATGTATGGAGAGAGAGAGAGAGAGAGAGAGAGAGAGAGAGAGAGAGAGAGAGAGAGAGAAAGAAAGAAAGATTTTATTAATGTCCTTGAATACCCTAAGGTACATAGGACTAAGAAAAGGTACATGTCAAGTGTGCACATAGGAGCTTAAAGCTCAATCATCTATAAAACTAAATAACTGCAAATACAATGCATAAAGACAGCTGGCCCAGTCAGGATCCAATAGCCTGGAATCATATATCACGATGCCCATCAGCATGAAAGAAATGGTGGATGGTATGCTGTGAAGGTGTGATTAGATGTGCCCTGGACCTCTGTCGCCGGATAGGCCGTCGGTGTCGTCTCTGCTGCCGTGGCGCTCTGGACTGTGATCTAATAACTGACTGTCTCTCTGGCCGTCGACATGGTCTCTGATGTCGGTGTACGAAGGAGTCGGGAATCTCGGCCTCTCCATCTGAGTCGCTGCCTATGGGTACCTCGGATCTCTGTCTCCGACGGGATATGCACTCATCAATGCTCAGCTGTGTCAGGGAATGTGTACCATCTAGTCTCCTCCTCCTCAGGTCTGACATCTCTCGGATCATCAGTGCGACACATCTAGGGTCCTCATAAGATATCAAGGTAGAAAGTGTAACTGGGTGCTCTCTGAACAAGCAGTAGTACCGCCCCCGTATCTCATAGTAGGCTGGACATCTGAAGAGGAAATGTGACTCGTCCTCAGTCTCATGCATAACACACATGCTACAGAGCCGGTCCTCTCGCGGGGTGCCACTGTATTTGCTAGTCTCAATAGCCAGCTGATGTGAAGAAACCCGACACTGACCCATCGCTATCCGCAGACTATGTGATATACTCCTCAGCAAGTAACCAGATACTATGGGGCAGCCAACCGGATCAAGAGATAGAAAGTGTGTACGATAAAACTCACTCTTGGTCCCCAATGGACCCTGCCAAGTGGTATGAAGATATGATCTGTAAAGGAGGCCTCTAATGTACTGGTGGGTGCCCGCAGGTAGATCACTAATCTGGATACCCAATGTGGAGAGGAGACAGCAAGCCTGGGAGTACCATGAGAAAAGGTGTCCCTCTGAGTGTAGGCGCCGGGATGAAGATAAAGCTGCAACTACATAATGTGTACCCCCGTCCTGAAGATCCTCTAACCTCTGTATGAATGTCACAATATGGAATAAGGCCTCAATCTGAATGGGGGGGACCGCGAACTCCGCCAAGATAATCTGGTGTGGTACTAAGGGCTTAGCCCGTATCATCCGGGAGAGCAAACGAATCTGGAGCCGGGAGATATATGTCCAATCTGTAGCTGTCAGACCAGTACTCCATGTCTCGGAAGCATACATAGCTGAGGGCACAACCATAGTGTCAAAGAGCCGACACTTACTAGTCGCATCTCTGATGTGTGAGCTGAAACATAGTCTCTCCAAATCTACCAGTGAGGCATAGCCCTTCCGTACCCGCGAAGTAGCTGCGTGTCTCATGCTGAACGTAGGCCCCGAGAATAGTACTCCTAGATATGTATAGGAATCAACAACCTCTAGGGGATGACCATCCCATAGAAGCTCCTGCCGCATCATGAAAGACCTAGAGGTGTTGAACACCATAACCTTAGTCTTGGCCACATTCACCGACAAACCCCACCGTGTACAGAAAGAAAGAAGAGCATCTAAGTGTCGCTGCAAACCCTCTCTCGTCCGTGAAAGCAAAACCACATCATCAGCATAAAGGAGAATAGCAATAATGAGGTCGCCCAATGTACAACCCTCCCCTCCATCACTCTGTATAACATGCTCTAGCTCGTCAATGTAAAGACCAAAAAGTGTAGGAGAGAGTGGACATCCCTGTTTGACACCAATCGTACTGACCACCTCCGGTGAAATAACTCCTGATAGTCGGACCCTGCCAATAACTCGCCTGTACACTGCTACTACCGCCTGTATAGTATCCTCCTGAAAGCCCCGATCATGAAGTCTCTGTATCAATAGATGCCTAGGCACCGAATCAAATGCCTTGCGGAAATCCACAAAGCAGCAGTATACACGCTCCCTCTTGGCCTTAGCCTCCTCAATGATGGACCTCAAAGTAAAGATATGATCCGATGTAGTATATCCCGGTCTGAAAGCCGCCTGTCCAATGGCATGGAGTGATCTAGCATCCATCTCTGTACTGATCTCTGACTGTAGGATAGAACCATATACTTTGGCGAAGAGGTGATTGATCATAATGGTGCGGTAGTTGTCAGCTTTCATGGGGTCCCCGCCTTTGTGGATAGGGTGAATGAGGTTTGTGGTCCATGGAGAGGGAAAATCAGAGGTGACAGCTCGGTTGAATAGGATGGAGAGAAAGGGTGAGAGGATGTCGGGAGCATACTTTAAAAGTTCAGCCTCTAGCTCATCAACGTCTTTGGCTTTATGGGAATGGAGTCGTGTGATGGCCTTTTCTATAAGTTCGTTAGTGAATATGGCAGAAGTATCCGTGAGACAGGAGGTGGGAAGAGGAGGGGTATCTGGGATGGTGTACAATGATGTGGCATATGCGACCCAAGTGCTGAGGTCTGTGATCCGTGGTGGGGGTGACCGTGGAAGGAACCTCTTCCAGAATGAACCTGAGGAAGAACTAAAGAGGAGATCCATCAGTTTCTTACCCTGACCAATCTCGTATGCGATTTTCTTTTTTTTGGTGGTTCTGCGGTAGACACGAGATATGGTTTTGGTCATATGAGGAAGATGGGAGCAAGCATATATGAGGTTCTGATGTAGCTGGATGCATTCTTGATCATACCAGGGGTTATAGGGTCTATGACGTTGCTGGTCTTTGGGCCGTGGGGATGGAAAGGCAATGGAAGCTGCAGTATGGATGGTCTGGACAAGAAAGAGGGACTGCTCCTCTAAAGTATGCTCATGTGGGAAATAGGTAAGGAGATCGGAGAGGGCTTCTCTGTATAGTGGTGTGTGATGTGAAGTGTAGCGGTAGGTGGGTTTAGCTGTAGGGGTCGAAGAGAGAATAGGTGTGATGTGGAGATGACCAACAAAGAGTGAGAGATATGAATGATCAGAAAGAGTGGTGCGGTGTACAGAGAAGGATGAAATGAAGTGAAGGAGAAACGGTGAACCCATGAAATAGTCGACGCTATGTCCTCCACTATGTCCTCCACTATGTGGGAAGCAAGTGTAGTCACCAGAGCCTGGCAGCTGAAGAAGGCCATTATAAATGGCCAGTCCATGAGCCTCTGCTTCCTGAACTTAGCCTCCTCAATAATGCCTCTCAGGATAAATATCTGGTCACCCGTGGAGTAGCCAGCGCGAAAACCTGCCTGTTCCATAGCATGTAACCCCTCTGTCTTTGCCCGTGAGCTGACAATAGACTGCAAAACTGATCCATACAGCTTGGCCATAGTATGACTGATCATAATGGTGTGGTAGTTGTCTACAATCAAAGGATCCCCGGCTTTGAGGATAGGGTGTAAAAGGTTGGTGCACCACGATGTGGGGAGACTTAAGATGACAGATTGGTTAAGATATGGGAGATGTATGAGGCAATAATGTGAGGAACTGGTTTTACGAAGTCCATACTTAGGAGGTCAACATCAGTAGCTTTTTGGGTTTGACCATTTTGGATGGCGTTTTCAACCATGGACGGGGGAAGAGGGTGAATTTTGAAGGGCGTGGGGAAAGAGAAATGGAAAGAGAGTCAATTGTATAAAGCTTAGTAGCATAATTTATCCAGGACTCAATAGCAATAGGAGTCGGTTTATAAGGGTTTGTAGAGAACATCCGCCAAAAGAAATGGGAGGATGGGGAGGCAATAGCATCAACAAGTTTTTGTCCCAAGGACTGGAGATAAGTTGTCTTTTTTTTTAGAGTCAGTTTGTGATATTCTTTTTGTTTCAAGGCTAGAGTGTGAGGAGAGTGGTATCTAGCGTAAACAACTTGTTTATGCAGTGAGAAGCACTCTGCATCATACCATTTGTTGTGGGTGCGTTTATGCAAAGAGAAGGTTTTCGAAGGATAGGCAGTATTGGCAGATTGCAAAAGAGATTGAGATAAAAAGATAGCTTGTTGGTCAATTGAGGAGGTGAAGGGAACATCATGGAGAAAAGTAATTAGGGACTCGGTATAAAGGGGAAAACCAAATGGAGAGAAAACCGGGCGATGGTGATGAGTGGGACGGTGTGTTGTGATTGTGGTACTATGAAGTCCAAGGGATAGAAGTAGGAGGGAGTGATTAGAAATGGTAGGAGGTATAATGTGGAAGGTATGAAGAAAAGGGATCAAAGCCGGTGACCCAATGAAGTAGTCAACAACACTATGTCCTCCTCCATGTGGGTGACAGGTAAAATAAATGATGAAGGCCAGCAAGGAAGGCCATTCAAAACGGTTAAGGAATGGGCCTCTGCTAAACCAATCAGCTGCTCTCCAAAGTGGGTAGCTGGAGTATCCGCATCTTGTGAGGTCCTGTCAAAGCCCATATCTAATGTGTGAACCTGTAGAAAGTCACTCTCTGCATGAAACTCAGCCTGTCTGATGCTCGTACGAGCATGAAAATCCCCTGCTAAAAGAATAAGGCCTCGCTGTGCAAAGCTGACTATATCATCTGAGAGAGCCTGTAAAGGGTCACCACTAAAATCTGCAAAAGATGATGTCTGACCAGTCTAAAATGAGAACTGAAAACATCCTTGGTGAGACATGCAACAACACCAGAACCACGTGAGGTCTTCCCTCTCACGAAGGGCCGATGTGATGAGTGCCAGGTGCAATCCGGTATGGATGGGAGCGGTCTATATAATGATTCATGAGTCTCTGCTAACAAAAGGATATCACATGACCACCTTGTAAGGCTAAATACTCCTGGGTGACCGATAGCAAAGTAGTACTGTGATCGCCTGCTGAAGAAGATGACAGTATGCCATTACAATTCCAAAAACCAATATGTAAAGGCTTAGGGGATCTCGGGTTGCTCCTTTGCCCGGGAGCCCCAAATCCCTATTGAGAAATTTTATCAAAATTTTCTGGTTTGCCTTCAATGAAAACCACCCGCTGATTTTTTGCATTTGCATCCTGGATAATTTGTTTCCTGGCTTGCCATTGTGTGTGTGTAAGGTCATCATCTGTAAAAATAAAGGTCCCTTTTAATGTGGCTCCAAGGTGTAAAGCTGCGTTGCGGCTGTTCATAGAGCCAAACTTGATAAACAAGACATTGGTGTCAAACTCTCTTCTCCAAGCTGTATCAAACCCATCCGTGGTGTGTGTGAGCTTAGTTAAAAGCAGCTCTTTTGCCTCTTCATTGGGCTAATCCCCGTCGGGAATCCCTCTAACCCGGATATTAAGGGCTTTTTTAGCCCTTCTTTCTTGCTCGGAAAAGACATCTTCTAGTGTAGAATTCACAAATGCGAATCGACCTTACCATCGTTTTTGAGACGCGCTGCCCATGTCTTCGTTTCTTCCACTTGTTTCTCAAGGTTGGATATTTTGTTCGAAGTCTCCTCCAAAACATTCTTTTGAGAGATGTTCTTGCAATCCGTTGCTTAAGATATACATTTTCTTGTTCAAGCTGCTCCATTCGCTCTTTAACCCCATAGAGATCCAACCAGCTTGCCGTTCTCCATTTCAAAGAAGTGTAATTGTCTTTTGAGTCCGATGATTTCTTGCCGAATAAAGCCGAGTCATAAGCAAAGAGGTCTTTAGTAGGTTTGAAAGATAATCAATTAGCGAGGGAACCATCAAACGTGGACCCATGAAGAACCCCATAGAAATCAGCAGGACCATCGGCCATAACAGACTCAAGAGATGGAGATATAGAGACCAATGGAGAAGATACTGCACCAACCACCGAACTAGGAGGGCAATCTGAAGTATGCGCAAAAGCAATAGTAGAAATACCACCAAGGTATACGATCTCAATATCAATGAAACCAGGCATGCTCACTGAATACGATATCTGTGAATCAAGGCATATAGGCGCAAGGCACACAACAACAACCTGTTAATCCGAAGCAGCATCAACCTGAGGAAGAGGACCCACGGATGGTGAAAGTGAAGCAACAGCTGATGTACTCTGAATGGAAAGAAGAGCTGCATCGTCGGCCTTTGGCAGGCTACGCATAAACTGCTTCCCGGTAACCAACTGGAAGTCTCCCTGAGAATCAATGCCAACAAGTGAGTGTGTAACTGCATCAAGTACAAATGTCAATGTCTGCTGTGTGAAGTCCAGTGTAATGGCTCCAAGAGATGCAAACCAATTAGCACCAAGGATAAGATCATAACGCTCCATAGGAATAATGTAAAGATCTGCCTGTCCAGAAAAATCTCCAAAGCGGTATGGTAAACGCTAAAACATCTGAGACTTAGGAAAAGAATGGGAACTGGCAACCTCAACTTTGAGAGGCTGTGAAGCAGGAACAGGTGAAGCACGTATCCGACTAGTGATACAACATAAAAGAATGAGTGCTGCCAGTATCAACTAAAGCAATATACTCACGACCTGTAATACGTACACGTAACCGAATGGAGCGAGGACCAGGACGCCCTGTCCAAGTAGCATAGGCAAGCTGAGCATGGTAAGTAGCAGGAAGTAAAATAGTGGAAGGCTCAGAGGATAGGTCAGGCTCATCAGAAATATGAATGTAGATATCGGAATCATCTGGAGTAGTGCCCTCATGGTAAAAAACAACAGTAGTAGTAGGGAGAGGCTGACGGCAATCACGGGCAAAATGGTCAGGACTCTCACAACGAAAGCAAAGACGCTGCTGCTGAAGGTTAGCGAACTCTGCAGACGTGTAACGTTGGACAAAAGCAGGTCGAGGAGTCGGAGGACGAGGAGACGAAGGGACAATGGAGAGAGCTGGAACAGAAGGGGCAGGTGTAGGGGTGGACGCAGCGGGAAAAGATGAAGCAGAAGGATGGGGTCGGGAGAAGCGGGAAGGAAGAGTGTCAGAGTACTTATGCTGTAAAGTACTGGCAAGAGACATCGCCTCAACAAGTGTGGGAGGACGGAAGGAAGAAACATCATAACGTAAAGCACCACGAAGCCCAGCAATGTAACGAGAAATAAGCTCAGTGGGCTGTAGATCTGTGAAAAGATAAGAAAGCTCCATAAACTGATCTGTATAAGAAGCAAGATCACTGGTCTGAGTGAGACTACGAAATGTATCACGTTGGCGGTCGAGCCACTGAGGGTCAATCATAGCATGACGGAGGTCACGGCGAAAAGTATGCCATAAATGGAGCCCTTCCCGATCAGGATCAGCTCTATAGACTCGCCACCACGTGGCGGCGCATCCATCTAAATGTAAAGCAGCCAACTGGATCTTCTGAGGATCAGTCTTAGGGTAGATCTGAAAATATGTGTCAAGCTTAGCAAACCAATTCTCTAATAAGTTCCCGTCAGAGGAACCGGAATAGGTAGCAAGCTGTACCCTATCACGAAAGTCTCGAGCAAAGTGTGGCTCAGGAAGTGGGGGACGTGAAAAGAAACCAGGAGATGGGTTAGGTGGAATGAACGGTCCACCACCCGGATGACTAGCAGAGGAAGATGGAAATCCAAATGGAGGGGGAGTCCCAAATGAAGGAAAAACATGAGCTTTACCAGGACCATGAGGCTGTAAAGAATCAATCTGTGACTGCATAGTAGCAAAGCCGGTCATAACGGTATCGAAGCGAAGAACGAGGCCAGAAAGGGTCTCATCCATGCGACGAAACTGATCGGATAAGGTTTCTTGAGTAGTCTCACTCGGGGTAGGTGAATGTGCCATAATGATAGTGGTAGGAATAGACGAAAACTTGAGAGAGCGGACTCTTGTCGTCACCCCAAATTAGTCTATTAAAACCACTATTATCACAACTAAGAAAGGACAACAATCAGCAAATGAAAAAAAAGTGAAAATGAAGGCTGTAAAAATGCGCTGGACAGCCAGGAGGCAAGTGACAAATTGGAGTATCAAACGTAGTCGGAATTTCGTGAAATTTGGTTGAGGATGGGCGATGGACAGCCTGCAAACAAGGTGTGAAAAATGGCTGCAAACGGAGAGAAAAATGGACGAAAGTGACAAGTATGAAGCGGCTGGACAGCCTGCAAACAAAAGTGAAAAGAGGGCTGAAAATGGAAGGAGGAACGGATGAAAGAGATGAGGGAATTGGCGCTGGAGAGACTGTAAACAAGCTGGAAATGGGTGATAGAGGGTTGGAACTTGGGCGCCAAAAATAATCTGCCCAATTTTTTTTTTTTTTCCGGCCGCCAAATTCAGCGGAAGTACTTCCGCTAACTATCTGCTAAAGCTCCGCCAAGGAAAATGCTTTGATAGGAGCTGGTCCTCCTCCAAACTGTGCTGAATGTTGCTGAAGCAAAGAGACGAAAGCCCTCAGCAAAGAGAGAATAATCAGCAAGGAAAATGGGCACCCAATCAGAAAATCAGATTTGAAATTCAGCAATCAGGAAAGTGCTCTGATACCAAGTTACGAATAGAGCCACAGCTGATCTAGAGCTAAGCTATGAAAGCATCACATAAGCAAGACTTAAGCTATGAAAGCAACACATAAGCAAGACTTAACCCTAGAAAGCAGCAAAGAGAGAGATTAAGGAGACTAAAGAGAGAGATCAATATCATCAGCTGAATAACAAATGACACAGTTTCCCTACTTATAGCCAAGAGGAAGCCCTAAAAGGAAGCTTCCGGTGGCTAGGGCCCAACTGGGAGGGAAAATAGTGCGCCCTCCAAGAAGGCCCCCACTCTCCAATAATATGTCCAAATGGCCTAATAATGAATAATAAGGCCAAAGGCCAACCATATAGTCTAAGTGTCACTAATGAATAAAAAAGGGCCCAAGGCCTGCTTATGCATAAAGTAAAGTAAATGTAAATGGACGCGGCGAATGTAATGAGCCGAGTCCATAACTGTGATGGACAAAGATAAACATTGTACAAGCTATTGAGAGACATAATAATATGCAGAAGCTGTCCGATCTTCGAAGTGACCGTAGATGCTTGGAACAATCATTCCTAACAGCTCCAATCGACAATCATATTTGTTGTTATGTGTGTACTCTTGACAAAATATCTGTACCTGAAGCATTCTTGATAATATAACAATTATCATTTGCAATTTCGCACTGTTTTTCGCTACGCGAATTGTTATTCAAATGGTTGATTGATGTTGTTTTTAGAAGTAGGGATTGCATTCTGAAATATGCATGTGTTGAGATCATGTTGATGGGTAAAACTATAATACAGGAAGGGTATATACTAACTCCAAGTGTTTAACCCTGCATGACAACTATTCCTCTCGATACTCAAGTGAACACAAGCATAGCTGCTAGTTAGTTTCTAGTCTCTGGTTATCGAATTCATACTTAGCCAGTTGATTCCATCGTCAAGATCACTCTTATCAAGTCTGCATGCAGTGACATTCAAAACATATTAAACGCAAACATTCGAAACACGTCTGAAATGTTGTTGACCTTTTAAAAGTGATTTTTTAGGCTTTGACAATCCAATTGCTAATCTAATCGTTGTAAGGTTAAATAAATCATAAAAGTGGTTGAATGACCATGTGATTGAACAAAACCGTTCAGACTATTATCTTTAAGAAAGGTCCTAATCTCCTTGCAAAAAACCTTTCAATCGTCTGTTTAGGATGAACTCAGGAGGTGAAATGTGCTTGGCTAGCTTGAGCCCTAATATTCACATGGGGGCCCTTGGCCTCTTTCTTGGGGCCTTAGGGCCAAGACAAAAATCTGAAATTTTGAGGTTACAAATGTGTTTCAAACATTGAGGTTTCAAGCGAGTTAAAGAAAACTTCCTAGGATATAACCTGCCCCCTAACAGTTAGGCGTGATAAAAGTGGGATGTGTACATCCCTACGCCTCTTCGTAGTGTTATTATTTGCAAATTTTAGCATGGGCATTGGGTAAACAACATACCCATTCTTTTTGTTTGGCTTCCTAAATTCCATTAGTTTGTGGATGATAAGTCAAAGAAAAATGTGATTCTGTATCCAAAATTTCAAACAGAGCTTTCCATAAGCAACTTGTAATCTTTTGCATCATGATGAGAAACATTAGATTTAGGCATTTTATGGTGCTTCAAAATGTGTTAAATGAACAATTGTGCAACTTTAGGAGCCTGAATAGTTTTCTTACATAATAGGAAAAGAGGTTGTTTACCAAATCCATCAAGGGAAGTTGAGATTTTGCTCAATACCATGTTGGAAACCAGAAACAAAATTCACGACAATGTCTCTCCGTGACTAATCAGGAATTGGAGGTGCATGCAGCTCATCATGCAAGTGATCACTAAAATCGTTAACTTGCATGCCTGAATCAGCAAGTTCTAAGGAGCAAATCAGATGCACTGATTTGAAGATGCTTTGAAATTCCAAAATACATCCCAATGCACTGATTTGAAGATGCTTTGAAATCTGAGAAATATTTATGATAGAATGTAGCATATATGAAATTTGAAATGTCCTTACAAACTATTTTGGCATTTTTCTGGGTTTTAGGGTTTGAAGTTGTCGCAAACACAAATGTTGATGAACAGGGGGGCACCTCATTTGCAAGCAACAATTTGGAGAGTGGCTTGCTGTTTAGATATCTGGTCTATCATGCTTTGGTGATAACAAGAGTTCTTGTTTTGAAAATTACAAAAACTTTGGCTAGTGTTTATGGTTTTCGGTTTCTACACTCAATGGTAGGTGTCAAGCTTCAGCACCAATGGGAGTTTGAAAAATCAAAG
The DNA here is from genome assembly GCA_029204225.1 of Diphasiastrum complanatum. Lineage (NCBI taxonomy): Eukaryota > Viridiplantae > Streptophyta > Lycopodiopsida > Lycopodiales > Lycopodiaceae > Diphasiastrum > Diphasiastrum complanatum. Next base: position 66,516,327 of record CM055099.1, on the reverse strand, counting down.
ACGTTGTGATAGTACCGGTGTTACTCCTGATAGCAATATTTCAAATTCAGCCAAACTTTGTACAGATCGCGACTTTGCTCGATGGAAAAATTGTATGAAGAGGGACTTCACTGTAAATGGGTAAGGTCTCTTTCAAATCTGAGATGGTTTTGCACATTACGTTGTTGCTTATAATTTAGCTTACTTCTCATACCAGGGCAAAGTTTCTATCTTTTGGACAGAGATCTTCAGCAATTCTTTGTATTTCTTTTGCAAATCAACTGCACAAGGTAAGAGAGAATCGATAAGATTTGAATTGCAGGCTTCTATATGACCCCTTTGGACATGTTCTATATGATTACATTGGAGGTCTCAAAGACTTAAAAGAAAGGAAGGTAGAATTGACAGTGGTAATAGGTTTTTGTTATTGCTATCTCAAACTACTTTTTTTTGCTGTTTAATGCTTTACATATTAGGTTAATGTTTTATGATTCATTTCACTTTATAGCCTCTCTGTTTTCTTACTTTGAAATATTTTTTTTGTTGTGGTAACAATATGTTTGTTTTGTTATTTTGTAGCTACGCACTATTGTTTCTGCAGATGACTCCTTTGAAGAAGATTCTGGTAAATGAATTAATGCTTGGTTAAGTCTAAAAGGCACATTCACAGCTTCATCCTCATGTTCCAAGTTTTGTTCTACGCACTTATCAGTTGGTTGTGTCATTGAATTTTCAATCTGGGTGCACAATCTTCAGCTCGCATGTTGCGTGCTATTCGAATTGCTGCTCGGCTTGGATTTCAGTTCAGCAGAGATACCGCCTCTTCCATTCATACATATGCTTTGTTGCTCAGTTCTATCAACAAGGTGAAGACCTTTTTGGTTATTGTCCTATTTTCATTTTATGTAGATAATGGTTGTGGCTATTCTATAATGAGAGATCCTTCAGTACATCTCTTCGACAGCTTACTGTATGGTTGATTGATTTTTTGTGTGCATAGATTGATTGAAATTTGATGTACTTGAGTCTTGCAAGCATTTTCGTAGAATTATTGATTTAGATTTCAAGAGCATGATCACTGCAAACACTGCGTATCTGTAAGATCAATATAGGTCTGACATTGAGGACAGGTTAGGTTTTGAGATTGAGGAAAGCAAGTTTCGTATAATCTGCCTAATACTTTTCTACAGTTTTAAATTTTCCTGTTCTAAAAATCTTTGTAGCTAAAAATCTGAGGTAGGACCAGCCTATGTAGTTTTGATTGTAAATCTCCTTATGTGAATATTTTGCAGGATTGTATTGCTATTAGCTTGTCTGTCGTTAATTATCTTTCTGTCATTATTCTCCTGGATTTCCCCTTCTGAGAGGAGTTGAACTCCTTACTTCAAGGAAAAGAAACAAAAGAGGTCTTCATCAACAGAGCACTTATTGGGGCATATCATTTCTATATTGAATGCCATTTTGTAATGCAATGATTTTACATGGTTATATGATGTCAAGTTGCATATCTGATAAAGCTTATGCTTATAGGCAAGGTTAATGGCTGAAGTGGACATCATGATGGCTTACGGTTCTGCTGAACCTTCGTTACGTTTGCTATGGAGATTTGGAGTTTTAGATTTGCTTCTCCCTCTTCAAGTACGTCTTTGTGGAGACGACTAGTTTTCTCTTTTAAAATTAATCCATGGCACGTGTAAAAGTGAGATGTTTGATATCATGTAATCAAGCAAGTTTAAATTGTACTCTCCTTTCACGAGCTTCTATCTGTGTGTTTTTTTTCCTCCAGCACTGAGTGAGATTGTGAACTTAGCTATCTTGTGAATGATTGGTCAGGCATCATATTTTACCTCACAAAGGTTCAGAAGACGGGGGCGTGGTGTAAACTTGCTGTTGGTAGGTGATACAATTTGAAAAATCTACTGGAAATGCTTTTTGGTCAATCAACAGTTTACTGGATGATTTATAGCATCGATGTGCAAGAATTCAGTTTATAGTAGTTCATACAGATAAGGATGTAGCTCCTTAAGTCCACACTAGAAATGTGAGCTAGTAATAGTTAAGGCAAGAGGGTAGTATGCTATTCACTGTTATTCCAATCATGATAAGGGGTACATTGGCCATGCTAGCCAATGTCATTGTCTTTTCACTTGAGCTTACATTTCTATGCTGATGACTATCCTACGCTCTTATAACTACCATAACTATGAACCAATGTTTCCTCACCAATATGAATCGGCGGATTTGAACCGAATCCTGTTCTCTCCTTAAAAATAAAAATGGTGAATTGGTTTTACTGTTTGCGAAGAATGATAAATCCATGTTAGATATGTCTTACAAGAAAGAGACAATTGTTGATTTAGGGTTTAGGGTGCAATCCCTGGGTGTGGCCTCACATTTCTAGTATTTTATATTTTGTCTTTGTTTTGGTAACTCGTCTATTGGATTCTTATAAAACCTAGACAGCAGCTTATGCTCAGGTACTGATGAGACGTAAGTAGTGTTAGTAGGCCAAGATATTTTGTACATAATTTCTTTATTAAAAATGGATCCTTTGACGTTTTTTATTGCACGTATGCTGTTTCTAAGTCTTAGCTAATAACATCATTGACTCGTATTAAATTTTTGAATTTGAATATAAGCCTATTGTACATATAGGTAATTCATGTACAATTTATCTACTTATTGCTCACTCTTTGGTAATTACTAGCTACTAACTGCTAACTGCAAACAAGTCAACCACTTTTCACAATTTAGAAGTTAAAATGGATGAGATATAGGAGAGGACGAACTTGATTTAGTGAGGGTACTAGCCATAACAAATTGGGTTTCCGAGATAAAAAGCACCTGAATTCAGAATTTACTTTTGTAATTTGATTCAAATCAGCCCATTTTTATTTGAAGCAGAATCTTTATTCAAAAGTGTTCAAGCCGGAGAATCCGGAAGCATTGCAGCTACTATGAACACTTTCACAGCATAGCATCAAGAACGCATGAAAGGAGCAAACAATTTCAACGAATTGATGATTCTCCAACTAGAAACATAGAACAGTTGACACTAGAATTCTTTGCAAATCTCTCCTCAAAGGAACTTTTCTATGTAGGCTGTCTCAAAGCTGCAATCAAGACTGTAAAACCTATACTGACAAAGGAGCCCATTAGATGTGTTTTTCAAGGCCGTCTGCCATGCCCTAATGAAAGGCTACAAATGTTCTCAAGTGACTAGATTGTCGGTACCTAAGAAAGTGACTACGTAGCATTTTTGGGCCTTAATGACAAACATATAGTTACGGGGTTTATCACATTGTTCTTCAACACCCTCTCTTATATGAGGTCCACTGATTTCTGTGTTGCTGATCTTTATCATATATTATTGGGCATTTTTTGTGGCTATAATGTATTATGCATTTTAATTGAGACACATGGGGTCAATACATGAGTTTGCACTAGCATAACTTTAGACAAGGGTCGGGCTTTTTTCCAATTTGTGTGACTTGCATCATTTCAAGTCAACGCTAGTTAATGAACAGATCCATGAGGTGAGACTTAAACAAAAATTCAAGATTGGCATGGCAAATGTTGAAATGATGTTGTTCTCAGCAAAGTTTTCAAGCAGCGATGACAATGAACTACCTTCTTGGCCGTCCAACAAAGAAAACTTGCTGCAATGAGGTTTCTCTCTTGAAGAAACACTCTCTAAACTAGAAGCTACCACAGGAAAGACCTAACAAGGTATATATAGAATCTCTAGATTCTCCACACCCTACGAAAAGTCCATTTGATTGTGGTCCCTGACCCAATGAGTAAATTGGTCGAAATTTGAAAGTGGTGTAACCTAGAATTTTAGTGGTCCATTTGCAATTAATGAGGTTCTAAGTTACAATATAACATATTAGGGGTCCAAATACAGTCAATGTCCGTAATTCTCCTCTATCAACAAGATGATTGTCCTCAATGTTTGTTAGTGTGCAGAAGTTTGTGAGGGAATAGCAGCAGCAAAGGTACTTTACTGATCTTGTAATGTCGAATTGTGAGTAAAAATATCAATCGGCTCCATGTGGCTTCTGGAAGAGGAGAGTCTCACCACTGAACCAAATACTGTATTTTACATTTCCAGTAGCTATGCTGAAGCCATTAATAGTTAGAAGTTTTAAGAAAATGGAAAGAAGTCTTGGTCCATAGGCATGCCAACGTTGCAAGGTCAATGTAAACACATAACAGGCTAACGCAAAAGGTATCACAAGCTCATTTTGGATTCGGAAAGCTGCACACTATGTGCCTCTAGAACTAACTGGCGTCGCCTTCGCATCATCATACCCTTCTGAATGGCTGCTACTTGAGAGCAACTTGTTTGGCGCAGTGAATCAATGCTTTCTGGCTCGAAACTACGGCATTCCAGGTGTACAAACAACACATTTTATCACGAATATTGTAGAAACAAATACATGTAGCAAAGCCACAGTAGCTGGCATTACACAAGCATCACTATAGAAAGATGGCGAAAAGATCAAAGGAGACACATGGAACTTTCAACAACACTCATGTCACTTGAATCAAGTGACACACTCAATGGATTAGACACAGAAAGTGAGCATGTTGTCTTCTTTTTGATCTATGCATGCAATTTTGTTGTACTAAGCTGTGATTAAAAGACTATGGATGTAACTAATTTGCATTGTGGAGATCATGGAGCAGCTTTGATATATTTATGTTGTGGCTTTGACGTTTTCATTATATGGAAAGCTCACTATTGAGGAGGGAGAGTAATAGGCATATTGTTGGCATCTCATTGGCCTTGGGTTTCATGTTCTATATCACTGAGCATGTAGACCAGATGGATTGGGCTCCTGGGACCTCCATTTGTTAGTGTCATTTATTATTGACATGTTGATTATTTGGCCATTATCAGGCTCCCAAAATAAGTAGACTGAGACCTAGCTCTTGTGCATGGATCCTCAGACAACGTAAATTAGCTTTAAGGCCTATCGTTAGTTAACAAATATTTTAAAGGGTGTTTGCTTAGATTGGAGGGTAGAGAATAGTTTCACAATTTCTCCAGTATTATCACAGTTATTGTTTTAATATCTTCTCTTTATCTCTGTTCTGTTGGCTGTTTTGCTCATAACTAAATACATATAATGATAGGCAGTCTAGCTATGAACCCTAAAATCACTAAAAAGTGAAGATCCAGCAAATCCTTCCAGAAAGAAGTCTCGCAGACCATTCCAATCGATCCAGAATGTCAATTTCCATTAGTGATGAAGCCTGTGAGAGTTAGTACAGAGATTTGGTGAAGAACAAGCCAAATTAGTGGTTTTGAACCCTCGCATATAGTGAAATTTTCACTTAGTGCGAGAGTTAACTCTCGTAGAGAATTCCAGAGTCAGACCTAATCTAGATTCAGCTACTGTGATCCTTGCGAGAGTTACTTCCCAAAGATCTGAGAGATATCAAGGTTTTTTACCTGCAAAATAGCTAAAGAACCCTCGCACAAGAAAACCCTAGCAGACTAGATTAGTGGAAAGATTTGCACCAGATCCAGCTATTGTCAAAATCTCAGGTCAATCAGTGCAAGGACGCGCTCAGACACTTAAACTCTAATATCTTATTTTGATGATTTTTATGCAATCTAACCATGAAGCCTTTTTCGATTTTAATCTGTTAAGTATCTATTTAAATCTTGACCAAATCGAATCTTTTAAATTGAGTTAGAAGAAAGCTGTATAAAAATGTTGTATATATGCGCATGTGTGTTTAAATGCTAATATCTTCTAAGTTCATACTTACAACTCAAGTTCTACAGTCTACCTAAATCTTGCACTTAATATGTATCACCCCTGGTCACATGTAAAGATTAGTTAGCTCAAGTGTAAATCTCAATAGTCTAAAGTCAAAAATCAGAAAACTTGATTTTCCCCATTGCTTTTTACAAATCAACTTTCACAGAGCACGGTATTTCAGATCCGGCAGAGGGTGGGGAGGGTCAGCAGGCCGAAGCCCAATTGAAAATTCTAATTTTTTATTACGATTTGAAATTCATTTCTCAATCGAAATCAACTAGGAACTATGTGACAATGACCCTACTTGCAGCTCCGCTTACAAAGCTCACCAAAAGATGTAGTTGTGAAGGATCAAAATGCTCAAAGTATCTCTATACAACCATCATCACTGGTAGGAATCTTGCCTTGGATGCAAAACACAGAATGACATTACCACATGAAGTCAGAGAAGTTCTAAGGTGGGATTCCTAATGGGGTAATCTAGGTTCAGGTTCCCACAATATGTTGAACTTTACAGTGTGAGAACATGTTTAAAGTTTGAAGTCTAGCTGCAACTCTGTTGTGCAATGAATTTTGTATGGACATAATTAATGTTACAATAAATGAGACAAATTTCTACATGATGAAACTACTTCCACCCCTGCGGTAACTCACACAGTGTTGTGCAATTACTGCATATCTTCGGTTAAAAAAACTTGTTTTGGATATTCTGGTTTTTAAATCGCTTGCAATTTTCTAAGCTTTTAGAGTTACGGAGTTACATCTTTAAGTTCAAATCACTTGAGTTCACAATCAACTTCTCTAGAAGAATAATGATCTTATTGTCCTTGTTGACTGTTGTTTGGATTTCAGATTCTGCTAAGGAACCTCGACAGAGTTGTTGCTCCTAGTCGTGCTTGCCATAGTTCTTTGTGGTAAAATCAAGTCATACTCTTGACACGGCCATATGAAATCTTAAAAGCTTGATATTTTATTTATAAAAGTTTGATGCTTATGTTCATGCTATGCTGCCAATGTTATTGAAGCTTTATGCTTCATACCATAGTTTGTCGAATGAAACAAGCGTTCTAATCAGAACATTTCTTTAGTGCATGTGAAAAATCGTTTGTGGAACATTTTTTGTTAGGAACTGTGGGTTTTGGCCCAATTTTAGGTGCTATTTTCGAGTTCCAAAACATTTCAAAGTGTATGCTTCATACGTTAATGAGAGAATGTGAGGACAGTTGAATAATTAATTCTGCTGTCAATCATATTTTGTACCCATATTTAATGTGTGCACTGTGAACATATCTGCATTTCAACGGCTTGACCCTTATTGTTATCATATGCTTATTGCAATGCATCTTTGTCTGGATGCAAATTTTTTCTGACTATCTAGGTAACTTATTCTTGTACAGGGTGGCATTGCTAGCATTTCACCTTGCTTTGGAAAAAAAGAAGCGAAGCCATATAGTTGCTGCAGCTGGAGCACTGGCTGTCTGTTATCAGGACATGCAAGAGGCTCTAGCCAAGACTAGAAGGGTGGAAAGTAGATTGAAACAAGGTGAGTTTGCTGTGGATGACACCTATTTTTTAGATGTTAAAGACTTATCTGAAGATGATATTCAAGAACAAGCGAGTGAACTTCTTGACGATGCTGTTGAAAGTTTAAGGAACATGCTAGATGAAGACTTTCTCGAAAAGGCTACTGAGTACAATGAAGGACAGTACAAATCAAAGATGGTGTGTTTCCCTTTCTTCTCGCCCCTCCCCCCCTCGCAGTTTTTCTTTTGTGCTGATTATTGATTCGGTACTTTCTTGTGGTGTTTGATTTTTACATCTGTATTTAGAATCATGGGCAAGCATAATTTAACTGTTTTCGAATGCAAAAGTATATTGACATCAAAGGTTTAGTCTCTTTTGGACAACTTATCTTCATACACGCTAGCTACCTTTGACCTGTCCTCACTAATTAGCAATGTTTCCATCTGATAAATAAGGACTGAATCCTGCTAAAAATTCCATGACGTCAGCTTAGATCCAAGTCGGGTGTCCTTGATGGAGGCTGGTTCTTGGGACTTTCTTGCATGCCTCCTTGCAATACCTGGTTGAGTACATCTCCTTTGTGAAAATGTAACCAATGATTGAAAATATATATAGGTATATGGTATTCTAGTAGGAGATTGCTACCTGATTCAAGTTTTGCTGTTTGTTTGTATTTGATGGGTCCAAATCTGTGATTAAGTTTATAACACTTGGGGCTTTTCTATGAGAATTGGATAAGAATAGCAATTATGGGCCATAAAGCCAAGTGGTAAAGTTCGTGTGTCTCAAATAAGGCTACCAATCAACCATCTATAGTTTGTCCCAAAGGATGCTTAATCGACTGCTATGCTAAGTGTACAATGAGATTCCATGGGTGTAGAAATAGAATTGCAACCACTTGTCTTAAACGTTCTAAGAATAGAATAAGCATACTTTCCTTGAAAGATAAAGGTAACATTTTTACTTCTTCAAACCTCTATTCCAAGAATGTAATGCATTATACCAAGGTCTTTAATTTCAATTGAAAATTAAGTGCATTCTTGATCTCAGCAATATCAATATCACTACTTCCAGTTAGAACAATATCATCAACATATAAAAGAAGTAAAGTGACATAATTTGCTCTCATTTTGTAGTAAAATGAATGGCCATACTCACTCCTAGAAAATTTGAGCGCTAGGCTTTTGCTCTAAACCATACAAGGATTTGTTGAGATGACATACAAGATCTATTTTTCCATGGACTACATACCCTTCGGGTTGTTCCATGAACATTTCTCATCAAGGTAACCATTCAAAAAAGCATTAGTGACATCAAGTTGATACGAATTCCATCCATGATAGTAGGTGCATACACCTTTGTTACTAACCTTGCTTTGTGCTTATTGATGGAGTCATCTTGGTTGTACTTTGACTTGTAGATCCACTTATAAACTATAGCTTTCTTGCCTTGAGGAAGTTTTGACAAGATTCCAAGTTTGGTTCCTTTCAAGAGCTTGGTACTCTTCATCCATTGCCTTGCTCCATTTGACTTGTTGAACATCTTCAAAGAAGTTAGGCTCTTCTACTTGAAGAATAGAAGTCACTAGTGCAAAATTACTTTCCTCTTTGATTTGGTTACCTTTTTGAACATATGTAACCCTAAATGGGACTTTGCTTTCCCTAGATGACCTTCTAACAATGGTTTAGGACATGATAGTGATTCATCTTCAACATCATTTACATTTTCAAGAACTCCTTGACCACTAACACTAGATTCAACAAACGTACTATCATCTTTTAAGCATAGGGAACTTTTCTCATCAAACTTAACATCTCTAGATACAATAACTTTCCTAGAAGATGGAAGATAGACTTTGTATGCTTTGCTAACTTCCCCATAACCTACAATTATACCCTTTGTAGAAATTGGATCCTCTGAGCATAACAAATACATCCAAAAATCTTGAGATGTTCAATATCAGGCTTATCATCATAAAGAACTTGATAAGGTGTCATGGCATCCAATGGCTCGCTAGGCAATCTATCCCATAAATAGTCAGCACACAAGATAGTGTCACCCCAAAGAAATAAAAGAAGAGAGCCTCCCGGCTTCGGAAAATTCACATAATGTCTTATTCTTCCTTTTTGAAACTCTGGGAGTCCAAGGGCAAGAGAGTTCTCTCTTGATCCCATGTGTGTTGCAAAATTGCTGAAAGCTACTTGAAATGTATGCACTACCATTAGAAGATTTGAAAGCCTTGAGAAATTATCAAGCAATTGAACTTTGCTCTTTAGAAGGTACAACCTAGTGTACCTACTAAAGCTATCAATGAATGATACAAACATACTAGCACCTTCAAGAACTAGAGTCTTAACAAAGTGCACACATGAATGTACAAACTGTAGGATCTCATTAGATCTAGACTTACATCTCATAACAGGTGAAACATGAGACTTAACTAAAGCACAGGCTTCATGAATTTTTCCTGTATCATGGATGCTCTTAGGTAGTTCCGCAACAATAGAGTTTTTAAGCATCTATATACTTGAAGTTGGGATGTCCCAAGTTCTTAGAGCTCAACTAAAGATAAGCCTTCATGTACATTCATTGATATTTCCATAGAAGGAAGAGTAGCTACGAGCTTATAGTGTTTACCTTGCTTAACTCATTTAGCTACTATAGTATCATTTTTCTTGCTAAAGCAAGCATCATCACAATTGACTTGATGGCTTTCTCTACCATTTACCCTACAATTATCAAGTTTTTAGTAAGAGTAGGCACACACAAAAACATCATCATGTCTTTATCTTCTATTTGTGTTTACAAGCATAGGAATGTTTCCTACACCCTCAATTGCACATTGTCCATCATTAGTAGTAAAGATGAAACCGTTAGATATATCATAGGAAGTGATAGAGAAGAAATACTCCTTGTGAGTCATATGAGATTTAGCGCCACTCTCTATCCACCATAGATATAACTCATTTGTAGAGGAAGCAAGACAAGAAGAGACCATCATAAGTGAGTTTTCATCAGCCTTATTGATGAAGTTACCTTGCTTACCATCAACCTTTAGATCCCCTTTCTTCTTGTAACACTCCTTGAAAAAATGGCCCTGCTTACCTCAATAGAAACATTCGATACGTGACTTATCCTTCTTGGTGTCACCACTTGTAGAAGGCATGTCTTCTCCTCTACAACCAAAACTCTTTGCAAGTCCTCCAAGGAAGATAAATCCCTTTGGATGGCATAGCTTTGCAGAAAGTTCTCATACCCTTCTCCCAATCTATTAAGGAGATTACCAGTACATTCTAGCTCACCAATGAGAGACTCGATCTCAACACATGCATAAGCAGATTCATCACTCAATCTATATGATTTGTTGATTTGTAGATATGTTCTTGAATTTGTAGGTTTCTTTGCAAGCTTTTGCATGCATCCTTGGATGAACCATGCCCTTACTTCCTTTAGAAGTTCATTTGACAAGAAGTGCCAACCTTGCTAACTTGTCATACTTGATGTTTTTTTGTACAAGTTGAGGTCTCACCTCATTCCAGAGTACAATATCCATTAAGTCATGGATCACCAGAAGTGATTCCATTCTTATCTTCCATATAGACTAGTTTGAGCAAGTTAGTCTATCATGACTTTCCAATACCCGTCCAACTTGATGGGACGTTATGATAGAACTGAAAATAGAAAGATCACAACCAGATTCAATGAAGATAGAATGCAAATCTACTTGAATTAACAAGCCCAAAGCAGTCTTAATCTGGAAGAGATCAACCAAGATCTACATAAGAAGATGTCAACCTACAACTCTATTTCCAAACTGCTTCCGAGGTAAGACCCAACTTTGGCATACAAGCAAAATAGAATGGATTCTTATGCTATAACTTTGAGCTAAATAAGGCTGCAAAAAATGTAAATTAACAAGTTAAGAGAGAGCTCAAGCCTCCTTGTTTCAGATCCTTATCTAGGAATAGAAACTTGCACAATACTTGAAGAAGGTGCAAGAAACAAGTTTCTATAAGATCTCAATTTTGAACTATCTTGTTGGTTTGCATAAACCTTCAAGGAACATCTTCTAACAAAGGAATATAGCTCTACTAAACCTCCAAAAAATAGGAAAGAAAGGTGCCACAATCCTTAGAAGCTCACCTTTAGGGTATCTCTGTACAGTTCATTAATCCAATCCTTACAAACTGATATATTAAAAATCCAACTTAGGCCATTCCCAATACTCTATCTTTTTCTTGAGATTTGGGATATTGAGCTGGATATTTTTATATATTTGGCCTTCCTGCAATATGTTACTGCATTTCGTTTTCACAGATTATAAATTTAATCTCTACAGGCTTCGGTAGATCAAAAGTTCAAACTTTATGGTTTTCTGGCACTTACATCCTTTCATGTTTTGGCATACTTTATTTTGACTTTGTTATAAGAGTCTTTTTCCTAGAGTAGATTGTTGCATTTACCTTCTACAACTCGTCCTTGTGAGGCAGTTTTGGTGCACAATCTATAATCTATTGTTGCTGTCCATCAGAATCTACATTGGTTCAAGGTGGTTCAGGTACTTTATTGTCCCACAAATTTTTGGTTCTTCAAGGCTGTTATTTGCTCTATATAAGTCTCATCACTCGAGCAATCAGTCGGGACCAAGCATGCTGTAGTTTCGGAGTCCAGTATCACGATGATACGGGAACTAGAAAACAAGATTGAGAAGCAGAAAGAGGAGGCCCTTTCTTGGGCATTAGTTTTGAAGAAAGGCATCAAATTTCAGCCACCATTTCGGAAGAGAAATATCGAGATCAAAAAGTCCACAACATTAGGGTTTGCGGGATCTCGGATACACAGGATGCCTTGGCTGAAGCCAAACGTTTCCTTGACACCACACTAGGGCACAAGACAGATGGAATAGATACCGCATGGAGGACCACCAGAGATGTAGCCACACTTATTGTCCGTTTCACTTCCCTGGAGAGCCCTAGAGATGCTTTGCGGTGCAGACCTAAGCTACGTGGTACCACTATCTATATGGATGACGACCTCACATATATCCAGGTGGAGGAGAGGCATAAGGCCTTTTAGGTAGCCCGTGAGTCTGGCAAATGAGTTATCTATTGGGATGGACGGGTGCGCTTTTCTGATAGCGCTCCTAGCAGCTCTGAATGCTAGGGATCTGGGGTCCCCGGGCTCGGGAGTGCCTCGGCACCCCATCCACACCATCTCTAGATTGGAGTATGGAATTGTGATGGTATACACTCATCGTCCACAGCTGGAGAGCTGATTGATTTCATCACTGGTAGAGACTTATTGCTTTTCATGGAGACTCACGAGAGTCAGGAGAGAGGACTACTTACTTTCCCAGGATATAGATGGGATTCCATGTACAGACCTGAGACTAGATTAGCTAGTGGTCATGGATCCGGAGGTGTTGCATGCCTTTACAGGGAGTCTCTTCAACAAAGCAATGAGCATCGAGTTTATCAAACATGACGAGCATGCACATTATATTTGGATTCGTATTGTTGGACAAGATGTTGGTTTGGACAGGGTCATCTTTGTGGTGGATGCTATTTTCCTCCAGAGTCTTTAGCTTTCGCTGAGGGCATAGGTTCACCCTACCTTGATCTATCATTCGATATTGTCAGATTCTCAGAGCAGGGGCATATTTTCCTCACTGGGGATTTTAATGGCCGAACCTCCTCACGACAATCAGAGTTTTATGACACCACCGACTAGCTCCGCGTTCATGCCCTCGACAGTGATGAGATGGGAGTTACCAGGATTTTAGAGGACAGCTTGGGACCTATTACCTGTTATGGTTTAAGTTTGATTAATTTCACCATGTATTTTAGTGCCACGCAACTTTAATTTGCGTTATATTCTCTCAAATTTTAAATAGGCTTACCAAGTTTGTAAACATTATAAAAATCTATTGTAAAGGTTTTAAAACCTTGAGTAGTACATGGGGCCCTAGGGGCAATTTTACATGCTATCAACCTAGGAATCCTTGATGGTCTTCTACAACTCAAAATAGATCAAAATCAGCAACATGTAATCAACATGCAAGCAAATACAGTGACATGCAATCAACATGCAAGCAACTGTGGAAACATGCAAGCAATATGAATAATTCTAGAGGCATGCATGCAACATGCATGGACTAGTACTTGCACATGCAAACGAAAATTGCTAGCAAATTATAATTCTGTCGACATGCAATGAATAGATCAAACTTTCGAAGTAATCGAATCTGCTGGCTATGGAGGGCAGCGAGCAAGATGAAGAGGATGCGAGCAGAAATTTGCATGAAACTTCCGTCAGAAACTTGCTACACAAACTAAAATGATAGTATATGCTGTAAGGAGCATTCTAACATCATTAATCCTGGAAATTGCTCCTCCAATTGGGTCGATCGGATCACGAATGCTTGCTGTCCATGAATTTCCAGCAACAAGAACATTACATTAGGAAGAAAACGAAGCAATAAATCAGATCCAACAAGACACCAATCTAGGATAACATTACACTAGCATTAATTAGATTCTACCACAAAAAACAAATCACAAGAGCATATGTGAGAAGAAATCTCTCTCTCTCTCTCCAATAGTGCGCCCATCTAGGAGGAGGAGGTGATATGTGATGTACATGGCTTCCAAGTGTCAAAAGTAGGTGAAATAGGTGTCCCACATGCTAAGCATGCAGTTTCCCTCTTCATGCAATGATTTGCCTTGGTCCACAAGTTTCCTATATAGGAAAAATGCGCCCTCCTACAACATAAGAAAATTCATGTAGTTCCAACATATAGTTGGTAGCATGTAAAATTACCCCCTAGGGTCCCATGTACAACTTATGGGCCTACTCAAGGTTTTAAAACCTTTACAATAAATTTTTATAATGTTTACAAACTTGGTAAGGCTATTTAAACTTTGAGAGAATACAACGCAAATTAAAATTGCGTGGTGCTAAAATACATGGTGAAATTGATCAAACTTAAACCATAACAGAATTTTCTCATGTTGTAGGAGAGCGCATTTTTCCTATATAGGAAACTTGTGGACCAAGGCAAATCATTGCATGAAGAGGGAAAGTGCATGCTTAGCATGTGGGACACCTATTTCACCTACTTTTGACACTTGGAAGCTTAAACGCAATAAGCTAGACAATACTGCTATGCTAGGAATTCTAGTTGGATATGATGCAATCTCAAATTATTATAAGATTTACATTCCAACTACAAAGAAATTTCATTTTTCTAGAGATGTACGCTTTGATGAATCAAAGTTCATAGATGATCCTATATTCTAGGAAAAGGAAGAAGCAGATGTTCTAGGATATGATGTTGTCAAACTGTTTCATGCTACTCCAAAAGAGCAACCTATTGTTCCAACTATGCATGAACCTCTTCTTGATGAAGAAGAAGAAGAAGAAGAAGTAATTGAACATGCAGGTGAGGAAGAAGAAGAATTCGAAGATGAGGAAGCTGCTACATCATGGCCGAGTAGAGAGAGACGAGAGCCAATTCGCTTCCAAAGAGAATTTGGATATTTTATGGTTGCTCCATCAACTTATGAAGAAGCAATGCAAAGCAAAGAACGAGATCAATGGCACAAAGCTATGGATGAAGAGATGGAGTCCATGTATCGACACCAAGTTTGGAAGCTGCAGCCTTTACCACCAGGAAGAAAGGCCATAGATTGCAAATGGCTCTACAAACTTAAATTTTCACCCAAAGGTGATATTACACGCTTCAAGGCTCGCCTTGTAGCAAAAGGTTATTCTCAAAAGTTTGGAGTTGACTATTTTGATACCTATCTCCCGTTGCAAAGCAAGCTAGCATATGTTTGTTAGTTGCTTTGGTCGCTTATTATGATCTGGAAATGCATCAAATAGATGAGAAAACAACATATTTATATGGCACACTTGATGAAACTATTTTTATGAAGCAGCCATCAGGCTATTTGAGTAGACATCATCCTAGTTGGGTTTAAAGCAATCCGCTAGACAATAGAATAAGAAGATAGATCAAGTCCTAAGAGCATTGGGGTTCATACCATTCATTCTTGATGGTAATGTTCATTTCAAAAGGGTGAATGAGTATTATGTATTGTTGACAGTCTATGTTGATGATTCATTGTTGATAGGAAATTCTACTCGTTTCATCAATCATTGTAAGAAGTTAATTGGCTCTATCTTTGATGTTTCGGACCTTGGAGAGGCAAAATTTTGCCTTGGAATTCAAATTCATCATGACAGGGTAAAAGGCATCATTGCACTTCATCAATAACATTATATTTTGAAGATCCTGAAGGACTACAATATGCTGGAGTGCAAAGGCAAAGACATTCCTATGCTACCTGGAGTCAAATTATCCAAGGAAGATGGAGCGAAGACTGAAGAGGAACATGAAGAAATGTCCAAGTTTCCTTATCACAATTTGATTGGATCTTTAATGTATCTCACTACTTGGACACGGCCTGATATTGCCGATGCAATTCATTCTCTTAGTCAGTTTGCTACTAATCTAGGTGTTATTCATTGGAAGCATGCTAAATACGTTTTACAATATTTGAAAGCTACTTCCGATTATGGACTTGTTTTCTCTAAACAAGATGGTCTATCAGTTGCTTCATACAGTGATGCCAGTTGTGCTTCTAATGTGGATGATTATAAAAGCATTACAGGAGGATGTAGTATACTTTCAGGGGCAGCCATCACATGGATATGCAAGAAGCAATCTTTCGTTGCTCAATCCTCTTGCGAGGCGAAATATATTGCAGCCTCAAGAGTTTCTAATGAAGTAGTTTGGCTGCGATTCATGCTTGAACATCTACATCAACTTGATGAAGGCCCAGGTTCTTTATTTATTGACAACACTTCTGCTATTGTACTTTCAAAAGACGCCGTATTTCATGGGAGGACCAAACATATTCATATCAAGTATCATCATTTGAGAGATTTAGTCAAAAGAAGATCATCTCCCCTATCTTCATTGACTCAAGTAGCATGGTTGCAGATATTCTTACAAAGCCACTACATGCAACATTATTTCATCGTCATAGGAAGAAGCTTGGAGTATGTAAAATTGACCAAACTTAGGAGGGAGCTGTTATGGTTTAAGTTTGATCATTTTAACCATGTATTTTAGCGCCACACAATTTTAATTTGCGTTGTATTCTCTCAAAGTTTAAATAGGCTTACCAAGTTTGTAAACATTATAAAAATTTATTGTAAGGGTTTTAAAACCTTGAGTAGGCCCATAAGTTGTACATGGGGCCCTAGGGGCAATTTTACATGCTACCAACTATATGTTGGAACTATATGAATTTTCTCATGTTGTAGGAGGGCGCATTTTTCCTATATAGGAAACTTGTGGACCAAGGCAAATCATTGCATGAAGAGGGAAACTGCATGCTTAGCATGTGGGACACCTATTTCACCTACTTTTGACACTTGGAAGCCATGTACATCACATATCATTTGTTTCCAATCTATAAATGATACCTCCTCCTCCTAGATGGGCGCACTATTGGGGAGAGAGAGAGAGATTTCTTCTCACATATGCTCTTGTGATTTGTTTTTGTAGAATCTCTTGCTGATTAATGCTAGTGTAATGCTATCCTAGATTGATGTCTTGTTGGATCTGATTTATTGCTTTGTTTTCTTGCTAATGCAATGTTCTTCTTGCTGGAAATTCATGGACAACAAGCATTCGTGATCCAATACCCAATTGGAGGAGCAATTTCCAGGATTAATGATGTTAGAATGCTGCTTACAGCATATACTATCATTTTAGTTTGTGTAGCAAGTTTCTGATGGAAGTTTCATGCAAATTTCTGCTCGCATCCTCTTCATCTTGCTTGCTGCCCTCCATAGCCAGCAGATTCGATTACTTCAAAAGTTTGATTTATTCATTGCATGTCGACAAAATTACAATTTGCTAGCAATTTCCGTTTGCATGTGCAAGTACTAGTCCATGCATGTTGCATGCATGCCTCTAGAATTATTCAGATTGCTTGCATGTTTCCACAGTTGCTTGCATGTCACCCACTAGAACGTCTTTGTGGTGGGGCGCCAGCCTACCTATATACTTTCTCTAATCTATGTGAAAAGCTAAAAGCCTAAACAAATAGCAAAAGAACAAAAGCTAATTGCTAAAATTACTACCTATATTGGGTAAAGACACAAGATGTATTTCTAAGTAATAAAACAAGTCCTAATCTAGTATTAGTGTGCCCACCTACATGCATAAGCAATAAAAAACGAATTTACTATAAATAGTAATGACCCCTATAACACAACTTACTAAAAATAGTAATGGCCCCTATAATAGCACGCAGGCATGGCCATACTCACACTAAGGGGTATGAAATAAACATTAATTCCTAATACTCCCCCTTAATGTTTACTTTGTTATATATTACTCCTAGAAGTTCTGTAAACTTCTGAAACTTTCCTTTGCCAAGTCCTTTGGTAAAGATATCTGCAACTTGCTCTTTTGTAGGACAATAGATAAGCTCCACGTCACCACTCTGAATCCTCTCTCTGATGAAGTGTTGTTATACTTCAATGTGCTTTGTCTTGCTGTGAAAAACTGGATTTTTTGCCAATTTAATACAACTCTGATTGTCACACTGAAGTACCGTAGGTAATCTTGTACCATATGTAGATCACGTAGAATCCTTCCTAACCATATTGCTTCACTTGCCGCACTTGTAGTAGCTTGGTATTCTGCCTCTGTAGATGATAATGCAATAATATGCTGGTTCTTTGAACTCCAAGAGAGAGCACTAGAACCAAGACTAAAAACATAACCTGTAGTAGATCTTCGGTCTTCCGCATCTCCAGCCCAATCAACATCTAGATAGCCCTGTAACTTCAAATCATCCTATCTCCCATAAAGAATGCCAAACCTCAAGATAGATTAAGCTTCCAACAAAATTTCTATATAGCTTCTCAGCTACATCTTGATCCTCCTCAGCTTTAGTAAGCTTACATCCACTATCATATGGTGTAGAAATAAGCTTGCACTTTGACATATTGAACTTTTCAAGAAGTTCATGTGCATACTTAGATTGAAAAATAAAGAGATCTTTCTTGATACCTAGAATCATACTATGATTTGATCCTGTAATAACAAGATCGTCCACGTACACCACTACAATTACAATATGACCATCCCTGATCAAAACATAAAGTGTATGCTCTGAACTACTCCTATGAAAGCCAAGCTCCTCAAAGTATTTGTCAATCCTCGTGTACCATGCCCTGGGTGCCTGCGTAAGTCCATATAGTGCCTTGTCCAACTTGCAAACCTTGTCTTCATGTCTTGCTACTATGTATCCCTCTGGCTGCTCCATGTCGACTTCCTCTTCTAGAAACCCATTCTAGAATGCACTCTTCACACCCATTTGTTGAATATCCCATCCAAACTGAGCTGCCAATGATAAACCGTCCTCATAGTAGTAGACTTAGCAACTGGTGCAAAAGTTTTTTTTATAGTCAATCCCTTCCCGTTGAGCATAACCTTTTGCCACCAATCTTGCCTTATGTTTATCCATAGAACCATCTGATTTGTACTTAGTTCTATACACCCACTTGCATCCAATGGCCTTTTTACCTGTAGGTAACCGAACAAGTCTCCAGGTCTTGTTCTTCATGATTGAGTCGTACTCCTCATCCATAGCTTTCCTCCAAATATCCTCTTTTTCAGCCTCTCTGAAAGTAGATGGATCCTTGGTTTTCAATACTGTGGCCATATATGCAAAATGTACATCCCCATCTTCATGATGATCCTCCTATCGATCCTCTTGTCAATCCTGATCTTCATGTTGCTTTTCAAGCCTAGCTGATCTCCTAGTCCCATGTGTACTGACTTGACTCTCCTTGTTCCATAATGATACTATATTTGATAGTTTCATCCATCTAGGCAATCTTTTGGTTTCTAATTTAGGATGCTTCCTGCTTGGTGAAGTAGGAGGTGAATAAGTATCCCATATACTTGATCTCTCCTTACTCTTTCCTTTCTCAACCAAGGTCACTTTAGGTACTTGGATTGGCGTAGGCAATACATGTGTTGATTCAGGCTCCTTTAATAACTTGTCACACAATATAGGGATTCCTCCATCTTGATTCCTATCATAAGGTATCTCTGTATCAGTATAAGTTGCCTCCTCATCCAAGATTACATCCCTACTTATGATGACTTTTTTACCCTTTAAGTCCTACAACCTGTATCCCTTCTCTTGACTATCACATCCAAGTAATAAACACTGGGTTGCCTTAGAATCCAACTTGCTCCTAGAATCCTTAAGTATGGGCCCAGTTATGGCTCAATCATGATCTCGGCACGGCCGATTACCAAAGGGCTTGAGGCCTAGTATTGGCAAGGGTTGGTGACCGATGAGGACATCTGTCCCAAGTAGGGACCGGTGCGTCACAAGTAGTGATCCGGTGTGGCCGCTTGACAAGCTGTCAGAGATGCGGTGTGTCTTGACCTTCGGGACCTAGCCGTCAGTGACGAGATGCTAGCCGACAAGTAGTCGGGGTGACGAAGCAGGTCACAGGTCTTTGGTGGGGCACGGGGGTGGTACCCTATGAGTCACTCAGTATTCCAGGGTCACATGCCAAGTGGACTGATCACCCACAGGTGGATGCCATGTGCCAGTTGACGAGAATAGCAAGGACTCGAAAAGGAGGTGCCTATGGTTGGGAGGTTCATTTAACACACCGGCCTTCTAGGATTCACGAGCCTGGAGAGACTTGCTTGTGACAATTGGTATTAGAGCCTCGTTCTAGAGAGAAAAACGTTCGTTCTAGAGAGAGAAAGTGTGAAAATCTGCAAATTTTGCATGTTTTTGGTAGGATCTTGAGGGGGAAAATCGGGAGACAGATTTCAGAAGTTTTTTGGACCTCCAACGCTGTTGTTCCAGCCTATTGGGAGCCTAAAAGACTCCGATTTGGTGCAGAATTCCTTCTGATGGTCTATCGCCCTCCTGAAGCTCTTCTTCAGCGTTGGTGAAAAGAGGAAAAAACGTACAAGTCAGTGTAGAAATTGGGGTGGCCAGTTCCTACAGTTCCAGCGCCCTCCAAGAAGTGTTTTGGGGCGTTTTTCTATGCCTTTTTTCCAATGTGTTTTCTAGACAAATGTCCAGTGCTGTTCTGTGGATGTTCTGAGGCAGAATTTTTCGCACGTTTTAGGTGCAAACCAACGGCCCAATCAGCGATTCTCTGCTGCAGCCCAGCACATCTCTGAAGGAGGAGGGCAACCCCGACTTTTTTTTGTGGTTTTTGGGGGAATTCTGAGCCCAACGCACCTCTATGGCGGTTCCTTTTGATTGGATTTCAGGGAGAGTTCTAACTTGCCCGGGGGGGTAAAAGACATTAAACAACTTGTCAACTCAGTAGACGTACAGCCAGCAGGACAACAAACTTGGATCTGAGGGAGCGCTTACTCCTTTCTTTCTTTTTGTCTACTGCTATCTTGCTATTTGAGAGCTTTGGTTAGATTTGCCTTTTCTCGGTGTACTTTTCCAACTCCTTTTATATCATATGTGTAGTTATCTTCCAACTTCACATTTGATCCATCATCTAATTGTTGAAAATAAGATAGCCACTCCATTCTAGGTGTCATATGCTTCGAAGCTCCTGAATCAATAAACCAACAATCTTCTTCCTTCGAGGGGCCACCACCAGAAGATGTTGATGCCGAAAACAACTCATAGTCTTCAAGATCCGAAGCACTCAATTTTGCTTTAGATGTTTCTTCTTCTTCAGCAAAATTCTCATCCTGCTTTTTCTTGAACTTGTTGTGGCAGCACTCCTTTGCATAATGCTCTGATTTTCCACAAACAAAGCAGTTTCCCTTTTGAACTGCTTTCTTTCCATCTTCTGATCGATTTGATTGATTCTCCTCCGTATCATGCTTCTTCTTCTTCCCTTTGCCACCTTTCTTGGAACTTAGCTCTTGAAATTGTTCCTATTGACAATATTCCTGTTCCTTGAAATTGTCCCTGTTGACAATATTTTGTTGTCTCATTAGGCAGCTAACAGGTCTGCATGCAGTAACAACAGCGAATAGATCCTACATAGTATACTGTCTCAACATGCATTCCCAACAAAAACAGATCTGGAACAAAAATTTGTGGCAGAAAATGGGTCTAAAACAGATGTTTAGATCTGTCAGACAGCGAATTGTAGGCAAATCTCCTTGATTCCAGCACAACGATCCAATATGCATGCAGCTGCAGCCTGCGATCCACTCCTCCAATCTACTTCTTGCAACCTTGCAAAAGGAATCCCTTTCTCTCACCAAAAAGCCTGCTTTGATACCATGTTAGAATTTGTCATACAAATTCCAAATGGAGTTACTAGTCTTACTAGCACTCACATAACCAAGCATAAAGATCAAAGAGAATTCAGATTATAGAAGAATTGAGCAAAGCTCTAAAACTCTGGAATGTCTTTGTGGTGGGGCGCCAGCTTACCTATATACTTTCTCTAATCTATGTGAAAAGCTAAATGCCTAAAGCAAATAGCAAAAGAACAAAAGCTAATTTGCTAAAATTACTACCTATATTGGGTAAAGACCCAAGATGTATTTCTAAGTAATAAACAAGTCCTAATCTAGTAGTAGTGCGCCCACCTACATTCATAAGCAATAAAAAACGAATTTACTATAAATAGTAATGACTATAACACAAATTACTAAAAATAGTAATGGTCCCTATAATAGCACGCAGGTATAGCCATACCCACACTAATACTCTTCCTTAATGTTTACTTTTTTATCTATTACTCCCTTTCTTTCTTTCTCTCTCCCCCTCTTGTGAGATTAAGCTAGATTGTGGACGTATATGATCATTTATGCATTTGTAGGGTTCATGAAGCAACTCACCCTACTTCAAGAGGGTTTTAAATCAAATCCATTCCTATGCTCAAGATTCATAATAGGGTTCTTCTATTTGTGTTGATAATTTCATCATTCATGTTATATTGCAAGTCCTCTTGTCTAACATCGTGTCATATGTGTTTGTGCAATCACTTGGGTCATAGACCAGTCAAAGTAAATGAATACTTATCATTTTCTTTCACATGGTATCAATGCTTAGGGTTGACCATATAGTGTGTTTGAATCAAGTTTGGAGGGCGCCAGTGTTCTAGCCTCTTATTCTCAAAACTTTCAACAGATAGTCCGAATGCAACCACTCAGAACAAGTCGTGAAGGTGGTCTTAAGTTTATTCCTTTCTTCAATCGCTATTTGGTTATTTCCAACAAAGCAATCCATACATGTATACGGCTCCCTCCTTGTTGATTCTTCCAACACTTCGTCTATAAATGGAAGTGGATAATAATCCTTTACATATCCAAAAAAAAAAAACAATTTTCTAAACCCTAAAAAAATCCGCCAATCGGGGTTCCACCATGCAACTATGACACACACACACACACACACACACACATATATTCTGGAACACGTTCTTGGATTTTGGTCCAGAACGTGCTCCTGGAACGTTTTTTTTTGTTTTTTTGCAATATGGTATTAAAAAAACAGGTTTTCTGATGGGGGATCTGATGGTCATTTTTGCAAATTTTTTTATGTACTGTAGGAGCCCACAAATCCCTGATAAATACCTAAGTATTGCTGATGCATTGATTCACTGATTCACAGGGACGGGGGCCTGTGCTCATCAAACTGTCGTGACCATGTTATGTGGAAGCCTTTTGCAAATCGTCAGAGCTGTGGATATGTAGGCCCAGAATGCCCACATCTATTGATATCTATGCCTATGCATCATATCGATTGCTGATGCACTGGTTCTGTTATTGTCTATGTGATGCTCTATGTGATATTGTACTAATAACTGTCAGTTGTGCCACTAATAATATCTTAGTTTCTATTCTCAGAAGTTCTTGTGCTCCAATGCTTCTAATATGAATCTATCATCAGAGTCATTCCTGGCTCATGAGCCGCATGCTTTTCAAGGGAGTGTAGAAGCACATAAAGTGAAGATAATGCTGCTGAAGTTCATCTTGAAACTTGAGTTGTTTGTTTCTTATTACATACAAGTATAGTGACGTACGTCTTTGTTTGGCTAAGCATTTTTCCATATTCTACCTATTGACATTGAGGATACATTGGACTCTATTTTTTTCTCCAGGGATATTATATTTGTGTTCATAGTTACTTTACCTGTTTCTTTTCTTTTATATAACGTTCTGCCACTTGTGCATGTTTCCATAAAGCTTAGTCATCCCACTTCTACAACGCTTATTTAGCCTGTGTGCTTTTACGTCAGTATGTTTGATACGGCATTGACTTCAAGGTAACAATTTGATGTAATTGTTGTTCAAATGCACAGGTGGTTATACCCAAACCAGTCTCTTCCAAAGTGATTGGTTTATTTCTTGGAGCCAAAACCTTAGTGAAGAGCCATTGGGGTGAGAAGGATGGCAAGTCACAAAGAGAAAAGGATGAACGATCCAGAAATGAAGCTTTAACAAGGGGTGATAGAATAGAAGTTGGCTTTATCTTTTCACGCATCATTCTGAATACATTATATCCTTCTGCAAAGAAAGTGTCGTCAGTTCTCTCTTGACTGCACATAATATTACTGAGATTATGAGAAGAATCTTCAAAGTGTGGAGTTTTTATTTCGCTGACAGCCAGTGTTCAGCAGTACAACTATTGATCCCATTCCAGTACGGTGAGTAGAAGACATTATAGGTGTCTCTTCTCTGTTCATAGTTCAAATTTCAGCTGTTGACAAGGGGTCTGGAAACAATCTTTTGTACTATTGTATATCACTGTAAACTAGTATGGAAGGTTTGTGACTTCATTGTTATGTGGTTTTTGTACAAATCATGTTTCAATGGTCTTTTTGTTTTGTCCGCATCAACATATATATATCAACATCCTTGCACTTGATTCTGATTCTTTTCAAATGCAGCTGACTTACTCTTTTTTGGGTAGGCACATGAATAATAAAACTCGTGAATGATGTCATTATGTTTTCTGAAAGTAAGCTCTCCTTGAGAATGTCAAAATTAATGGATGTGTAACAAAAAATCATCTGTGAATGTCTAGACTGGATGGTACAAAGAAAGACTGCGAGGTTACGGGTGGCACTTGCATGCAGTTCTGATCTTCAAAGAGGTTTCTCTTGCTGAGCAAGCTTGCCAAGGATGTCAAAGGCTTTGTAGAGCAATGAGATTGTTTCTGGTTTCAAGTGAGCAATCACGCTTATTTTCCTGCTGACTAACATGAGCATATCAAGCAGCTAAGTGCGAAGATCTATATTCCTGCTGACTAACATGATCATATCAAGCAGCTAAGTGCGAAGTTCTTTGCCCATTTAAATCCTGTTGTCTATAATGGAGCTACTTGAAATTCCAGACCTTTCCTAAATGGCCGCAGCTATGGCTCATCCATAAAGAGCTTTGTTCCACCTAAAAGGCACAGGATATTCT
The DNA here is from genome assembly GCA_029204225.1 of Diphasiastrum complanatum. Taxonomy (NCBI): domain Eukaryota; kingdom Viridiplantae; phylum Streptophyta; class Lycopodiopsida; order Lycopodiales; family Lycopodiaceae; genus Diphasiastrum; species Diphasiastrum complanatum. Next base: position 66,491,586 of record CM055099.1, on the reverse strand, counting down.
ATTTTTACACAACTTTATTGTGTCCAGTGGCATATATGAGCTGAAAGCAAGATCACAAAGGAAACTTGCAGCTATTTATGAAGCATGCTTAGCAGAATCTTGTGAAGCCTCATTTATTATCTGGCAACCATTAGCGGCTTGAGACGAGATTTAGAAAATTCATATGAAGAAACAGAGTTATGTCTTTTGTGCACTTTACAAATTTTAGCTTCTATATTGAAGGCTTACCTGCTCATGAATCTCACCAAATGGCTCATCCTGTGGAAGTTCAGACACTTCACTTTTTGATTTGGAAACTGAAGATTATACTGAGGACCAACATCTTCACACATTGTATCAACGTGGCTGCATTCACTTCTGTTGGTTGCTTCTGTTGCATATGCTTCCCATGGTGACTAGACTTCTGCAAGCTTTGACTACAATAGATATATTTGCTTGATATATAGCTTGATAAATTTGCTGTTTTGTCAATACAATAGATTGTGAAGTTGGATCACAAATTATACATGTAGTCTCATATATATATATATATGGACACAAATGCAAGGCCTTTGTAGAACATTATGTAGTTGTGGAGTATCACCACTCCTAAAGACTATATTTTCCGCCATTCTTGATAGATTACACCATCTGTTACTGCAAAAAAAGTTGGCTTATGTATTCAGAACTTCTGTTTTCTACTAAGAACAGCGTAAAGTTCAGACTTTAGGAGGTTGTGGATGAAGCAGATGCGCCCTATCTGACATCCTAATCTGCAAGAAAGAGCAGAAGAAATGAATGTATTGCTTCAAGTGTAAGCTGAAGCTGAAAACTTTTGCTCAAGAGTTTTAATGAATGAAAACCAGCTGTGAGCAGCCTCCAGTACAAGGTTCCTCCTGCAGCATGATGAGCGCCCTTTTGAAGGCTACCTATTGAGTTGTGTTTCAGAGAAAATGGTGGAGGGATGGCGCCTCCATGGCACCTCCATCCCTCACGACACCTCTCTCTCTCTCTCTCTCTCTCTCTCTCTCTCTCTACCAACTTAAGCATATGGGGTAAATTTGATCCATGATAACCAGTAGTATTTTGTTAGCTATACTGAACTTTGGCATGACATATCTTTCATGATCATGGTTCTCTTTGAGACTGATATTCATCCTTCATGTAAAAAGAGGTTTTAATTTCCTTCACAAAGTCTCGTGTGTTTAGTTAGACTAGTTAACAAAATGATGAAAGTAGGTTTCAATGAAATAGCATCAATGAACAACCAATCCTCCTAAAATATATATAATGATGTCTTGTGGAAAAGTTCAAGTAGCCAATAAATTATTAAAGGGGAGAGAATTCCCATTCGTTTAGTAGTACGGGTGTGTCGATGGATAAGATTTACCTCACCAACTAGGATATTGATGTTTATAACTTTGCGAGTTCTTCGATATGATAGATTTTAGAAGATAAGCAACGCATGTAGCTTAAAATGATAGGAATTGTTGCATACAATGTGGAACACATGTATTTTGGGTGCTTGCAAAGGATTGAAAAGTGTATGTATGGCAAAATGGCAAAGCTCATTTGAGGCTACAAACAACCTTTCTCTTGAAGAATAATCTATATATTTTAAAAGAATAGTGGGGCAGCGCTCACGCTGCCCACTAACGCGTGACGGGCATCGTGAGCGTTGCCGGGAGACCCCCCTCCCCCTCGCGCTTTCCGGCACACGGGCAGCTCAGTCTGTCCGGGACCCCCCCCTCCCTTTTTTTTTGAAATTGTTTTCCCTCCCCTCCCACAGGCCCGTCACGCTCGGGTCTGTGGGAGGGGAGGACACAACGTGATCCCAAGTGCTCACATTTAAAAACGTTTGCCCGCCCAAGTGGGTGGGCAAACTTCGCTAGTTGTAGTAGATTATTTAAGTTCAATCAGAAACATTTTGTTTGGTTACTGGATACTAAGGAAATGTTTTACAATCAACAAAACATGACAAAGGTAGAAGAGATTCCTCACATTGGAAGATGTTATATTCAGCCTAGATATTCTTGGAGTGTAACCAAGAATATAGACAAATTTGTTGTTTAGATATTATTAAGGAGACAATTTTGTCTTGATGGTATTAGATGAAAAGGAACAAGTTACGAAAGAGTATTCCAACTGGTTGGGTCATAAATGAGAAGGCCACCTTTGCAAGAGGGGGTAGTGCAAATATTCCACTTTAAAAGACTTGTCCTTTTGTGTTGTGGAAAGTCTCTAAGTTATTTTGCTGATCCCTCTAACCCTCTATGAAAGTTTTGGACAAAAGGTGGAGAGACATGAAATGAACAAGACAAGCATAAATGATATGTTTAATAATAATGGTCCTAGCGGAAAAATTTCAAGGAAAAGGGTCCCGTTTTGGCTAGCTTGCAACCAAAGCTTTTATTAAACCAATTAGTGTTGTGCTTGTTGTAATAGAGATGTTAAAAGAGGCCCCCAAAACTTTGGACTTTATTGAAAAGAACAATTGCAAACATTATTTAAAGAGAGGAGAGTGTTTCTGATAAAGGAATCATTCAAACAAGAGAACAAATTGATGCTGTAATGATTTTTTTTTGATTGAGGTGGAGTCCTAGCAGGTTGGGAATGGCTTGAATCACGCCTGTAGAAACTTTAGAATAAAGGGTGTAGGTGGGGGATTTGGTAGTGATATAGAGAGACGGAGCAACCTTGTTTAATGCGTCTTTGAAGAAGAGGGGAGGGAGATGGCACCACTAAGTAGCTCCAATGTATATCGCATTATTAAGGGAAATGAAGCTAGGAGGTAGTCCAAACATTTTGCAGTAGCTAAAAAGGTAATCTCAATCTATGTGGTCAAAGACATCATTGAGATCAAATATGACCATAACAATACAAAATGAAGGAAATAAAAAAAGTCAAGGGAATCAAGAATAAGGTCTGACACTCATCTTCACGTATTCTATTTCATCTTTGATGGGAATTATAATACTATCCTTTGCTTTATGATGGTGGCACATTCCTCTCGAGTTTAAAGAATATAATACAATGCACTCAACATGATTGTGTTTTATGAGACCTCAAATTTCAATGCATGTTAAGACTATGGGGCATGCCAAAGTGCATTCTAAGGGTGGTTTCAGACTAGGGGAAGACTAGGGGCAAGTCCTTTTGCTTGTTCCTTTGACTTGCTGCCCATTTTTTGATTTTGGCAAGTGACTTGAGGGACAATGGACCACCTTGATTTTAGACTTGGCTGGCAAGTGCCAAATGGAGGGCCGCAATCTAATTGGCCAGTTTGAACCCCTACGATTTGATTGGTCCATTTTTTTGAAGTTACCCCTGGCAACTCAACATGCCAGACAATGTCCCCAGGACCAACAAATGGGCTTGAGTTGCCCCTACGTGGCATGAGTCCCATGCCACCTCATGTGCTACATGGTGGCAATAGAGATAGAAAAGGATTGTTAAATCGAGGCCAACTTAGGAATCCTCGATGGTCTTCTACAACTCAAAATAGATCAAAATCAGCAACATGCAATCAACATGCAAGCAAATACAGTGACATGCAATCAACATGCAAGCAACTGTGGAAACATGCAAGCAATTTGAAGAATTCTAGAGGCATGCATGCAACATGCATGGACTAGTACTTGCACATGCAAACAGAAATTGCTAGCAAATTGTAATTTTGTCGACATGCAACGAATAGATCAAACTTTTCGAAGTAATCGGATCTGCTGGCTATGGAGGACAGCGAGCAAGATGAAGAGGATGCGAGCAGAAATTTGCATGAAACTTCCGTCTAAAACTTGCTACACAAACTAAAATGATAGTATATGTTGTAAGGAGCATTCTAACATCATTAATCCTGGAAATTGCTCCTCCAATTGGGTCGATTGGATCACAAATGCTTGCTTTCCATGAATTTCCAACAAGAAGAACTTTACATTAGCAAGAATACAAAGCAATAAATCAGATCCAACAAGACACCAATCTAGGATAGCATTACACTAGCATTAATTAGCAAGAGATTCTACCACAAAAAACATATCACAAAAGCATATGTGAGAAGAAATCTCTCTCTCTCCAAAAGTGCACCCATTTAGGAGGAGGAGGTATCATTTATAGATTGGAAACAAATGATATGTGATGTACATGGCTTCCAAGTGTCAAAAGTAGGTGAAATAGGTGTCCCACATGCTAAGCATGCACTTTCCCTCTTCATGCAATGATTTGCCTTGGTCAACAAGTTTCCTATATAGGAAAAATGCGCCCTCCTACAACATAAGAAAATTCATATAATTCCAACATATAGTTGGTAGCATGTAAAATTGCCCCCTAGGGTCCCATGTACAACTTTTGAGCCTACTCAAGGTTTTGAAACCTTTACAATAATTTTTTATAATGTTTACAAACTTGGTAAGCCTATTTAAATTTTGAGAGAATACAACGCAAATCAAAATTGCGTGGCACTAAAATACATGGTGATCATCAGTGGTATCAGAGCTATGGCTTCTATTTCTACTTTTCAGGCAAGGACAACGATCCTAGATGGATCCAACTATCCTGCATGGAGATCAAAGACTCGATTGATCCTGCAAGCTGAGAAGCTGTGGCCTTATGTTGATGGGACCATTTTCAAACCACATGTACCTGATGTAATAAATACAAAAACTTATGATGAAGAAGATTTTAAAGATCTTCACACTTGGTTGCATGCAGATTCGAAAGCTAAAGTAATTATTTCCCAAACCGTTTCGGAAGATATCTTTCTCACTGTTGCCGATTCTGCTACAAGAAAGGAGATGTGGAATGAATTTTGCTCGAAGATTTGAGTCCAAATCACAAACTCAAATCTTATATTTGTTTGAGCAACTTACTAGTCAAAAGTGGGATGGGATTTCAGATTGTGATACTTTTCTTTTCAAGTTACAATCTTTGTTTAGTGCTCTACAAAGTGCAGGTAGAATAACTCCCAAGGAGGAGAAACTTACGTACCTGCTGCGAGCACTACCACCCTCCTACATCTGCATGCGACCTGTTCCTACAGGTAAATCCTTTGAAGAGGCCATTCAAAGCCTTTGAGAGGAGTATCTCATGGGGCAAGGAAGTTCACCTTCTCAAGGAGGAGCCCGAGCTTTATATGCGAAGAAAGGAAAGGGCAAGGCAAAAGGACGCGGAAACCAGTTTCAAGCTACTAGCATGCAAGATCCAAACAATAAAGATTCCAAAGTGGAATCATCTGAGCCTAAGTCAAAGAAATCTTTTTGCAACTATTGTGAAAAGCCAGGACATACTCTTGATAAATGTTGGGCTAATCCTAGAGTAGCTTGTAGACATTGTGGCAAAACTGGTCATTTATCTTTCAAATGCTATTCTAGGCTTAACAATAGTAAAGCCAATGTTTGTCAAGAGGAACAACTTTCTTCTAACTCAAGCAAAGAGGAAAACAATCTAACTGTTGCTTTTGTTTGTGTAGAAGATTGTTTTAATTCTACTGATAATACTTTCGAAGTTCATATCATCTCTAATAGAGCTATGTTGTCTAGTTATTCTCCTAGTTACACTCGGAGATATGTCATTTTAGGAGATGGTAGTCAACATGATGTTTCAGGAATAGGAAGCTTGAGTTTACTCACAATTTAAGGTTCTAAAGTTCTTCAAAATGTATTGCATGTACCAACCATGCAAAAGGACTTATTGTCAGTAGCCCGCATGGTCATATAAAATTAACAAACCTCAACGTCTTCAAACTTCTTTCTTTCGTCCAAACTTCCACAAATGATTTTCAACAATGCGTCTTTCACGCATCTTTTGTCCATCACACTTGAGGCATGTGCAGCATATTTTATTTTGAAAATAATTTCTCTACGAGAAACAAAAATCAAGTACATGTCACTTTAGCACAATATTTTAACTTATAATAACAAACTTTTTATGAACAAGAAAACATGCATGTTTATTACTTACCTTGTTAACTTGAATACTGTCTTCATCGCTAGACTGATCTGAATGTAATTCATCTCGTTGTGATAAACTGCATATATGCACAAGTACAAAACACAAATAGCATAAAATTATTGTATGATTCTAATGTTTTAATTTTTTTTTAAATAGTATTATTCTTATACATTGTCGCTTATATGATTCTTATGCCAATCTTGGTGCAGGTTCGAGCTCTACATGCATATCTCTCTTCTTTTGTTAACACATGTATGAAAGTCCCACTCCAATATGCATTAAAATTCTATAATCGATTTTCTTTTCTACTTCATTTCAATATATTAGGGTTTATTGTAATGTATTGTATGTTTATGAATGTAGTAATCATGTCGGGGTCTAGCAGTGGTGAAAGCTCGAGAGACTTTGTAAAAAATTTATATGAATCATTAACTCTTGGGCAAAAAACACAACTGCAAAATATGCTTAGCCAAGCTGAGGGTGGTCCCTCACAAGTGGCCGCGGCTCCCGCCCCCACCGAAGAGTCATCCACAAATCCTTATTATGACGTGGATCCTCAAGGCAATATAATTGCCAATAGAAAAGGGAGGGTGGTTTTTTTTCGACTCTATTCTTTATGCCAACGCCATTTTGCCGACAGATTATTTAGTAAATGGTCCGAACAACCTGCCGCCGATAAACGACAGGTTATTGGTACCCTTCGTGATGAATTCCAACAAGAAGAGGAATTCGAGGAGAAGGAAATTCATAAGCATATGAGTTTATGGATTAGGCATCGTCATGATATGGCACGACAAGCTTATAGGGACAGGCAATCCAAGCTCTCCTAGTGTTCAAGAAATGATTGGAACCGTGTAAAAGCGGATGAACGAACACCAGATAAATACAAGATTCAGAAAGATGCTGCGGCCGCTAGGATGCATGGGATAGGCAATTCTAGGTTGGGCTCGAGTGGAAAGGCGGGATTGCAAACAAGCATGGTAAGTAAACTTACACTACTCTTATAGGTTATCTTTGATTTTATATGCTTTTATTTTTTAATATGCATTATGACTAGCTGCTTCAATGTAGCCCTAAATTAATCTCAACTTCAATTGAATTCATGGATAGTTGGCGGACTATGGACGTCTACCAACTAAGGAGGAGTACGAATTCGCCTTCAGGGAATCGTATGACACATTAGTCGACAAACTAAAGAGTGAAGGTCATCCTCCAAATGTAAGTACTAGTTTTTGTATTCATATTAATGTGGTTTGTATTTCGACGTCAATTTTATTTAATTTAATACGATCAAGCATTAAATATTAATGTAGTTTGTTTGCTTGTGTTCATGCAGATTGGACGTCACGACGACGACGAGTAGATTAGGTTTATAAGTTTTAGTTGATGTTAGATCTAGAAAGACCTGTGCGACATCAAAGCACCAATTTTGTAATACATTAATTCATATTATGAAAATTATTATTATTGCAAATGATGGCCATTACCTACTACTTAATAGCCATAGAATGCCCCCAATGTAAGACACATTTGGAGGCTTCAATCTTGGGGAGGGGCATCGCCCTTTTATTTATTTTTAGTTTTCGGCAGACCAGTTCGCACTAAATGTAGGCACGGGCACTAGAAATTTTTTGTCGATTCCGAGAAATCTCTACGTGCAACATGAAGGTGCAAGCACATGAGCACGAGTAGCCAACAATTTTTTTGGTGGTTTTAGACTTTCGAACACGTGCTGGTACGGGCACCAAATTTTTTGTTGTCCTCCAAATCCACACACACACACACATACATTTTAAGAGAAACTTGTACGATTCTTTTGTGTGTGTATATATATATAATTCATAGTAGCAGCGAATCGCGATTCGTTACCCAGAATCGCCAAATTTTTATTTTTTTATTTTTTTTTACTTTTCAAAAATGTTTTTGCACTTGAAATGAACTTTCTCCAAGTTCATTTCAAGTCCAATTTTTTTATATGAAACTTCTAAAATTATTGTAATTGTAATCGTAATCTTCTATTTTATTTTCTTTGAGACCCATATTGCTTGTTTTTTTTTTTTTCTTAAAAAAAAAACAGCGATTCTAAACAAATCGCTGTTTTTTTTACAACGATTCAAATTGCGAATCTTAAAATGGCAGGGGGTACAATTATATGAAATGTGTCACAAGTGCAAAATGTTTATGGGATAAAAAAACATGTGGCAATCACACAAACTTGGGTAAAAGCTTTGGGCAAGTTTCTTTGAATAAAATATCAATATTTTAAATTAAAAAAAAAACTTGTAATTGTGATTGAGAGTTGGGGCCAAAGCTGAGCAATGCGTGCAATCAAGCAAAGGAAGGCTATGCAATTTAATTGTTAATATATTTGTCACTGTGGAGAGTTATAAATGGTAGGTAATACAAAATGTACTTGCCCTTGCATAATTAAATTTTTTTTATTGCCCTTCAAGCGCCCTTCAAATGCGTTACGAATGGGTGGGTTTTGACGAGCAAAATGCCCTTCGGAGCTCAATATTGCAGTCGTATGTAAGGGGCAATCTGAAGGCCCACCTTATCTCCAGCTCAGCTCAAGACGCGTGCCTCACATGCCCTTATTACCCACGACCACTGCCACTACCTACCATTCAAACAAAAGAAAACGAAACGTATCGCGTTTTGATTGATCCACGCCCAGTTTTAGGGCTTGTATCGGAACCTTTTTAGTAGACTTGTTACATAACACGTGGCCTACGCTGATGTCCCATAAACTAAATCTATTTTATTTTCTATCTGTGTATATACAGTTGTACACAAATTTGTTCGAGATGTTTGGGCCAGTTTTCAAGGTCAAAATGAAAAAAGCCTTTTACAGTTGGAGAATAATTCATGGCCATGTTCGTCTGATCCAGACACACCTAACGTTCCTTTTTTGAAAAACTAAACGTGCGCTGCATTTATCCCATAAGCAGAGCTAACAAAGTTGACTTTGAATAGAGCCCTAAACGTGGGTTGCGTCTACCCAAATGCAACAAACTTCACTTTTAAAATAGCCCTAGTGCTATGAAAATTTGCACATGTTAGATTGTGAAAAGGCCACGTCAGCCATGTATAGTTTATCCCATAAGCTACATCTGGAACAGACTTCATATTTATAGTGGCTGGATTACAGATGCCTAAGTGACCTTTTACCAGAATTAGGGTTTAGGGCTTTAGAGCACAACGCAAGGAGCTAAATGACAGCAATCTCTTCTGGTGCATTTTGATTCACTCACGTGGATTTCCGAAGTTGGAGCCTCCCCAGAAGCATTCACATGGATTGGCCGTGTTATAAAATGCCAGGTAATTGAGCTACTTATCCCACAAGCTTAAAAAGAGATCAACGAGACAATATATAATAAATGTAAGCAACAGATATACAAATCGTCTAAAATTATGGTGTCGATATGTTATTGCACTGCCTGGGCTTCAAATTAGTCTCATATGTTAGAGAAGTGTCTGAAATTAGGGTGTCAATATGTTAGGGCATTGATTGCTTGGGCTTAGAGGTAGGCTGAAATTAGGGTGTCAATATGTTAACAAGGCCGCTGCTTTTGAAATGAGGGTGTCAATATGTTAGGGCACTGCTTGGGCTTAGGGTTACTGTATTAGGGTTTATAGGGGGTGAGGAAGAAATAGCAATAGTGACTGGAGAGAGACGTGGAGAGAGGAGAGACGTGGACGAGGTTTTTGGAGGCAGAAGAGGTTTCCTTGGCCGGATTCCTGCTTTTCTTGGTATTTTAATGAGCAATATATTGCGAACAATCTTAATATGACTCGCCTTTATGCAGATTCAAGCTTTGTTGACGAATAGCAGTCGATATTCCTGATATGCGATATGACATTCCTTTGCTTGCTAGCCTAAAGCGTCTAGGCATAGTGCTTCATCATTAATGGCTCCTTCGTTTCTTGGAGTGTCACCTATTCATCGGATTTACTTTTAAATCAAAATTTATGAGGCTCAAGCACGGCACAATCAAATAATTCGATGTTTTTGAGTAATGCCTTGGTAGTATTGGATTACTAGTATTTGTACTTAGGATGGAGGTCTTTATAACATATCAGCAGCCCTTGTATCGTCAGCTTTAGGTTTTCAGCAACCATTTCGAGGCTTTGAGCGTTATGAGCCTCTTGTCTGTTTTTAATCTTAAGCCAATGGGTTTAGCAACTTTTCAGTTCCTGATAATTGTCACATCTATGAGATGTTACTGTTCTTTGCTCAGTTGACTCTCCCCTTTGCTTGTGTTCCAAATTTTCACTCAAAGATCAAAGATTCAAGCTAGCCATGGAAATTCGGCTGATTTATTCAACATAAGCTGCGGAGATTCTGCGAAGCTGTTAGAAGATCCTTACAGAATATTTTTGCTTCAACTCTTGAAACTCCTTCCTACATATTTCTGCTGCTAGGGTTGACATCAACCAGATAACGGTTTGTTAAACTGCTCTGCGTCAAGATCCTTTGCTAGGTTGGATCGTTACTCTTATCCTTTGTCATCGATTTGTTGAGGAGCACTACACTACAAAATACCAGGAGGGGCCAGCTTAGCAGGGAGTTGAGGATGGCTTTTGCTTCTGAGACTTGGACATCTTCATTCTCTGCGGTTGGCACGTTGGTGCAGAGAGAAAAACCATGTCACGATTTGCTTTCAAGGCATGGAGGCTTCAGCCTATGTTCCTTTCGATTAAGGAATAATTGTAAATCCTCTGTATCTTCAGCAGAACACATGTTATTGAGAAGAACTTGGCCAATCCCTAGCTATGAAACTCTTGGTAAGAGGCTCAATCTGACAATGGCAGCGGGGCGTGTTTCGCAGAAGAAACTCCAACATCATCGAATACACCATTTACAATACTCCCTTTCATCTCAAAACGCGTTTTTGTCCGGACTGTCGGTGCTTCGTCTTCGTCCAGTCTGCATCCCTTTGCAGCGGAGTCTTGTAGCATTTCATGAATCTCTTTCTTACAAAGTTAAAGCATTTGATGTTCAATCGTGTGACGTGAATGGTGGCGATGGTGAGGTCAGCCACAAAGCCGAGATGCGGAGACTTTGGCAACAAATTAAGCTGGTAATTGCCTCAACTTCATAGCCTGAGACAAGTGATCTCAGACTTCAAGAACTAAAGATGCAACTCATTTTTCTCACTTCTACTTGGCTTCTTCTATGTACTTTGGAAGCTCAAATCAAAACATTTGGCCTTGCTGTACAATAGCTATTTTTTGTCAATCAGTGTTTTCACCTGTGAGGATCTATATCGGCAAGAAAAGACTTGAGGGAATAAAGAAAGCAATAATCCTATTGAGCAGCGAGGGGACAAAGCGAGACGGAGGAGTGCAAGAACACTCCGTTTCCAATAAATACATTCAATCAACACATGCTTGCCATTAACTCCAGCCCACCTGCCTACTCTCTCTTTTTATTTTCTTCCATGCACCTATTGTGAACAAAGTTCAACAAACTTTTCGTGTTGTTTGATTCCCGTCCCTTGTTCATTGCCATATGAAGAGGACATTCATACCCTGGTTGGGTATGAATTGCAGTGTTTGGGAATCAAAAGTATACACCATTCATCCATACCAATTAAGCATGAAAACCCTCCACCAATCGTGACCAATCACAACCAACTTTTTCTTTGATGGTTTGATCCTATCGTGCTATTAAGCAATCAAAACAAGCTAAATTTTATGTACTTTATCTAAGATCAGCCGATTCTCTATCCAATCAGAGTTTTCTCTAAGAAACTTGCTTTCTCTTTCTAAAACTGGCTAATCTCTACTTATAACGAGGTTGTCTCTCTTTTTGAAATAAGGCCCGGACACCAAATGTTACAATCCTTGGCTCCTAAGCTTGTCAAATTCATTAGATCGTGGGTACTTATGTGGCCAAAAATGGAGAAGTATGTAATGTATGCCCATAACACTGTCCCCTTTGCCCTCAATGTGGGCTTAACTTTTTGAACTATTAGAGCTACTTTTGTACTGTTGTTTGTCGTTTTTTTTCCTAGGTTATGATTTCGTGCTATGTTGTCAAGCTAAGAGCCGGATCCCCTACAGCCGTGGAAACTCGTTGTTTATGCCATGAAGCTTGTGCATAATATCTGAGCACAAAATTTTAGCACATTTCAAGTAGTAATAAAATAATATTTAGTAGGTAATTAGTGTGGTGGGTAGAGCATCATGTCTATTAGCACCAAGATGATAAAAAATAACAAAAGCATGAATATCAAGAGCATAAGAAACAAGAGCAACAACAAAACAATCAATCCATGAATAGGATTAGTTGGTACGTAAGCAACAAAAAAATTAGCAATTGAATCAACAAGTACATTAGCAACAAGAATGTTGTGATATGCCACAAAGGCATTGTCACAAATTTTTTGAATAAAAAATGTGCTTGTCTAAGATTGGATGCAAGTTAGTTACCTATTTTCAAATTCTAGTTTTCTTGGAATTGTGGCATAATGGTTAGCATTTCTTTTTCTTACCTCAAAAGTTGAACTTTGATTCAAAGTGTGTGCGTGTGTAGTAATCTGAGAACATTTAAAAAACATTTATTCTATAAGTCAAAACAGTAAACAACCGGGACGGGGAGTAAAAGCTGTAACATCCCTTCCCCCCTCAGGTAACATTGTCCGCGATGGCAAAGCTAGGTTACCGTGCACGCAGACTGTGCGTGGTGTCCGCGATGGCAAAGCTAGGGTACTGTGCACGCAGACTGTGCGCGGTCTCCCAGGTAGCATCAGCAAGAGGCCTGCCATGCCAAGCGACCAAGTACTCACGGATTAGACGGTTGCATAAACGCCTCTCCTGCCTATCCAATAGCCTCGCTGGCCCATGGGTTACATCCCCCTGCTCCTAGAATGCAAACAAACCATCAGACAACAAGTTATCACAGTTATGTAAAACCCGTTTCAATCTAGAAACATGAAATACAAGATGCATTTTACAAGTTTTAGGAAAATCTAACTTATAAAAAACATCACTGATTCTTTTAACATTTTCCAGGGTCCACAATAACACGGGGACAACTTGTAACATTTGCCCGTCTTAAGGGTCTTAGAGTCCTTGGGTACTTGGAGAAACACCATGTCTCCTACCACAAACTCTCTAGGCGTGCGACCGCCCTAGACAACCAATACAAAGGTTCTCTTTCTTTGCCCGGCTCCAAGTCCTGCGGACGATATCGTAGAAAAGCGTTGGCCCCCTTGGGCATTGGATGTCCCATACCGCCCTTTGCCTTTTGAGGCGCCCACACCTTTACTCTTTTTCACACTCTGAATTTGCTCTTGCGAGAATTGACCCTTCCATTTTTTAAGCTTTCTTTTTCCCCAAGGCTGAAACCCTCCTGAAGTAGCTGTCTCAAACTCCTTGGCCTTTTTTCCATCTTCGTAATATAGGGCCATTTGCAAAGCCCTGTGGAGGCTTGGAGCCTGCTCCTTTCTTTCAAAAGGCCGAAGGCTTTCACGCAAGCCCTCCACAAATTGAAACACCTGTAAAAACATCGGCACCTCCTCAGGTATCCGCATCAGTGCCTCCCTATATTTGTCCGCATATTCTTGTACGGACACATTGCCTTGTTTGAGACTTGACCATGCTTGCATCGCCTGGTTTTTCTCATCCAACAGTACCCAATTCTCTGTAAACATATGCTTGAACGCTTCCCAAGTTGTAGGTACCAGATTGTCCTTCTCGATTTTGCGCCACCAACATTGTGCAGTCTCTTGTAGTTGATATGTGGCCTCCGCAATTTTCTGATCATCATCCTCAATGAAGCCTTTTCCCACTTTTGTATACAGTTTTCCACCGCATCAGTATTCCACATGGCAACTACTCCCGTATATTTCAGCGGTTTCAAATCCTTGATTGTGGGTAATTTCCGCATCTTCGATGGATGTTCGACTTCTTTCTCAATTGTCACAGGTTCAACGGCCACCATAGCCGTTCCACTAACTCTCTCGGGTTCCTGTGGGGATTTGGTCGACTTCAATCGTTTGAAAATTTGCTGTAGCGCTATCTCCATGGTGTCAACCTTGGCTGCCACCTCCTCAATTCTTAGTATCTCAGTGCTAGAACCCTCCAACGGATCCATATTTACAGTGTTAGAAACCTGTCCACTTGCTTAGAGATCAAAATTATCAACAAACAAGGGTTTTTGATCCTCGAAACCCCCTCCAACAAATCACACCAGGTCTGTCCCTGCTGCTACAGCGTACCGTACACACTTTTCGGCTTTCAAAATGATCAAAAATGTCAAAACCAGCACTTTCCAAACCCTTGTCCACTCAGCCACAAGCTGTTTCTTCGATTTTGAAGGATATTTGGACCTGAAATCGTTGTTTCGGGACTCCCACCTGTCAACGCTGGATCTGCAGCCCCCTGTGCAGAATTTCAGACCTGTTTGCGCCCGTTTTCGGCTCAAAAATTGCCGATCTTCTAGCTGTCCCTCAGCGCTGGACCTGCCCTAGTTTCTAGCTTTCAAATTCGTCGAAATTTGTTGCCCTTCTGTTGCCACTGATCAGCGATGGTCCTCCTACACTGTTGCTGATATTTTTACACCTCTCTCTCGAACGTAAGCCTTTCTCTGATACCAAATGTCAGGCTCTCTCTGATCTTCCTATTGACACCCGTCCAAACATGCACTGATCGCCACAAATTTCCAACCTTTCTGATTCCCTGCAAGCACATAGCATCAAACACAAACACAATGGAGCTGGCTGCGTCATCTCCTCCCAGCCGTTGCTGCATAGATTATGATGATGAATGCCTCTCTCTAGGCTCACTTATACACAATCCTCAAGCACCCCTTAACCGTGACCCTTCCTAAATCTCGACACATGGTCAACTCCATGCACAGTCGACACTTGCCACTTGGCAGTACCCTGACACATAGGCAAGTGAGTAGGCTGACATGTGTCACTCATCCATTGGACCAAGTGTCCCAATGAGCATGTGACGTGTCATGTTTGACCGGTCAACCCTGACATGTGTCACTCATTCACTGGACCAAGTGTCCCAGTGAGCATATGACATGTGTCATGTTGACTAGTCAACTCTCCTACTTTTTAGGAGGTCAGTCCAGCCACTCCGAAGTAATGACCCAGTACCCTATACCCAAGCAACATGCGACTCTGAGGCTAAGAAACATCATTAACAGCTTTATTTACATTTCTTTTACAAAGGTCACCAGAAGCCGGTGACTTAGCCATTTCTGTATTTACAAGAAATACATCTATAAGTCAAAACAGTAAACAACTGGGACAGGGAGTAAAAGCTGTAACAGGGGGAGTAAGGCAGATAGAAACTTGGGCAGCTCAAGTCTTAACTCCCTCTGCCGGCACAAGCCAGGCACTATGCCCATCATGTGCTGGTGACCCCAAGACCGGTCAATCCATGTATGAATGTAACCTCTTCCAGTTTTAAGTTGATTCTTGGGGATGATTACCATTTCAGGAGATGAATTAGAGATGGACGACACATTTGAACTTGAGCTAGCTATTCCTTCAAACCTCATTCATCTCTTTAATGGAGAAAAACCAATAGAGTTTAAATCAAGTGGTGAATGTCGGTTCGAATTGGCTGGGTCAGGTTCGAATCGGCCGATTCGAACAATTGCTCATTTTTTTGTCCGATTTCAATTTTTTGTGGGGTAACCCGGGTTGCTGATCCGAATCGGCCAATTCGAATCGGACCGATTCGAACCGCGATTCTTTGTTCGAATCGACGATTCGTGCAACATTGATCGAAGTTTTAGATAATTGTGCACTTGAAGTCCTAGGTTTTGGGTAGGGCAATGTTGGGCAGGTAGCCGAAGGAGAACTAGCGATGGAGCAACAATGGTCGGCAGCAAATGAGGAGGATGGTGGGCGGCAATGATGGAGGAGGAAGATAATGGGAGAAACAATAGGAAAGTGCTCTGTTACCATACTGAAGCAACAATTTCATTGCAACAAATAGTCATCCAATCCTAGCAAACCAGGATATTCTGGTGTGTAGTTGTTTAAATTCAATAAATGCCAACATTTATCGATTATTGGATAAAAAGTAAAATTTTAGAACTCTATTGTGTTTATATAGCAAGAGAGAGAATGCTTTGGTCCAGGTGGCTGCAATACAAACGCTCATTCGGAAGGTGTGATAATCATTGGCCAATCATGCATGCAATTTACAAGAAAAATATGTGGGTATGTACTTTTGGAGGAGCAATTAAACATGACTACCCTCCACGTCCTTATAAGCATCACTTCCCCTCTGCAACTCTGAGAATATCATCCTACATTGTGGTGGGTAGATTGAACGCCCTTGCAAATGGAGTCTTACAATTTGGTAAGACATTTAATGCTCGTGTGCTATGGATGTTCTTGATTTTTTTGTGATGAAAACATGTTTTGCCGTGTGATATCTCATAATATAGCTCAAGAAAAGAACAGACAAGAAAATCATAGGTGGAAGGAGCTACGATCTGGTTCACTGCCTGATGAGGACCATAAGAGAATAAGGTCATGCAGAAGCAAGAATTTGCCATCATCAAATAACATTTTTCAAAGGAACGCTATTGTGATATGACAGCAGACTCTTTTTGTTGTTCTGCAGCAAAGACCTAAAAATGATGAGTGCATAAGGTGGTCTTGAATGCTTTTACTCGATGTAATTGTACATAATTCAGCATCTCTTGTACTCCATCTCACCTTCTTTAGAAGGAAATTCAAGTTCAAGTATACACCATACTACATGTAGATTGAGAGTATTGTTATAGAACGTAAACAAGGTGGTTATAATGCACCTCGTACATCTAGTACATAGTCAAAGGTGTATGGAGGGATCTATTTCCCCCTTGCATTTGACTTGGAATGAAAATCTATATATATATATATATATATATATATATATATATATACTAGCGAAGTGTGCCCGTCGATGACGGCGGGCAGCCGCGCGGGGGTGTGCGGCGCTGAGAGAGAGAGAGAGAGAGAGAGAGAGAGAGAGAGAGAGATGTTTCTCCCTTGCATGCCTCCCTGCACCCTTCCCACGTCCCCACCCTTGCGTCCTCCCCGCATGCGCTCCCTTTGCCCTCCCTGCGCCCCCTCCCCACGCCCGCCCTACACCCTCCCGGCCCGCTCTCCCGGAGTGCCCTCCCCTCGGGCACTCCCTTTACCCTCCCCACGCCCTTGCTATGCCCTCCCGGCGCAGCCTCCCGCGTGCCCTCCTAGAGAGAGAGAGAGAGAGAGAGAGAGAGAGAGAGTAGCTGTGCCATATGGGGGGAGTAGGAGTGACATAAGGAAAGAAAGAGAGGAGAGTGGTGAGCATGCTTGCATTTTGAAGCCTTCCTAGCTCTTCACACCCGATTTTCCATTCATAGAAACGCATTTTTATTATAAGCTTTCCAGTGGAAAGTATGTTAATCTAAAAAATCTTTAGAGTGGCCTTCAAATTTAGTGAAATCTTTGATAATGAAAGTCCCTTTTGTTTAACACCTTTCACCCAGCCTTGTCCTCCTATTAGGATGTTTAGAAGGTAATGTCTTTTTATGACTCATTATGAAAAATTTAAGTTTAATTTGAAATTGAATGATGTTTCAGTTTTGTAGAGACATTTGATGGACTATGAAAGGCCTATGAAGGTCCCTTGTGGACATGTGTAGATGATGAAAGATCTTTGTAGATGTCAGGAAATGTCCCACATTGGATTTAGGGTTTTGTCCCTTATTGGGGGTCCCTTAATGGACATCAGGAAAGTCTCTTAGTCATAGTTATAAGGAAGGTCCCTCATTTGACATAACAAAGGTTTTGGACTTATACGGACCATTTGAAGGAAAGAGCTAGGAACAACTTGATTTGACGTAAGTGATATCTTTTTGGGCTCAATAACCATGAACTTCTGATAAAATGCCATCTTTTAAAAATTATGAGAATATAAGCAAAAGAATGTTAACCTGTCAGCAATTCTTTGCAGCGAATCGCAAATCGCGATTGCCAGAGAATCACGATTCGCTGCAACTATGCTTCCAACTGATGTTTATGGTCTTTCAAATTCTAGTATTGGCCCATTTTGGTAGACTCATTTTTTTAGAGTTGGCCCTTCCTTTAATGTAGGCCAAAGAGCAATTTGACTACATCATCTGCAGAATCAAAATTTTCCTTGGGGCAAAAATTTGCTGTAACAGTCCTGCATAGTTTAGGCTATTGCAAATCATTAGGTACTAAGAATGTGCATGTGAAATATGCACATGCTTTGCCTTGGTATACAGGATATTATTTTAATCTCTGGAATGGCAATGGTTATGATCCCTTTGTCAGGTTGTGCTTGTTTTACCTGCTTTGCTAGTCGGAGTACTGCCCGCCCTGGCAACAGCAAAGGCAACAACAGGTGCATCTGTAGCAGCGGTTGGAAGAGCAGTTACAAGTCAGAGAGGTGCTCAAGTATTTGCAAGTGCATGGACAGGGTTCATCGCAGGCTGTTTACACACATTAACAGGGCCTGATCATTTAGCTGCATTGGCTCCCTTATCTATTGGGCGTTCAAAATTACAGGGTGCAATGGTTGGAGCTTTATGGGGTTGTGGCCACGATGCCGGTCAAGTTTTATTCGGACTGCTATTTATATTGCTAAAAGATAAATTGCATATAGATCTTATCCGGACTTGGGGTGCTCGAGTTGTTGGACTCACGCTTCTTGCAATAGGAGCTATGGGCATGAGAGAGGCACAAGAGGCATCTCTGCCCTGCTTAGCTGGTGATGGTAGTCATGTGGTTATTACAGAGTCTGCTGAAGGCTACACGGGGCAGAAAAAGCCCTTCAGATTGGCAACATTTCTCACAGGTGTTGTTCATGGGCTTCAGCCAGATGCACTTCTTGTCATTCTCCCAGCTCTAGCATTGCCGTCTCGGTTGGCTGGGACTGCTTTTCTGAGTACGTTCTTGCTGGGGACTGTGATGGCCATGGGTAGCTACACAGCTTTTATAGGTTCTTGCAGTGAAGCCTTACAAGAGAGAGTTCCATGGATAACTCACCGCCTTGCTTGGGGATCTTCGCTCATTGCTCTGGCTGTTGGAATATCTATTCTTTTGGGAGAGTTACTTGGTGTCAATCTGTTCTAGAGTTAATGGCCACTGCCAAGCTGTGTAACAACTATGGTCTCATGTAGTGTTTGATGCACTGGGGGTGCACTCCCAAGTAAAGAGCAGGTCTTTGGAAGTAATTCCTTTATATTTTAAGTGATGAGTTTCATATGATTGTCTGACATTTTTGAAGTTAACATTGTAATCAAGATCTTGCAACTCCTCTAGTAGATGTATAGATAGATGTGTGAGGCTCGCTACCTTATGAAAGAAGTTTCTACCAAGACAATTAGATATCATTTTTCAAATAAACTTACAAATGAGTTTCTGATAACTTAAATGCATGTTTCTTATAAGAGCCTAACTGGATGTTACAGGTGTTAAGTGGCCAACGATCCCAAAAAGTTTTCATGAAGGGTGACTTCATAGCCTGCATCAGTTTTCATGAAGGTTTGCTTCATTGCCATCATCATCCAATGCGGTTGGCTCAGTTGGTTGGTTTGGCATCCAAATTTTCTTTGGTCCCAAGTTCCATGACCTCCTTGGAAACCAAGATGCATAGCCTGCGTCAAGGCAATGAAGGTTTTTGATCATTATTCCATTGTTACAGGTCTTTTTCTGAATAAATATGTTAAGATTAAAATATTGCAATCATATAAATTCAGTGCTTTGTTACTTATCCCAAATGTAAGGAGAAAATAATGAACGTCTCCCAACAAAAGACCCCTAAAAAAGAAGGTAGATGTCAAAAAGGTGTATTAGCAAGAAAGAAGAGTGATGTCCTCTAGGCGCACTCTCATTTGTAAACTTTACGCATTGTCAACTTGTAATAATATTCTATCAACATAGCAACTAGTTTTGATCTATAATTGTTAGAATGATGCTTGTACATATTAACATCATGAATATTGTTGTTGATTAAGTATCATATGTTCTCTTCTTTAATGCATAGTTCTTGCTTCCACTCCTTGCAAGAATTTATAACAAATCATCAATTCCACGGTTGTCTTGGACACTTCACATGTATTGTAAGCATGGTTCTTAGATGACTTTCAAAAATTAGTTGGATTTGTTTTGCAATAATTTCCAACATTAGTATTAGAGCGATATGTTTTCCTTAGAATCATTGACAAGTTCAATGGTGATAATATCTACATGTGAAAAAATTCAAGATTAATATGATACTCATTGAATGAGATATATGGGGAGTGGTAAATGGATCTATTTCATAACCACTGGTTGATGATTCTAATTCACTTATTAGGTGGAAATTCAGAGATGACAAGGCACTTAACCTCGAATTTAAAAAATTCTTAGATATCTTATGCGACTTAATGAAAGTTAGTTGAAATTCTAATTTCTCTTCATGAGACAAGATGTTTCAGCAGATTTATTTATGAGGAAGAAATTTTTCTCCTAAAAAACAAATGACAATACTTGTATGTGTGATCATATTAATAGTCTTAAAGCCTTACTGGATCAACAAGTGGTTGTAGACTATCCTATATCTTATAGTGATGCAATAGTGACCTTATTATTGAGCCTACCAACATCCTATGAGCAAGTCACATCCATTCTTTTCCAAGAAGAAACGAGAAATAAATGTCAGACTTATCCACCAAAGACAAGTCATTAGCTTTATTCTCTAAAAAAATAATCTAAGAGTCAAGCTACTTCTGATTTCCAATAGTCGAAGGCATGATTTAGTCATGAATCGAAGAACAAACTCTTTTGTAAGTGTTGCAAGAGAACTAATCATGACATTCAAAACTGCAAAATCAAAAAATTCAATGAGTCAAAACAAAACCAACAAGACAATATTGTTGAGCTACAAAATTCATATGAAGGAAAGGAAGGACCAAACTTATTCATCGTGGATACAAAAAAATACCAAATATGGAATGTTGGTACTTTAGACAATGGAGCATTACAACATATCATATCTCATGTAAATTGGTTCTGTTTCTAAACACATCCAATCAAAAACTTCTAGCAGCCATAAGGTGGAAGGGCAAGGCATTTCGAAAACGGTTCCTTTAGAACTATCAAAGATGTGTTTGTAGGACTTATAAAAAATCTGTTGTCCACCAACAAAGTTGTAGATTAAAGATACACTATCAATTTTTTAGCAAACAAGTGTACAATCCTTCACAAACATTTAAATATTCTTGTTAGAGATCTATACATGGACATTTATATATCCTTAGTTTGGATTATCTCTTAATGACAAAAAAAATGCCTATTTCTTGTTCAAAAAATCTATGGGATTATAGATTAGGGCATCTTAACATTAAGATCTATCTTGTATATGTCTCAAAATACTTTAGTAAATGCTTGGCATATTCCTACTAGGGATCTAGCTATTAAAATACTCGGTTATATCCCTGAAGATACCACAAAAAGATCATCTTCAATGGCCCTTATTCGAGATATATAGACGAGCAAAAAGAAGAATATACAGTTTTTAGATCCATATGAAAGGAGATTGTTCCTTCATGACAATACCATGCATCTCAAACTTGGAGATGATGAAAATTGAAATTAAAATAGATTATATATGTATATATATATATATATATATATATACACACATATACACACACACACACACACACACACACACACACACACACATGTTTTCCATTGTATCACGAGGATCTCTCTTTTCTTATGAATTTGAATGCTTTATGAAAGATCATAACGTTTGGTGAGTTCTTAGATTGATATTTAAATTGTGCTCGTCTGTAGAACCACTGGAATAGTTGTACTAAATATCTTTTGAATTATGTCCACCATGATTTGTAGCTCTATGAAATGCTCCTTTTGCTTGCCAATGTGATTTTTCCATGCCTTGTGATGACCAGAGATACTTACGCTCCCATATTCCTTTGCAAAATAAGTTGCATGATGAAAAAAGATGTGCTACAAATAAGAGTTGAAATAGGTAACAATAGTATGAATAAATATAATCATGAATGAGATAAGTACCATATAATGAAATAGATCAGTACCATGTAATGTGTAACGTGATCTTTTCCCCAACAATCATGTACATATTTTACAAATGTGGTGCAATGATTTTGCAAAGTATTAATATCTTTTGATGATAGGTTTTTCTTCCTGATAACACCTATGAGTTTGTCAAAGTTCCTCCACACTTGTGCCTTTTCCATTCGATTACTTCCCTCCAGTGTTCGTGTGGTGGCTGAAACAATTTCTTTCCAAATTTCGTATCTGACACTAGATTCTTTGCATGTGTGATTGGATGAAAATCTTCTTGCTTTAGCACGTCCAATCAATGGCTTATTAGGAACATTTCTTTTTTTTTTCGGAGAGGAGAGACTCCAACAGGTCGCCACTCTTACACATTCTCTATTCTCCAATAAGTTCATCATGTATATCTGGGACTCTATGCACTCAAATGTTGAGAGATTTGCTCTCTCAACTTCTCTTTTGAGAGTCATTGAAGTCCCTTCACGTTGCTCCAACTTTCTCCCTAACTAACATTCTTAGGAGGGTAAAAAAGAAATGTAGCCGTAGAAAAAGTCCATTGATAACATGTACTGGTGAAATGAATGAGAGTTTTGAGACTCTCAAGCATTGTGTTTCTATGGCTCCAATTTTACACATTGTCGATCCTAACCGACCCTTTGTGGTGGATATGGATGCTAGCGACTCTGATGTCAGAGCGGTCCTTTTCCAGAATAGTGGATCGATTGCTTTTGAAAGCAAGAAATTAGATATTGCTCAAACAAGGTATTCTACCTATGAGAAGGAGCTTTTTGCAATCATTTACGAGTTGAAAATATGGAGGCATTATCTTTATGGTGCCATATTTATGGTGATGACTGATCACCAATCCCTTAAGTATATATGTGATGCTAAGGACCTTTGTGGTCATAAGACTAGATGGTCAGAACTCATTCAAGAGTTCTTATTCGACATTAAGTATCGTAAAGGTATGTCTAACAGTGTTGTCGATGCCTTGAGTCAGATTGGAGAGGTTAATCAGTTATGCTTTGCTAAAATCCAATATGATTTGTAACTATCATTTTGGGATCTTTGTTGAATCGATGGATTTTTCGGTCGCATCTGGCTAAATGTTCTAAGGAAAAATTCTAAATCTAGTAATGACCTTGGGAAGCAAGATCCCAAGGACAATCCCGAAATGATAAGATATTTGAAAAAGAATATTCTATAAGGAATGGCCTACTTTTCTTTAAGGGAAAGGTTTGTGTGCCGGATAGGAAGGACTTGTGGGCCCAAATTCTACAACAGTGTCATGACAACCCTTGTGTTGGTCACCCAGGAATACAGAGAACAATTGACCTTGTCAGGCAAAAAAAAAATTGGCCAAAAATGAAGGGCCATGTCGAGGCATATGTTCAAGGTTGTGAACAATGCCAGCAAAATAAAAGAGACATTAGGAGACATATGGGCTCAAAATGGGCCCTTTATGAAGTTTCACTTTAGAGAGAAACTATGTAGAGAGAGAATGCGAACCGGTAACTTTTGGTCGCCATTTTTTGAGTTTTTGGCCTTGCCCGATGTTTAACTCCTATGGTTAACTTCAGACATTAGTTAGTTAAGCATGAGATGTAATAACTTTTCTGCATGCTCGTTTCAATGATAAATTTTGGTGTGCTCACTGCAAAAACTGAAGCGGGAGTACAATGAGCACTTTTGAAATCTTTGTATGCTTACAGTGAAATATGAGGCGGGACGATTTTTTAGCACGACATAGACATTACAAATGTAAGGTACGCTAGATCTATTCAGTTTGACTTATTGTAGTTTAAAGCATTTACGTATTGTAGCTATCAACAATGGCAATGTTCCATTTCCTATGGAATGCACTCCAATTATTAAGAAATATTTGAAAGCTATAGAGAATGCTGCTGAAATAGTTAGAGAATTGAGAATAAATAATCATAAGAATATAGATTTGTGGGTGGATGGATTAATTTATCCTAGAGATCCAACTATCAATTTGTGTCCAGATTTCAAGTCCGTAACTCATTTTCTCAAATTTGTATGCGAAGGAAATAGCAGATTACTTGGATATTATCAAAGGTTGCGTGATATTGGAATGCATAGCGTATCTTGTCTTAATCAGCAATTACATTTTGCTAATCAACAATTGCAATGTGCAAATCAACAATTGCTTCATTATATGCAACACACTAGTGCTGAAAACAATGAAGACTTTCATGGATATTTTCACGTACAAATTATGGCGAGATTATAAAAAGACATTTGGAGGGTGAAAAACTTACTGTCGAAAACCATGGAAGCTTTCACATTCAGTGGCACCTTGCAGGCGATTTAAAAACATTGAAATGTATGTATAATGTCTCTCATGGGAGCATCCATGTCTGTATTGCGTAAACGATTGCTACAATTGGAATTTGGGACGACCAAACACTGGCCCAACACGAGAAGCAGAAGATCCAAATATGAAAAGTGTGCTGCCAATTCCATTAAAACATGTTCACATATGCACATTGCATGTTGAGGTTCGTATTATTGAAATATTTATTTATCTACATATTCTCCTTGCATGGAATATAGCACCAGAGTCTTTGGCTAAAGCAGCTATTAAGAGGTTGGAAGAAGTTCTTTCAAAGGCGGGACTACATAATGGGAATGTCACCATTGAAAAAAGTCATACATTGATTTTTTTTTCTCTAAAAAATTAAAATTTATCAAAATTTAAAGCTTTTGTAAAAATATCAACTAGATGGTCTTCAGTCCTACAATGTATCATCAATATCTCTAGATTGAAGTTTTTCTCTAATAAAGTGATATTTAATCTCAATGTGTTTAGTTCATGCATGAAAGTTGCTATAAACAACTCCAAAATTAACAAGGTTATTTATAAACAGGCTATTTAAATTATATGGTCTTTCTTCCAACATAGTCAATGAATGGGATAGTAAGTTTGATGGAGGTTTTCTGAGGGCACTATTTTATCATCTCCATAGCAAACTAAATATGAGTACTTCGGACCATCCACGGATGGCGATCAAATAGAAAGAGTAAATTGGGTATTGAAGGATATGCTTCGTGCATACATCAACAAAAAAATAGAGTAATTGGGAGGAATATATTTCGATATTGGAGTTTGCTTATAACAGTGCCAAACAGAAAAAAAAAAAAAAAGTTTAAGCAGCTAAAAGCTTTTTAGAAGACCTAAACCAAATGTTAGAACATGCTAAGCATAGCATTAAGCAAGCCCAAGATCAAGCTAAACATTATGTAGATCCACATAGATGGATATTCAGTTCTCCCCTACCAAGTCTCAGCTGACCCTAGAACCCTCAAATTAGGAGTGTGTGCTAAGTTGTTCCAATAGTCTGATGCTTTCAATTGCCATTGTGGACACAATTATCCTTTCAAATCTTGATCTTAAGGAGCTCAATAAGCGATTTTTTAGAAAACATGATGGCGCAAAAATCTTGATAAAGGCAACTATGAGTGACTCTCAATCAGTGCTCATGAGGCTCTAAATCAAACTGCTATTCATACACAATTTCAATCAAGGGCATATCAATATAGCCTTGGTTTTCCATCTTGTGTCGTCTCTTCACAAATCTCATAGGTCTCTACATAGACTTGGAGCAAGACATTTCCCCTGACGATTTCCAAGCATTTTCTTGAAGCCTATTTACATCTAGGAAGATGAAGAAGCATATACTTTTGGAGTGCATTTTCTCAAATCCCCTATGTTTGTGTATAGGGATGTAAGATCTTCACTTACGAGTGTTTTCGACCTTGGTATGATGTGTTGGGAAATGATACATTTCCAAGCACACATGCCTATTTGGAAAGCTTGTGAGCACACTCATTGTTCCTCATTAGGACGGTATGACGGATATATGGAATGACCAACTGCAAACCTAGTCACTTCCACTCGACCCTAGACTAAAACTATCAAAGGAACAGTCTCCTCAAACTGAGGCAGAAAATGAGGAGATGAAGCGCTATCCGTTTCAATCCATCATCGACTCATTGATGTATGCAATGATCTACACGCGACCAGACCTTGTATATTCAATCAGTACACTTAGCCAGTTCCTATCAAATCCATGCGTAGCTCATTGGAAAGCGCTAACAAAGGTCATAAAGTACATTCAAGCAACGACAACTCTCAGCATCTGCTATGGAGGCAGCCAAACTACCAATATCCTTGAAGCCTACATAGATGCGGATTGGCCAGGAGATGTCGACACCAGAAAATCAACTTCTGGATTTGTATTTCTATACAACCAAGGCCCAATCTTATGGAACAGCCGGAAGCAGACCTCAGTTGCATTATCATTAACAGAATCCGAATACATAGTTGCTACAAATGCAACCAAAGAGACGATATGGCTTAGGCAACTGCTTGCAGACCTCAATCTTGTACAAACACTTCCTACAACAATCTATTGTGACAATCAAAGCACAATAGCTCTATCTCTCAATCCGAGATTTCACTCTCGAAGCAAACATATAGAAATTGGGTATCACTACCTTAGAGAAAAAGTGCACAATAAGGAAGTAGTATTGATTTTTTGTAGAACAAATCACATGGTAGCAGATTACTTCACAAAGGCTCTATCAAAGGAGCAACATCTCAGATTTAACGATATGTTAAATCTGAAGATCAAAATTTTTTAGGATCCACATTAAGGGGGAGTGTTAGATTTCTCATGCTCAGCCTTAAAACAAATTGTTCAAGTAATGAGCATTCTGAAAAAACCAAAGGCCAACAACATATTTTTAGGCCTTCACATTTTTCCCCTTTGAGATTTTCTATGCCTTAGAAATCATTTTAAGGCACCTTCGTCTTTTTCGCCTTTTTTGCTCCTTAGCGAAAAATGTGACACACTGGCCAAGTGGCCAGAATACCTTAGAAATCATTTTTAAGGCACCTTTGTCTTTTTCGCCTTTTCGCTCCTTAGCAAAAAATGCGACACACTGGCCAAGTGGCCAGACTACCTTAGAAATCATTTTCAAGACACCTTCATCTTTTTTGCCTTTTTCGCTCCTTAGTGAAAAATGCGACACACTGGCCAAGTGGCCATAATACCTCAGAAATCATTTTTAAGGTACCTTCATCTTTTTCGCATTTTGCTGACTGACTTCGCCACTGGATGAGTAACCCTAAAACAATTGGACAAACAAATATCCCAAAGGCGGTTGACGGTTACCAACATTTTGTACATATGCAAAGACTAACATAAATAGCCTTAAAGGCTTGTAAGATATTTTCTCTCTTGTAAATCTCTATGTTAGCTGAAACAAGCTATGTAAGTGTTGAATTTTTGGAATTTCTTTTTCCAATCAGAGTTATCTGTAGCCAGCGTTATTACGCTCAACAAGCTGAAGTTATTACTTCAAGCCATTGTACTCATTGTTGATATTTTTATCAGAGTGCAATTTCTGTCTCACTACTATGTCGTTCATTTGCACAAACTGCATGAATTCTTCTACTTGAATATTTCTGCTGCTAATTGTTGCGTTTCCGTTCCTACATGCCTACGCTCTGAGCAACCGAGCCTCCACTGTGCTCACGACCACCGATTTATGACAGCCCCAAGTTTCTTAAAGCCACAATGGCCAATTGATATGACCCATGGCCATTACAAGTCTACGATGATGACAAATATTCACACCTACAAGCATGAACATCACATTTAAGTCTCATGTTGACTCATGTAAACTGAATATAAAGTTTGCGTGCGCTTGGTCAAGCGAGCTTTTGCAAACAACAGAGCAAGTTTTCCAAAGCTAGATGTTATTTTTTTATAATGTAGAATCTTAGTTATGGCTCCAATACAAAGAAACGTGTTTCTCATTGACGAGCTTTTCTATCATAATGTTTGTTTAATTATTTGAGACTAATCATAATGCTAACAAAAAAAATTGTGGAACATCATTGTTCTTGACCTTAGAATTGTTCATTTTCGTCTCAATCGGAGCTACAGTTAAAAAGTTATACTATTTTTAATGAACTACAAACGGTAATGTATATAGAATGGTTAAGCATCGAAATAGTGCAGGCAGAAATGAAAAAGCATTTGCAGAAAATGAATTTATTTTGATAATTTACATTTATAAACTTTTTCAATCTACGTGGCATTTTTTATAGGGTCTTTTTTGGATTCAAAATTTCTCTAATGTGAACTGTAAAGGAATCTTCCAAGAAACACCAATGTTGGTGCACTACAATGTTGATATCTTGAATTTTTGTGTGTAGAATGCAATTGTTTGATGTTTGTTGGATTCACACGTGTGAAATACAATAGCTTACTGGTTTTGTATGGATATCAATAGTACTTTATCATTCATATCTAATTTTGTCAAGATCTAATAGAATTTATGGCTTGTATGCATTGTTAGAGCTAGATTTCTACATTGTCAATGGTGCTAGATGTGCTATCTTAAGTAATCAAAGGCCTTAGAGTTTGATTGGATCTTCATGATCTGATTTTTCTTCACATGGTATCAGAGCTTTGGTGTATAGATGGATTTCAAAGAATTTCATGCCTCTTTGGCTGATGTACAAGAAGAGACTTCCTTAAAAAAATCATTACTAACATTCATTTTAATACAATGAAGTGCTAGCCTATATTTCTTCTTGTATCTTATCAACTCTTGTGCACCAAGAGGTTCATCCTCTTCTTCAAGCACAAATTCATAAAGGTCTTGGAGCACCATTAGTGATTCCATCCTAACCTTCCAAATGGAATAGTTTGTAGAGTTTAATCTTTCACTAGCTTCTAGAAGGAAAGCACCAATTGATCCCATCTTACTAATGAATTCTACAAACAAAAAATTGGTTTGATTCATTCTAGAAACCCACAAAGGTCTCTCTTGTAGTGATTCTCTCAAATTTGGTTTCTAGCCCACTCAACTAGTACAACTATGTTATTCGCTTGATTCTAGTTATGTACTTGATTGCCCACCAATAGATAGAATACGAATAAGAGTATTTTTTGGACCACCCATGAATAAATAAAATGAAAAAGGCTCGAATGGTATGATCCCTCCATCACCTTAGAATGGAACACTTCCGTGCGTTGGCCAACATTCATTGGCTAGAAGAAGAAGTAAGTGAAATATTTTGTAGAAACGTTCTACACCGAAGGCCGATACTAGATCAATCTAGATGGGTCATGAGTGGGAACTTAGCTTCCGTCTGGGTATGTGTCCTTGGTTGAATAAGAACAGGAAAGACAAATAGCTTCTGTAAAAAGTTCCATTGTATTATTCACAATTTTTACCCCTACGGTTGATCCAATAATCCCAAGTGAAACCAAGCGGGCGCGCGCCGCAGAATTATCGACCCTATGGTCAAAGGAAAAATAGCTTTATGGTTTAAATGCCTCCAAGCACAAATCAAAGTTGCTCGCTAGAAACAATACCTGGGAATAGTGAGCAAAGCCTACACGAAGTGAAATGGGTTCTCAAAGGCCACTTCCGCCAAGTCCACCATAAAAGGATGTCAATAAAGCAGCTGACTTAGGCTTTAATCTGGGATCTTCACGGGGAGGCAAAGGGATTGCTGCTATCATTACCTTTTCTCCGCTCTCTTGAGGGAGGCAAAGGGATTGATTGCTATCGTTACCTTTTGAACCTAGTAACACCCTCTCACTACCACTATGTCGAGTGCCAATACATGGAATCATCCAACGATTTTGTTTCTTCTATAGAACCTACAGCTACAGCTACAGAAGCCGAGCAGCTGACAATATCTGTCATCAGACCAGACCAAGCCAACTCAAGCAGATCTGGAGAAATTCAAGAAGAAGCATTATCGCATTCTGGTCAACCAAACGTCCGCAAATCCTCAAGGACTTGGACAATTCCTTAGAGGTATACACCTCAATCATTCTGGACTTCATCAGAAGAACCAGAAATCCTAGCCGAAGCAATTAACTCCAAGGGTGCTATGAAGTGACAAGAAGCTATGGCAACTCACTTTTGATGAACCAGACCTGGACACTGGTCGACTTCCCCACTCACAAGAGAGTTATCGACAAGAAGTGGATCTTCAAGAAGAAGGTAAACTCTAATGGTTCCGCTACTAAATGGAAAGCACGGTTGGTGGCTAAAGGATTCACCAAGGAGTGGATTATTAAGAAATTTTCAATCTTGTCATCAACATGCAGTCAATCAGGACTCTGATTACATTAGCACAGAAGACCTCGAAATGCACCAAATGGATGTCAAGTCAACATTTCTCAATGACAACGTCGAAGAGGAGCTGTATACCTTCCAACCAGAAGGATTCGAAGTCAAAGGCCAAGAGCACAAGGTGTGCAAGATGCACAAAGCAATCTATGGTCTAAAACGGGCCGCAAAAGCATGGTTCGATAGAATCAATTCTTATCGCATTCAATTGGGATTTGCAAACAATTCAGTTGACTATAATGTTTATTCGAAGCATATAGGCACCAATTCAGTTCACATAGCTCTTTATGTAGATGATGCGTTTATCTTGTCTAATGACACTTCTCTTCTGCACACTACTAAGAGTGATTTGTCAAAGGAATTTGACATGATTGATCAAGAGCTGTCCATTCTTCGCTAGGAATTCTTATTACTAGAAATAGACTTCAGAAGAAGATCTATCTTAGCCAGCAGGCATATCTAATAGGCATTTTAGAGAAAATTTGTATGTTTGATTACAAACCAATTGTTACTCAAATGGATGCAAGTATAGTATTGACTGAACCTACTTGTGCTGATTCTGATAGTGAAGTACTCAACATAGCGAAGTACCCTTATCATTCACTAATAGGATCTTTGATGTATGCAATGTTGTGTACTAGACCTGACCTGACATACACTGTTAGCACGTTAATTCAATTCATGTCTAATCCTAGGATCTCTCATTGAAAAGCATAAAAGAGAGTGATGAGATATATTCAGAGTAGTTTAGATCACATTTTATGTTATGATGGAAATGCTATCGACCCACTCATCCTCCTACGAGGCTACTCTGACTCAGATTGGAGAAGAACAGTCTCTACTAGAAAATCTACCTCCGGATTCTGTTTCTATCTGGTAGGGGGACCGATTTTGTGGAACTCAAGGAAGCAAATATCAGTTGCACTTTCTGTTGGATTATTCTCCTTCTTACCAATCGCCTAGTCGATTTTAATCTTCATCCATTGTTTATCCAATTTTGTGGATTTTCCTGTGTGTTTACACTGTCTGCAGTATTACAAGTGTTTTTACACAGTCTGTAGAATTACATGGAGTTTACAACAATGTCTCCTTTTTCACCTGTCAAGAATCCTGTTGAAAAATGCAACTTCTCCTTTTTTGCATTTTTCGCCTAACAGAAATCTCGTGTAAAATCACAGTGTCGCATTTTTTGCTTTTTCCAAAGAGCCTCAAATGTGAAGGAAATGACTCTGCCAAAGTGTGGGGCAATCCTAAATGAGATTTAAGGGCACCTCCTTTTTCTCCTTTTTCGAGAAAAACCCGACAGTGTCGTCTCTGGCTGTTCTAGTTCATTTCTGCAGAGCTACAGTTTTGGTTCACTTATGTAGACAAAACGTTTACGGCCAATTTCACCGCTTATCAACAATCAATGACAAGGACCAGATGGATGCCAACTGATCACCAACCAACTGGCGATCGCAATTGACGACCTAATCTCTTAGTATAAATAGTTGTTCATATTCATACAGTTTTATCATCTAAAAATCATGATTATCTAATCATCTGATCATCTAATCATCAAAAGTTAAGATTATCAGAAGCATTTGAATAGTTAGATCGTTACTGCTCAGTTGAACAACGATGGATTCCTACTTCTACTTTGCTGCAAAATGAACTAAAATCAGTTCTCTGAGAAGAACCTTCGCCAAAGTCAGAGTCAATCCAACATACTATTTTTTATAATCAGTGAGTTGGGCAAACGTTAAGTCAAGGTCAGTTGTCATATTGATCTATTTTTGTCAAAAAAAAAAAAACTATCTTTTGCAAAATTAATAGTATTACTCTTAATTCTTGGCCAAAACCTTCACCAACTTGTCTGAGGAGTCCAAATATAGTATTCCATCATTTTTGAGTTAGATCTATCAGGTTATCCAAAAAGTCTGAATTAATTCTTGCCAAACTACAAAACATTATTGTTCACCAGAAAGAACCTTTGCCAGTTCTACCCTAGCTATATCATTATCAAATATAGTCATTGTTAGTCCAGCGAAGGTTAATATTATCAGATTTGTCAAAAACAATCAGATAAGTGATTTTTACTCAAAATAGCAGTGAAGTACCTTCACCGAGTCAACCTTCGCCTAGGGAATCTTTGCCAGTGCTATTTTTGAGTTCTGATCTACTTTACATTAGGGGAACTTCGGATTCAATATGGGCCCTTTAAGAATGTAGAGAGAGAACATCATTAGACTGCCCAACTTCAATTTCGGGCAGCCACTTCTGAGATAAACCAATGACACTAAAATTCAAAATGAAGTGGGTGGAAAACCCGTGGCCGTGTCCTCACGCATATGTCATCGCGTCGCGTCGAGCCTCACCACATGCGGAAGGCAGGTGGAGTGAGCACATGTGGAGGAGAAAAATAGATTGACTCTAGTAAAAGAAGTGTAGCATCTCTTTAGACCATTACGTAGATCATGAAAAATTGCACACTTTTTTTTTTTTGGATCACTTTAATCCGACGCACGGTTAAAAAATTATGCCAGTTTGAAGATTCATACCCTACCTGATATCGGAGGCCAACGACCAATGACCTGTTCACACTGAACATAATGCTCTGGTCGCGTGGCTAAGATATTGTAGCATCTGTTTACACAATTTTGTAGATAATAAAAAACTGCACACTTTTGCTTTTTGGATCACTTCAATTTGACGGACGATTAAAAAGTCATGGTAGTTTGAAGATTCATACCCTACCTGACATCGGAGCCGAGCGACCATGACCTGTTCTCATTGAATATAATACTTTGGTCGCACGGCTGAGATATCGGAGCTAAGCGACCCATGGCCTTTTCTCACTGAACATAATGCTCTGGTCACGTGGCTACGATATCAGAGCTGCGCGACCAGAGCATTATGTTCAGTGAGAAGAGGCCATGGGTCGCTCGGCTTCGATATCAAGGAGGGTATGAATCTTCAGATGGCCATAACTTTTTAACCGTGTGTCAAATTGAAGTGATCCAAATAGAAAAAGTGTGCAATTTTTCATGATCTACAGAATGGTGTAAACAAATGCTACAATATCTCAGCCACGCAACCAGAGCATTATGTTCAGTGTGAACAGGTCATTGGTCGCTCGGCTCCGATATCAGGTAGGGTATGAATCTTCAAACTGCCATAACTTTTTAACTGTGGGTCGGATTGAAGTGATCCAAAAAGAAAAAGTGTGCAATTTTTCATCATCTACATAATGGTGTAAAGAGATGCTACACTTATTTTACTAGAAGCAATATATTTTCCTCCTCCACATGTGCTCACTCCACCTGCCTTCCACATGTGGCGAGGCACGACGCGACGTGATGACATATGCACGAGGACACGGCCTCGGGTTTGCCACCCAATTCATTTTGAGTTTTAGTGTCATTGGTTTATCTCAGAAGTGGCTGCCCAAAATCGAACTTGGGCTGCCACTGTTACGGTGTAGCACACATGGAAGCACACCATTGGGCCATGTGGACATAAAATCTTTAAAAAGTCAAAAAAAGCATCTTTACAAAAGGCCCTTTTGGATTCAAGAGTTCCCCTAATGTCTAGCCACTGTCAATTTGATATTGATTCTGAAAAATCCTTATTTTAAAGTGTCGATCGCTTGATTAAGATCCTTTTTCCAAAAATCATAAATCTAATTATTGTCAAGTGATAGAGTTTTTACATATCTGATCTGAGATAGAAATTGATTGAAAAATCTAGATCCAATCTCATTGTCGTTAGTGATTTGCAAAGATGTCTAATAAAGAAGATGATGGACCACCTAATGTACCACCGTTGAACCTTCCACCAAAGTTAGAAGGTCACCTCATCTAGAGATACCAAAGTATAATGGGTTATCTGATCCAGTCAGATTTCTCAAAATCTATTCAGAATCATGTGAGGTTTATGGCGAAGTTTTTCCACAAGATAAACTTAAGCTATTTCCTATGGCCTTAACTGGAGCCACACAAGATTGGTTTTATAACCAAGATGAAACAGAACATATGGATTGGGAAGTGGTTAAAAATGGCCTAATCACAAGATTCAAACCTAGAAAGTTTATGCAAGATCCTTTCCTACTTTTAAGTAGAATTAAAATGGGAAAGAGAGGAGTGCGAGATTATATTGAACGGGTTAAACACCTCGGATTAGAGTGTGATTCCGAATTAATCAATAATGATGCCATGATCATGTGATTTTTAGCATGTCTACCTAAAAGGATTAGACGTGAGCTTAAATGTCGAAATGAGTAAGTTTTCTTACAACATGCTATGGACAATGCAATACGAGAGGAGGATGAAGATTCTGATGACGAACCAAATATTGGATTGTTGCCATATACAACGAGGCAAACCACTGCAACATCCACCACTATTGCATCCACGAATATCAATACAGTAGAGTTGATGATTAACGAATTTGAGAAACTTGGTCAGGATGCAGTCTCATTTCAATGAGAAGATGAAAGCATTGGAAGGGCAGCAGGAAAAGAGTGCTAAAGCAGGAGAAAATTTTGCTAAGACTTTTCCTAGTCGAGAAAATGTTTGGTGTGCGATCTGTGTGGGGAATCACACCATCAATGAGTGTCCAACAATGAAAAGACGAATGATAGACACTATTTTCATCTGTGCCAGCTCCACAAGCACAACATGCTCCTCCTGCGAATCTAATAGAACCAGACTCTTCAGTTGGTAATGAGCAATGGAATTACAATGCTGATCAAGAAATTGGTCCTTCAGAGCCGTATGCTATCTATCTTGTCACGCAACAACAATGGACTAGACAATGGACTAGAGCACCACTTGGATGCTATAATACGGTCCTGAAATGAGAAAGATCATAACGAGAAGTAGTTTAGGGTGCCAAACCAAAAGATGTACCGCCTTTATTGGATAAAGACAAAGGGAAGGTCAAGGATGATTCTTTAAGTTAGAATTCTCGCAAGACATCACCATCTAGCAAGTCATCACCTTCCAAGAAGACCACATCTTCTAGAAAGTCATCACTTCCTCGAACAATTTCTGTCAAGAAAGCTAGACCCAAGAACAATCCGTTTGAAAAATAACAGTCATATGCAGTATAGCATAATATGCCAGAGCATTTCAAACGCTATACCTTGGATGATGTTGTTATTCTGCTATCGAAAGCTCATCGTGAACTTGAGGAGCAAGTGCTAGAAATAAAAGAGATTTACGATGGACCAAGGACTCTCAGCTGATGAATATTGCTGAACCAGGAGAACTAGAGAAGATTGTTCAAGTTGGAACACAACTTACCCTAGAGTAGTTTCAAGCATTAAGGAAGTTTTCAAGATTGTTTTCCGACATCAGTGATTGAGCATACAATAACTTTGATGCATGATGCAGTTCCAAAAGTCATAAGATTCTACCGCTGTAATTCGAATGTTACTGACCTTATCAAGAAAGAGTTACAAAGATTACTTGAAGTAGATTTTATTTACGAGATTGAACATACTGAATGGGTTTCTCCAATTGTTGTCGTTCCTAAGAAGAGTGAGAAGATGAGAATTTGTGTAAATCTCAAAGCCTTGAACAAAGTGATGCGAAAGGATCACTTTCCATTACTCTTTACTAAAATCATATCAGATCGTCTTGCTGGAGCAGAAGCCTACAATTTTTTGGATGGATTCAATGGTTATAACCAAGTTAAAATCGCACCTGCGAATCTCCATAAAATAACTTTTGCAACAGAATGGGGAACATATGCTTATAAAGTTATGTCGTTTGGACTTTGTAATGCACCTAGTTCATTTTAGAGAGTGATGCAGTTTGCCTTCAAAGACTACTTGCAGAAATTTCTTGAAATTTACTTGGATGATCTTGGAGTTCATAGTGCCGATACAGACCATCTGGATCATTTGGAAAAAGTATTTGAACGTTTTCGCAAGTACCAAATCTCCTTAAATCCAGAAAAGTGTCAGATTTGGGTTACTCATGGAGTTGTTCTTGGACATGTCATATCAAGACATGGCATTGCTACGGATTATTCCAAAATAAAAATCATTGTGGAGAATTATTCTACAACAGAACGAGAAGCGTTGGCCATGGTTTTTTCTATTAAGAAATTTTGACATTATCTAATGGCGAGACATTTTGCATTTTATATCAACCATCAGCCATTGCGTTATCTAGTAAAGAAGACATGTAATACAAGACGTATTGCAAGATGGCTACTACTACTAACTAAATTTGATTTTCGAGTTGTGGTTCGAAAAGGTAAACAACATTATCTTGTCGATCATCTCTCAAGAATCCAAACAACATCAGTCAACACTGAAGTGGATGATGAACTACTAATGAGTGGGCAGCAGATATTGTTGAATATCTTATGTTAGGCCAACCTAACAACTCTTTGACAAAAGTTCAAAAGAAACAATCGATTATTAAGGCACAACCTTATCAATTGATTGTAGGACAATTGTATTATCATGGAATGGATGATATTTTAAGAAGATGTGTGTTGCCGCACGAAGTACGTGATCTAATCATGTTTTCACATGATGGGATGGGAGGTGGACCTTTTTCAGCATATATCACTGTTCGGAAAATTTTACAATCAGGATGTTGGTGGCCCACACTTCATAAGGATACAAACACTTTACACAGTCATGTGATATATGTCAATGAGCATGTCGTCTGACGAAGCAGAATTATGAACCTTTGCATCCGGTTCTATCACAAGCACCGTTTGAGAAATGTGGACTTGACTATGTTGGTCCTATTCATCATGCGGCAAGAGGATCTCAAGCTAGATGTATCATTGTAGCAATTGATTATATGACCAAGTGGGTCGAAGCAAAAGCGGTTCGAGTTGCTGATGCAGAGTCTATGACTAAGTTCTTGTACGAACATATCATTGTTAGATTTTGATGTCCTATCGAGATCGTAAGTGATCGTGGAACTCTTTGTCAATGAAATGATCAAGTGTTTGTTGGAAGACTTTTTCGTATTCATCGATTTAGTACTCCGTATTATCTGAGGGGTAATGGACAAGCATAATCTTCTAATGAGATTCTTTGCAATATTATGACAAAAATTGTTGAAGCAAGTCAATCTGATTGGGAGCATAAACTTCATGCAATGTTATGGACATTTAGAACAGCTTATAAAGTTAGCACATATCATACACCATTTCAGCTTGTCTATGGTCAAGATGCGGTTATGTCGGTTGAATTTTTGGTACCATCTTTACGCATAGCAGCAACGAAACGGTTGGATGATGCGAAATCTTTACAAATGTATCATGAGGCTTTTCATAAACTTTGTGAAACCAGATTGATGGCATTCCATGCACTTGCAGCTAAGAAAGCTCATCGCAAGGCATGGCACAATCGTCGCTTACACAAAAAAGATTTGAAGGAAGGAGATCTAGCATTGATGTATAAGACCAAATTGATCAAAGCTAAATTGAAAGTGAAGGACAATACAAAGTAAAGGAAATATTGTCCTACGGAGCAGTTATTTTAGAGCACTTGGATAGAAGACGATTTGACACCCCATGAATGGCCAACCTATTACCCAAGTTTTGGCAACTAGTTCAACCAGCATGATCCAAGATCTTCTCATTTTACAAATTTTGTTGTTTTACACTACTTGTTGATTCTTTTTTTTTGGAAAAGACAGAAAAAAAAATGAAATAAAAAAGAAGAAAGGAATGATGAGCAAAAGTAAAAAAAGTCATCAAATAAGAAAAAAAGAAATGAAAGTATTTCAAGTTAGGAATCAAGTTTTGATGAAAAATGACTTAAAAAATCACTTTTTTAGTCAGATGTTGGACAACCAGTTATGGGAACCTTTGCCGAGTTGCCAGATCATACATCCAGTTCAGATTGACCTTTATTGGAGTTGGACAAAAGCTATTTTGCAGAATAAGTACCTATTTTGAAGTAAGGTGAGAATTCATAAGCCTACCACTTTGAGAACCTTCGTCGAACATGCTGCCATCATTATCAACCTTTGTCGACCTGACAGATGGATTCAAAATGCCAAAATTAGGTTGGACATAAGTTCAAATTTTGAAAATTTCCATTAAATGCAGTACTTAGGCGAGAGTTGAAACCTTCCCAAACCTTCAAAACCTTCCCCGAGCTACACCATTGGTCAGGAACCTTCGCCGAGATTTTTGGAAGCTATTTTTACAGTACAAAACATGCCTGCAAATTTTTGTCCAAAACTGATGAGCCAAACTAGTACTTTGTCTAATGGAACCTCCAAATTAGCCTATAAAAGGGCTGAATTCGATTTCATTTCTCACTTGTGCTAGTGAAGCTCTTGCAAAATTTTTACGCGTCCAAACTTTCCCAAAACTTTCACACAGCCTTCTGATATACTTTCAAACTTCTTTACTTCCAGTTTCTACCAATTGAGCAATACCAATATTTCACCTTGCTTTGTTGTTAATGTTCCAACTGCAACAAACATCATGTCACTTCCTAGCACAAGCAGGGTTACTGAATGGATGAACCTTGTTGAGCCCTTGCTCACAACAGTGGGGATCCATGAGTGTGCCTTCTCAAGTAAAATGAATTCATCACCATGGCTTTTAGTACTTGGGACGAGAATAAGTCCAAATTTTATATCAACTTTCAGGGAGCTACCCACAAGGTGCGGGTCATTGAGGCCGTCCTTGGTGCCATAGGAATTTCTTATGGGACACATGTTAACCCAAATCATAAGCATGCCAAGTCAGTCATCAAGCCATTTATTGACACCACCATTGAACTTTATCACACCAATGAAAATTACTTGGTAGAGGAGAGATTCAGACCTCCAGGTCGTCGCCCAGTTACTGAACAACTTCCTGATGGTTGGCAACCTCAAGAAGGAAAG
Organism: Diphasiastrum complanatum; assembly: GCA_029204225.1. Lineage (NCBI taxonomy): Eukaryota > Viridiplantae > Streptophyta > Lycopodiopsida > Lycopodiales > Lycopodiaceae > Diphasiastrum > Diphasiastrum complanatum. The sequence goes on along the minus strand of CM055099.1, from coordinate 66,452,549 downwards.
GATCTCATCCTAGACCCTCCATCGCTTGGTTGAATCTAACTATAAGTAAGAGAAGGGAGCCTTGGAACCTTATGATTGGTACAAAACGGTCTTTGAAGAGCTAAAGAGAGCTATTAAGGGTAACACCAAATAACAGTTTGTTGTTGGCTCTCTTCTATCCTCCTTAGCCACAACGTATTTAGATAATAAAGTTCACAGGTTTCATGTTGAGTCAGTGCTAGCCGCCTATGACGTAGCACCAGTCGAATCTTCTCGCCAAGCATCCAGCTCTCAGAGTCGTAGATGTGTATGCATCAAGATTGTTATACCCAACTAACCTTCCGCGTCTCGTCATGTACTCGGCCACCATCGTCAGCCGCCCCACCACCCTCCGCTGCCATTCGCACTGAACTAGCTATTCTCTCAGCCACTGGAACCACCCTCGCCTTTGATTCCTCACAAGGGCCTTCTGTGACAATTGGATCCTCTATTCCAATTTCAATTGCCCAAGCTGCCTCACCCCTACAAACACAAGCTACTTCACCAGGCACTCAATAGTTTATGGATAATGATTCCAATCCCCTAGGAGAAGATGAACGCTTTGTGCTGCCCTTGAGTCCAGGACCCTTTGAACCAAAATCCCCCGGAATGAGATTCGAGCAATTCCATGAAAATCTTGATACTTTTGATTCAACGCAACAGTTTCAAATAGATCAACAAGCAGATCCACAAGACCACACCAGATACATTCCTGGTCACTCATGCGATTGCATCCCCAAAGCAGTTCGACGCCATAGTGCCGGAAGAGTATGAAGGAGAAGACATCTTCGAAGAGGAAAATCCACCACAAAATGTAATCAGGTATGCTTAATCACATCGTAGATCAAGCAGACCAAATGACAATTCGTACGCACATGTGTTGCCACTGAATAGATAACTTTGACAACTTCATGAACTTCTAGAAGAGAAGATATCCACTTTGAATAGCTCCTTAATATGGAGGATAACTTTTATTCTAATGACTGCATGACTTGCACTAAACATACTCTTATTCATATCTGTCAAATGCATCAGATGTACATAGTTTCACAAAGTTTTCTTACTTCATACTAGGTGGACGATCCAAGAACTTGCTAAAGGTGTTAAACTTTTCACAAAAGGTTACCAGCAACTAGATGAACAATCACTTTAGCCTTCTATTTTTGGTATTATTCTTTGCCGACCTAACAGTAGATAGATCTGAGTCACACCTATGTCAAGTGGAACGGGCGAAGGCTCTTTTTCTATTTTTTAAGAGTTCTTGGTAGTTTTGTGATGGTTTTTGTTCTGTTTTTGCAAATCTGCTGGAAATTAACCTTCGCCCTTCAAACTGAAGATTCTCTGTATGAAGGCGGCGGTACTATCTGCAACTCGGTGAAGGTTCTTTGCCAGGGAATAAAACGTTATCAGGATTGATGACGAATTTGCCTCCTTTTTCACCAAAATGGCAAAAAAATGAACGATTGCGTTAGCTGGACAAATAGTGTACTTCGAAAGTATCACATACAAAGCATTTTTGAGATGGATAAAAAATAAGAAGTTTTTTGCTATTGGCGCACATATCTCATGCTTGTGCGAGCACATTGGTGTGCTAACAGATGCAGAGAAGAGGTTGTTTGAGGGGAGGCCGACAATTTCCAAACAATAGATCTTTCGAACCTTCTGCAAACCGCTTCCTCAAGACAACCGAATCTCCAAGCAGATACAACTACTGCCATGGATGTTGATGGTGTACACACTCAGGCAGTCACTTCAGATGTCACAACACAGGAGGAGGTAGCAGAAGACATAACACATGAAGTGGCAGCAGAAGACATAGCTATATAGGAAGAGGTGGCAACAAAAGTCACTCAACTGCCAGGTACTGTTGTTACAATACAACAAGATTAGACCCAGAAGAGCATCAGTCCCCATCGTTCGGAAGATAATGATGCAACTGAGGATGACCTTCCTCTTGACCATGTCAAAGATGTACAAGATAAAGAGGAGGTCAAATCTGAGACAAAAGAAGAGGAGCCCCAGCCTCAATGGTTTATCGACTGAACTAAGGGGGTGAAAAACATTGTTGCACACATACAAGAATATGATCATAAAATGAAGGTTAAAGTCTCGAGACTCCTCAGAGCCAATGCTGAATTGGTTGAAATTTTCAAACTCCAATGCAGCGCCATTGAAAGCCTGGAGGCAGAGAAGTAGCAACTTGAAAAGCAAAATTGGTCTCTTGGTCAACACATTCAATTGTTGAACCAAGACATTGCTAAATTTCAAATAGAGGTAAATTTATTAAAGGCAAAAAATAAGGCAATTCAAGCCACGACTGCGAGCTTACAACAACAACATAATTCTTTACAAGCCCAGTCAATAAAAGACCGGCAACAAATTGCCGAGTTCAATGCCATTCTTTCGAAAGTACAGAAGGAGAACGCAAACCTGTAGACTCAACTTTCGAAAGAGAAGACACATAGTCGTATTTGATTTTGAAATGCTTACTTTGAGAATGGAATATTGGATTTATAGATAGTGCAATTGTGCTTTGATTATCACAATAAAAAGTAGTTGATGTTGAGCAAGGTTGATATCTGCAAGCAAATTTCTGAGCTAGATTGTCTCTTTAGTAGCATTTGTGGCAGGAATGTATTCCAATTCTATTGATGAGGTATGCTTTCTGCCGTTCCAAGATATTGGGCCTTCATTGAATAGAAATACAAAGTCAAGTTTGCAAGGTGTCGTGTCGTGTCGTGGCATGGCGGCGCCCCATGCTTACGTTCTCGGTGTTATGAGCAAAAGATCTCGTGGGTTGATAAGAGGGACCTATATACCCAAGGTGAATACCATGAATGAAAGAGACAACTTCACCTCACACATGGTTTTAGGGATATAAGATGGATGTAACGAGAAAATAATAGGATGATTAGGTAGATTCATGGAGACAAGTGAAATGTTGTAGTTAATAATGATATATCTTGTTGAAGATGATATAATCGATATCGATTTCATGATGAGAAAGTTGTGTCCACCACCAAGGTATGGTCGTAAGTTCATTTGAAAAAGCTCACATGTGGACTCCTTAGAGCTACTCGAGACAATTTTGGTGTAGGGAGTTGTCGTTTGTTGTGATGGATTGGATTCCTAGAAGTTGGGTGGTGACAATTTTGGGCTCCCCTGAGGAGGGAGGGATGGGCTGCGCCAGGCCTTTGAAGTAGTGCAATACAAAGGCGACGCATGCAAACCCGAGTAGCAAGCTACCGAATGGGCCTGCAACCTCGAAACAAATTAGATTAATAGCATGAGACCCAATGGGTCTCGTATCAGCTATTAAACTGATAAGAACAGATACTACACTTGATCTTAGCCAAAAGGCCGAGAAAGGTATGCTTTGGTAAGTGGCGGCCCTTGCTTCTTATTGCACCCCACCTCAACCTCACTTCCTGACATGCTTATGGAACTATTCTTTCATTCTCTCAACGCCACCGCACACCTCCAGGACCACCAGCAGCAGGTCAGGTGCTTGCTTGTTGTTTCTTCTTTCCTTCTTACAACATACAATAAACTCTCTCTCTCTCGTCTTTCTTCTTGAAAATTCTTTTCGAGCATGCAGGCAGGCAGCAGCGAGCTTTATTTCTTTCTTGCTTGCTTTTTTGCATATCCATCCATCCATCCATCGCTTTTACAAAGGCAGGCAGGAATTGAAAAAACGGAAGGCACAAGAAAGAGGATGAGGATGGAAATGTAAGAAGAAGAAGCTTCTTCTTCACACAGACACGGCGCTTATGGAAACACAACGGGCTGCTGCTGCTGCGTTTTAGATCAAACTCCGCCCCTTCCTTGTTTCTCTGCCATTCAGCTCCAATCATGCTTGATTTCCCTTGCTTTTTTGCGCTGCTTCATCGATTCTGGTTGAAGAAGATAATCGCCAATTTCTTGCCAGCTTTGCTCCATTTCATGTTTTTTCATTCAATATATGCATGCACAAGTTTTTCATTCCTTTGCTTCTAATGTTATATCAAACTCGCATTTTACATGGTATGGTACGATATAATAATGCCATCGATATTGAGTACTTTTCATGGCATAATCATCTTTGCCCAACCAGGTTCAAAAACTCCCACTTTCCACTTTGCTTCTTCCCAAGTTTCTTGTCAATGCCATCAAATGCCTCTTACCTGCAATCATTTTTTGTAGAGGTTCCGTTACCACACTTATCTCCACTTGCAATTCAAGGTTAGTCCTAGTTACAATCATTCTTCATGCAATGACAATCATCAAAATTCCGATTTAGATATGATTGCTTTCTTCTTTCCTTGTGACCCCCTTGATCATGCACTTGCTATCTTCAATGTTGGCTATTGGAATCCTCTTCAAGTTCCTTGGTGACAACGGGGGGACCAATAAGCACCTATGTTAATCCCTGAGGTCCTTGTTTAGGGTTTTCAGACAATGGTAATGCATAAAGCAATATCGAGTTCCAATTTATATCTGATTTCTTTATTTCTTCCTTCCTCCTAACCCATTTGATCATGCAATGGCTAACTTCAATGTTGGCTTTTGGAATCATCTTCAACTTCCTTGGTGACAACGGAGTGATAAGCACCTATGCTCCCTAAGGTCGTTGTTTCGGGTATCGTTCTTGTCGTAAGATTCATTGGCCATCTTATCAGTAGCATGTTCATGAGCTTGAACGTTTTTATTGATAGGGAAGGTCATAAGATCTCATTATATCTTTTGTAGAATACTTATGTCATCAAACCAACTTACATTATCAAGGATCCTACATCCGCATCTCGAAATAATATATAGGGTACCCATTAGCAACCTAAACCGTTTGATATGGACATGCAATTCGAGGTTAGTCTTGTTGGCAGTTTCTACAATCATTCATGACAATTGTCATCATAGACAACAATGGCAATGCATAAAGCAATATCGAATTCCCATTAAGATCTAATATCTTTCTTTGTTCTCAATGGAGATAAGTAGCATATCATCATTTCACGATAATTCTCTAACAAAATATTCTTGTGCGCAAGATTGTAAGATTCATTGTCCATCATGTCAACAACACGTTCATAAGCTCGAAAGTCTTTATTGTCCGTGAAGGACATAAGATCTCATTATATCTTTTATAGGACACTTATGTCATTAAACCGACTTGCATTGTGAAGGATGCGACATCCGCAACTCAAAATAATGCAAAGGGTTTCCAGTAGCAAACCTAAGCCTAGCCTTTTGATATGGACATGCAATTTGAGGTTAGTCTCGACACCAGTTGCTACAATAATTTTTCATTCATTCATATTGGCCATCATGTCAATAATATGCTCATAAACTTGAAAGTTTTTATTGTTAGAAAAGGTCATAAGATCTCATTATATCTTTTGTACAACACTTATGTCATCAAACCAGCTTGCATTCTAAAGGATGCTACATCCACATCATAATGTATAGAGTTTTCATTAACGCACTTAAACGCTCCAATCTAGACATGCAATTTGAGGTTAGTCTCATTAACGATTGTAATCACCATCATGGCAATGTTCATGCATAGACAATGTCAAATTTCCTAGGTATTATATCCTAAAGAGTTTCCTTATGAGCCTTTGATGACAAGTGTCTATTCTGGGTTTTTCCCTTGTGATCTGTCATGCCATCTTAATGAGAAACATTGAGTGCGCTCACAAGCTTTTCAAATAGGCATGTGTGTTTGAAAATGTATGATTTTCCAACACATCATACCAAGGAGGATCGACCGAAAACCACGTTAACTACTGATTGGGGCACTTATGCCTACAATAAAATGCCCTTTGGTCTTTGTAATGCACCAGCTACTTTCCAGAGAATTATGATGCTAATTTTTGCTGCTTTCCTAAGAACATTTCTCAAAATTTTCATTGATGATTTCTGTGCTTGTTTGTCACTTCACCCCGAAAAATGTTTTTTTGGTATGAGAGAAGGTATACTTCTGGGCCATAGAATATCCAGCAGAGGAATTGAAGTCAACAAAGATAAAGTCAAAGTCATAAAGAATTTGTTGATACCAACAAATCTACGTGAACTAAGAGGTTTCTTAGGACATGTTGGCTATTATCAAAGATTTACCCAGAATCATGCCTATATTGTTGCAGCTCTTACATAGTTACTTAAGAAGTACATTGCTTATATTTGGACGACAGCACAACAGAAAGCATTCGAAGAAATTAAGCACAGACTAATTAAAATTCTCCAGAAGGACTGTGGTGTACTTTATCAAAAAGAAATCAGAAGCTTTCAATTGCTTCAGAATCTTCAAGGAGCATGCACAAAAAGAGACTGGAAGGATGATCAAGGCCCTGAGGTCTGACAATGGTGGAGACACCCAACCGGGAGAATTAAAAAAGGATTACCCAATCTGTTTTCTTAGTAGACAATTGATACCTACTGAAGTCAATTATACCACTACTGAATGTGAAGCCTTGGCAATGGTATATGAGGTTCAGAAGGTTTGCCATTATCTTCTGGAAAAAGTTTTTGCATTCTTCACTGATCATCAAGCATTGTTGTATCTCATCAACAAGACTTGCACCACATGCCGTATTACTAGATGGATCCTATTACTTCGAGAATTTGAGTTTAGGATCATGGTTTGTAAGGGAGTTCAACATTTTCTAGTAGATCATCTATCCCGAATCCCTAACCTTCCCACCCCTGATCAAGGTGTCGATGGTGATTTACCAGATGCCATCCTTTTCCAAGTTGACTCTACACCCGTATGGGCCAAGGAAATCACAAAATATTTAACTTCAGGACAGATGGATCCTTCCTTGTCTAAACCTGAACAACGTGTCTTGGTCCTCAAAATCAAACCTTATATGTTAGTTGCAGGACAACTCTACAAGCAAGGGTTAGATGGAATCATCCGACGATGTCTTACTGAAGGTGAAATACTCTCTATAATTTCTCTCACTCATGAAGGTATTGGTGCATGCCATTTCTCTTTTGAAATGACTGCTAAGAAAATCCTCTTGGCCGATTTTTGGTGGCCCACACTCTTCAAGGATATGCACAATTACACTAAGGCCTGTGGTGTCTGCCAACGCACAAAATGGCTTCATGTCTTTACACCCTGTAACCACTTATCAACCTTTCCAGAAATGGGGGATTGATTATGTCGGACCCATCAGTCTCACTGCTCGACAGACACAATCTTATTACATCATAGTAGCTACGGACTATTGCACCAAATGGGCTGAAGCAAGAGCTGTTCGCAATGCTGATGCTCCTTCTACCGCAAAATTTCTCTATGAACAAGTTACAGTTCGATTTGATGTCCTCTAGAACTTATCAGTGATAATTTTTGTGGTACATCGCAAAAGTTCCCCATACTATCCACGATGCAATGGCCAGGCAGAATCCACCAATAAAATCCTATGTGGATTCTCACCAAAACTGTCGAATCCAGCCGATCTGATTGGGAACTCAGATTTTATGTTGCTCTCTGGGCTTATTGCACCACCCCGAAGAGAGCTACAGGCTTAACCCCTTTCCAGCTAACATATGGCCAAGAAGCCGTTATGCATGTAGAATTCCATATCCCCTCCCTTTGAGTGGCCTATAATCTTGAGCTCGATAATCAACAGACTCTAGCAAACAAGTTATTCCATCTGGAACAACTATGCAAAACACGATGGATCAGCATCCATGCTCAACAAGTCCACAAACGTCTAGAAAAACCATGACATAATCGATCATTGAAACTTAGAGACTTCCAGGTTGGAGATAAGGTCCTGCTATACCAGGCCAAAGCCTTCAAAGGCAAGCTGAAATTTTTTGGCCAAGGTCCTTACGTCATTAAAGAAATCTTGGTCTCTGGATATGTACAACTTCAAACCCTTCAAGGCGATATCCTCGACACTGTGGTCAATGGGAGCAGACTGAGAAAGTACAATGAACCCTGTTTTTATCTTGATATGTATTAGTTATTTTCTTTCCTACTATTTTTTTACTTTTCTTTACTGTCTGCCTGCCATTTCGACAAATTTTTTTGTTGTGCTTTCTTGTTCACACCATCAAGATACTATCAGATCAGGCATACAAACAGTCTTCTCTGAGAAAACCACAAAAGTCATTATTTTCAGAAGATTTGTCTCACACCATCTCAAATAGAATTCGCCTGACCCCTTTTTTACAATGCATAATTCATTTTTAGCCTCCACGAATTCTGTCTCAAAGGCAAACTTTCTAGAAATAAAAAAAGTTAGTTTGTTTCATCCGATATCCACTACCAGAATTCGCAGACAATTCGCTGAAGCTTAAAATAATTCCCATGATTTCTCTGTCATCTCCGCAAATTCTGATCAGATTGGCACTTTCTCTACATCGTTGTAAGACCCCAAAGCCTTACACCGGCGACCTATTCTTACTGGAGGTCAAGAACCACTCCGAGACAATACGATTAGCCAATGACATTTTTCTCCGTTTGAGCAGCCACAAAGATCCTTCTCATTCTGACGGAGGTCCACATCGTTCGCATGGATTGCATTCCTCCAAGCGACCTTTTTGCACTCACCATGACACTGAGTGGCCCCACTCACATCTTTAAGTGGGCAGAAAAGATTGCCGAGAAAATTGCTTGGCCCTCAAATAGCGTAAAGCAACCACTAAATGTCGTTACCTCCTGCAGATGATCCTCCAGCAACACCTGGGTCGTAGGACAACAGCTGCTCTCAAGGAGCTGGAAACACTATTTCCTAGCACTAGAAAACAAGCCAGCCCCCAAGTAGCAGATCCACCCACCAAGAAGCAGAAAGGCAAGGCGATCAGCACTGAAGTCGCCATATCTAGTGAGATTTTATCTAGTGACAAGGGGGGCGAGTATGCTGAATCTGGTGGGAGCCTTAAACCCTCTCATGTCCCAAAGGAGGTCTTAGCCCAACAAAAAGCCCTACTCCAACAGGCTGCGGCAAGAAGGTAGGCAGTAGCAGCAACAGGTAGCTCTGGGGACGACGGCGCATCTGGCTCTGGTTCAGTCGGTGGGATTTCAGTCACTCCGAGTACTTCATCAGTCCAAAAAACTATGCCTCCACCCACCACCTCTCTACCATCATAGACACCACTTGCTACCACTTCCACCCCTTCCATCACACTTAACACTGGGTTTGACTCTACTATTCCACCAAAACCTTTTCCGGTACCTACCTCACCTCTGCTTGACTCCTCACTCGACATCAATGATTTTGCTCTCCAATTACTCAATAAGATTCCCTTCATATCTTTTCCTCCCCGCGCTTCATCTCCCCCCAGAATTCCAACACCTCCTACCTCACCACAATCACCTCCTCAAAAAACACAGTCTCTTCCTTTGACACCCCACTCACCTCCATCTGCTTATCCCCCAAACCCCTCTTCTACATAATTTTCTGATCTTCTCCCTTACAACCCTATGTCTTATCCAAATTACCAACGCTCCTTCCCTGACATTGGCATATGGGAGCAATTACCACTGACTGCCCAAAATATGGTTTGGTTGGTGAACGAGCTTCAATACAACATCTATGGAACCTTGTCAGGTCAACAAGCAGTACGACAGGCCGATGACGGTGCCATCCTACAACTTCAGTAGGAAAATCAACGGTTGGTGGCTGAAAATGCTCAAAAACAACAACAAATCGATAACCTCACCACATACAATCAACAACAGCAACAACCACCTACAAAGCCAACTCCAGTTGAAAATCTCTCACATGCAAACCGTCATCGACATCATCATAGCAGAACGAGATGAGGCTGTTGCAAATGCCCAAGCCGCACGTTCCACTATGAAGGAACAACTGGAAATGGTCGAATTCAATGATTTCGCACCACCAGCTATTCCTGAGGGAACCCAAATTCCAGTGGGAGCATACAAGCAGTTGGCCCAAAAGTTGAAAGTCACGACGGAATAGCACACCAAACTCCAACAATCATACACTGCTTCCATTGAGGCCCTCAGCCAACACATAGCCACTTTGGAAGAACGATTGAAGGCAGCTGCTCAGCCCACAGCTTCTGTTCATGCGGAGCATGCTCGCTTTCACAACTCTGGGCATCACTTTGATGGTTCAGATGGTGGCAATGGGGCAGTATTTCAACAATCGCCAACAAATAATCAAGGCTCGACATTTCAAGGGCAGTCTCAATTACCACAAGCTCAACCACCAACCAATCCTTAGGGCACCGGTGGTACTTCCTCCCAACATCAATTCACTTCTACCGCCTCTAACCCCATCGATACAACTAACCTTCTCTTTCCACGCCAATTTTCTCCCGAATCACAACGGATCGCAGTTTCTAACCCTTCACCTCCCCTCTCTCCTGAATCAAAACCCCCCAACTTGAACACGCCTTAGCTGCTGAAGCTCCCACAATACGACACCGGATCTCTCCAACTGCACCGAGCAAGGAGCAACTCGTCTCCCAAGAGTTTGCACGAAAATACCAACCCAAGTGTTGGATTTATCTCTTCTACTCTCTTAAATCCCATTTTAATCTACCTCCATCTATGCTGCATTGTTACTCATGTTGTCGCACAGTCTGCATATTTACATGTGAATTCTCACAAGCGAAGAAAAGACGAAAGAATCGCGACATTGTGTTTTTACACGTGTTTTTGTGACTGGCAAAAAAGGCGACACTGCCTTACAAAATGCCAAAGGCACCCCAGGAAGCAAAGGCACCCTGTAAATCAAATCCTAAGGCATTTCGTCAGAGTGACGCATTTTTCGTATCTTCACCAATGTTCACTTCAGCAAAGGCTGACATCGCATCCTTTTCACGCTCACCCCATGCAACTGCACTAACAGACTTGACAACGACTGCAGCCACCCACGATCTCCTACAAACAACACATCCACTTTGTACTTTCTTCATCTGCACATCTGTGACATTATGTATATATACTGAATACCATTTGCGTATTCAGACTGATTAAGAGATTGAAGATCAAGTGTGTGTAAGATAATAGCATCAGAAGCTTATCAGAGATAGACGAAGTACATGCCTTGTGCATTGATCTTTTATTTGTCAGTAACAGGTTCATTCCTCTTACAGATTGAATTAGCTTAGTAGAGCACGCGGTTTCGTCCGCTATTGTACCGCATTATTGACATGTATAATTGTTATACTTAATCTGATAACAACTCTTTGTTCTGCGTTCAAATCTGTGTTCATATTGCTATGCTTATTTTTCATCAGTCTTTGTAAACTTTTCTTGTTGCTCAATCTGGTAATCTGTTTTAGCGAGTTATTATTAGTCTAGCTGTTGATGACTAATATTTAGTCTTGCCTTTCGTGAATCATTCATGACTGATTATCAGTCGAGCTCAGTCTAGCTCTTTGCAAATCATTCGTGACTAATAATTTATCTAGCTATTTGCGACAAATTATTCTTCTGGTGTTTTACTAACGTTTGGCTACATAATCAGAACGACCGTGATTTCCATCACTAATGTTCTGTTCGTTTCTGATAGGCATAGTCATGCTTAGGAAAAGAGTCATATAGCCCATTCCGGTACGCATGAACACTTTCCATTCAAATTCATTTCTCGTTCGTGTTTCGCCTCTTTTTTGTGTTCATTTTTTTTTCGTTTCTCACACACGACACACCCTCTTTCTCCAACATGGTATCAGAGCTCATTTTTGTAGCCTGATAATCTTCCACATTACAAGACTCTACTAGTCGATAGAGTAATTGTCTTCTTGTTCTGTATTTCTGTATCAAATTTTCATACTTAAGTCACTGATAGTTTTTCCTATCACTTAGACTAATTCTTCCACAAGGGAAAGCCAGTCCCATCATGGACAAGCTTGATGGAGCCAATCACCATCTATAGAAATTTAAGATGAAAACTGTACTAATGGCTAAAGAATTATATGACGTTGTTACAGGTGTAGAAGGGAAACCCGAAGCAGACGACGCAACAATCGCCAGATAGAAGCTGAAGGATGGAAAGGTTTTCGCGCTGATCATCCTCAACATTACTGATACTCAGATCAACCATGTATCCGAGACTCAGACATCGAAAGAAGTCTAGGGCATCTTGAGCACACTGTACGAAGTGCGAGATATAGCTTCCAAACTACATCTTAGGAAGAAATTTTACTCCCTCAAGATGACGAATGGTGATCCTCTACATCAATCAATTCATGAACCTGCTAAGAAAAATGGCCGGCTGTCGAATCTATCATAGACGATCAAGACGCGGTGATGCAACTGCTTACAAGCTTGCCAAGCTCATATGACAGTTGGGTGATGATCATCACGACTCATCCAGAACTGACTCTTTCGAGAGTCATTACTATGTTGTTGCAGGAAGACACTTGGAGGAACGAAGCTTCAAGTTCCTCAGCTGATTCTCACAACTTATACACCAACAAGAGCACGATTAAGCAGAAGAAGAAGAAAGGCCCGAAACAATCAAAGCCAGACCAAAAACCAGCACAACACAAAGAGCAGTCGAATCCGCAGCATATCACAAGGGAGAATCCCAAAATAGACACTTGTCATCAAATGCTCATAAGGAAACTCTTTAGGATAGAATCCCTAGGAAATTTGACATTGTCTATGCATGAACATTGTCGTGATGGTGATTGCAATCGTTAATGACACTAACCTTGAATTGTATGTCTAGATTGGAGTGTTTAAGTGTGTTAATGAAAACTCTATACATTATGATGTGGATGTAGCATCCTTTACAATGCAAGTTGGTTTGATGACATAAGTCTTGTACAACAGATATAATGAGATCTTATGATCTTCCCTAAAAATAAAAACTTTCAAGCTTATGAATGTGTTATTGACAAGATGGCCAATATGAATCTTACGATCTTGTACACAAGAATATTTTGTTAACAAATTGTTGTGATACAATGATGTGCTACTTATTTTCATTGAAAACAAAGAAAGAAATTTGATCTAAATGGAAATGCGATATTGTTTTATGCATTACAATTGACTACGATGATGATTTTCAAAAATGAAGAATTATTGTGGTAACTTTCATCGAGACTAGCATTGATTGCACCGCTAGATCGGAGCTTATAAGTGTGTTAATGGAAACCCCTATACATTTTTTTGAGATGTGGATGTAGGATCCTTTACAATGCAAGTTGGTTTGATGTCATAAGTGTTCTATAATGAGATCTTATGACCTTTGCTATCAAAAAAAACTTTCAAGCTTATGAATTTGTTGTTGACATGATGGCCAATGAATCTTACAATCTTGCACATAAAACTATTTTGTTAAGGAATTGTCGTGATACGATGATGTGCTAATTATCTCCATTGAAAACAAAGAAAGAAATTAGATCTAAATGGGAATCCGACATTGCTTTAGGCATTACCATTGTTTATGATGACGATTGTCATGAATAAAGAATTATTGTAGCAAATAGCATCGAGACTAACCTCAAATTGCATGTCCATATCAAAAGGCTTAAGGTTTGCTATTGGAAACCCTTTGCGTTATTTTGAGGTTAGTCTCATTATTAGATGTCGCATTCTTCACAATAATTGGATGACATAAGTGTCCTACAAAAGATATAATGAGATCTTCTGACCTTCCCTAACAATAAAGACTTTCGAGCTTATGAACGCGTTGTTGACATGACAGCCAATGAATCTGACAATCTTGCGCACAAGAATATTTCGTTAGAGAATGATCTATAAATCCAATATGCCATTCTCAAAGTAAGCATTTCAAAATTAAATACCACTCTGTATGGGAGAATGTGCTATAAGCAAATAAATTTCACATATTTTTTGTAAGATAGGCAGCAAACTACTTCACCAAAGCATTAACAAAAGGCAACCATGGCGAGACATTTTGCATTTTATATCAACCATCAGCCATTGCGTTATCTAGTAAAGAAGACATGTAATACAAGACGTATTGCAAGATGGCTACTACTACTAACTAAATTTGATTTTCGAGTTGTGGTTCGAAAAGGTAAACAACATTATCTTGCCGATCATCTCTCAAGAATCCAATAAACATCAGTCAACACTGAAGTGGATGATGAACTACTAGATGTTGCGTTATTTTATGTTGAAGCAGTACATGAGTGGGCAGCAGATATTGTTGAATATCTGATGTTAGGCCAACCTAACAACTCTTTGACAAAAGTTCAAAAGAAACAATCGATTATTAAGGCACAACCTTATCAATTGATTGTAGGACAATTGTATTATCATGGAATGGATGATATTTTAAGAAGATGTGTGTTGCCGCACGAAGTACGTGATCTAATCATGTTTTCACATGATGGGATGGGAGGTGGACCTTTTTCAGCATATATCACTGTTCGGAAAATTTTACAATCAGGATGTTGGTGGCCCACACTTCATAAGGATACAAACACTTTACACAGTCATGTGATATATGTCAATGAGCATGTCGTCTGACGAAGCAGAATTATGAACCTTTGCATCCGGTTCTATCACAAGCACCGTTTGAGAAATGTGGACTTGACTATGTTGGTCCTATTCATCATGAGGCAAGAGGATCTCAAGCTAGATGTATCATTGTAGCAATTGATTATATGACCAAGTGGGTCGAAGCAAAAGCGGTACGAGTTGCTGATGCAGAGTCTATGACTAAGTTCTTGTACGAACATATCATTGTTAGATTTTGATGTCCTATCGAGATCGTGGAACTCTTTGTCAATGAAATGATCAAGTGTTTGTTGGAAGACTTTTTCAGTATTCATCGATTTAGTACTCCGTATTATCTGAGGGGTAATGGACAAGCATAATCTTCTAATGAGATTCTTTGCAATATTATGACAAAAATTGTTGAAGCAAGTCAATCTGATTGGGAACATAAACTTCATGCAATGTTATGGACATTCAGAACAGCTTATAAAGTTAGCACATATCAGACACCATTTCAGCTTGTCTATGGTCAAGATGCGGTTATGTCGGTTGAATTTTTTGGTACCATCTTTACGCATAGCAGCAACGAAACGGTTGGATGATGCGAAATCTTTACAAATGTATCATGAGGCTTTTCATAAACTTTGTGAAACCAGATTGATGGCATTCCATGCACTTGCAGCTAAGAAAGCTCATCGCAAGGCATGGCACAATCGTCGCTTACACAAAAAAGATTTGAAGGAAGGAAATCTAGCATTGATGTATAAGACCAAATTGATCAAAGCTAAATTGAAAGTGAAGGACAATACAAAGTAAAGGAAATATTGTCCTACGGAGCAGTTATTTTAGAGCACTTGGATAGAAGACGATTTGACACCCCATGAATGGCCAACCTATTACCCAAGTTTTGGCAACCAGTTCAACCAGCATGATCCAAGATCTTCTCATTTTACAAATTTTGTTGTTTTACACTACTTGTTGATTCTTTTTTTTTTGGAAAAGACAGAAAAAAAATGAAATAAAAAAGAAGAAAGGAATGATGAGCAAAAGTAAAAAAAGTCATCAAATAAGAAAAAAAGAAATGAAAGTATTTCAAGTCAGGAATCAAGTTTTGATGAAAAATGACTTAAAAAATCACTTTTTTAGTCAGATGTTGGACAACCAGTTATGGGAACCTTTGCCGAGTTGCCAGATCATACATCCAGTTCAGATTGACCTTTATTGGAGTTGGACAAAAGCTATTTTGCAAAATAAGTACCTATTTTGAAGTCAGGTGAGAATTCATAAGCCTACCACTTTGAGAACCTTCGTCGAACATGCTGCCATCATTATCAACCTTTGTCGACCTGACAGATGGATTCAAAATGCCAAAATTAGGTTGGACATAAGTTCAAATTTTGAAAATTTCCATTAAATGCAGTACTTAGGCGAGAGTTGAAACCTTCCCAAACCTTCAAAACCTTCCCCGAGCTACACCATTGGTCAGGAACCTTCGCCGAGATTTTTGGAAGCTATTTTTACAGTACAAAACATGCCTGCAAATTTTTGTCCAAAACTGATGAGCCAAACTAGTACTTTGTCTAATGGAACCTCCAAATTAGCCTATAAAAGGGCTGAATTCGATTTCATTTCTCACTTGTGCTAGTGAAGCTCTTGCAAATTTTTTACGCGTCCAAACTTTCCCAAAACTTTCACACAGCCTTCTGATATAATTTCAAACTTCGTTACTTCCAGTTTCTACCAATTGAGCAATACCAATATTTCACCTTGCTTTGTTGTTAAACGTGATGTTCCAACTGCAACAAACATCATGTCGCTTCCTAGCACAAGCAGGGTTACTGAATGGATGAACCTTGTTGAGCCCTTGCTCACAACAATGGGGATCCATGAGTGTGCCTTCTCAAGTAAAATGAATTCATCACCATGGCTTTTAGTACTTGGGACGAGAATAAGTCCAAATTTTATATCAACTTTCAGGGAGCTACCCACAAGGTGCGGGTCATTGAGGCCGTCCTTGGTGCCATAGGAATTTCTTATGGGACACATGTTAACCCAAATCATAAGCATGCCAAGTCAGTCATCAAGCCATTTATTGACACCACCATTGAACTTTATCACACCAATGAAAATTACTTGGTAGAGGAGAGATTCAGACCTCCAGGTCGTCGCCCAGTTACTGAACAACTTCCTGATGGTTGGCAACCTCAAGAAGGAAAGGATCTCATCCTAGACCCTCCATCGCTTGGTTGAATCTAACTATAAGTTAGATAAGGGAGCCTTGGAACCTTATGATTGGTACAAAACGGTCTTTGAAGAGCTAAAGAGAGCTATTAAGGGTAACACCAAATAACAGTTTGTTGTTGGCTCTCTTCTATCCTCCTTAGCCACAACGTATTTAGATAATAAAGTTCACAGGTTTCATGTTGAGTCAGTGCTAGCCGCCTATGACGTAGCACCAGTCGAATCTTCTCGCCAAGCATCCAGGTCTCAGAGTCGTAGATGTGTACGCATCAAGATTGTTATACCCAACTAACCTTCCGCGTCTCGTCACGTACTCGGCCACCATCGTCAGCCGCCCCACCACCCTCCGCTGCCATTCGCACTGAACTAGCTATTCTCTCAGCCACTGGAACCACCCTCGCCTTTGATTCCTCACAAGGGCCTTCTGTGACAATTGGATCCTCTATTCCAATTTCAATTGCCCAAGCTGCCTCACCCCTACAAACACAAGCTACTTCACCAGGCACTCAGTAGTTTATGGATAATGATTCCAATCCCCTAGGAGAAGATGAACGCTTTGTGCTGCCCTTGAGTCTAGGACCCTTTGAACCAAAATCCCCCGGAATGAGATTCGAGCAATTCCATGAAAATCTTGATACTTTTGATTCAACGCAACAGTTTCAAATAGATCAACAAGCAGATCCACAAGACCAGACACCATATACATTCCTGGTCTTTCATGCGATTGCATCCCCAAAGCAGTTCGACGCCATAGTGCCGGAAGAGTATGAAGGAGAAGACATCTTCGAAGAGGAAAATCCACCACAAAATGTAATCAGGTATGCTTAATCACATCGTAGATCAAGCAGACCAAATGACAATTCGTACACACATGTGTTGCCACTGAATAGATAACTTTGACAACTTCATGAACTTCTAGAAGAGAAGATATCCACTTTGAATAGCTCCTTAATATGGAGGATAAATTTTATTCTAATGACTGCATGACTTGCACTAAACATACTCTTATTCATATCTGTCAAATGCATCAGATGTACATAGTTTCACAAAGTTTTCTTACTTCATACTAGGTGGACGATCCAAGAACTTGCTAAAGGTGTTAAACTTTTCACAAAAGGTTACCAGCAACTAGATGAACAATCACTTTAGCCTTCTATTTTTGGTATTATTCTTCGCCGACCTAACAGTAGATAGATCTGAGTCACACCTATGTCAAGTGGAACGGGCGAAGGTTCTTTTTCTGTTTTTTAAGAGTTCTTGGTAGTTTTGTGATGGTTTTTGTTCTGTTTTTGCAAATCTGCTGGGAATTAACCTTCGCCCTTCAAACTGAAGATTCTCTGTATGAAGGCGGCGGTACTATCTGCAACTCGGTGAAGGTTCTTTGCCAGGGAATAAAACGTTATCAGGATTGATGACGAATTTGCCTCCTTTTTCACCAAAATGGCAAAAAAATGAACGATTGCGTTAGCTGGACAAATAGTGTACTTCGAAAGTATCACATACAGAGCATTTTTGAGATGGATCAAAAATAAGAAGTTTTCTGCTATTGGCGCACATATCTCATGCTTGTGCGAGCACATTGGTGTGCTAACAGATGCAGAGAAGAGGTTGTTTGAGGGGAGGCCGACAATTTCCAAACAATAGATCTTTCGAACCTTCTGCAAACCGCTTCCTCAAGACAACCGAATCTCCAAGCAGATACAACTACTGCCATGGATGTTGATGGTGTACACACTCAGGCAGTCACTTCAGATGTCACAACACAGGAGGAGGTGGCAGAAGACATAACACATGAAGTGGCAGCAGAAGACATAGCTATATAGGAAGAGGTGGCAACAAAAGTCACTCAACTGCCAGGTACTGTTGTTACAATACAACAAGATTAGACCCAGAAGAGCATCAGTCCCCATCGTTCGGAAGATAATGATGCAACTGAGGATGACCTTCCTCTTGACCATGTCAAAGATGTACAAGATAAAGAGGAGGTCAAATCTGAGACAAAAGAAGAGGAGCCCCAGCCTCAATGGTTTATCGACTTAACTAAGGGGGTGAAAAACATTGTTGCACACATACAAGAATATGATCATAAAATGAAGGTTAAAGTCTCGAGACTCCTCAGAGCCAATGCTGAATTGGTTGAAATTTTCAAACTCCAATGCAGCGCCATTGAAAGCCTGGAGGCAGAGAAGTAGCAACTTGAAAAGCAAAATTGGTCTCTTGGTCAACACATTCAATTGTTGAACCAAGACATTGCTAAATTTCAAATAGAGGTAAATTTATTAAAGGCAAAAAATAAGGCAATTCAAGCCACGACTGCGAGCTTACAACAACAACATAATTCTTTACAAGCCCAGTCAATAAAAGACAGGCAACAAATTGCCGAGTTCAATGCCATTCTTTCGAAAGTACAGAAGGAGAACGCAAACCTGTAGACTCAACTTTCGAAAGAGAAGACACATAGTCGTATTTGATTTTGAAATGCTTACTTTGAGAATGGAATATTGGATTTATAGATAGTGCAATTGTGCTTTGAGATTGAAGTTGCAGGTGACAAACGCAAGGAGAAGGATGTACAGTGGGATACATTTTCACCGAGAAGCCGATCACCTGACAGGAAGCTCCCTAAGTGGTTTGAGAGATTGTTGGAGAGCCGTGACATGGATGACTTTCCAAGATCATCTAGCCAGGGAGAGCTATGGAGATCAACAAGAGAGAAGACACAACCTGAAAGGTATGAAGCAAATTATGCTCTCTTATCTAGCATTATTAAAAAAAAAGAACCTTCGACGTATGGTGAAGCGAAGCATGATGACATTTGGGTCAAGGTCATCGGAGAGGAGATGGACTCAATTGCTAAGCATAGCACATGGGACTTAGTAGAACCACCAGTTGGCAAGAAACCGATTGGTTGCAAATGGGTATACATGACTAAGTACCATGCAGATGGAAGTAACTATATGTAAACTATTAGCAAGTGGAATATCATCCATTCTTTCGACAGGAACGATACCTGAAGGACCTTAGGGAGCATAGGTGCTTATCACTCCGTTGTCACCAAGGAAGTTGAAGATGATTCCAAAAGCCAACATTGAAGATAGCCATTGCATGATCAAATGGGTTAGGAGGAAGGAAGAAATAAAGAAATCAGATATAAATTGGAACTCGATATTGCTTTATGCATTACCATTGTCCGAAAACCCTAAACAAGGACCTCAGGGATTAACATAGGTGCTTATTGGTCCCCCCGTTGTCACCAAGGAACTTGAAGAGGATTCCAATAGCCAACATTGAAGATAGCAAGTGCATGATCAAGGGGGTCACAAGGAAAGAAGAAAGCAATCATATCTAAATCGGAATTTTGATGATTGTCATTGCATGAAGAATGATTGTAACTAGGACTAACCTTGAATTGCAAGTGGAGATAAGTGTGGTAACGGAACCTCTACAAAAAATGATTGCAGGTAAGAGGCATTTGATGGCATTGACAAGAAACTTGGGAAGAAGCAAAGTGGAAAGTGGGAGTTTTTGAACCTGGTTGGGCAAAGATGATTATGCCATGAAAAGTACTCAATATCGATGGCATTATTATATCGTACCATACCATGTAAAATGCGAGTTTGATATAACATTAGAAGCAAAGGAATGAAAAACTTGTGCATGCATATATTGAATGAAAAAACATGAAATGGAGCAAAGCTGGGCGATTATCTTCTTCAACCAGAATCGATGAAGCAGCGCAAAAAAGCAAGGGAAATCAAGCATGATTGGAGCTGAATGGCAGAGAAACAAGGAAGGGGCGGAGTTTGATCTAAAACGCAGCAGCAGCAGCCCGTTGTGTTTCCATAAGCGCCGTGTCTGTGTGAAGAAGAAGCTTCTTCTTCTTACATTTCCATCCTCATCCTCTTTCTTGTGCCTTTCGTTTTTTCAATTCCTGCCTGCCTTTGTAAAAGCGATGGATGGATGGATGGATATGCAAAAAAGCAAGCAAGAAAGAAATAAAGCTCGCTGCTGCCTGCCTGCATGCTCGAAAAGAATTTTCAAGAAGAAAGACGAGAGAGAGAGAGTTTATTGTATGTTGTAAGAAGGAAAGAAGAAACAACAAGCAAGCACCTGACCTGCTGCTGGTGGTCCTGGAGGTGTGCGGTGGCGTTGAGAGAATGAAAGAATAGTTCCATAAGCATGTCAGGAAGTGAGGTTGAGGTGGGGTGCAATAAGAAGCAAGGGCCGCCACTTACCAAAGCATACCTTTCTCGGCCTTTTGGCTAAGATCAAGTGTAGTATCTGTTCTTATCAGCTTAATAGCTGATACGAGACCCATTGGGTCTCATGCTATTAATCTAATTTGTTTCGAGGTTGCAGGCCCATTCGGTAGCTTGCTACTCGGGTTTGCATGCGTCGCCTTTGTATTGCACTACTTCAAAGGCCTGGCGCAGCCCATCCCTCCCTCCTCAGGGGAGCCCAAAATTGTCACCACCCAACTTCTAGGAATCCAATCCATCACAACAAACGACAACTCCCTACACCAAAATTGTCTCGAGTAGCTCTAAGGAGTCCACATGTGAGCTTTTTCAAATGAACTTACGACCATACCTTGGTGGTATGGACACAACTTTCTCATCATGAAATCGATATCGATTATATCATCTTCAACAAGATATATCATTATTAACTACAACATTTCACTTGTCTCCATGAATCTACCTAATCATCCTATTATTTTCTCGTTACATCCATCTTATATCCCTAAAACCATGTGTGAGGTGAAGTTGTCTCTTTCATTCATGGTATTCACCTTGGGTATATAGGTCCCTCTTATCAACCCACGAGATCTTCTGCTCATAACACCGAGAACGTAAGCATGGGGCGCCGCCATGCCACGACACGACACGACACCTTGCAAACTTGACTTTGTATTTCTATTCAATGAAGGCCCAATATCTTGGAACGGCAGAAAGCATACCTCATCAATAGAATTGGAATACATTCCTGCCACAAATGCTACTAAAGAGACAATCTAGCTCAGAAATTTGCTTGCAGATATCAACCTTGCTCAACATCAACCTACTACTTTTTATTGTGATAATCTTCTTGCACCAAAAGGTTTGTCTCTACCTCTCCAACCTGTCTCTTGAGGTTGAGTAGTAGTATCTTGAGATGTATCCTCATGTTCATCACTCGGAAGGTCAATGAATGGATCATCATCAGGGGGTATCCTCACTATACCATCTTTCCCACTGGATGTGTCTATCTTCTCAGCATCCTCGTCTTCATACATCTTGGATTTATCAAAGATAACATCACGGCTTACATGGATTTTGTTTTCCACTGGATCAAAACATCTATAGCCCTTCACACAGTTAGAAATTAGCTTGTGATCTGATTCATTAGTATAAGCTCTAAATGTGATTATGTAATTAGTGTATAGTTTATTTGGTTTACTGTATATGGTTGTGATCGGGACGTAACCCGTTAGGATATATTGATCGGGCACTGATCCCGTAGCTGGCTACTTGGGTTAGCCGAGTAGCCACACGTAAGAAGAAATTGGAATTTGGTCCTATAATGTAGGAACCACTACCAAACAAACTTGACCAACTTTTTAGACATGATCTAACCTACACTAGAGTAGATTCCCATGTGGCACTCTGGCCTCACACATGTGGGACCCACCATTGTACATATTTACATGGTTTAACATAGCTAGATTTGCCAATTTAGACATTTTTTCACACTCCTTCTCAAATCTAGCTTTGGAAACTATGATACACTTATCAATTACTCCAAGTAAAGATCTTAGCTTTTCAAATGAATCCTTAGGCAAGGATTTAATGAACAAATCAACTAAGCAACTCGATGAAGACACATGTTGGATTTTGATCTCTTTGGCTAGGACCTTCTCCCTCACAAAATGATGAGCAATTTCAATATGGTTGCTCCCTGCATGGAATGTAGGATTGGATTGGGCTGATTGGCTATTACAATAGATTGTAGGTACCTCCTTGGCCTCCATGACATGAAGTTCCACCAATAGCTTCTTGAGCCATAAGACCTCCTTGCAAGTTCATATCAAGGCCTTATTTCATGATTCAGTTGAAGACAACGAAATAGTATCTTGCTTCTTTAGAAGCCATGATACCACTCCATCACACATGAATGTAGCAGACGCACTAGTAGACTTTCGATTCACTTTGTCACCTACAATCCGAGTCACTATAGGCTCTTAAGCCAAGATTAGTGCCTTGGTAAGTATGCCAAAATTCCTAGTTGATGAGATATTTAGGACTCTTTTGGCCATTTTCCAATGTCACACAAGAGGACATTGCATATATTGGATTAACTTTCCAACAACCAAGATAGGGTCTAGTTATAGTTAAATAAATTAAGGAGCCTATACGCCTTCCATAGAGAGTGATGTCCTCAAAGGATGCTTCATCAGCACTAATATATGCTTTTACGTTTTGCTCCATTGGAGTCTCAATGCCTTTACAATTCTTCATTCCAAATCTATCTAGCATGGTCGTAGCATATTTAGATTGACATATGAAGCTAAAATCCAATCCTCTTATGACTTCTATTCCTAGAATGAAGTGCAATAGGCCGAGATCAACCATTCTAAACTCTTTAGATAGAGCAATCTTTACATCTCTTATTGCATCTAGATCATTTTCACTCAAAATAATGTCATCAACATACAATACAAGTACAATGATCTTTCCAATCATGAAATTTTATGTACAATGATGGATCATATTGTTGGAAATTAAGCCCACAGTTGTCTCCTTGGAATTACAACTCATTCAGCCAATTTATTTGAAGAACGTCTACAACAGGCTTCTGGCTGATCTCCAGCAAAGGGTAACCAATCCTATCATAATTTCAAGTTCAGATGTAAAGTTCAATAATTTGAAGTCATTGAAGACTTGGCCATCTTCAAGGACTTCCATGAAATTAGCATTTAGAAGAAGTCTGCATTCGCAACAATCTGCAAAAATACTCTAAGTGTCGTGACAGTCTACAGAAATGAGCTATGTTCGCGACATTTTTGTCTTTTTCGCATTTCCCCGGAATGCGAAACTATCATAGTTCAACAGTTTAAACTATTTTGCAACAGCTTCGTCTTTTTCGCATTTTCTCGAAATGCGACGCTTAGGCACAGTTCAAAGTTCAACCATTTTAGAGCACCTTCGACTTTTTCGCGAAGAGAGAGAAAATTCTCAAAGGTCATCTACTTCAAGACTTGAACTGTTTTAGGGCACCTTCGGCTTTTTCGCAAAAAACCCGAGGAGAGAGAAAAAGCGAAGGTCGTCTATTTTGAACGAAGGACGTTCCCAACCACTTCCTGAAATTTGCGAAGTGAGAGAAAACCACTTCACGTAAAATGCGAAGTGAGAGAATTTACGACATCCTCGTCCGCGTCAACATTCCTAATTCGTTTACAGTATACACTATGTATAGTTGTCACAAAAGCCATTTACTTCCAAGTACAACGGCTTATCTAATTAGGTGACAAACATTTGATGTAGTTAATACATGGATGCAATCTATAAATAGATCATCCCAGCACAAATTACTTGAAGCTCCGTCCATGAGACGTATGATTTTGAGCCTCCCAATTACGCCATCATTTTGGTTGTAATTGCTATTTTATTGTGCTTCAATGTAATATAGCAGCAGCACGCTTTTCTATCTATGTATAACGTAAATGAATGCTTGTTGTGATTGAATGCACTTTATCGTTGTTTGATCGTGCTTGTTTACTCACTCTGATCAGAACACGGATGTCTACGACTCCTTCGCTTCTGATCAGACGATGGCTATTTTTTACGCTTGAGGAACTCGCGATATCATACTGCTCTTTCCATCTATTTCAGAACCAAACTTCACATTGAATCCATTTTTTAGTGATACCACACACAAACCATTTCTAATATCTTCGGTGGACTGTACTCTTGTTTTTGTGAGTATGAACTAATTTTTAAGATCATGTTGGGCAACTAGAACACTTAAAGCTGTGATTATACTTAACATAAGCTTTCTATTGCATCTAGTAGCTGATTGTAACGGGAGAGCTGTTCTGCAATATTCCTGCTCTCTTCTCCGTTCACGTTCTTCTATCTCCCTTGCCCAGGACTCTGATTGCGTTAGCAGCCGCAGAAGACCTCGAAATGCACCAAATGGATGTCAAGACAACATTTCTCAACGACAACGTCGAAGAGGAGCTGTATACCTTCCAACCGGAAGAATTCGAAGTCAAAGGCCAAGAGCACAAAGTGTGCAAGCTGCACAAAGCAATCTACGGTCTGAAACAGGCCGCAAGAGCATGGTTCGATAGAATCAACTCTTATCTCATTAAATTGGGATTTGCAAACAATTCAGTTGACCGTGATGTTTATTCGAAGCATATAGGCACCAATTCAGTTCACATAGCTCTTTACGTAGATGATGCATTTATTTTGTCTAACGACACTTCTCTTCTGCACACTACTAAGAGTGATTTATCAAAGGAATTTGACATGACTGATTTAGGAGCTGTCCATTCTTTGCTAGAAATTCACATTACTAGAAATAGACTTCAGAAGAAGATCTATCTTAGCTAGTAGGCATATCTAAAAGGCATTTTAGAAAATTTTCATGTCTGATTGCAGACCAATTGATACTCCAATGGATCCAAATATAGTATTGACTAAACCTACTTGTGCTGATTCTGATAGTGAAGTACTCGACATAGCAAAGTACCCTGTGTGTGTGTGTGTGTGTGTGTGTGTGTGTGTGTGTGTGTGTGTGTGTGTGTGTGTGAGAGAGAGAGAGAGAGAGAGAGAGAGAGAGAGAGAGAGAGAGAGAGAGAGAGAGAGAGAGAGAGAGAGAGAGAGAGAAGTGAGCTTGATTTTGTGGTGGATTAGGTTAAATGATCATAGTGTTAGATGGTGAATCATAAGCATGTGTATGAATGTGAATTATGCTATTGCTCTCATGGGAACAAACTTCTGCATGACATGTTAGAATCCTCTTCACCTATTGGCGCTTTTCAGGTGCTAGGGTCTAGGGTTGAAGGTGTATAGGAAAATATGCTACATAGATACATTTGGATTTATCTCTGTTTCTTCAAAGTCTATGGTGTTTAACATTTTCTTGAAATTCAAGGCACTTGTGGAGAAATCAATTTATGACCAAGATCATGATCCTAAGGTTTAAAATGTCTAGGCCTTGTTAGCCCTTATTAAGTCTACTATAGGCCCTATTTGGTTTGTTATCTTTATTCAGAATACTTTGAGAGGTCTAGAGAGAGATTTATGAGTGTCTATGTACTTCAGGTACATGAAATTTCTCTTACTGAAACATTTTTGTCATAAAAAAAGAGACGCTTGTTTGATAAGCTTGAATGCTCTAGTTTTCCAATTTGAGTGGTCATGGGTGAGGATGTCATGTTGGTGGTGTTGTAGATCCAAGGATTTTTGAATTGAAACCATGTGATAATTCTAGTCTAGCTTATTTTCAATAAGATTATAATGATGGCCGAAGAAGACGCTGATGAAGTACTATATTGGTTTTTGGTAACTAAATCTACATGACATAGGTAGGAGGTTTCACATCAATATGTTTGCTTCTTCAATGTCATGCCATCTTAGATGACTTATCCAGTTCCCTTGGATTCGTACTTTTTCCTTACATCTAGCTCTTTTAACTTAAGAATGATTTCATGTTGTTGAATAGCCATTTCGTTGTTTAGTATAAATGCTTCATTACTAACCATCAATTTTGATTTGAAATATCGGAATCCCATATAAATGTCAACATGATTATAATTCAATATAGGAACCAATGAATTTGGGTTGATCAACTTTGAAAATGGCGAATGATATTCTAATTGAGCATTCATGAAACTAAAGTAAATAAAATGTTTGTAGAGAGTAATGATTTCTTTTTCACTTAGAGTTTTTACAAGAATTCCTTCATAGGAGACACAATACATTCAGAAATATTGTTATCTCCAACGTATCATCAACCCACAAACCAAAAACTTTCAAAAGTAGTGGTTTCACAACTTCTTAATTCATGTGAAATAGGACCCTATTCCCTCATTTTCCTCCATGCAAACACCTATCAGTTTGGTCCTCACTAATAGGATCTTTGATGTATGCAATGTTGTGTACTAGACCAGATTTAGCATACATTGTTAGCACGTTAAGTCAATTCATGTTTAATCCTAGGATCTCTCATTGGAAAGCATTAAAGAGAGTGATGAGATATATTCAGGGAAGTTCAGATCACATTTTATGTTATGATGGAAATACTATCGACCCACTCGTCCTGCGAGGCTACTCCGACTCAGATTGGAGAGGAACAGTCTCTACCAGAAAATCTACCTCCGGGTTCTGTTTCTATTTGGCAGGGGGACCGATTTCGTGGAACTCAAGGAAGCAAAAATCAGTTGCGCTTTCTTCGACCGAGGCAGAGTACATCGCAGCATGTCAAGCTTCACAAGAAGCTGTATGGATCAGGTTGTTACTTCACGACTTGCATCACACTCAGTTCAATGCTACCACCATTATGTGTGACAACTTTAGCTGTATTTCACTATCACTGAATCCCAGATTTCATGGCAAATCCAAGCACATAGAAATTCAGTATCATTTCATTCGGGAGAAAGTTTTCTCAGGGCAAGTGATCCTTCAATATTGCTCCACAACAGAAATGGTCGCAGACATCTTCACCAAAGCGCTTCCCAGGATCAAGCATCAGAAGTTCTTCAACATGCTGAACCTGACGAAGATACCAACGCACCAACCGTGACCTTAAGAGGGACGGGATATAAACTCAAAAAAAAATTGATGCAAATAAGGAAAGAGTTTAGCCTAGAGTACCATGCTCTAGGTGCTAGCTTGAGTCCATAGAGACTCTTTTTCAAAAATCAAACATTACCTTCAAGCTCCTCTTTGATAAAGCTCTTGGGTTGTCTCACGTAGACTCTCTTCCTCCAAGTAGCCATTGAGGAAGGCATTCGTAACATCAAGTTGAAATAGCTTCCAATTGAAAGTAGTAGCAAGACTAGTAATCAATCTTATTGTAACTAGCTTAGCCACAGGAGCACAAGTTCATAATCAATGCCTTGGGTTTGCAAAAAACCTTTTGCTACAAGTCTAGGTTTATACTTGTTTATTGATCCATCTTGATTATATTTCAATCTATACACCCACTTGCAATCAAGTGGTTTCTTCCCTTGAGGAATATCAACAACCTCCCAAGTATGATTCTCCATGAGAGCATCATACTCCACTTGCATAGCATTCATCCAACTTTTTAATTTACATGCATCTTCATAGCAAGTTGATTCATCAAGCATTGAAGAAAGAAAAGTGTAGGAAGTGAAAGATGAGATGCCTTCCCTTTGATCACCTTTGCCAACATAAGTGAGCCTTGATGGCTCGGCCCTTGCTCTTGTGGATCTTTTTGGAGTCCTTGGATCTTGAGATGGATCCTCAATTTCTTGATCACCATCCTAGCATGGTCTTTGACATATAGATGATTAGTAGCATTATCATCCACTTTACAAGAGTGTCCTTCGTAAAAAACAGCATCCCTACTCTCTATGATTTTCTTAGTGATGGGATTGAAGACTCTATACCTTTGTTATTCTCACCATAGCCGGCAAATATACCTTTGATAGAAGTGGCATCATCCTTTTTCCTTGTATCCAAGCATTGGTGTACATAGCATGTAGATCCAAATCTTCTTAGATCTTTGAGATTTGGCTCTTTTTTTTTCTCCAAATAGAGATCTATTGGAGATGTACTCTCCTCCATTATCACATCTCAATACCTTAATCTTGGTATTAAGTTAATTTCAACTAGAGTTTTGAACTTTTCAAATGAATCAAACACCAAACTTTTGTAAGACAAAAGTTAAATCCAAGCATATATTGAATGATCATCTATAAAAGATATATAGGATTTTGCACCACCATTAGATTCTTGAGAGAAGCTATGCACATCCGAATGTATGATCTCAAGAGGAGTGTTTGCTCTTGTAGTGGATCTTGAAAATGGAGGCTTATGAGCCTTTGGGAGGCCGAGTGCAAGCTCACAATGCTCATTAGGGGAACTTCGGACTCAATATGGGCCCTTTAAGAATGTAGAGAGAGAACATCATTAGACTGCCCAACTTCAATTTCGGGCAGCCACTTCTGAGATAAACCAATTACACTAAAATTCAAAATAAGGTGGGAAACCCGAGGCCGTGTCCTCGCGCATATGTCGTCGCATCGCGTCGTGCCTCGCCATGCGGAAGGCAGGTGGAGTGAAGATATGTGGAGGAAAATAGCTTACTTCTAGTAAAAGAAGTGTAGCATCTCTTTACACCATTGCGTAGATCATGAAAAATTGCACACTTTTGCTTCTTGGATCACTTCAATCCGACACACGGTTAAAAAGTTATGGCACTCTAAAGATTCATACCTGACTTGATATCGGAGCCGAGCGACCCATTACCTGTTCTCACTGAATATAATGCTCTGGTCGTGTGGCTGAGATATTGTAGCATTTGTTTACACCATTGCATAGATAATGAAAAACCACACACTTTTGCCTTCTGAATCACTTCAATCCGACATATGGTTTAAAAGTTATGGCAGCCTGAAGATTCATACCCTACCTAATATCGGAGCCGAGCGACCATGACCTGTTCTCATTGAACATAATACTTTGGTCGCGTGACTGAGATATTGGAGCTAGGTGACCCATGGACTTTTTTCTCACTGAACATAATGCTCTGGTCGCGTGGCTGAGATATCGGAGCTGCACGATCAGAGCATTATGTTCGGTGAGAAGAAGTCTGGGTGGCTCGGCTCCGATATCAAGTAGGGTATGAATCTTCAGATGGCCATAACTTTTTAACCGTGTGTCGGATTGAAGTGATCCAAAAAGAAAAAGTGTGCGGTTTCTCATCATCTACATAATGGTGTAAAGAGATGGTACAATTCTTTTACTAGAAGCAAGCTATTTTCCTCCTCCACATGTGCTCACTCCACCTGTCTTCCGCATGGTGAGGCATGACGCGACACGACGACATATGCGCGAGGACACGGCCTCGAGTTTCCGACCCACTTCAATTTGAATTTTAGTGTAATTAGTTTATTTCAGAAGTGGCTGTCCGAAATTGAAGTTGGGCCACCACCGTTACGGTCTAGCACACATGGAAACACACCATTGGGCCATGTGAACATAAAACCTTTGAAAAGTCAAAAAAAGCATCTTTACAAAAGGCCCTTTTGGATTCAAGAGCTCCCCTAATATGCCACGTCTTGACAAATTCTTGGGAGGCTACAAGCCTCAAAATGCTTGCCACATCTTGACAAATTCTTGGAGAGGCCGAGTGCAAGCTCCTCAGCACACATTGATTCCATAGCTTTGAAGTTGGGGTGGCCCAACCTCTTGTGCCATAGCTCCACCTTGGTGATCTCCTCCTTTGCCATGTTACACTCTCTCCATTGCCACATTAGCATCTAATTTAAACAATCTACCTTGTTTAAATCCCTTAGCTATGTAATCATCATTCTTAAATATAGAACAAACTCCATGCTTAGATTGTAAATAAAGGACATTTGCAAGATTCATCCTTTTGGATGATCCCAAGTACCATGGAATAGTACCTACACCACTTATCCTACACTCTTGATCAGTAGCTGTAAAAATAAACTTTTTAACATCATAAGAGAGTAGAGCGGAAAAGTAGTCCTTTTGGAAAGTCATGTGGGAGCTAGCCCCACTATCAATCCACCAAGCTTCACTTGTGTTGAATTTGGATGATGTTGGATGCCATTAAGGATGATTCTTCTTCATCCTCCTCTTGATGTGCAATGTTGCTCTGTTTGTCTTCTTGTGTGTTCTTCTTCTCGAAGCATTCTGATGCAAAGTGCCCCTTCTTTCCACAAAAGAGGCACTTTGTACTTGGTTTTGTCTATCTTCTTCTTGCCCTTTGAGCTTCTTGCCCTTTGAGCTTGATGATGCATCCTCCTCCTTTGCCATGTTTTGATGATTCTTCTTGGCTCCATTGGTCTTTTTCTTGCCTTTGAATGAGAAATTTGCTTTTTCATCTTCATCCTGCGGTGACAAGGAATTCATCCTAGCCTTTGTGTGGAGCATCCTACACTCTTCATTTCAACAATATATGTAATGAAGTTGGTTTCTCTAGTAAATTAGAATTGTTATTACTCAATGGAGATCAACTAGATATATACACGTTATAATTGACAATCACAATCAAAATCATGACTATGGCAATATAGATTATAGAGCATACGCTAGTTTGTAATGGTTGAGTAGTTGGTTTTACCCTTTTTTTACTTACTCTCATAAGATTGTATATTCGTATTTGATATTTTGAACTTAAATTGGATCCCTGAATACAAAAAGTAGAATGGAGCTGAAAGCAAATATGGAAAGCACTTATGTAACTATATTGGTTATGAAATAGCCATTAGTTACGAATCAATCACTTGAACTTAGATGGCGTGAATGTAACAAGCAACATTATCTAAGTCTAGGCGAGGAGAAGAAAGTTCAATAGTTGGATAAAGTGCAATTCATAATGTGGTGTAATCTACCAGCTAGCTGTTAATGGTGATGAGAAATAACAAACTCAGTTATGGCCATTGTGATTGCCTTTCAAAATCAAATATGCATTGAATGCACTTCTTCGATTGTTTATTCTAACTGTCAAAGTTGACTTTAGATTTAGCAAGGAAAACATTGATTGAAATAGGGGACTAATGTCCTCCCCAGTCTAATATAACTAGTTTTGCAGCGTGGGTGACCTACCTTCCATCCAAGATTCCGGCTGCTTTGGCCCATAACAACCACTCTCCGGTCCGACAGGCATGCTTTCCCTGGACGACTTTTAGGGTTTCTGCTTTGGGCGCACGTATTGTCGCCCATACTTGACTGTTTGCAACCCGATTTTTTTCTCCAAGTTTGTTTGGGCGTGCAGCACCCGTCGAGATCGCTGAGACTGACGACACTCTATTCGACAAATCTGGACCAATTCTTGGGGAATGCCAAAAATAGGCAACTTAGTAATCCCTAGTTTAGTGAAGTACATTTTGAGGCAAACGGACCCAGAATCGAGCTGCAACTAGTCTGACGGGTTTGTCTCGAGGCCAAAAACATGTGGCTACCTTCCGTCCGAGACTCCTACTGCTTTGGCCCATAACGGACCACTCTTCGGTCCAACGGGCATGCTTTCCCCTGAACGACTTTTAGGGTTTTTGCTTTGGGCGCACGTATCGTCGACCATACTAGACCGTTTGCAACCCGAATTTTTTTTCTCCAGGTTTGTTTGGGCGTGCAACACCTGCCGAGGCTGATGACGCTCCAATCCGACTCCATTTGGCAAAACTAGACCCATTCCCAAGAATGCCAAAAATAGGCCAACTTAGTAATCGCTAGTTTAGTGCCTCCTGGTTGGAAGTACATTTCGAGACGAACGGACCCAAAATCGAACTACAACTGGTCCGACGGGTTTGTCTAGAAGCCACAAACTTGTGGCTACCTTCGTCCGAGATTTCGTCTGCTTTGGCCAATAACGGACCACTCTCTGGTCCGAGAAAAAACTACAGTGCCTTGTGTTTATCCGAGATAGCATGTAGTCAAATAGCACATGGCATGCCATGAGCTATATTTTTTCTGAACGATAGTTAAATTCAAACTCGCAAAAGATTTACTCGCAGAATGTCAAAACTATTTTGATTCTTGCTATATGTCTAACTTGGGATGCAATTGAGCTAGTTCTTGCTTATGATGATTGTCACTCTCAGTTCCTTAGTTCCTTACGAAGAGCTTGGGATCTTTGCACACAACCATGCATGGGCTACTCAACATGCATGATCCTTTGGATAGCTCTCTCGTGTGACTCTGTCAGCTGCTGCCCTCTCATACCTTGGCACGTATACTCTTCTATGACTGATGGTCCACTGGTATAGCTCAACAGTCGCATCATCGTTTCACAGCTATGTCGGTGTGCAGTTTTTAGTTCAGCATTTATGCTTTGGTGATAGCCACACAGTTTGAGTACACATTTTTTAGATCAGAGGTACAATATTGATTTTCTGCACTAGCAACATCAACATATGCATTTTTTCCATTTTGTGATAGCTACATTAGTTACATATAAGCATTAACTTGCAGCTCATCCATGTTTTGTTATTATATGTCACAAGGGAGCCCCATGAGTCACCGCATCTGGATTAAGTTGGGGGACCTAATCTTTAAGCTAATTGTAGATTTAGACAGTAAAAATGCAGTGACTCACAAAACACGTGCAGTTTTGAATGATTGAGTCTATTCATCAACAATTCTTTGTTGAAGAACTGCAACTTCTATCCTCTATCCCTCTCTTTCTCCTCTCTTTATGTTTCATGTAGTATTCTGAGTAGGAGATTATTGTGTGATTCATGTGACGCTAAAATCTGCAACTGAATCATAACACCGGCAGACATATTTTTCTCCAATTATGGATAGTAAATTTTTGACCGGGGAATGCTCTTTCTAGTGGCCCTTATTTGATAAGGATCACTTCAGAGAAGTTACATCAAGTCGGTTGAGACAGGCCATAACTTTGAAAAGGTCCAAACCACCAGTGGTCATTATTTTATTATAAAGACAATAGCTTTATTAAAACTTGACTAAGAAGTGTACTTACTCTCACCCAAAAATAGCATAAGATGTCCTATAAAATATTTCTTGCAACATCTTCTAAAATAAACTGATATACGCAGCTGCATTTTTCTTTTTGCCAGCAGTAAAAAAATTCTTGTTGACATAAAATTATGTGAAATTTATGATTTCAGACTTTTACCATTTACGTTGCATGTACACGTCTTAGACAACTCTTCCAGATTGGGTTTACATTTCAGTCAATGAAATTTTATGAGAGCTTTTATTAAGTCGTAAAAGACTCATTGTATGCACACTCTCGATTGTTTAAGATCAAACAATTGCAAAAATACAGCAATTTTACCTAGCTCATTGATAAGTAAAAAAACCATCAACAGTGGGGAGTGGCAAATAATAATCATGTCCGAGCTGCATCATATGAATTTTGCAATGGAAATACATCAAAGTGAAGTCTATGATAGTACTGAACCAAAGAAAAAATGTGCACAATTACTAACTTTATAAAATCTACAGTGTTAGACTACCAACTCCATCCAGAGCATGGAATGTTTTCCGAGATATTCCTAGTCATCTTCTGTGAAACATAAGAACACAGCAAATTTTTTCTTGAACTCTCCTGAGCTCCCCATCATCTCTCCTTATGTTCCGGTTTATAAACATTACGTACAGACTTGTGTTTTCCCACATTTTAAACTACAAAATTGTATTCAGAATAATCTTCTAAACACATTCTACTAACACAGGTGCTCCTTAGGGTGTGGATGTGTTTGTGTATCTTTAAAAGAGAGATAGAACTAGGCCTTGTTTTTGTCATCATATACTGCGTCGGCCATAGATGTGTCCATGTCATTTAGACCAAGTTCCTCATTCTGTTCCCATGTTCTCTCATATTCCTCAACTGCAACCAAAAACACAATAGACGTTACATAGTCATAGTTGTTGAGTGCACAATAGCAAGCTTAACCTGAAAAACAAGCACTATTATGATTGGCCTCTTTAACTGGAAAGAAACGAACGTCTGTTGAATATGCAGCTTGGTAGTCAAACCTAATAAACATCTTGTTAGAAATGCTTAGAAACCAAAATGAACACCAAAAAGCAGATTCAACCCATCACGAAAAAATGGGCGTTGCAGCACGGGCAAAAGCATACTGACTTCTTAATTGTGCATCACTTTCAAATGTGTCAGTAACTGGAGCTATGAAGGAGTTGTCAAGGGCATCATCTAACACCAGCGTCCATGGCTTTTCAGTCTTTAATAACTGCACACAAGGCAAAACAAGTATTCATGATTGTTTATCAACAAAAGTGGAGCAGAAAGCTAACAGTTCAACAAAGTAAGGTAGAAACAGCTACGTGCTCAATCATTAAATAAAAAAAATTAAGAGACTTTTAGAGCATTGATTCACTATTGTGAACAATCTCTTGAGCTAAGATAAAACAGAACATTTTCCCCACAGTAGCAGAGACTGAAAGAGCGGTGTACTTTTAATGTCTTTGAGGTACCAGAAACAGTATATACAAGGAAATGAGGTAACTCCAAGTGTGTTATGACTAATGGGACAGTAAAAAACTCATTGACAGACACAAAATGAATAAATCCTATTTCTAGCATGAATCTATAAATTACACTTAACTTGTCCATTTAAACAATGAGGTAGTCATACTCAGATTTAGGGTTGAATACAGGTGAGTACAAACATACATCGGTATTAGGTAAGATTAAAAGTCGTGGGGAAAGGATTTAATGGTCTTATGCCAATATAGATGCAGCATCCCCTGGTCTAACTCTTGCCAGATGTGAAGGTGTAGCCATTAGGTCCTCATATTTTGCAGTCTAGCCGTCGTTGTATATCACAGCCATGTGAAAAACAAGATATAACTGAAAATTTACTTGTACATGGAGGGTGAGCATTTATCTCGAGCTGAGAATACACGTTCTTTATGCAAAAATGACTAATAAGCAACTGTCACTAACATTGAGGAAAACCAGAGAATAAAGACAATAGAGGGGAGATATCATGAAACGTATAAAGCATATCTTCAGAACACTGATGAGTATGAATAGACAAATGAATGGTGGGCGCACTTTGCATATTTTTTAGCAAAGTAGCAGATCAATCTAAGCATTGCTATGGCCTCCAAAGAGAATAAATTGCTTTCAGCCCCAAGATAATGGATAAGGTGCTCTCAGCCAAAGATAATGTATGTAGTCAGGAATATTTTTTGAACCCATTCAATTTCCAGCCAACGGGGTTCAATTTCCAGCCAACAAGAACATGGAATGCTTCCACCCCATACCTAACAGCCATAGAGAAGAACCAATAACCGCCTCCTCTTATGCCATCCATAGAGATTCACTTTTCACAAGCCAATTACATGGCAAAGTAAGATCTCCAGCCCCAAGTATGCTCGCCAGCCAAATCAAATTGAGAAGATGCAAATCAATTCTAAAGAAATTAAGGAGCTGTTTTCTAAAAGAAGATAAAAACAGCCTCAAGTGATGCACCTTTGGCTTCTTGTTGGTGAACACTTCCTCTGGTGTTACCTTTGGTACTCCAATGGTATGACTCTTGTTTTGAAAATAGATTGCAATATTGCATGCTTCAGACCAAAATGCCCTTGGTAATGTAATTGCATCTCCGTAAGCATGGAATTGGCGCTCTCCACAATCTACACCATTTGTTGTGGAGTGTGAGCTTGTGTGGATTGCCTTTGATCCATACGGCTTATAGAAGTCTTCAAATTCAATAAATTTGTATTCCCTCCACTATCAGACCTAAGAACTTTAACCTTCTTACATATCTGGTTTTCAAGCATTGCTTTGAATTGTTTGAATGCATCGACAACATCAAATTGCTTCTTGAAAAAATAAATGCACGCCTTTCATGACATATCATCTATGAATGTGATGAAATAGTAGGTTCCACCTATCAACATCATCTTCAAAGGCCCACACCAATCTATATGAATTAGATCCAAGATGTTCTTTCCCTTAGAACTTAGAAGCGCCACCTCACCTTAATTTCTCACGGTTTTGTTTCCCATAGACACAAGTTCACATGCAAACTTTGGTTGATGATCTAATACAAGCAATCCATTCACCATTCCCAATTTCTCCATCAAATTGAGATTTCCAAAAAATAGATGACCGAACATTTTGGGCCATAAATTGTTTTGAGATGGAACGAATGCGACAAGTTCATGTTGCCCTTTGATAGTTGCATTCAACTTGTACAACCTACTTCTAGGCTCTCTTATTCCATCAACAAAAGAATTGTGTTGTTCATGTCTCTTACAAAGCATCGATCATGGGCAAACTCTACTTTTAGCTTTTGATTAATAATCGCGCCTACTAAAATTAGATTCTTTCTTAGCCCTGGTCTTATTTATTGATTGATGCTCTTGCATTCCCATTAGGCAATTGAATAGAGACCATGCCAACCCCCTTGATTTTGCACACATCGCCATTCGCTTGGAGAAAAGATCCTCATTGTCGAGGTCTCTCAAATTTTTGAACCGGTCCTTATTGCCTATTATATGCTTGGTGGGGCTCCTGAATCAATGGACCATGCCTGATCCTCTTAATTTGATGATAATGCTGAAATAAAGATGCTTGATTTCTCATTGCCATCTTCATTGATGAGATGTAGAAACATTTCCCCTTCTTATTGCCTTGCTTAGGCGATGGCTCATCATCCTAAGGCTTAGGCAATTGTTGTTTCCACTTTTTCTTGCACGTTCCCTTTCCTTGCTTTTGGCATCTCGCCAATGCTTGATGTTTGTTCAATATTGTGGTGCCTGGCCTTGACCACTTCCCATTGCTGCTCTTCCTACAACATGATTCCTATAAGCTCTATCTTTCCCTTGAAGTTAATCTACTTACGAACATCTGATACGACTAGACAATGACACTCATTGTGTTGTGAACCAGCTCAACATCACTACGCTCACCAATGGCATGCATTTCGTCCCTCGGCATCTTGATCCGCAGTCAAATGCAATTGAAAACACTCTCCTTGTTCTATTCGAACGTTGTTCAGTTTTGATCTCAAAAACATGACCCAAGATTGATTCAATGTTTCAAATTATTCCTTTAGTGCTCCCAAACTTGCCTTGAGTTTGTGGCATCACTAATGTGCATGATGATGTGGTCCCTCACCGAAAAATTGATGAATGTCAATGCCTTCCTAAATCTTTTGTCATATATCTTGTCATCGACATCTATGAGCAACTTTCTCTCTTCCCTTGTGATAATGTCCATAGTTTGTTCTCAATGAGAATGTTTCCAGACAACATAGTTGGACATTTTGTCCAGCTTACTTAAATTGCATCTCCCATGTTCCCCATTGTACCCTGCTCAATACAACCTATAATCGCTATCGTAGAGTAATTGAGGCCTACTGACCGCAATGCCAATGCCAAAACATGATAATTTTGACTTGTCAAATTCTTTTACCAAGCCCCCCCATCGCTTAGTTTTGGAAACCATTAGACAATTTTGCAAACTCTTTGTTTTTGCGTACCATACTTGCAAGTATAGTTCAGTTCCCTTTTGTGTGGAGGTCACTGCCCCAAAATTTGGTCGAAAAAGGCCCCATATTAAGGAAGAAAAGCCCTTATTAAGTAAAATGTATTGATTCTTTAAAGTGAAGAGGCTAGGACTTCAAATACAAAATCAACTTTCATGGCCCTTAGCCTCTCACACTGAAATTTGTTAATGAAGAATGGAATTTCAACTACAGTTTTAAAGTTTTGGACCCACAAATCTCAAACCACTCCAAGAGAGTGCAAAATAGGGATATTGATGATGTTCACTACATCACTGGCCAACATATTTACTAAGCCACTTGTAAAAGAAAAGTTCGATAGGTCAATACTCTTTGTAGTTAAAGGTGTATAACTTTAATATGTTGTACATGTGCTCGAAAACTAAGTCTACTTTTAGGAAGAGTGTAAAAGTAAAAGTCAAGTTACTAGTAACTGTAATCCTAGCAATTTAGTCATGGACTAGAACTAGCTTTACAGCTAGACTAGCTGGTCACTAGCCAATTGGCTGGACAGGTGTCCTGCAAAGCCATGCAAGGGTTGCCACCCAAAAAGCTTTATGTAAAATGTTTCCAATGTGAAAGAAAGTTAGTGTTGGAGAATTTATGTGTGTGTTGCTCTATGTTAATGCTTCTTGTGCAAATCTATGATCTCATCTTTCAATCATTCAAACTGGAGGACCTACACACTAGTGTCTTGCTGGTTGTATGGCGTTCTTAGTAGGAGATAATTAATGCATCAACATTTCATTGTCTACTATTGTTAGGGACCCAACCTCTTGGGTCCCAACACCTTACTTGAAACCGGGGATTGTACTAGGGCCTGTTGACTTGATCAGTGACCCGTGGACTGCATGCATGCCACTTGTCGTAAACTCCTCCCCTTGTATACCATGCCTACCTTGCAAGTATACAAGGGGAGGAGCTTTCAATTACCATTCATTCTATCTACCTAGGAGAAGGTGGATGGTAGTGTGCATATGCATAGCGAAGATGAGAGCTAGCCAAGGGTAGGAGATGGCCCAAGATGTTGGCGGCGGTATGGGACATCGGTAGCACTGGAGGTCGGATCCAGCTTGATTCCAAGTCTTAGGCCTAGGGCACGGAGGGTGGATCGGAATTGGATCCTACAGTGGGGTGGATCATGACCGTTTGGTTTCTTGTGTTGACTGACACCTGGCGGTTTCCTGTTGTGGAGTCGTAACAATTGGTATCAGAGCCACCGAAGACCATGTACAAGCCTAATCGATCTGTCTCGGCAAACTATGTCTAGAGTTATTTTTTTCCACAAATTTTTTTGAATTGTCAATTAAAACCCTGGCTTAATGTTTCTAGAAAAGAAAATTGATAATGAAAAATAAACTCAAGGAGTTTGCCTCGCAGCCAAAAGCCAGCCACCAGCTTGCTACACAGTTAGCAACTGAGCTAGAGCAGCCAATTGTGCTGTCAACTGGCAGCCAGCAACGCTACCAATTGTTGACCAGGTGCACAGCCAACATGATTGCATGCTGGCAGCATGGGGACGGAGCAACGTGGCCAGTTGCCTCACTGGCAGGAAGCCAGCTTGGCCTAGCATCCCAGGATGGTGTGAGAGGGAGGGGGGTAGGTGGTGGATTGCCATCCCACCTTTTTTCAGACTTCTTCCAGTTTTTGTCTCACATTTCTTCTTCTCCAATTTGTGGCAGCCATGGACAATATCACAAGCAGATTCCTTGAAGACTTGGGACAATTGTTAGTTGGGTGAAGTTCTAAATTTCTTTCTCCTTTCTAAGAGTTGTGTATTCTCTTTCTTCTCTCTAACCATGGACCCTAGCGAGCCAAAACAAGTTGAAGCTATGAGTGCTATTGCTGCCCATGATGACGAGTCCCTAATGATGGCTATCAATAATCTACAGCAATAGATTCTTGACATGCAAGCAAAGCATAACAAGGCCCAGCAAGAATGGAGGGAATTGACACAAACAAGGCAAGCTTTGCACCATCCCCTATTTACACCTAGTCTTTTTTCATAAGACAAGAAAGATAGATCCCCAATGTCGTAGTACATGGTTGCATCAATGGAGTTCACATTTCTCCATGCACAATTCATCAAATGACAATAAGATCAATATGGCGTCATGTACTTGCGAGGTAAAGCTTTTACGTGGTGGCAACATCTTCGTGAGAAGCCTAAACTCCCCAAGACTTGGGAGGAGTTTTGCAAGGCCTTCAAGGTGGCCTTCTTACCCATCTTGGATGACTTTGAGTTCTATCAACATTATGCGACGATTCATAAGGGGAGCCAAACCCATGACGCATACTTGCAAGAATTCCAAGAGGTATATTCTCGTAGAATAGATCCTACTTTGGTCAAGTTGCATTCTGCCTTGGGTTTACACAAGATTTCCAGCTGAAGGTTAGGAGGAACCAACCTCTTTACATCGAAGATGCAATTTGCCATGTCAGGATATACAATGATACTCATATAGTGATTTAAGTTTGAGCCTAGAGTAAAACCCTAGGTAAAGGGCAAGAAAAACTCTTTCTTTCAAAAACAGTGAAAGGTAAAGGATTCATCTATCGGGAGTAATGTATAAAAGAAATGATTCTCAATGGACCAAGAAACCTTTGCCAAGGCCAGGAGTGACAACTAATGGAGCCAGGTCATGTCACAAAAGAATGTCCAAAGAATCAAATAAATGCTAAAGGGGATTCATTTAAGACGGTAGGTAGCTCTAGCATTAGTAATGATTTGTGCCTTGCTAATGGTTTTGTTTGCTACATTTGATGTTTTAATATGATAGTATTTGCCCCCACAACCTAATTCGGATGAATGGGACCGTCGAGCTGTAACAACTTTGTTTGATGCCAATTCTAGACATGATTATACTAACTCTAACTTGTTAAGAAGCTAAACGTGGAACCAAAGCAAAACCGGGTTTAGGACTAGGTGCAGCCATTATGAATTTTTTGTCTTGCCGTTTCAAATGACAAACGCCCCCATGACATTCCAGCAAATGATGAACGATCTGCTTCGCCCATTTTGGGGAAGTTCGTAATAGTTTACTTAGATTATATTCTTATTTATAGTAGAAAATTAAAAGGAGCATGCAGAGCATCTCAAGATTGTCTTGAGGTTATCAAGCAGAATATCTACACCAAGGAATAAAAGTGTGAAATTTTTTAGACAAGACTACTATATCTCGGTCACATTATGTCGGACCATGGGTTGGAAATTGACCCAACAAGATCTGTAAGGTTCGTGGGTGGCCTATTCTCCTAACCATTTGTGAACTTAAATCTTTCCTTGGCTTCACTAGATTTTTCATCGATTCACCATGGATTATGCTGTAGTTGCATTACCCTTGACATACCTCCTCAAAGGGGCGAAGAAAACCAGTCGGCGCAATAAGTTCAGTCCTTCGGTAACCTAGACTAAAGAGTTGAATCCCAAGTTTTGAGACTTTAAAACATTGTGTGTCACAGCTCCGATCCTAACAAGCCGTATGTGCTTGAGACGGATGCTAGCGACTTTGCTCTAGGGGCAATCCTATTTCATGATGGTAGAACATTGGCGTTCAAAAGCAAGAAGTTGGATCCTACTCAAAGGCGGGTCTTCCACCTACAATAAGCAACTATTTGTTGTGATAAATGGCTGGAGACATTATTTATATGGATCTAGGTTTACAATTCTACCTGATCACCAAGCACTATGGTATATTCGGTTCAACAATAGTTACGTTCGATAAAGTTTCAACAAATTAAGCTTGGATTGAGCGACACTGAAAAGACATGTAGCATGAGCAACGAAGAACCTCAAAAAAGCGCAAAAATTCAAAAGGTGTTGAACTCACTTCTTTCAATTCAAGATCAAAGTTCTGCCACTTTTTCCTCCTAGAGGGATCAGCACTATCTCCAATGTCAAATTCGTGCACACGTTGCAAGCCTACACATCAATTGAGTATCATCAAGGAGAGAGTTAAACATGTCAACAACAAGATTGATAAAATTCAAGCCAAATCATGATTCATCACCCATTTCAACTTACTAAAGAAAACCATTGATCAAAAATCAGCATCATGCAATTTACAATAAATAAGATGTACATCTTGAGTTATCAAACTAGTTTAAATTAAAAATACATAAGGAGCAGAGCACACTCCTTTTTCAAGTCCTAATATAGCAAAATGACTACTATCCAAGTAGAAGCTACATTCACAGATGTAACTGGTTAGACCAGAAGGTGGAAATTATTTGCATGAAACAAAGGGCTACAAGCAAGAGAATATTTTTTGGAAATGAAAAATATCACACCAAAACCAAATATGAGCTATCATTACATGGCATGCACAATACAACACAAACATATACATCCTTCTAAACCGTTTTTTGTAAAATAAGGTAAGTTCAATTTAATCTTGATGTAGCTGTTATGCTAGAATTTAAGGAAGAATTAGATCCAAGGTTGAATGATGTAGAAGTCAATGTTCTACCATCTGATAGTCTAGCAAAGATAATATTGTTATAGGCAAACATGCCATTATCTCAAGTAGCTTTAAAAGTCCATGCTAGGAATGTTGTAAATATCACTAGAAGTTAGTGCCTACAATTGAGGCTTATGGAAAATTTGACCTAAAGAGTTTTCGTATTGAGAATGCAACAACTTACAACAGTAGGCCAAAGAACTATTGTCTCAGCTATAGTGTTTAGGAATAGCACTACATGGACCAGAACTTTGCTTCTACAAAGTATTCCTTGGGCACATTGTCAACTTAACACAATTACTGACAAACAAAGGTACTAGATTCAAACAAGATATTTGGCAACAACATAGGCATGACACCAATACAAGAATGTCAACATTTTTCGTTGTATTCAATTATAATTCTATCTATTTGTGAAATTAGAATATATCCAATTTCACAAATTTATATAGAGAAATTTATTCAATTATAATTATTATGTTCTATTGTCTATAAAAGTTTGACAATTGTACGTAGGAAATCGGCGCAGTCTAGAACAAGACAATCATGAACTTGCTATTTGTCAACAACATTGCCCACAATTTTGTTTCTTCTTTGTGTTGTTCCAATTTACACTCCAAAGCAAGGATCTTTTCCAAAGCATCAAGTGACAGAACATGGAGTTTCTCATTTCTTTTCTCAGCATCGCAACATCTTCTCGAAGATTCTGAATGGTATTTTGAAGAGGGGTCTATCTGCAGAAAAGCACAAGGATCTGCTACAATCTCAGGCCTACATCAATACACATGAACTTGAGCAGACAGGCCATCACAAATCAAGGTCTGCAGCTTCACTCATGATTTTAAGTAGACAACCAGTCTATTCAAGGTATGTAAATTTGTTCAGGACCTTGCACAGAGTCCATTCAAGATCATGCATTCATTCTCCCGATGCTGATCTTGAATCACCTTGACATTGTCCATGGTTGCTTAC
This sequence comes from Diphasiastrum complanatum, assembly GCA_029204225.1. Lineage (NCBI taxonomy): Eukaryota > Viridiplantae > Streptophyta > Lycopodiopsida > Lycopodiales > Lycopodiaceae > Diphasiastrum > Diphasiastrum complanatum. Next base: position 66,409,258 of record CM055099.1, on the reverse strand, counting down.
ATTCTTCAAGGCCTACATAGCATGGGCCAAATATATGGAGATATATATATTCCCCTACCACTAGCCCGTGACTTAGGAAATGGGAAGATATCCTTGCACCAGTCCACAAGCAAATACAAGACCTTGTTGTGAATGATGAAAGAAGAAAGAAAGAGATCTAAGAGATACTTGCAGAAGATGATCCGATGATGAATAGAAAGTTAAAAGTGAAGAAGATGTACACCAGGTGTCAAAAACTGTTCTGCAACAATTTGTTCATTATAAAATCTTGGCTACAATAATTACATAGTAAGGCATCAGTTGGTCTAGCCCACTGCATGCATGAGTAAGTTAAGGTTCCAAGACATTCTACATGATTTTTAGTCTCGAGTTTCAATTGTGCTTTCTTCTAATCTCTTTGACACACAAATTTTTCCTGGAAGACCAGAAGCAAAATGGCTGTCAAGTACCAAACTTATGCATGCCATGTACTGTCAGATCTGCAAAGGTGAACATGAACATACATATCGATCAGAGAAATGAGCATAAAGTTTGATAGTTCAGCAGATTGAGAATCTAGGAGGAACTCACTCTCGCTAATGTTCACAATCAGACCTTCCACAGTGGTGATAAGCCCACCAAGTGTTCCTGGAGCAAGCTCTAGCTCTATCTCTGGGATTGACACACTTGCTGTATCTGACTAATATGAGCAACATCTTTTAGAGGTAAGCCAAAATGCAAGTTTCTCCTCCATGGCATTCAACAAATGAATATCAAGATTCCAGAGTACGGTACTATGAAAAGAGTTCTGTGGCTAGTATAGCATGGACATCAGTTCACACAGTACCTTTATAACATCACGGGAAAGATCCAAACCGTTCTTAACGCACACTGTTGTCCTCTTTCCTTTAGCTGAGATGCTGCCACCGGGCTTCAGCTGTTATGTCAACAATCCCAAACACAGAATGTAAAAGCCCCAGTTCATATGAACTTGTTTATCCAATTTATGCCCATTCAGTGAAATATAAACTTAGAAGCCTTTATGGGCCTGAGTGTCCAGGTACTTAACTATCACCAAGTTTCCACGGGAGACGGATAATAAAGGCTGAAACTTACCTCTGAGTTTTTGTAGCCACAAGTGTCACAGGTTGAAGCCATGACAATGACCTCCTTGAAATAAGGAATATCTGAAGCAGATGATGTTAGGGTGAACAGTAAATAAACGGAACACGTGCTGTGGGGGGAATTAGAAAATCCATTATAGCATCCACCGTTTAGGTCATAATATCACAATTCTGACATCTGACAGATCATCCCCTCAAAAGCGCATGGCTAATGTTTATGAATCCAAGAAAACAAATGCTCTTCATAAGAGTTGAAGATATGGATTTGACTTTCTTCTACAAATTGTTAGATAGAGCATCCGTAGTTTGGGTCCGCCATGCTGTTGATGCAGTTCCTCAAAAACATTCTGAATTATGTTCACTGAGATAACATTCTAAAAGCGTTGGCTTCAGCTCCCTAAATTTTGTCCTTTTGTTTTCAGCTGTGCATTACTGTAGCAGGCTGGATGATGTTCTCTGTCAATTACTGTGAGCTGACTTTTAACCTAGCATATGAGGTGTCGTTACAGCTGAGTTCTCACTTTTTCTACAAATAAAACAAGGCTCCTTAACAAAATTTAGATGCAATTTCATGAATAATATACATAAAATACATGGACAGCTGTGCACGCACATGTCGTATTAAAAGTAGAGCATGAGATTTTCCATAATGTTATAAGTCCAGGACGACACGTTAGATGTGTTAAGTCTAGCACGCTACAGAACATAACCAAAAAGGCCTGCAATCCTCAATTTTCTGGCATCCACCCAAAAGTCTTTAAGCATGAAGTCTATCGTGCACAATGTGGAGCAAATGCTAAGACGTGTCACGTCCTTCCTTAGTATCATCAGTTCAATTGAGTAGATGCAGAGAACACACATAAAGGCTCATTCACGAGTAGTACTTCACACAATTTCCCTACTGTTTCATCGGGGGCGTAGATGCAGGTCACATGCATACAAGCATGTCTACATTGAATTTTCATACGGTACACAGACGTAAATGACCAAAATATCAAAAAGACTGACTGACATATACATTGACAGACTAAGAAGTCACCCACAAAGTCTGCTTTCTCAAAGCCTTAAATCAAGTAGATGATATGAAACCTCTACTTCTATCATCGCATTAGTTTCATACTCAATTCTGAGTACCCCAGGTACTCTTTTGAATTTAATGCTCATGTTTCTAGCACCAAATGCAAGAAAGTATGCTGACCAAGCACATCTTTTTAACGACATGCGTATGTATGTGATGTGCGCGGGCAGGTGCATGACACTCTTCAAATGGTAAATAGAAGAAGCCATGTAGTTCTAAAATCTACAAAACTGAGAGAGAAAAAGAGACTGAGTCTGTCCTCAAAACTAAGCTCATATACACAAAGAAAACAAAGAGTGATGATGTTGCAAGCTCAGAACAGCATTGGGAATTTTAGCTGGTACAGCCTCCACATCAGCTACTAGCTACATGAGTGAACCAACAGAACTACTAAAAATCACAGTCATTGACAAAAACAACTTCCATGGATTCACAGCACATGCTTCATGGAATTGAGTTTGTGCCGCCCTTTACACTCTGTTCTTAGTTTAAGTTTGAAATTCATGATCTCAAATACTAGAAGTTTAGAGCTAGAATCTGCAATGAAAACAATCGTCTATGTAACCACCAACCATTGACATTTACATCCCCTTTCTTGGGGTGGGTTACTGTGCTTTCTTGAAAGTAAGTTCCCAGATACATATGAACTTCCTCTGTAGCATTGCACTTTCAACTCCACAGTAATTCTGAAACTTCTAGTAACATCTGAAAGCATAAAACAGCAAGAAGAGTCTCATACTTCAGCTATGAAACAAGGAGACAAGGATACGAGTCACATACATACGAGTATCACAATGAGCCTGACAGCCTGCACAGGTGGATGGAAACATCATCACCTGTAAAAGAGACTCTTCTTTTCAGCAATTCAGAAAGTTAATTAGCAACCACTTCAGCATGTAAAATATTCACCAATATAGCTTTCTAGCATGTAAATATAGCTATCAGGAAGTTTTTCCTTTACCTACCAAGGCTACAGCACAAACCAACCCACCTCTTCAGGTGCAGAATATTTGAAAAGTGCTGACGCAAGTTCTACACTGTTTCCTTGTGCAATTGCTCGATGAGCTGCTTCAGCACCTACAGCTCCATGGGGTAGTTTTCGAGTTCCTGCCGGGATATATTTGTCCGTTTCTTCCGCAATCTCAGATGAAGATTCTAGTGGCAGCACATTTGTCATTATCCCAGTCTCAGGAAGAAATCCTAGTGCAGCATGCTGCTCTGGAGTCCGATGGTAGTGCTGGACTGTCAGCATTGGGTCCTCTGCCAGGCCATACCTGCAAGCATGCACAGTAGCAGAAAACCCTGCCATTGAGTTAGAACCTACTACACGCTTAGACTATTTCATTCATATTACGGTCTATGATAATACCCAGCTGGCATAACATGGGAGATGTGCAACCTTCAACCGTATGGAATCCAACGATAAGGTCTATAATTTTTGTTTCGTGGTGATCAATAAAATACATTACCATTATCACGGTGGTCATTTGTGCACATCTGATGGCATCATCAATTCATGCATGTATGATGTATTTTGAGTCATCTGTACTCAAATGCGCAGAGGACTATTCATTTTACCAACCAGCTTTGCCTTTGAGCTAAAGTGTATAGAAAGACGATGGACCGTCTGCTCAGTATCTTCATATAAAGTAAACAATGGCAGTGCTATGTTGTCGTTGAATATTTTAGGAGGCTACATGTTCCAGTTATATGCTTTCCAAAACCTTCTAGAGTATATACCATTTTTTATGCCAGCATTCTAAAGCTTATGATTCTAATGTCCGTGAGTGTGATTGTAGGAGATTCTGAACAATGTTCTTTTGTAAGAAGACCCACACACCAATGTCATGTGGGTTGCATGATGTTCTTTGTAAAAAATTAATGTTTTCATGAACACTACTTTGGCTATCGTTCTTCATGTGATGCCTTAACTGTGATGTGTGTTCATAACGACTACATAATGAGCAAGACATACCAAACAATCAATATGGACATTCCAAATGGCTATCAAATGACGTCGTCAATCCTTGTTGAGAACGAAAAAAAAAGTGCAACATCTGCAAACCCCTTACTATATTATGTGTTAAGTTTGCAAAAACATAGAATGCAACTTAGATATGCAAAACCCTTGCCATATTAAGTTGTAAGTTTGTCGAGCTACACATACGGATTTTCAATAAAGCTGTTGCCGGATGGATCATCCAGTATTAAAGTAAATCCTTGTTCACCTCTTGCACATGCATTCAACTTCACAAGAAAACTATCCAAGGCCTCCGCTACCTTTGGATCCACCTTCTGCACATAATAAAGACCTCACCACAGTCAATTATAGTATCATTTGAGACTACAAAGTTTTCCCACCTAGGTTTCCATAGCCTTGTTGCACAATTCCGTCCACGGTTCATTAATTCTATTCATTACACATCTATATAGTGAAGCTAAGATGCTTGTGCAAACAAATAAATGCAAGCATCAGAAAATAGTGTGGCGTAAACTCCTTAATACAACACTGACCTCCGTAAATATTTGCAATCTGATTGGAAAAGATTTCATTCTATTGAGACTAAAAGGCATTCTACTTTATGGTCAAAATCTAAAAGCTTCATTGATAATTTCGATGAGCGTGGCTTGCAGGTTGCTTTCTAGCATCTCCACTTTTCTCTTGGCAAATAGATCATACTATTTGAGCATCCTTTACATTTGTTGAATGAATCCTGGAAATTCACCAGCACAAAGTGAAGTCCCCCTCAATGCATTCCCTATACCACAATAGTTTTCTTTCTAGAATCATCACTTCCTAGTTCAAGTGCAATACAAGGAAATTAGAAAATATTACTGGCATACCTAGAATTATGGAGTTTATGGACAACACATAGGCAACATAATTAAAATTTCTAGCAGCAATAGGCATGTAGGCAACAAATAAGGTAAAAAGTTCTTTTGTGAGACTGTCGCGTATGATAAATCATGATAAATCACGAGGGACTTATTCTTAACTACTAAAAACAAACAAAACAACCAAAGCTTAGCCTCCAGCATTGTTGAGGGTGCAAAGCAATAGCTTAACCACCAGCTATGCAGAGGACAGAAGAAAAATTAGTGATGTAATTTGACCAGTCAGCTGGCTGAAAAAAATTCCGTGATCAAGTGTGAGGTGGTGGCGGTCCTCTGGTGCGTGGCATGTGTGGACCTATGCCTGGATGTCACACGTGGAATATGCTGGAGCTTCGGCCGTCTTACTGGATCATCCTCACTATCTCGTTTCTGAGAAAACTGGCCAATATGCGGCTGGTTGTCATGAGCCGTAGATGAACGTGATAAAAGTGAAGATCTCAAGATGAACATCTCTCGCAGCAATAGACCTATACATCTCGCATCAGGATATGCCAAGAAGGATCCAAGTGTGAGTGGAGTGTCCCGGTACAGGCAATGGTATCTGCCTCGGATCTCGTAGTAAGCAAGGCATCTGAAAATAAAGTGGAACTCGTCCTCGACCTCCTGTAGTGAGCAGCACTGACAAAACCGTAAAGGACTCGGCGTATCGGTTTATTTGCCCGTCTCAATAGCTAGCTGATGAGAGGAAACTCTGAGCTGGCCAATACGGTACCGAAGGCCAAATGGCAGCGCCTGAGATAAGTAGTCTAGACGGATGGGTAGCCCCGACTCGACAAGTCGAAGTAAATGGGAATGATAGAAGTGCAACTTAATTCGGGAGGGATCAGGTTGCGCCCAAAGAGAGAGAGAGAGAGAGAGAGAGAGAGATCTTTATTAATGTCCATGGAATACCCTAAGGTACATAGGACTGAAAAAAAGGTACATGTCAAGTGTGCCCGGTGGGAGCGTGAAAGCTCAACCACCTAAAAGAAACAAGATTAGTGCTATGCACAAGGAGAGTCAAGCATCATAGATGTCTCTCTGCTGTGAAAAAATGATGTAAAGTATGTTGTGGCACTGTCTCTGTGCGAGCTGCATCTCTCTGTCGTCAAGTAGATGATCGGTGGTGTCTACGCTGTCGTGAAGTTGCAGGCTGTGGCCTGCGGGCTGGCTGTCTCTCTGGTTGACGACACTGTCTCTGCCGTCTATGTATGGTGGCATCTGGAATCTCAGCCTCTCCATCAGAGTCACTACTCTCCTGCCTCTGTCTCCGACGGGATAGACACTCATGTATGCTCAGCTGTATCAGGGGGGAGGTGTCAGCGTCAAGACTCACCATACGCAAGTCTATCATCTCCCGGATCATCAACGCAACACATCTAGAGTCCTCATACGATATCAAGGCAGAGAGTGCAAGTGGATGGTCTCGAAACAAGCAGTAGTTAGTATCTCCCTCGAATCTCATAGTAAGCTGGGCATCTGAAGAGAAAATGAAACTCATCCTCTATATCATGTAGGTCACACATACTACAAATCCGCGCGTCTCTCGGGATGCCCCTGTATGTTTTACCAAAACATGTCAGTGTCGTCATCACTATTAACTAGGCAAATACTATTTAAATCCTATGAGGAGGCAACATAGTTTAGGAAACATGGCATTATGACCATTTACAGATCAACTGAACCCTCCTCATTTCTCTAACTCTACTTCTACTTCTACTTTCTATGTTCCCTTCTTTATTTCCACAAAGCGCATTGTCCCATCTTTGTAGATGAGAAAGAAAATATGAGTACCCTTTAATATGGCTCGCTCTCACCTATGTGTTGCGGATGAGGAGCAGATAACTAGAGTTTTCGCATCCTTTTTGGTACGCCAAGCCTTGTCCAAGCTGGTATCGTGACAATGGAGCGTGTCCGTCACAAATTTCTTGGCTTCTCCGATAGTGTCTTGCGTGTTGGGGAGACCAACGTACACGAACATTTAGGGCTTTTTGTTCCCGTAATCGATTCTCGTTGAAATTAACTGATATGGATGAAATGGGAGTTTTGTTACCTTTGAGAACATCGGCCCATGTTTGCGTGTGCTATTGGGGCTGATCTCTCTCTCTCTCTCTCTCTCTCTCTCTCTCTCTCTCTCTCTCTCTCTCTCTCCAAAGAGTAACACAAATTTCACTTAGTCCCTCTTGACAAGTCAAGACCAAACCTTTTGAATCCTTTTGTCTTATAGCATAACAGGTTTACACAAAGCTATATAAAAACTTACAGTACATAGTACCATAAAGTGAAGCAACTCTTAGGAAACTCAGCTATTACTTGCCACCATCCCACAAAACAAAACCGCACGAGTTAGTTCAGTGAGGAAGACAGGTGTCACAACTGAGCATCAGTTGTTATCCATGTCCAAAACAAGATTCACTACCAACTTAATTGAAATGTACAGGGAGTATCATGACCAAATAGAATTCATGAGAGAGAGAGAGAGATAAATTGATGTCTTTAGAGCACCCAAGGGTACATAATGAAAAGACACATTTCAGATGTGTTTCTTATTGTGTCAACATAGCACGTCTCCAAACTTCATAACAAAACTAAACTAATACAAAATTGATGTGATCTAAGATATCAATAAAATTACCAATGTAAGACATGCTATAGCATAATATAGCAATTGTGACAGTAGCAATGATCACTCTAAACCATCTACTATCCATAATAACTTGAGGTAGTGGCTAGAAAAAAGCTGCAATAGAGTGTCTCACCACTGCATGTGGCAGTCTCTAACGAACTGAGCGTGAAACAAAGCGATTGGATGTGCATCAATGGCTAGCACTGAATGCAAAGATCTCAAGATCCATTGACACTATCTCTGGTCTCCGAGTCTGCAAGGATTAATCGCATCGTCCTCCAAGTCGAACTCTATTCCAGGTCGATGTTTGGAGAAAGAGTAAGTAATTTGTGAATGCATCTAAATACTGGTAAGAGTAGAGCATCTCGAATTATCAGTGTGACACATTTTTGAACCTTATATAGAATCAAATAATGATGCGTGATTGGCTGATCTTGGAAAAGGCAATGATACATTTCTCTAATCGTTAAACAAAATAATGGACAAAAAAATAAAATGTTCTTTCGTCTCCAACTCAATCAAAGAACAACATTGACAAATCATGTCCCTTCTAGAAATACTACAGTTAAAACTTAACTTCAGGAATCAGAAACTTGAAACTTGAAACTAGATTCTAGAATCCATAATATATCATGATTCATGAATCATAACAAAATAGTAAATACAAATGCCAGGTGCCTCATGAGTCCGGTCACCAATGTAATGCGCGATGTGTCTGATGATAAACCATGATGTGTACATACTACACTGTAAATACTAAACAGCTTAGATCAAGATCCCAAGCTACCAATCACTCTTTGTGATCATTTGTAGATCAAATTTAGTCCAAAACTCTGAAATTTGACATTTTTGATACTGCATCAACAAACTCGACACAAGTCCTTTGTACAACTTTCTTATCAATATCAGAGTATTTATCTTTTCTTAGAATAACAATCATACTATCAAGCTTCTTCCATACATCAACTTTTAGTACTCTAGTTTTGCCGCTCTTCTCGAAGTCCTGAGTGGCAACTGTGAAAAAAGTGGATCTTGAATGGATCCAAATTCCCAAAATACTTGGCTAAGATCTTTGCACAACAAAGCTCCAAAAGCTAGAAATGGCAAAGCATCCTAATGCTACCTTTGATACACATGAACTTGACAAAGCATTCAAGAGACAAAAGAAACTAATAAAAGGTACCGATGGCAGCCAAAAATAGCAACAAACAGGGCTCCCAATAGTAGCCTACCAGTTTTGGAAACCTCTTAAGATCATACACAAAAGCTTGAAGACGATACACAAAGCAATGCTCTCAATGGAGGAAGAAATTGTGACAATGATCTATTGATCTCTCTCAACAATACAATAAGTTTCTCCAACCTGTTCTCCAAGAATTTCAGCCTAATATAAGTGAGAGAGATGACTCACTCTCCTCTCTCTAGAACTTAGGACCCAATTTTAGGGCACAAGTAGCCTAAAATAGCCAATTTTGGCCTATATGTCCAAATAACATGATTTTGGTGTCATTTAGAAGGTCCTAAAGTTTGAGACTTCTTCAATATGAAATATATACTAAAATAAAAGTATCTAGGCCTCTTCCACATGTGTGACAGATTATATCCAAAACTATGTACAAAAATTGCCAATTTAGGCCTCAAACTAGCTAGGAAATGTTAACAATTTTCACATTAGCAATAATATCTATCCAGACTGAGTGTTGAATATTAGAAGTCTTACTAGTATGATTTGATAAGAATCGACGTGCTTTTGCTCCTCCTATGCTTGGCTTAGTTGGCATATTTCCAGTCTTTCCTGAAAGCTTTTCATCTTTTTGAATTTTGACATGTCCCTTATAAAGTCATGCTTTTGATAACACTTCTTCTAATCGAGAGATAGCTTCCTTTGCGGATGATGTTGGCTTACTATTCCAAGCAAAAACTATATGAAGATAAATGATCTTTTCTATTAATCTAACTTCTGTATGAAGAGTGCAAACATGTACATTTTTCAAGGGGATAGGTAGCACAAGCTTCTAATTTGGATCTACATATTCTCTAGTAATTTTTGTACTCCTAGTAATATCTTTTGCCATTTTCATGCAGTATAAACAAGGGTGTTTAGATGTAGCACCATGAGAGACATTATAGATGCATTTCAATGTTTTCAAATCACCTGCTAAATGCCATTCAACATTGAAGTCTCCAACTCCTGGAACATTGAGAAGTCCTCCATCCATATGGTCCTTGATGATCCTAGGATAAGATGTCCTTGAGAATATCCATGATAATATATTATGATCCTCCTTCAGCACCTGTCCAAAGAACTAATCAAACTTAGTTTATAAAAAATAATACTATTCAGGGAATCTAATGTAATAATGAGGCTGGTTACCTGAAACGCTGCCAACCACCATATATCATTTTCTGATTGGACACTAAACCTGAAATCTTCTTGGTCCTCTGTTTGTGATAATGCACCATTCATGAGCGTTATACTGACCCTCTCCATCTTCTGCCCTTTCACAATTTCTGACTCATCTAACTCAAGTACTATGATTATTTTGCCATTCACCTTTTCAAAGGTTATATCATAGAATGTGACGATGTATCTCAGCAAGTAATTTAGATCAACAAATAAGTTGTTTGATGAATTATAGGATATAGATCTTCTGTCAGTTTCATACACCTCCTCAATATGAAATGGAGTTCCAATGATCTTATAAACATGGTTAATGTATTCCTCTCTTGCTTCAAGTGATATGTCCTAGGGATTGGGACTTTTCTAATTTGAACTTGCTTAAAAGCTTCTCTAATTAGTTTAAATATTGTTGCATATGCTTTCCTGCTAATACCTGCAAAATCACAAGTACCCTGAACTATAGTCTTATCTAAAATTTTCTGAATGTCCACCATCAAAGTCTCTATTATTTTACACTTTACATTTGAACTCCTATTGTTCATCATGATACACTCAATGGATTTGCCTGTCAATATTGAGCCCAACGACATTCTTAGTGAAGCATTGTCCTTAATATTCCGAGGAGCTACTAATGCTATGTTGGAATATCAATCCACACTCTAGAGAGAACTATCAAACAGGGCGGATAGCGCACTGTTAGAGCATCCCATCCGGTATGAGGGAGATCCTGGGTTCGAATCCTAGTCTATCCATCCATATTATGATTTATGGATTTCTAACATGGTATCAAAGCCAAGTTTATCCTAATAGTTCATGGTGTCAAAGCCATGGTTAGGTGGCCCAAGTTGTGGGGCATGTGACAGCTAGGACCCCAACCAAGTGTGGCTTGAGGGAGGGTGTTGGAATATCAATCCACACTCTAGAGAGAACTATCAAACAGGGCGGATAGCTCAGTGGTAGAGCATCCCATCCGGCATGAGAGAGGTCCTGGGTTCGAATCCTAGTCTGTCCATCCATATTATGATTTATGGATTTCTAATATGCAGATTTGCAAAAAAATAGATATTTAGCAGAATATCACCATAGCTAAAATTAAATCCAAATGTCATTGATCAAGTTACAAAAATCAAAATATACTTACTTGAATGCACGAATCCTTCTATTTTGATAACCTCCTTTTCAAAGCGTTTGAATATCCTTGCAATTTCTCACATTTGCTTCTTACCACCAGCCTTCTTCTTAGCCAATTCCACATCCTTCAGTAATTGTAAGTTTTCAATTCGAATAGATTGTAAGATTGATTGCATTTGCTCTAGTTTTGATTTGATATTGTTTAATCTTCTGTAATGATTCATTATTTTTTTTAAGTTGTTCATTTTCCTCTAAGGTCTTTTGGAGAAGACAATCTCTATTCTGACAATAAGAGGATATCCGTATTAGCTCACACTTTAAAATGTGAATTTTATTCATATAAAGTTGTTTTCCATGGTTCTGCAATCTCTCACAATATCCTAGTAATCCAGTATGCCCATTGCATATCCATGTAACTAAATGAGTTATTGAGGAAAATGTGGGATGTGTCAAAGTGCTTGGATCTTGTGGATATAATGTTCCATCTGTCCACAAATCCAAGTTCTTCTTTCCTTCTTCCCTATAACGAGAACGATCCTCAGCAGATATTTGAATTCCTTTTCCTCCTCTTCTCTACAAAGGTGCCAAATCAATAGGGATATCCACATGTAGATGATACAATGTCGTCATCAGAAAAAACAATAGAGTAATCAGATGCATCAAAGTACTATGAACAGATTTTTTGAAGCAAAACAAAATACTCATCTTTGATTATATTATATAGTCCGTACGATCAATCCAATCTCCATGCTTGTCTACTTAATTCAAATTTGGAGATGGCGCTATAGGTAGTTGGTGCTCATATTTCCATTCCAATGTGAAGATAGCGTTCATATTTGGAAATGGCGCCCATATTTTTATTCTCGTGGAAGGAATGCATATTCATACATTTTGCTATTTTTCTTGATTCAAATTTGTGGATGGCGGTCATATTCTAGATCCAATGAAAAGATTGCCCTCTTCGTAACCAATGGAGGGAATATTTTTGAATTTAGACAAGTTAAACTGTGAACAGTTTACAGTTCTTAGCTGTGACTATAGACACTATGGTTAGATCATTGGGAGTTGGGGAGGCCTCGGGAGTGGTGGGAGCAAGCAAATAAACAATATTGTTTTTTTTTTATTTTGATATTTTTCTATATCCTACATGGCATTCCTTAAAGGGTCTTTTTTATATTGAGAACTCTTCTAATGTGCATGTAGAATTTGAAATATCAATTTCTTGTGATTTTGTCAAAACCCTAAATCTGATTGGATCTCTAGATTGTGAGGTTACTGAATTTCATTTAAGTGTGTTTCAATCTTAAGAAGTGGAGAGAGTCATTAGATTGAAGATAGATCGTAGGCTGATCAAGATTTCACTATTCTATGTGTTGATTTGCTTATATAAGTGTTAGAAGAGAATTGAGAGATTCCATATCTTTGTGATTTCTTTTTGAAAACATTTGTTGTATTTCAAAAGAGTGCTTTGTGCATTGGAACAAGTTGGAAGAGAAGGATCAGGTCATTCCAACATGGCTACATCAAGTGGATACATGTTGGAAGGCAATGATAGGCTTACCTCAAGCAATTATTCATTGTGGAAAGTGAGGATGGAATCACATCTTGAAATGAATGATGTTTTGGATATTGTTGTAGGTTTGGAGGAGAGGCCCCATATTGGATGCATGATGGCTCTCAAGTCAGAGGAAATCCATCATATCTTTAAGCTTGTAATGAGATCCAATAGGTTTAGATCCCCATTTGATAGGTCAACAGCTAGTTCTTCTTATTTGAAACATCATTCTTCAACTCCTCAACTTCCCGTAGTAATTGAACTCGCTGCAGGTCCTTTTCCCTTATTAATTGGAGCTATAATTCATCAGTCTTCTTCATATCTTCTATTTCAGCAACCTTTGCTTTTAACAACAACGTCAACTCAGGAACCTTAGCAGCACTAGCAGATAACTTGACAATAGTTTTGCATTGTTCCTCTACTTGGCCTTGCAATATGCTAAACTCGTATCTTTCCTTCAAACCTACTTTTAATATACTCCATCATACTCTCAGTACTGTTCAAGAAAGATTGCAGCGTTGGAAAGATTGTAATAGGAGCTAAGTCAGATAAATCAAAATTTAGGATTTCCATGGAATTAGCATACTTCTCTTGACAAATGAAAATATATTGAGAAGATCTAATCACTTTTATTCCTAAAATATAATGAAAATTACCAAGATCATGCACCTCAAATTCCTTCTTAAGAGCACTATTGATATCCTCCACATCTTGATTGTTTCCACCACTCAAGATGATATCATCCACATAGATTAGCAGAATGGTAACATCATTTCCAACAAACCTATAATAAAGTGAATGATCATACTCACTCATAACAAAGCCTTGAGAGAGTAAAAAAGTGTTGAGCTTAGCATACCAACTCCTTGGTGCTTGCTTAAGGCCATATAAGTTCTTTTGTAAAAAACACACATGATTTGGCTTTGTAGGTGAAATGTAGCTCTCGGGTTGTTCCATGTACACTTCCTCCTCAAGATCACCATTCAAAATGCATTTGTGATATCCAATTGCCATAGATCCCATCCATAAAGAGTAGCAAGAGAGATGATGATCCAAATGCTTACCATCTTTGCCACGAGTGCAAAGGTTTCATCATAGTCAATACCATGTTCTTGAGCATATCCTTTTTCCACCAACCTTGCCTTGTACTTATTGATAGATCCATCTTGGTTTGTCTTCACCTTGAAGATACATTTGCATCCAATAGCTTTCTTGTCCTTAGGTAACTCCACCAATCTCCATGTTCCATTCTTCATAAGAGCTTGATACTCAAGATCCATTGCTTGGATCCACTCCTCTTTGTTCCTTGCTTCATCTACACATGAAGATTCATCAAAAGAGGTTAGAAAAGCAAAGTGTGTACCTCCAACAACTTTCTTACCTTTCTCATCATATGTGATCCTTGAAGACATTTGTCTTTCTCTTAATGTTCTCCTTGGCTTTTGACCTGACGAAGGTCCATCATCATCACCATCTAAAGTAGGATCCTTCACTTCATCCTTGCTCTTTAGTAGATAGATCCAACAAAATCTACTTAGATCATCAATGAAAGTTACATACATCTTAGCTCCACTATTGCGAATTGTAGTAATTCCATGAATATCCAAATGTACAACTTGAAAAGGCTTTGTAGTTCTAGGATAAGGTAGTCTATGTGACTTTGACAAAGCACAAGATCACAAACATGATTGATACTTTTTAAGAAACTTGGAAGGCCAATCACAACTTGCTTCCTAGCCATTACCTCCAATGACTTGAAGTTGAGGTGTCCCATCATTTTATGCCAAACCTCTTGAATACTCTTGCAACACATCCAACTTGGTTAGCAATAACACAAGCATCTAGTTTGAACAACTTCCCTCGTCTTTTACCTTTTGAAATCAAGATATCCTTCCTTTTGATCATACAAGCATCTCCATCAAACTCAAATTTGAGACCTTTACTTAGCGATTGACTCACACTAAGTAAATTCTTGGGAATAGATGGAATGAACAAAACATCCTCCAAATGAACATTCCTATTTTTAGAGAGAGAAATAGGAATTGTGCCAGCCAATCACAACTTGCTTCCTAGCCATTACCTCCAATGACTTGAAGTTGAGGTGTCCCATCCTTTTATGTGCAACACATCCAACTTGGTTAGCAATAACACAAGCATTTAGTTTGAGCAACTTCCCTTGTCTTTTACCTTTTGAAATCAAGATATCCTTCCTTTTGATCATACAAGCATCTCCATCAAACTCAAATTTGAGGCCTTTATTTAGCAATTGACTCACACTAAGTAAATTCTTGGGAATAGATGGAATGAACAAAACATCCTCCAAATAAACATTCCTATTTTAGAGAGAAAAATAGGAATTGTGCCAAACCCTTTGCTTGCACACAATCCACCATGGATCTAGATCTCCATCATTAGCAAGCATACATGAAAACATCACAAAAGCATCATCATTTGCATTTTGAACATCCAAACCATCCTCATCAAGAGTAGGATTACCTTGCTTGTCTCCTTGATCTCTCTTCTTGTTGTAGCACTCACTTGCAAAGTGTCCTTTGATGCCATAATAGAAGCACTTGAGCTTTGATCAGTCCTTCTTTTTGCCATTTGAAGAAGTCTCCCCTTGATCTTGCCCTTTAAACCACTTACTTTTTCTTTTGCCCTTGATGAACATAGCCTTCTCTCCACTTGAGATGTTGATGAAGATCCACCTCTTGCTTGAAGCCTATATTCTTCATTGATCAAGATCTCTTGAATATAATCAAACTTGGCAAAGTCTTTTGAATGGCAAGACTTTGAACAATGTTAGCATGAGCATCCAACAATCCATTAAGAATAACTTGAATAAGCTCTCCTTCCTTAATGCTCTCATCAATGCAAGCTAACTCATCATTCTCAAAATAAAAGTATTTGGACTTTCTTCACTCTTTTGCAAACAAGAAAAGATTTGACTTCTTAGATTTAACACTCTAGAAGTAGACTTGGATTCATAAATCTTCTTCAATGAATCCCAAGTGTTAGCAACAAAGTAAAATCAAAGTAAAATAAAACACAGTGGCATGTGTATTGTAAGTCCACTATGAGTACTCGTTAATAAACTTCTACCATGGCATGTGTGTTATAACTCCATGGGTAGAAACTGAATTTAATTCTAAACTTCTAAGTTAGAAAACTTAACTTAGAGAACTTTAACTTAGAAACTTAAGCTTAGAAAATAAAAGATTCTAAGTTATCTTGAGGAGTTTAGAGTCTTAGGCTTTCTAAGTTAGAAGTGGAGAAGTTTAGAAGTCTTAGAATTGCAAGTTTTAGAAATTAATCCCATAAGTTACTAGAAGCTTATGGAAGGGCCTTCTTGCTATAAAAAGAGAGGCATTTCCCTTGTAAAATAACACTTTGAGATTATGCTAAATTGCTCTCACTTTGAGATTATCATTCTATTTCTTTGTATTCCCATTGGAAGGTGCATAGCTTGAGGGAAGGTGCTCGGGCCTCCTCTTGCCTCCTTTCATTGGTTTTACTTGTGGCATGCTTTTATTTGCTTATTGCTTAGTATTAATGTGGAGCCTCATGATCCCAAGTGACAAGTCAGTGGACCGTGGTCACGACTCACTTACAGGTGACAAAAGTTAAAACAAGATGAATCATGATTCATGATAGATCCGAGGGGAATCAGGATAGATCTTCAATTGTAAATTTTAATTCAAATTTCATGGCAAATTCCAATGATAAATGATCATTTGAATATTCATGATTAAACATAAATAGCTAGCTGCAGCCTGCAAATTGCAATTAACAAGTGATTTACAATTAACGCTTGCAATTTAACAATCATCATAAAGTCTTTAAAGTTTAGTATAGATAAAGTTAAAAGCAAGTAGTACGTACTGGGCCCATGCCTTCCTGAGAGGCTCTAGCTTCTGGTCAACAGAAGCCCGCTCATCAAGAAGCCCCTTCGTCCTCAAGTGCTCGCAAGATGGCCCCTTCCACACCTGCCCAATCGCACTCACCGCACTCATCGCCCTCCTCCATGCCGGGGTCCTAGCCAAATGAAATGGTAGATCGCAGGTGTAGAACAACTGTCGAACGGCAACCTCTGCCTCTGCCATGGCTCTGGGAGCGAAGCTGGACACATAATACTCCCTACCCCCCATCTATGTGGTGCGGCCCCGTCTACCTCTCCCTCTCTCAGGTGGATGATGTGGTGCCGGTATGGTCATGGTTGGAGGTGGTGTCGAAGATCCTGCACCAAAAGGTGGGTCAGGCCGGGTACTAGGCCCTGCCTCATCTGCAGCTCTGTCCTCTGGGCCATGGGAAGCGAGGGGTGAGCGGATGGCAACTGGGGGGCGTGATGTGGTGGCCTTTGGGTGTGTCGTCGTGACTGCATCTCGATCTGCCAAAAAAGACAAATTTGAAATTACAATACAATTTAGAAATTAGATGATCAATGAAATTGAAACTTCAAACTTGATGTATCATGTGAGCTAAAAGTTAAAACTCAAAACTTGATCAATGTTTGAACTTTGAAGTGTAAGAGTCTTAGAGTTGAATGTTTACCTCTCGGTCTGGGCCCCATCCTCGAAGGGCCAACATCCTCCGATGCGACAGGAGTGAGTAGCGTGTCAAGAGCATGCATGCAAGGGGCAATCTCGTACCCCCTCAAACGAACGTGCCCTGATGCGTGTGGGCCCTCCAGTGTAAGACTGGTGACAGTATTTGCAAGTCCATCTCTTCGTGCCCGATGTGCCATAGGCCGCAACGATGGTGACGTGATCCCACAAGGGATCCCTATCCCTTGGCATGGTGGCTCTCTCTCTCTCTCTCTCTCTCTCTCTCTCTCTCTCTCTCTCTCTCTCTCTCTCTCTCTCGCGGCATGGTGTCGGTTGGGAGACGTCTTGATTGCCATCCTTCTCTATGCAGATGATGTGGTACTAGTCTCTCGTACCAGAGAGGGATTACAGAGACAGTTGGACTGTTTACACACTTTTTGTACTCAGTGGGGTTTAGGGGTGAACCTCTCGAAGACCAAAGTTATGGTCTTCAATACCTCTTGGGCCTTCATGCAGCGCCAGGAGCTTACCTTCGATGGCCAGTCCCTAGAGGTGGTTTCTTCATACACTTACCTGGGCATGCTCTTCTCTGGTCCTACCTTCAGTATGAGACAGGCGGCTACTTCTAGACTTGGGAAGGGCCACTCTTCCCTAGTCCAGCTGGAGAGATTCTGCTTCCGCAAGTCTATTCGTGATGCTCTGAGTAAGTGCAGACTGTTTGATACCATCGTCACCCCCTCAGCCTTGTATGTCGCAGAGATATGGTGCACATGATTATCATCTTCACACTGGTCCAGCATTTCACGCTTACAGACCACCATGTTGGCTCGCATGATCCGAGCGAAGCCCTCGGTTCCCCATGAGATCATCCTTGCGGAGTTTGCCACCCCCCCTATTCAGATTGAGGCTGCCTTCCAGCTTATCACGTACATCCAGCGAGCTCAGGCACTTCTTGATACCGAGCAGAGATATACTCGAATTGCACTCATGTCCTCTCATCACCTTTGGACTCAGGGATACCGGCTATCATGGTTCTCTCAGGCATCACACTTCCTCATGGAAGCATTTGGTATCACTATCATTGATCTCCCTTTGGGTACACACCAGTACATTAGACGTTTTTTATACAAAGCATATCTCGACCGTACCTGGCGTCACCAGCTGGGGGTTAAGCCTGACTACTACCGGACCCACTTTCTAGTGCAGGATGCCACTGGTCTTCCAGTTTTACCTCGCTATTTGTCTTCTGGACTATCACACGGTCTCTGTTTCACTTTGGGACAGTTCAGAGTCTCCTCACATCAGTTGACTATTGAGACAGGCAGATTCCAGGGTACACCACGAGAGGAGAGACTATGCCTGCTGTGTCCCCTACATGAGATAGTCCGAGGAGCATTTCATCTTCAGATGCCCCATATATTATGAGATTAGAGGGAGATATCATTGTTTATTCCGTGACATGCCTACTACACTTAGAGCACTGATGGGATATGAGGACTCTCGCTGTGTTGCACTTATGCTACGAGAGATGGTCTTGCTGCGCCAAGTCATGCAGCAGTTCACACTTCTCGCCTTGTTACGAGAGTGCACAATTTTCACCCTCCTAGACGACGTCAGCGACGGCCCATACCTCCTGATACTGCTCGTATTACGTCTTTTTTCAGCAGCAGCAATATCTGACACTATCTGATACTACTCTACTCTACTCTACTCATGGCAGCTACTCTTGCTCCCACTTATGGACAATTGGCAGTTTGTAGTTTACAGCTATATTACTCATTTTTCTTTTATGCATAGTTTTTTCTTGGAGATGTTTATATACGCTCCCATGGTTTTCACATACTTGACATGTACTCCTTTTGGTCTTATATGCCTTTTGGCATGGAAAAGACATTAATAAAGCTTTCTTTCTTTCTTTCTCTCTCTCTCTCTCTCTCTCTCTCTCTCTCTCTCTCTCTCTCTCTCTCTCTCTCTCTCTCTCTCTCTCTCTCTCTCTCACAGGTGAGTCTACAGATCTCTCTAAGTTCTAACTTCTAAGTTCTAAGTTCTAACTAGATTCTAGTAACTACTTAGTACTAACTAGTAACTACTAACTCAGACTAGTCACTAACTCCTAACTTCTAATTTCTAAGTTCTAACTTCTAACTAAGTAGCTACCCCAAGTCCCACACCCATCTCACAATGCCCACTGCCCAGGCCCCACATTGAACCCCATCAAGATTCAACACACACAGTGCACACAATGTCACACACAAAATATCACACACAGTGCTGAGTTGACAGACACTGACACACACAAACACACATTGCACACATAGACTACAGTGCACACACACACAATCTCAGTGCTCAAGCCTCACACAAACTCACAGTGCAGTGTGCACACATCTCAAAACTCTCTCACACACACACACAATGCACACATGTCACACACACACACACACAATATCATAATATCACACACACACTCTCTCTCTCTCTCACACACACTCACTGATTCACTCACACACACTGTACACATCAAAAGACAGTGGACACACACACACAGTGCACACACACACAATATCACACAATCACTCACACACACACACACACACAAAATCACACCATTTTCTCTCTCTCTCACACACACAGCACTGAGCACACACACACAATCTGAATGGCAAATGCACACAGAGTGCTGACTCCTGAGTGCACACCCACCCCCCCTCTCTCTCTCTCTCTCTCGTGGAGATGGCGCCTAATCTGTAGCGGGTGTTCCTCCTTCAGCTTTCTATGGCCAAAAAAGGGAAGGGGAGCCCATGCTCCCCCCCCCCCCCCCCCCCACGCACATCTGCCCATGTCCACGCTCTCTCACCGTACCACCCTGTCTGACCACTCATACCTCTCTCTCTCTCTTGTGCTAATACATTCACCCCTAGTGAAAAGACCGTCTACCGCTATAACCCTCAAAAAACCCCTATGTACAGGGAAACCTTATCTGATCTCCTGATGCAGCTACTTTGGCGGACCAGTCTCTTTTTCTTGTCTAGACCCTGTATACCTCTGCATCCCTTGCTTTTCCATCCCCACGGCCCAAGCACTTACGACATAGACCGCATAACCCCTGGTATGACCACGAATGTAACCAACTTCATCTGAACTTGATTTACGCACGCTGCCACCTTCCTCATCTTGCAAAGGACTTACCTCGTGTATATCGTAGAACCACCCGCAGAAAGAAAATTGCATATGAAATTTGCCAGGGGAAGAAGATGATGGACCTTCTCTTTAGCTCCTCGTCGCGTTCTTTCTGGCAAAAATTCCTCTCACGAGCACCTCCACCCCAGATCACAGATCTTAGCACATGGGTGATCTATGCCACATCGTTGTACACTGTACCTGATACTCCTCCACTTCCCACACACCCATACACATGTACCTCTAATATATTCTCTCCGGACATAGTAGAAGAGGCCATCGACCGGTTAAACCTACATAAGGCCAAAGACATTGATGAGCTAGAGGCTGAACTCTTGAAGCAGGCCGCTGACATCCTCTCACCCTTTCTCTCTTTCCTATTTAACCGCGCTATTACATCTGGTTTCCCCTCCCCTTGGTCCACAAACCTTATTTATCCTATCCATAAAGGCGGTGATCCCATGAAAGCCGACAACTATCGTACCATCATGATCAGCCACCTCTTTGCCAAGGTCTATGGTTCTATTCTTCAGTCAAAGATCAGTACAGAGATGGATACTAGAGCACTGCATGCCATTGGCCAAGCTGGTTTCAGACCAGGATATACTACATCCGATCATGTTTTCACCTTGAGAGCCATCATTGAGGAGGCTAAGGCCAGGAGAGAGTGTGTTTACTGCTGCTTTGTGGATTTTTGCAAAGCCTTTGACTCGGTGACTAGGCATTTACTGATACGGCGGCTTCGGGATTGTGGCTTCTAGGAGGATATCATACAGGCAGTTGTGGCATTGTACATACGAGTTATTGGCCGGATCCGAGTATCAGGAGTTGTATCACCAGAGATAGAGAGCACTATTGGGGTTAAGCAGGGATGTCCTCTCTCACCTACACTCTTTGGTTTATATATAGATGACCTTGAGCAGGTTATACGGGAAGAGGGAGGTGAGGGTTGCACGTTGGGTGACCTCATTATCGCTATCTTATTATATGTTGATGATGTGGTTTTGCTTTCGACGAGGGAAGGCCGACAACGGCATCTGGATGCGCTTCACTCCTTTTGTATTCAATGGGGATTGTCAATGAATGTGGCCAAAACCAAAGTTATGGTGTTTAACACCTCTAGATCCTTCATGATGCGACAGGAGCTTCTGTGGGAGGAGCATCCACTTGAGGTAGTCGACTCTTACACATACCTAGGCGTGGTATTCTCTGGTCCCACCTTCAGCATGCGACAGGCGGCATTTTCCCGGTTACGGAAGGGTTATGCATCATTGGTAGATTTGGAGAGATTATGTTTCAGCTCACACATTAGAGATGCGACTAGTAAGTGTCGACTTTTTGATACTATGGTAGTTCCCTCAGCTCTTTACGCATCAGAGACATGTAGTACGGGCCTGACGGCTACCAAGTGGGCACGCATTTCACGACTTCAGATTCATATGCTATCTCGGATGCGGGCTAAGTCCTCTACACCACATCATATTATATTGGCAGAGTTCGCCGTCCCCCCTAATCAGCTAGAGGCACTGTTCCATATTGTCACATTCATACAGCGCTTGGAGGATCTTCAGGGTAGAGACACACACTATGCTGCAGCGGCTTTGGCATCATCACAGCACCTACATTCTGTGGGACACTCCTTTTCATGGTATTCCCAGGCTTGTCGTCTCCTCTCCACGTGGAGTATTCACATTACGGATCTACCGGCGGGTACGCATCAGTATATTTGAGGACACTTGTATAGAGCATATCTTCAGAGCACTTGGCAGGTTCCATCTGGAGTGAAGACGGAGTTTTATCAGACACATTTTCTCTCTCGGGATCATGCTGGATATCCTACTGTTCCCGGATATCTAGTGGATAGTATCTCACACAGACTGCGGATAGTGATGGGTCAGTTTCGGGTTTCCTCTCACCAGCTAGCCATTGAGACTGGCAGATACAGTGGCATCCCGAGAGATGCTCGGATTTGTAGTATGTGTGATACACACGACGTAGAGGATGAGTTTCATTTTCTCTTCAAATGCCCAGCCTACTATGAGATCCGAGGGAGATACTAATGCTTGTTTCAGGATCATCCACTCACACTTTCTACCTTGATATCGTATGAGGACCCCAGATGTGTTGCGCTGATGATCCGAGAGATGGCGGACCTGCGTATGGCGAGACTAAACGCTGACACCTCCCCCTTGATACAGCTGAGCATACAGGAGTGTTTATCACGTCGGAGGCAGAGACAGGAGAGTACTGATTCTGATGGAGAGGCTGAGATCCCAGACGCCTCCATGCATGGACGGCAGAGACAGTGTCGGCGACTAGAGGGACAAACAGCCCACATGCCACGAATTACAACTTCACGGCAACAGAGACGCCACCGACCATCCACTCAGAGACGGAGAGACACAGTTCGTTCAGCGACAGTGTCTCAACATACCTTGCATCACTATTTCATAGGCGGAGAGACATTTACATGATGATAAGGCTCTCCTTGTCTATCATCATTATTTCATGTTTACCTGTAGTCTTGTTTCTTTGTTCTTTTAGGTGGTAGAGCTTTCATGCTCCCACCGTGCATACTTGACATGTACCTTTTTCAGTCCTATGTACCTTAGAGTATTTCATGGACATTAATAAAGATCTTTCTCTCTCTCTCTCTCTCTCTCTCTCTCTCTCTCTCTCTCTCTCTCTCTCTCTCTCTCTCTCTCTCTCTCTCTCTCTCTCTCTCTCTCTCTCTCTCTCTCTCTCAGATTCCCGACTCCCAAGGGCCGATGGAATCGTTCTAGGGCCAGACGGTTCGAACGGTTCGAACCGGGTCCGAACGATTCGATGGTTCGAATCATAAAAGGCGGTTCGAACTGCGATTCGATGCAACCTTGCTAGCTGCCTTGTCTCCTCTCAACCTTTGCTACATAGATTATGATGAGAAATGCCTCTCTCTAAACTCATTTATGCACAATCCTCAAGCACCCCTTAACCCTAAGCCTTCCTAACGTCAACGCATGGCCAACTATGCACAATCAACACTTGCCACTTGCCAGCACCCTGACACATGGGCAAGAAAGTAGTCTAACATGTGTCACGCAAACACTGGACCAAGTGTCCCAATGAGCATGTGGCACATGTCATGTTTGACCGATCAACCCTGACATCTCATTCATTGGACCAAGTGTGCCAGTGAGCATATGACAAATGCCCCGTTCACTAGTCAACTCCTTTTGAGAGCTCAGTCCCGCCACTCTTAATTAATGACCCAATAACCTACACCAAAGCTCAACATGCGACTCAGAAGCTCAGTAGCTCTAATAACAGTTATATTTACATTTCTTTTACAAAGGTCACCACAAGCCGGTGACTTAGCCATTTCCATATTTTACAAAAAGTACATCTGTGCAACTGTGAACAGGATAAGGAGTAAAAGTTGCAACATCCTTTCCCCCTCAAGTAACATCATCCGCGATGGTGAACCTAGGGTACTGTGCACACAGACTATTGGGTATCCCAGGTAGCATCAAAAAGAGGCCTGCCATGCCAAGCAATCAACTACTCACGGATCAGACGATTGCATAAATGCCTCTCCCGCCTATCCAATCATATAAAACTTGTTTCAATCTAGAAACATGAAATACAAGATGCACTTTATAAGTTTCAAGCAAACGTAACTTATAAGAAACAACACTAATCTTTTTAACAATTTTTCAAGGTCCACAATAATGAGGGGATAGCTTGTAACATTAGGGTCTTAAGGGTCTTAGAATCCTTGGGTACTTGGAGAAACACCATGTCTCCTACCACAAGCTTTCTAGGCGTGCGATGTTGATCAGCATAAGACTTAGCTCAATTCATCGCTTGCCTTACATTAACTTTCATTCATTTGAGTTAGGAAATTAGCCGCACCAGGTACTTTCTGAGGAATTCCGACCGTAACAGGGCTAGCTGGTCTAAAACCATAATTAAGCTCGAAAGGGCTCATTTTAGTACTTTAATTCTTTTTGTCATTGTAAGCAAACTCCAACAAAGCAAGTATTTCACCCATTGAGTTTGCTCATGTCCAACAAATGCCCTAAGCATATCCTCTAAGGCCTGGTTGCCTCAATATGGCCATCCATTTCCGGATGCTCTGTACTGCTCATTCTCAATTGGACTTCCAATTTGACCATGATTGCAGTCCAAAAGTTCCCAATAAATCGGTTATCTATGTCAAACACTATGGACAGTAATCCATGAAGTCTGAACATTTGCTTGATAAGTAGGCTAGCTACTCCAGACGCATCAATCTTTTCTACGCTTTGGATGAAACTGAGCATCAAAGACTGTCAACTATGACCAAGATAGAATCATGCTGTAACTGTGTACAAGGCAAGTTGGTGACAAAATCCATGGAGATACCCTCCCATCTTCCTCACCACAAGTAGTGGGTGTAAAACTCCAGGTGTCTTAATCCTTTCGGCTTTATTGTCCTAGCACTTTAGACTGTCACACAATGGTAAACATCTTTTTTCAACTTAGTCCATCAAAAGTTATGTAGGAACAGTCATAGGTCCTATCCACGCCAAGATGACCAGCACTCGGGCTATCATGACTTTAATGGACAATCTTCTAACGCAGCTCCTCACAAGTTCAAATGAGAAGTTTATATCATCTTCTATGGTATATTTAAGGTAAGTGTGAGCAAAGAGACTACAAATCTCCTCCTAAGATTGTGCTTGTACAAGATTTGACTCACAATTTTCTTACAATGAGGATCCTCCTATTGAACCTATCTAATCTCAGCAATTAGGCCATTTTCAATGACCACAAAAGACATTTGATACTATACACGAGATAATGCAAAAGCCACACGGTTTTCGGCACTTTTCTTGTACCCTCAGCCCCCCACCTAGCTTGACCGCGTCTAAGGCCCAGCTGGTTGGAGAAATATCTCAAAGTGTTATGGTCGATGTACACATAGATTTCAGCATCATACAAATAATGCCTCCATGCTTTCAAAGCATGGATGATGGCATACAACTCCTCATTAGTTGGATAATTCTTCTATGCAGGGTTGACTCAAAGGCCATAGGCCTACCCTCTTGCATCAAAACTGTCGCAACGACGATGTCAATTGCATCCATTTCCACAACAAATGGTTTCTGAGGGTCAACAATTTTTAAGGTGACGAAGTCAGCCACCCACAACTTGTTTCAAACCATCAAAACTTGGTTGCTGAACCTTCGTCCATTCTTTCCACTTATTTTTCTATAACATATCAATCAATGGTGTAGCTACGTCTGAATAGTTCTTCACACCTTTACGATTAAACACAGCTAATCCAAGAAAGCTTCTTAATGTTGTCAAGTCTGTAGGAACCAGCCAAGCAAGAAGAACCGCAACTTTCTAAGCATCTGGTTTTATCCCATCTGCTAACACTATGAAACCCAAATATGCAATTTCTTTTTTAAAAAATGCAACAGCAAACCAATATATTATAAATATGTGCCCCAGAGCATCACTACAGCCATGACATGATGATACACTCAAACCTTGCCCATGACTAGCTAATGGGCCTCAACACCCTCCTCACAAAGTCTCTCTTAGCGATCAATAGCCTAGTCCTCAACGGCTCCACGTTGGGCTATTCCCACTCCTAACCAACCACAAAAACAATTCACATCATTTCCTTCCACGCAAGGGTCTTTCCACCAAACTTAAGTGTATGGCGTGAAATACACTAAACAAACGAAATCAGCCAACAATGAACTTACAAGTGAGTAGTCTTCCTGCAACACAGACCTGAAACTGTAGAAACTCTAAAAACACAACCAGATGGACAAAAGGAAACAAACCCGGCGTTCTTCTTGTAGCTCTTGCAGCTCTCTAGCAGCTCTTGACAGCACTCCTTCAACCTGACAAGATAAGCAGTTAACTTAGCAGCTAAATGCTGCAAAAATGTTTTGTCACATGAAAGATAGCCGAAAACCAATATGGGCAGGCACATTTACATGAACTGATAACAAACTAGAGGATTTGGTATTACTGTGGAAAGAACACCACGTTGTGCTTCTGGAGGTATCTCAAAATCTAGCTCAGGAATCTGCCATTATAAGATAAATAACAAACTATTATGTCCCGCAAGAAAGGTAAACCATCTAGTCAACTCTGAAAGAAATAACACCCTATCCCTAACTAAAAAATGTTCAGACCTTAGCAACTGAGCTAGCCTAAAGACCTTGATTGTAGCAGAGTCTGACTTCACCACTTGCCGGTTTAAAGTCTGCAGCACCAGAGGTAGCAAGACCTCAATTCTCAATAAACTATCAATAGAACAGCTTAAATTTTGAACTGTGTCAATTACAGCATACAAGTTGAGTCTATAAGAAGAGATGCTTTCAACAAATCACAGTAAAATAGAGCCTAGAAGATTTAAAATATCTCTGTCCAATTCCCTTGTGCTGCTGAACTCACATCAGAATGCTACTACACAAATTTCAAACTTATTCGTTCAAGATAGTATGTAGAAAAGCCCAGAAGCAAATATGTGAAGAACCGTGAATCTACCCTTTAACTGAAGCCAACCACATTACATCCAAATCTCAAATAAACATATATGGCGACATAACACACACAGGCTCCAGATAGTTGTATTTGTGAACACAAATTGGATCACATGAGAAAATGAAGAAACTCACCTTGCGAATCAAGAATGCAGGACTTACAGTTCACTATTTTCCTGAAAAATGCAAATGAGGTACCTTTAGGTCATTCTGAATCACTTGTAGATAGTAAGTGCATCCTTGGGGCTGAAGCTGCCCTGCAAATTGTACTTCATTGTTCCTGCACTCCAAAGTTCCCCCTCAACACAATCTCATACAAATAGGTGTGATACAAGCATCCCCAATTATATGCCACTAACCTTTAAATCCGAAAATGCCAATCAGGAATGTACAAAATGGATAGGGTCTGCACACATAACTCGTTATATCCACTCATACCCTGCATGACATGCTGCCCATGTCATGCACAAGAATAGGTGCATATACATGCAGTGGCTACACATTTGATTGCCGATCAACGTACTTGATTTCTCCACTTTTCTAGACTGAATTATGATATGTAGTGCATGCAAAGTCACTTAAATCAGCACCTTCGCCTTTCTAAGAAGTCAATCCTTTCTTGAAAATTCAAAACAAAAATCACTTACTTTTCACTGCAATGAGGGCATTCAAACGCCATGAGCACTATCTGCACATAAAGCATAGAACCTGATAATTAAGAAGCAGTTAATAAGCAAAAAACAGTATTAACTCTGTCGTAAGTAAAACCTCCTTAGGGAGAAAAACAACTTTATGTTCAACAAATCTTTGTGAAGACACCAGCATAAAATGCAAAATTATTCAGAAAATCATACACTTTAAGTGTCCCATGATCCGATGAAAAAGCTGCTATGAACCACACTTTTTCTGAGTGTTGAATGCTAGCATAAGATATTCAACCATATAATAGAATTCCAACTACAGCATATCCTTTTTTTTCTTTTTCCCTGGAATTTTTTCTCATTTTTTTTCTTAGAAATTTTTCACAGAACCAATAGGCAAGCTGCTGGAACAAAGAACTGCTAATTGACAGAATTCACTGTAAAGATCACTGTTCATCTAGAAACATGTGTTTCAGGGACTTGGGATGATGACAAGATGAAGGTAAAAGCACTCGAGAACATAAAACCAATTTGGTGTATAAACCAGAACAATAACTCAAAAGGAGCAACAACATCACTCAAGCAAATCAGATAAGCCCATTGTACAGAGCCAACTGAAAGATCACACTACAATTTGCATAGATCTGCTGATGGTCAAGGAATCGATCATAATCCCTTTTTCAGCAACGCTGCCATCAAAGGCTCCTCGGCATGGAACACAAATAGAAACGTAAAGCATCTCTAGATGAAGCTGAAATACATATATGTGTCATGTCTAGGATAGTACCCAACATAACAAAAGAGCATGTCTTGTAACTCGCCACATTTGCAGGTGCTATGCACCTTTCTTGGCAGCAAATACATACTGACTAAACACAGCAATACCAGAAGTAATGTTAAAGTTCAACCACAATTACAAGGTAATAGAACCTTTGGAAAGCAACAAAAACAGCAATATTTAGCTAAGTCGGGTGAAGTTATCACATAATGCTAAGAATTGTCCTAAGGCAAAAGGAGGGGGGGACAATCAGTAAGCAAAGTGCATATTGTCCATCTTTACATTTTCCCCCCTACTTAGTTTAAAAAAGTGGAAATGTTGCATGAAAACAGTGCCCAATGCCCATTCCTGTCAGCTTTCTTCAAGTACTACATGACACCCGAGACCTTTTGGATGATGACAAGAGACTTTGATTCCCCACAATTTGAATACAATAGTGCAAAACAAAGTTAGCATTACACCACTTAACATTTCTAACACACCTCTTGGATGAAGATTTTGCCGCACTTGTACAAATTGCAAGTAATATTTGCGAGTTCTATGAGTTTTTCTTCATTGGATTTTTTAATAGCCATGAACAATAAAAGAAAAAAAATCCTTACTTCGTAGTAATGCATAAATCACATAAAATTTCACCCTCCCATCCGTGGTGGGCCTCACAGTTTAAATCATGTTGAACACATGAAATGGACATATTAGGTTTATGTCTCCCTTGGACTGATTGCAAACCAAACAAAATGCTACAACATCCATGCTCGCATCATCAGCACCCTAAAGTGGGTGCAGGTCACATCCACAAACATATGTCCACATTAGCTTTCACGCAACCAAATCATGATGTGGTTATCCATAGATTATAGGGGATCAAATAAGTACTAAGTTGGGTACTATTGCTTATTTATGCATTGAAAGCTTGGAGGCACTACTTGTATAGTGCTATTTTTTTCATTCTAACAGATCATGACAGTATAAGATCCTTGTGTAACCAGCCTAAGCTTAGGGGTTGGAAAGCTCTATGGGTTGAGTTAATGCAAGAGTTTGACATGAGCATAAGGTATCAAAAAAAGTAGTTTAATGTTGTTGATGCCCTTAGTTGGATAATCAATGAGTTCAGTTTTACTAGATTTTGCAGTGACTTCCTAGAGTCCTTGAGGGGGAAATGTGAGCACAATGCCTATCTCTCAACGATCTAAAGAGCAATTAAGGAAAGGAACCTACAAATGTCCAAAAGTACAGTTGTTGTTGAGGGCAAGTTACGTAAGAGCACACTAACTATCGATGGTAAAACATCCAAGAGTACAAATGCTTTTGAGCATGAGATTGCCAAAAGTACATTGAATGATGCTGAGGACAAGGATTCCTTATTAGACAAAAATACACTTGTTGAGGATGAAACGTCCAAAATTACACGTGGCGTTGAGGATGGGTACTTGCTCAAAAAAGGTAGAGTATGTAAATTCTTTGTGAATGACAATCCAGAATTCAAAAGATCTATGTACTTTTGAAGAGCGTGTTCTTCTTGCCTAGCATGAAAAGGACGTCCAAAATTATGTGATCATATGCAGAAGTGCCAAGCAAATAAGGTAGAGCATCTAAAATTAGGTGGCCTTTTACATCTGTTCAAGATCCCTCTCACAAGTGGGACAATATCTAGACCTCTTTTCAATGTAGGAATGCCCGATGCACAAAAGGGGCACAACTGTGTGGGTGATCGTGGATCGATTGACCAAAACGGCTCTTTCTATTCCAGCAAAGAAAATTGTGAAAGCCCCCAAGTTGGCAAAGTTGTTTGTCGGGGGTCAATTGACCAAAAAAGCTCTTTTTTTTCCAGCTAAGAAAATTGTAAAGCCCCAAGTTGGCAAAGTTGCTTGTGGGGGGTCTTTTCAAGCTTTATGGGCTACCAGCCGGCATTGTTAGTGACCAGAACAGCAAGTTTGACAATCACTTCTGAAGGGTCGCAGCTCATAGGTTGGATACTAAGTTCAACATGAGCACGGCAAAGCATCCACAGTCGGATCGCCAAACAAAGAGGGTCAATTAGGTTATGAAAGATATGCTAAGAGAAGCAAAACAATTGGGAACAAATATCTTCCAATTTTAGGGTTTGCTTGTAACAATGCCAAGCATTTCTCTATGGGATTCAGCCAAGATCGCCAATAATAGTAGAGTTACAGTAAAAAAAGCATAGGCAGCAAGGGACTTTCTTAGACACATTAAGCAAATGAACATGCTCAAGAAAGCTCATGATAGAGCTACTAGTTATGTAAATCTACATAGACGAAAAGTTGAGTTTGAAGTCGAAGAGAATTTTCTTAAAGGTGCTTGAATCTTCAAAAACCCTAAAGACTAGTAACATGATACTGAAGAGATAACCTCCAGCAAACACTTCCTAAAATTGTTACTGAGGGCTTTGAAGAAGCTTTATGAATCCAAGTCTAAATCAAGAGTACTTACTCTTAGAAGGAAAATCTTTCAATATATGCAAAAGAAGGAAGAGAGTGCTCATGCTTTTGTGTTGAGAGTTAAAGCATTAAATGTCAGAAATGGTGAACTCCTGCAACTTTGCCGCAACACGAACACGAAGCGAAAGTCGAACGAGAACAATTCGCAAAAGTCAACGTCCCTTGACTCGAAGCACAAACGATTCGCAAATCATTCATGAATTGAAAACATACCTCCGGGACCGCAAACCGCAAAGGGACGCAAAACGAAAAGATACGAAAGAAACGAAAAGAACGAAAGCAAGCGAAGGAAACGAAAAAAACGAAGGGGAATCTTTCGCGCTGCCAGCTGGCAGCTCAACGGGCTTGGAGTCGTAGACTTCACGCCCAGCTGAAACGAGTGGCAACGACGGAGAGTAACTGATTAGTTGATTAGCGTTAACTAGTCTTGTGCTTCTGCGTTTAGCTATCTTGTAAACTCCACACAGTGGAAATATAAACTATCCTTTC
The DNA here is from genome assembly GCA_029204225.1 of Diphasiastrum complanatum. Lineage (NCBI taxonomy): Eukaryota > Viridiplantae > Streptophyta > Lycopodiopsida > Lycopodiales > Lycopodiaceae > Diphasiastrum > Diphasiastrum complanatum. Next base: position 66,377,866 of record CM055099.1, on the reverse strand, counting down.
TGGATCATAAGTAGATAAGAGAATAGATAGAATTACTGTGAGAGACAGAGAGAGACGTAGCGAGTAGAGCAGAAAAAAAAAATACTAGAAACAATAGAGTTGTGCATGAAAGTCTGCCAACGAGCAGAACACAGCGAAAGAGCAGAGCGTCATTCCGCCAACAAGCGAGACACTGATGATCTCGCTCTAAAAATTAAACTCATAATACAGTTGCTCTATTTTTCGTGCATCTCCATGTCTTGCGTTGTTTGTCTTGATTGCTAGAATAGAATGTGTTCTGTGATGTGCAGTCGCGTGTCTAGGTTCCTGTGAAGCTTTCGCGCAAAAGAAAATACAAAGACACAAAATCGTTCGCGAATACGAAAACAAAAACGAAGAAGAAACAGTTTCGCTTTCGCGACATGGTATCAAAGCACACAGGTTATCACTACTGATATCCCAGCAGTGATTCTTCTAGACAACACAATATGGCTACAACAATCCTGATGCAGCGAGCTGAGCGAAGATCCTTCTGATCTTCTCAACGTGCTGATCCAACTGGTTGCCATCCCATCGTATGGATTGCAGCTGATTGTGAAGGTGCATGACTGAAGCTGCAGTCCTCACTTCATACTTCTGCTTCAATCTTTCCCACGCTGCATGGCTGCTTTTGCAGTCTTCAATCTACATGAGTAGATCTTCATTTATGGACGAAACGATGATCGCCATTGTGCGCTCATCTTTTCTGATCCATTCAGCTCTCCTCGGGTCTCCCTCTGCAGGCTGACGTCCTATCAACCGCTGAGAATGCTCATACTGAGTCTACCAGATATGACATTCGACAAAGCAGTCAACCTTGTCGCTGATGAGAGACGAAGGAGAGGGAAGCAGTGATCAAGAGAAGGCTCTCTTCACGACAGGAAAGAAGAAAAACAAGAACAAGCCAAGATTCGAGAAGACGATGTCCTCGAATCAACAATCTTCTTCCTGCAATCACTGCCACAAACGAGGCCATACGGCCAACAAATGTTGGTTCAATCCAGCAATACCTTGCATGCACTGCAAGAAGAAAGGGCATTCTGCATACGATTGCAAATTCAACCCAAAAAGAAAAAACAAAGCTGAAAAAGCTAACGTTGCAGAGTCATCAAAGGATGCTGACAGAGGTGACAAAGCTTTCACGATACTTGATGAAGCTTCAACAAGCTACACTGAACACGACTACGATGTAGTCATTGATTCAGGAGCAACATCACACATCACCTGCAACAAGAAGATCTTGATTGACTTCAGAGAGCTCGAAAACAACAGAGCAGTGATTCTAGGTGATGGGAGCAGACACGATGTCAAAGGCATCAGGACTCTACAGCTGCGAACACTGTCAAGCCAAGCAGAGCTGCCAGGAGCACTCTATGTGCCCTCACTCAGAAAAGATCTGCTATTTGTCTCCAAGATGGCAGATCTTGGCATTTGAGTTTTGTTCGACGGCAACACATGCCGTATGATCGAGAAAACGACAAACAAGTTGCTGACGGTCGGATGCAGAGAAGGAAACCTCTACCAGGCCAAAATAATCAGCAACTCTGATAGCATATTAAATGCATCAGAAAATGAAGATCAGCTCTGGCATAGGAGAATGTATCATCTGAACATGCGGAGCTTGTATGACATGAGCAGAAAAGACATAGTCACAGGTCTCAAGATTTCAAAGCCTGAAACTGAGTTCTGCGAAGCCTGTCAAAAAGGCAAGCAACATCGGAATCCATTCACGCATGAGGGAAGAAGAGCCAAGGAAGTTCTTGAGCTCATCCACTCTGATGTCTGTGGACCGATGAAGACGGATTCGCTCTCAGGTTCGAGATATTTTTTGACGTTCATAGATGATTACAGTCGGATGACCACGATCTACTACTTAAAGAAGAAATCCAAAGTGTTTGATTCCTTCAAGAAGTTCGTGGCATTTGCAGAGCGACACACCTCGAAAAAGATACAGATCCTCAGATCTGACAACGGAGGTGAATACAAAAGCAAAGAATTCACAAAATTTTGCGAGGAACAGGGGATCGAACACCAATTCACTCCTGCATACACACCAGAATACAATGATGTTGCAGAAAGAAGAAACAGAACGCTAGTCGAAGGAGCCAGATGCATGATGGCACAGGCTCAGTTGCCAAGTCAATTCTGGGCTGAGGCAATAGTTGCAGCTGTACACCTGCAGAACAAATCAACAACGACAACACTGGATAACAAGACGTCATACGAAATGTGGACAGGTAGAAAGCCTGATCTATCATACGTACGTGTGTTCGGATGTGCAGCATATAAGCACATTCCAAAAGAAAAAAGAAGCAAGCTCAATGACAAATCAGAGCAAACAATCATGGTCGGCTACTCGAACGGAACACAAGTGTACAGGCTCTACAATCCAACCACGAAGAAGGTTGTTTCGAGCAGAGATGTGAAGTTCGATGAGTCCACATTCCCTGGACTGAAAGACGAAAGAGGCCATGAGATCTTCACACTGCTGCCCGTTCAAGAGGGAGATCGAGGTCAAACATCAAATCGAAATGCAGAGCCGCAGACTCCAAAGCAGCAGGAAGAAGAAGATCAACCCCACGAACAAGAAACGTTCGAGCAGCGACGAAACGAACCTAGAAGGTCAACAAGACAAAGAAGACCTCCAGACCGTTACTCTGACAATCTTCGGTAGAGTGAAGACACAGTTCGAGTAGTGCAGCTTCACTGAAGAGCCAGCAACATATCAAGAAGCTATCCAGAGTCCATAGGGAGAATTCTAGAAGCAGGCAATGTCAGAGGAGATCGAGTCGATGAGGCGAAACGAGGCATGGACATTAGAGCCACTGCCAGAAAACAGAAAAATCGTCAACTGCAAGTGGGTGTACAAAAAAAAGATGAAACCATTGGCCGCTACAAAGCAAGACTTCTCGCGAAGGGCTACACGCAGAGATATGGTGTCGATTATTTCGACACATATTCGCCGATGGTCAAGATGACAAGCATACGACTACTCCTTGAATACGCCACACAGCACAATCTGGAAATTCACCAGATTGATGTGAAAACAGCCTTTCTCCACGGAGATCTAGAGGAGGAAATTTTCATGAAGCAGCCTGAAGGTTTTGAAGACCCCGACAATCGACAATATGTTTGTCGGTTGCAAAGATGCATCTATGGTCTAAAACAGGCATCACGAGCTTGGTACAAAAAGCTCGATGGTCTTCTGAAGTCTCTAGACTTCAATCCTACACAACCAGACTGCAATGTCTACATTAAAAGAATAGGAAAAGATTTGTGATACTGACTATCTTCGTGGATGATTCCCTAATGATAGGAAATTCCTTGATGTTGATAAAAGACACGAAGAGTTAGATTTTTGAAAGCTACGAAATCACAGATCTTGGAGAAGCAACGAAATGCCTCGAGCTGGAGATCAGAAGAGATCGAACAAAGGGCGAAATGCACTTGAGTCAGTCAGAATATGCCAGAAAGGTGCTCAAGCAATACCACATGATGGACTGCAAAGAAAAGGCCACACCAATGATAGCTGGAGCCAAGCTCACGAAGCAGGATTGCCCAAAAACGGAAGAGCAAGAACAGAAGATGGCAGGTATACCCTACCAGAACTTAATCGGTAGTCTGATGTACCTCACAATTTGTACCAAACCCGATCTAGCTTTCTCTGTTTACGCCTTGAGCCAATTCTCTTCCAATCCTGGCATGGCACATTGGCAAATGGCAAAACGAATCCTACAGTATCTGAAGGGTACCCAGAATATGAATTTAACCTACAGAGCTGAAAACGAAGAAAAAGGATTCGAGCTGCACCACTACAGTGATGCGAGCTGGGCGAGCTGCAAAGATGACAGCAAGTCCATAACTGGAGGATGTACAATAGCTTGCGAAGCTGCAATCAGCTGGATATGCAAAAAGCAAACCTTGGTGGCTCAATCCTCTTGCGAAGCTGAATATGTCACAGCTTCAAAGGTGGCGAATGAGGTAGTGTGGCTGCAGATGATGCTGGAGGCAATCGGCATACCACAAGAAGGGCCAAGCACGATGATGATGGACTCTCAGAGTGCCATCTATCTGTCCTAGGATCCTATCTTCCATTCAAAGACAACGCACATACCTCTGAAGTACCATCACATTCGAGATTTAATCTCGAGAGGAGAGCTCCAGGTCCAGTATATAAAATCAGAAGACATGATTGCAGATCTGCTCACGAAGCTGCTCGACAAGCCACTCTTTGTCAAGCAAAGAAAGGCAATTGGATTAAACGTGCAAAGCTGCAAGGTTCAAGAGGGAGTGTCAGAAATGGTGAACTCCTACAACTTTGCCGCAACACGAACACAAGCGAAAGTCGAACGAGAACAATTCGCGAAAGTCAACGTCCCTTGACTCGAAGCACGAACGATTCGCGAATCATTCGTGAATCGTAAACATACCTCCAAAACCGCAAACCGCAAAGGGACGCAAAACGAAAAGATACAAAAGAAACGAAACGAATGAAAGAAAACGAAGGAAACGAAACAAACGAAGGGGAATCTTTCGCGCTGCCAGCTAGCAGCTCAACGGGCTTGGAGTCGTAGACTTCACACCCAGCTGAAATGAGTGGCAACGACGGAGAGTAACTGATTAGTTGATTAGCGTTAACTAGTCTTGTGATTCTGCGTTTAGCTATCTTGTAAACTCCACACAGTGGAGATATAAACTATCCTTTCTAGATCATAAGTAGATAAGAGAATAGACAAAATTACTGTGAGAGACAGAGAGAGACGTAGCGAGTAGAGCAGAAAAGAAAAATACTAGAAACAATAGAGCTGTGCATGAAAGTCTGCCAACGAGCAGAACACAGCGAAAGAGCAGAGTGTCATTCCGCCAACGAGCGAGACACTGACGATCTCGCTCTAAAAATTAAACTCATAATATAGTTGCTCTATTTTTTCGTGCATCTCCCTATCTTGCGTCGTTTGTATGTTCTATGATGTGCAGTCACGTGTCTAGGTTCCTGCTAAGCTTCCGTGCAAAAGAAAATTCAAAGACACAAAATCGTTCGCGAATACGAAAACGAAAACGAAGAAGAAACAGTTTCGCTTTCGCGACATTAAATAATGAGCTAGCATGTATTGATGAGAGCATTAAGGAGGTAGAACTTGTGCAAGTTATACTCAATGGCTTACTTGATGATCATGCTAATCTTGCTCAAAGCTTTGTTATTCAAAGAACTTTGCCAAGCATGGTGGATTTGCAAGAGATCTTGGTGAAAGAGGAATATAGGCTTCAAGCAAGAGGTGGATCTACAACAACATCTCAAGATGGAGAGGAGGCTATGTTCATCCCTACGTGGTTTTGGTGGTTGCCAAGTTGCTAGTCAGTCTTCTTTGAAACACATGTGCAGCTGAGGCACCCGCTACCTGTGAAAGATTGGTTAAATGCCGAATTGGCATGGAGAGGGTAAAGTTTGGAAGGGAGACGAGTGATGGATTGCCATTCTTCCTCACATTAGAGGGTAAAGTTTGGAAGGGAGACGAGTGGTGGATTGCCACTCTTCCACGCATTCTTTTCATTTGCATTTATAGTTCTCAAGTTCCTTTCAAGAGCCTTGGCAGCCATGAACAATACCTTAACTTGTTGATTGTCCTTGAGAAAGTTTGTAAGGTGGTTATACCTTATTGCAATAAGCTTGGTCTTGAGTGAGCACTCCTCTTCCATCTGAGATAGCAATTCTCTTATTTCCCTCTCCAGTTATGGAACCAATTTAATCAAAAGAAATTGAACCTATGAGTACCTCTACAGCTCATAATGTTGAGACTCTTATGTTGACAATCAACAATCTACAACAGATATTACACTTTTTTCTTTTGTCCTCATTTGTGTGACTTATTGTAGTCGAGCTCTTGAACTTAAGTAGGACAAAGGAGCTTCTCACCAATATACCACTTATGTAACTTATGCATCTTGGATTTTATCTAATTGTTTTAGGGTCGTGATTTTCAGTCAGAATGAGATTTTCTGATTACTAGTTACATAAAATGTTGTCCATTTTTAAGACAAGCTCTAAGGTGTCAAATCCCTTATCTAAAAATCATGTATGTTTGTTAGGTAGATTGGGACCCCTTCTGTAGTGCATAGATGAGCCAATTTATTTCTTGATATGCAAGCAAAATATAGCCGAGAGCAGCAAGAGTGGAGGGAATTGGCACAAACCAAACAAGCTTTGCACCATCCCCTCTTCACACTTGATCTTTTAATAGGAGAAAAGAACGATAGATCCCCCGATGTCATGATATCGTGGTTGTGGATCGATGGAGTTCGCATTTCTAACGGACGACAATAAGATCAGTATGGCCATCATGTACCTGAGAGGTAAAGCATTTACATGGTGGCAGGATCTACGAGGGAAGACCGAAGTGCCCCAAACTTGGGAGGAATTTTGCAAGGCCTTCAAGGTGGCCTTCTTACCCATTTTGGATGACTTTGAATTCTATCGCCAATATGCAACGATTCACATGGGGAACCGGCCCTTGGATGCATACTTACAGGACTTTCAGGAGGAATATTCTCGTTTTGCTACTAGAATCGATCCTACTTTAGTCAAGTTGCATTTCATTTTGGAATTTCCCAAAGATTTTCAGTTAGAGGTTAGGAGGAACCAGCCTCTTACCCTCGAGGATGTTGTTCGTTACGCCAAACTATATGATGATACTCGTGTAGTGGCTAGACCTGAGCTTATTGGACAGCCCGAGGCAAAGGGCAAGAAACCATTCTTTTCAAAAAAAGGAAAAGAAAAGATGAAGGATACTTCTTCTGGACCTAGCAGATCAACAATGGACAAAGAAACCTTCGCCAAGGCTAGGAGCGACAATTTGTGCTTTAGTTGCATGGAGCCAAGTCATGTCGCAAAGGAACAGCCCGAAGAAAATGAAGAATGTTAAAGGGGCCTCTTTAAAGATGCGAGGGAACTCTAACATTTATTGATTTAACCTTTGCTGAAAATTCTAGTTGTGGGCATTGTTGTTTTGATACGGCAGTTTTTGGCCCCCACCGATCTTATTCGGACGAATGGGACCCATATGTGGCCAAGCCGTAACAGTTTTGTTTGATGATGGCTCTACACCTAATTTTATTATTGCAGAAGCTAAAGGTGGAAACAAGGCTAACTAACCATCGGTACATGGTAAAGCTGGCCAAGGGAGTAGAGAGCCAAGTATGGGACCAGATAGTCCCACGTCTTTCTTTGCAAATTCAGGCATATAAATATAGACTAGATTTTCATGTAACGAATTTGGACAAAGTAGACATTATACTTGGTAAAGACTGGTTTTATGAGAGGAACGAGTCGTTAAAGAAAAACTATGCAACTCAAAATTTGTCATTTTTGCATAACAGCTCACTCACAGAATTTAATGGAAATTTGGATATTTCTTCCCCCTTATATGCTTTCTGCCTTGGAAACGGTTGAATGCATGAATGACATGGATTGTGATTCTTACTTACGTTGATTAAAGGATTTTACCTATCAAGAAGAACGCAATTTATACAAGTATAACATGCAACTTGCACTAATGACCACTAATCTAAGGGTAGAGCAATCACCAAAAGGTGAAATATTTAGAAAACTTAGGCATGAGTTTAGTGACATTTTCCCAGACCCGTTGCCGAAGGATCTTGGATGCGAGTTCTTCCAGACAAGACTAGTTTATCTCGGTCACACTTTCAAACCGTGGGTTGGAGATTGACCCTAATAAAGTCTGTAAGGTTCATGGCCTATTCTCCTGACCATCAAAGAAGTCAAATCTTTTCTTGGCTTCATTGGTTTCTTTTGTCGATTCATCAAGGACTATGCGATAATTGCATATGTCCAAAAAAGAACTAGCCGACACAGTAAATTCAGTCCTCCAGTTACTTGGACTGAAGAGTTGAATCAAAGTTTTGAAGCTTTGAAACATTGTGTGTCTACAGCCCCAATTCTACATATAGTTGATCCTAACAAGCCGTATGTGCTTGAGACGGATGCTAGCAACTTTGTTGGGGCAGTCCTATTTCAGGATGGTAGACCGGTTGCTTTTGAAAGCAAGAAGTTGGATCCTACTCAAAGGCAGTGTTTCACCTACAATAAGGAACTTTTTGCTATTATTAATGCTCTTAAACTTTGGAGACAATATTTGCACGGGTCCAGATTTACTATTATGACTAACGACCAAGCACTAAGGTATATTTTTTATGCGGCTGACCTTTGAGGTCATAAAGCCAGGAGGTCAGAGATGCTCCAAGAATATCATTATGATGTTAAGTACCAGAAGGTAATTCAAACTGTGTCGCAGATGCCTTAAGCCGAATTGGAGAGGTTAATCGTTTAAGCTTTTTTGAGATCCAATCTGATTTGTATCTATCCCTTAGAGATTTGTGTAAGATCGACAGGTACTTTCAGTCCTATTTGGCTAGATGTCCTAACAGGAAATTCTAGATTTAATATTGAAAATGGGAAGCAGGATTCCAAGACGTCTCCTCGGGATAAGATATTAAGGATTATTCCATTAGAAATGGTTTGCTTTTCTAGAATGGAAAAGTGTGTGTGCCAGGAAATTGAGGAAATCAGGACCCAAATCTTGCATGATATAATCTTCATTGAATCAACGTGCAAAACCTCTCCTACATCAAATAAAATTTTCACGAAATCAATGCACAAGTGGTAAAGCTCTCCTGTATCTGATCCTTGTGAATTATCCTGGTGACTCGAGGCTTATTTGTAGATTTTTTGATGGCCTATTTAGAGGGCCCAAATCAGGGCTAAATGTACATGTAAATTGTTGACATGTCTTGCTATCAAGTACCTTCTATCATGTTTCAAACCAATTTTGAAGAGCTCTTCAATCTTCATAAGTTATCGATTCAACATTGAAGCCTCTGATGACCTCAGGTTCGATTACTAATAGGTGTCCTACTATCATTGATAAGTACCTAATACTATATCAAACAACTTCAAAGAACTCTTTATATTCCAATCTTCTTAAGTTATGACTTATAACATGGAGTGTTGAAGCCACTAAGCACTCACCTCTATGATTCAAGAATCAACACTCAGGAGACAAGAGTGGATTAATTATAGTCTATACTATATAGAAGTGTGCTTCTCCAAGGCCTCAAAGATGAGCTCCACTTTATGTTTTTTAAGGGTTACTTGATCACAATGACTTTGAAGATCAATTATTTATACCAAATGCACAATTCAAAATGTATCACAAAAAAGGATGTGCAGACATTCCAATAGCAGCTTCACATGTGCAATGAAAGAGCAAGACTTGGTGGACATTTAAGTAGATTCCAAAATATAAATGACAAGATATAGACAAGCTTACCCAATTGGGAGTATTTTGATCACGACTTGAATATGGACATACTCCATCCATAATAGTTAACACAACAGAGAGATGTAATTAAGATTCCACAAGAGATTGTTTCAAGATACGTCACATGATAACAAAGCCCTTTACAAACTCATGTTAGCCCTTTACATCTTCCTTCTTCAAGCAGACTATGGGTTTTAAGCCTCTACTTTGGATTATAGTTAAATAGACACTCAAACAAAGTCATCCAGCCAAGCAGATATACCAAACCAGCTATATTTCCCAAGAAGACCCCATAAAAGTATCACAAGGCACCAACCTTGAAGGACACATGTATCGATTATGGCTAATGGACCATATCACTATACCAATAAGAATTAATGAGTACCTAATACCTCAAATATGGATGAAGAATGCAGCTAAAACCGTAGAAAAGACTCCAATGCCACACACGAAAAAAAGAGAGCCATGACAACCGGATGAACAAGCTAGCACCATCAATCATACACATCTCATGTCAACCAATCTAATAGGCCATGCATTACATTAGAATGTGAGAATACCACAAAGCTTCCAAATGTCAAATTGAGAACACAAACGTGGCAAAGAAGAATGCACATGCCACCATAGAGAGATCCTTCAAAAAGGCACCAATACGAACACAAGACAACCAATTCGATAAAACAAATGCTAGAGCAAGGAAAACACTGTTGTTGTGAATAGAGAATGTTGTTGTATAGAAGAACCACAGAGCAACAAACTATGCTAGCAATAAAGGTTGAGAAAGGCCACCACCATACATCTTGCAACATACAAGGAGATCCCACACCCTTAATACACCAAAAATGCCTTCGAAATATAGCATTAGATAGCACCAAGCTATCAAACATACTCAAACCTAACCTAAGAGACCAAGCATGCCTTGTGACTTGAAGAGTATGCTTGAAACCAAAGGAAAAAAGAAAGAACCTCCAACCGAATAGATCCCAAGGTATCCAAAGGGACCATGCATACCAAAGAGCATTTGCTACAAAGGTCTCTAAAGACATAGCCAAAGGAAACCAATCCTGTACCATAAACTCTAATTGTCGTAGTTGAAGCAATCAAGTCGCCCTTGTACGTAGAACCGTCATAAAGAGACCCCTCAATGAATCATTATTCCTTGTGGAAGATCTAGTTCGTAGGCCTTCCCATTGAGTTTCCTTACAATCCTAAATGGCCCACCATATCTTGAGGACAACTTGCAACATTTTCCGGTCTTCAACACCTTGGAATCTTTTGGAATCCAAGGTAGACCCAATCTCCCACCTCAAAGATTCTAGGTTGCCGCTTTTGATTGGCGTAAAATTGGGCCCCATCTTGGGCCCTTTTTACATCATCTCAAGTAACACAACATTTCTTGCATATCTTGCAAGAAATCTCTATAACCTGTTGCTGAGTGCATAGTGTTGTTACGCAAACTCAATCATTGGGACGTACCTTTCCCAATCCGATTGTCTTCTAGAAACATATGCATGAAGCATATCTTCCATAGACTGGTTAGTACGCTCAATTTGACCATCTGATTATGGATCATCTGATGACCCAAGACTTAAAGTGGTTTCAATTTTATTAAACACAGATCGCCAAAACTTACCAGTGAATTTGGTGTCTCAGTCACTCACGATATCATTCGGCAAATCGTACAACCTGAATAGCTTTTCTACAAAGAGTTGAGCAAGTTCGGGCTTTGACAGAAAACTTGGTTAGAATGAATTGCGCCATTTTGGTTAGCCTGTCAACTACTACCCATATGATATCATTTTGCTCCCCCGTCCAAGGTAGCCCAACCACAAAATCCATGGAGATACTTTCCCATTTCCTCTCGGGATTTCCAATGAAAGTAACAAACTAGCCGCCTAAGTCTTTCAGATTTATTGGCTTGGCCTTGCGCACACTTACATACATATGCCTCCACCTGATTTTTCATTTTTGGCCAATAAAAATTTCTTCTTACTAAATCAAGTGTCCTCTGTATATCCGTCTGTCCCATACTTCGCTAACTTAACCACGTATCGATGGTTACTTTTCCTTGTCCCCACCTTTAGCTTATGCACCAAAGAGGCTTTGATAAAGTTATGAGTAAAACCATCATCAAACAAAACTTTAACAACTTGGTCACCAATGAGCCCATATATACGAATAAGATCATGAGGGCCAAATACAGCCATATGAACACAACAATCTTGACAAATTGAATCATCAGTAAGAAATGCTAGAGTTACTTGGCGTTTTGAAGGAAGAGGTAGCCCCTTTAGAAACCCCTTTAGCACCCTTATGTTTCTTCAGGCATTCGTTGCAATTGAAACACAATCCGCCGCTTTTGGCCTTTGCATAAGCTTCACGATCCAGAGTGGGCGATTTTCTCTTCTCACCAGAAGTAGGGTCAATGACTTTTTTCTTTCCCCTTAACAGGCTTCTTGTCCTTTACTTCGGGCTGCCCACTCAACTCTTTCCGAGCTATGACACATGTATCATCAAAAATTCTTGCAAAGTGGCCCACTTCATGGCGCCAACCTTGGCATGCCAACGCCTAGGGTCGATCACACACTTGAAATGTAACCTTCTAAGATTTATTAATAAAGTGGGATTTTCCTCATACCGACTCTGATTACCTTCTGGGTTTCAGTGTTCGGTAAAAGCGCCAGTTATAAGGCCACTTCGAATCTTTTTGATCTGGCACATAGCTGAGGGTTGTATCCCCTTGAGGTGTAAGCACAATCAGTTCTCACGGTTCGGGCTTGGCGCCGTCTGCACGTAGGACAGATGAGGCAAAGTGCTGCCTAGGTATGTAAAAGCACGGTCTGTGCCTTGTGGGGTGCGGGGTGACATATTCGAACTGTACAGGTTAACTATTGATACAAAGATGTTGCTCGAATTCGGGTGTAAAGCACGGGTGGTTAGCTGCCAGTGCGGATAGCTGCCAATCGTTTAGCTATAAGGGCTGTCGACCAGATTTGGTGGGGTGTTACTCAGGCGATGTGCTGCTTGATGGTGAAAGCACGGATAGTTGGATGGGTGTTCTCCGTGGGCTAGCAAATCACTTTTGATTTTGATAGAGACACCAATGCCCGCTGACTACTCCCACCGTGGCAACCAAGTCAATACCTATTCATTAAAGGAAGTCGCAGCACTTGACGCATGTTAGTAAACCTACCTAAGTTTCTTGCTTGTATGCATCCGGGTAGTACTCGTGCTCTACTCGGCTTGCATGATTGCTTTTGATACAAGGAATTGTTAAGCTCGAGAAGGAACTTTTCTTTTGGAGGCTGATACCATCAAACAAAGAGGATTACAGAGTCTGTGGGGCAGATTCGCAGTTCAGTACTCTCACGTAAACGGCATCGAAACGACTCAATGTTTGCAAAGGATTGGATGGCTAACCTGTTACTTGGGTTAGTTTCATTTGCGACACAACCCATCAAATGCAAGCAAGAAGTTAAAAGTTAAAAAGGCCAATTCGAGGGGAGATCTTCTCTGGAGCAGTTGGTCTTCGTTGGAATGGCTATCATCGGAACTGAAACTCACTGAACATGGGTGATATCCAATTTCGGTTGGGTTTTTTCTCAACAGGGGAGACTAGGATCCTCTTCAGAGATTGGAAACAAGTTGGATCAAGCCAAAATCCCAGCAAATGGAAAGCAAAGTGTGGTAAAGCTTTAGCCGAGAGTTCTACTCTAAGCCCAGTCAGATGATTTTAGAAGTAGGGGGGAAAACTATCACACACTGCCCTCTCTTGGTGCAAAGTATGAATGACAGTTGATCAAAAATGAGGGCAAATTCAAATTTTTCCCTACCTTAAAGAGCCAAAGGAAAGAAACAAGCTGGGACAAGGAGAGAAGTCAAAGTGCAAAGCAAGAAGGCACCGAGTGGACCACAAAGTGGACGGTACACGATAAATCCTTTGGGCTCAGGGAGCCTTGATACCTGTGCAGAAATGATCAAATCTGACACAAAGTGCGACAAGGACAAATCTGGAGCTCAAAGGAGTTCGAAGGTCTAAGTCAGAAGCACAGGGGTGAACATTTCAACAAAAGCCTCTATCACCAGTTAATAAGGTTCTCAGGTTTTACGTAAGGGATATGAAATCTATGCTTTTCCCAATGTTATCCAGTTTTTTTTTAATGTAGAGATTTTTTTTAGTGTAGAGAGCTGAGCCTTCAATTTGTGGCGTGCCAGCTACCACGTTGATTAAGTGGCCAATAAATTGAGTATTGTGCCAAGTAGCAAAAATGTTTGTGAACCTAATCGAAAGACATCTTTGCATTAATCTGACATTTGATGAGGACATCAGATTTTGTAAAGGTGGGGTGCATGTTGTAAAGCTAGCTACAAGTGCAAGCCTTACTCCTGGCGCCACTAGCGCCATTATTGTTTTCGGCACCAGCAGCGCCACACTGCTCTCAGCACCACTGGTGCCAGCGCCACTCCCGACGCCACTGAGACCAGAATCCAGCCGGCACCAAGTTCCTATGGCTCAAAAACTTTGATCGGATCTAGCGAAGTCTAGAGAGCTCGGATCAATGGGCAATCACCTCACACTATTTAGGCATGATTAAAGGGGGCCTAGGGATCAATACATTCTAGAGAGAGAAAAGTGTGCTTTAGCAACTTGGTCTAAGAACTTGTTATGAGAACTTAACCAACTCGAAGCTTTGTTACAATGAGTAACATCCATTCCAAGCAAGTCGTCTGACTTACATTAGACTTAACCAACTCAAAGCTTCGTCACGAGTGCTGGAAGCCAACCTGGCGCCACGCCAGACTGGACAGCCATAAACAAATAACTTCCACCCAACCAAGCCATCCAATTCTGCCAACTCATTCATCAAGTTAGAGTTCCTCAAGAGCCTAACGAGTTCACATTCATGCAAGGAACACTCGGAACCACAAGCTGCGACAAATATGACGAAAACCAGTTTCTGGACCGAATGGTCTCAACAGCATACCGCTGGTGTCCCGAACCGAATGGTCTCGACAACATACCGCTAGCGTCCCGGGATACGACCCTCAGCTATGTGTCAGATCAAAATGATTTGAAGTGGCCTTCCAACTGGCGCTTTTACCGAACACTGAAACCCATAAGGTAATCAAAGTCAGTTGAGAAAAATTCCACTTTATTGATAAATTTGATAAGGTTACATTTCAAGTGTGTGACCAACCCTAGCCTCTGGGGTGTTGGCATGCCAAGGTGGGCGCCAGGACAACATTCCAGCAAGGGGAGCTGAGACTTGGTTGGAGCTCTCGCCCTGAGTCTGAAATATTGGTGAGTGGAGAAAAAGTTGGTCAATCCACATATTTTGGAGATTGATCAAATTGATATAATCTTCTGGTTACTATGGTCTCTGGCACTCAACACAATGCTCAACCATTTGTTGCTTTAGCTTTGTTAATAGGCTATCATTTTGCTCCACATTGATGTGCAATGATGTTTCAACCATTAACTTAGAAGTAAAGACCTATAAGAAAATCACACTATGAAAATCCTGACAATGCACTCAAGATTGCTAATAGAGATCTCAGATATTGAGAAAGGGTATTAGAAGGGCTTGTAGTTGAAAGAGACAATTCTTGTCATTACCTCAACTGTCGTATTACTTTCATCAAACAAGCGAGAGACAAAAGGAGGCATAGATTGGAATAGAGCAATTGCTACAAATTCACTTAAGGTTACACAAGATGTAGGTGCTAACAACCAATACAACTAAAAGGTAGAAATTTCGATAGGTGGACTTCTACTACTCCAAAGCAGGATCTATAACATACAACAAAAGCAACTCGTTGTAGGAAGATGAATTATTCAAAAGGTTTAAGAAAATTATACAAAAAATTGCAAAGTGACAACACTATCTAAAGTGAGTAAAATGATCCAGATCGAGCGTTCCAGATCGCGAGCATTCCAGGACCAGAAACGCTATCCCAGAACGCGTTTAAAATTTCAAACTTTTTTATGTGGGCCACTCTCTCCAAGATAGGACGTCCCTAACAATTTCCATTCTCACCCTTAAGCATAAAGCTAGACAGCGGAATAGTTCTATAAGGTGGTGATCTATGATCATGCTTCTGACAGAATGATACAAGTACAGACTCGATGGCACGTTGAGACAGAAACCTACTCATTCCTGATTTTTTAACTGCCAAAAATATAGCTACTGTTGTTTAAATGTCAAAAGCAAAGCTTCTTAAACAGGAACTGATGCCCTCCAACAATATAGTTGTTGCCTTGTATTCCTTTGGATAAATTATGTGAGAAAAAGTCTCTACGTAGGATGCAAATGACACAAAAAGTAGGGTTTCAACAGCTTAGGATCAGTAACTGCTCTTGATAATTGATGGCAAACTTGAAATTTTTTAAAAAAAAATATTTAAAAAAAAGCGTTCCGGGAAACCAACAGGAAATCCCGAAACACGATCCAGAACGTGGCCTGCAACTTTGCTTCATCCCTACGATAGGTCTGAACTCTTGCCACCACCGTTGCTCCTCTCACATTCAATGCTTTTGATTCACAACTGTCCCCCGACACTCTGGCATGGATGCAAGTTATCAATTTTTCACCCCCACGCCTAGACACTTTCTGCTCCATCCTCACCTTCTTTCATACTCCACAACACCCTTCAGTTCCCCACTGTTCCTCCCATCCTCTCGTTCGGACAAACCGTCCTCACCCCTGTTTCCACAGTTGTTTCTCACACACCACCCGCTTCGCCAACAAAGGTTGTCGAGGGCAGCCAACCGTTGCCTGATGACGCATTTGTACAAACAATTTTTGTATCATCACCAGATCGGACTAACCCTACCACCCCAGATGACATCAGGACAAATGAAAACCTGATCGAAGACAATGACGACGGAATTCCACAAGTCATCGGGGCCGATACAACATAATAATTACATGTGCAACCTTTTAGTTGGGCGTGGATGGTTGTAGGAGCCTAGATTTCAATGGACTCAATTGCTGGACTTAGGTCTTTCAGAGTCTTTGAGTACTCCTTTGTGAGAGAACCTAAATACTAGGTTTCCATTGTCGAAGGCCACTGCAAGGCACCTATTGCCAACTCTCTTTGTTGGAGACATAGCGACAAGGAATAACAATGCCACATCAATATAGTGACATTATAAACACACCGAGCTCGAACATCGTAGAAATTTGTTTTTTCAAATTACATGTTATATAAACAAACTAGAGGGTGAGCATTGTATCTATGCAAGGGCATTGCTACATAAACATAATGTGTAAAGCACCTCTAGATTTTTGGTTTCCTCCCTCATTTCTCAAGTTTTTAGGTGTATGTAGAAACCATGACAAACAATGCATTTCCAACCACGTTTGTCTTAGGAACATGTCCCAACATCCATTTTTCAAGAGAAAATATTACATCAAAAGGAAAAGACCTACTAGCGAGATGTCCTCATCAGACAACAGGAACAATGACATTTATATCATATAATTATGTCTATCAATGTTATATGGCATATGTTCCATGCTAAGGAAGCGGATGGCGGACACGAACGCGCGTCCGAACGCGCGTTTGCGTTCGCGTCCGCGTCCGCGTCCGGATGCAGACGCGCTAGGGGTTTTTTTTTTTTTTGATTTTTTTGATGTTTTTAGAGTAAAAAAAAAAATTTAAAAATTATGGACGCGTCCGGGTCCGGACACCGGACGCAGACGCGGATTGCCCGCGTCCGGCCCGAACGCGCATGTCTGGTTCCATGGCATTTAAATTTGTCATGTATCCAACAGCTTGAGTTCATAACATGTAAATATGAAAGGCACTTTTTGTTGCTCTTATCATTGATCTATTTGTGGTCACTATTCAAATTTCAGTTACCATTACTGACATGTCAATGCACTTCAGATGAAACATTTTAAATCATGTATTGCATTGTTAATTACCTTGTAAAATCTTTTCATAATAAAAAAGGGACAAATAGTGATCATCGTAACTTGGACTCTATATCATGACAGCAAACTAAGAAAATCTATATATATTTTACAACGTTCCAAATCATGTTCCAGAAGGGAGGGTCCAAAATCTGATGCAACTAAGCTCTATCCATCCAAGCTTCCGCACAATACTGTGCATATGTAATAATGTTATCAACAATTTTGTTATATGGCACAAAATACAAAATCTAACAATTTAGTCCTTCGAGTAATCTCATTATAATGAAACTTGTCTTTAATTGAAGAGTTAACAAACATATAAAAGGTTCAAGAGATATCACATGAAGCAACTAAGATAATTAGCAAATTATCCCACATTTCTAAGATATATTATCAATTATAGGAATAAGTGATCAAGAAATTTTCATTGGACATTCTAAAGATCCTTCAATCTTTGAGTAGCTCATAAATTGCTCCTAGATATGAACTATAAGCATTCAATCATAAAAGAGGTACATGGAGTCATTATTAAATGGAACATACTTTGCTAAATGGGTACCATGTGGTTGGTAAGAAGAGGGTGACTTGTGGGATTAAATTTTGCCCCCATTGCCTTGGTCAACGTTCCAAACATCATCTTTAATTGTTTGCAGATGGGATTAAATTTCAATAACATCAATGAAATTGTTTACTAGTCAGCAATCAGTTCATTTTCAATTTCCAAAAAAAGAAACGTCAATTTATCATGGAACAATCACTTTCAAAATCATTTGAAAAGAAACAGCCAAACCTCTCTAAAATGTGGAATCCGTGTGAGCAACATCCTTGTGATGCCCTGAAAGCACATGATGATATGCAATGTGAATGATTTAACACTTTTCAAAGCTCCAAAAGATATCAAGACAATGATAGACACTAATTTTGGATACACTTTGATTTAGATGTGTGTGATTAGCAACTCTTGATAGGGAACCTCACATACTCCTCAATGAAATTAAGCAAGAAAAAAATTCCTCCTTGAGATAAGAAACAAAAAGCATGAAAGAAAAATCAAAACTCACATTTTCCCCACATCTCATGCAAAGGCTCTCAATCTCCTGCAAAGGCTCAGAACCCTGCTCCTCAAGGGCCTCCGCAACTATTCCTAAATCTCTCATAATTGGATCTTCTTTGATAGATGTCATCTTTGATCCTTTGAAAAAAAATCCCTATAAGTAGATGCAACAAATACAACAAATGTAATAGTTTGATAATAGATTCCAAATTTTGGACAATCCATGCATCTTAAGGGTTCAACCAACTAAAATGGTTAATAACCATCATAAACTCATTCATCAAAAAAAAACACATTCATATTGAGACATTATAACTAGGAACCTAACATAAAAACAAAGGCATTTTTTCTTAACTTTACATCCACCTACACATCGCATCAACTATATCACACATTATCACATTGAGTACCCAAGAATATGTAATAGTAGCATGCAAGAATATTTGCAACATAAAAAACAAAGGCAAATTACACCATCAAAGTCATTGATGAAATTGTAGATGACGAAGAGGAGATTATATCACATACTAATCTAGGTCCTTAAAATCATGCACAATTTTACTACTAGGCCAATCAACTCAAATTGTCAACAATCATAAGTAGATTTCGGGTAACAAGGGATAAGACAGGAGACTCAAACCATGAACAACCTGTCAAGGGCTCATGGCTCAACCACTTAACCAACCTCCTTGGCCCACCCTATGTAGAACAACTTACACTTTAAAAATATGATCCCTTTGATCAAATGCTTAAGGAAATTTTCCATTGAGAAATTATTTACATTTTGGTTCTTGAGAAATAGTTGATTCTCCATTGAAATTACATGCAAACTGCACACAGCTAACAAGCCGTGATTTGAAATAGAAGAGGTACTTTTACATTCTTTAACATACAATTCTGCTCAAACCGGAACCATAATGTTCTTAGTTTTGGAAGTAGCTTTGTGCAACATTGTCAGTGTACCACTTAAATAGGTTGGACCATAATTAAGGACATTTTTATGGTTCGTACATCTGTTGGGCCTATGTTGCCCCTAGGTCGATAGTACCAGTGTTGCAGCAAATCGCAAAGCTGAAGAGAATCGATGTTCATAATCGAGATCCTGATTTACGGATACTTTCAAGCTTCGATTCTTGATAGTGAGTTTCGATTCTGCAATTTCTTGGTTCCTGTTTTCTATCCAGGCTTCTGATCTAATCTGCATCCAGGTTTGCCCCAAATTGCTCCACTGATCATTATTACATAGCAAATTCCAAGAGGATCACAGAAAATAGATGAAGTGTCTCAGATGCAAACATATCAAAAAAAATTCCAAAAAAAATAACCGATTCTCTAAACCCTAAAAAATCTGCGAACCGCGGTTCAAAAAAAATCTGCGAATCACGGTTTGAACCGCGATTCGCAATTCCATTATGCAACTATGGTCAATACTTAAAGTCAGAGCTCTTAGTACATTTAGCTGAGTTGGATTGAGCCCTTCTAATGACTTGCAAGCTTTGGGTAAGCATTGAAGATCCAAGTACGTAGCATATCTTCAAGCCATAGAGAGAGAGAGAGATGGAGAGAGAACACAATGCTTGTACTCGAGAATATAACAATGATACAATTTAAATGATGAGAGATGAAATCACCACTCATGTATCTACACATCTGGCTCACCTGCTTTCACACATATAAAGAGTAGTCACCATGTGGTGGCCAAGGGATTGTAGGAAGATGGCCTATACAAATTGTACACAACGATAATTACATTACATTATGACATAGAGGGCTACTTGGTCATTCATTATACCAAGTACAGTGTGAGTACGTTAAATATTTGGTACACTAAATAAACCACTGCAAGGGTCACAATGTAGTTAATCCTGTACATAGCTAATTACTAGATTGTAATAAGTACGTACTAGTGTGGCACCATATCGTCAACTTTTATGATGTCATGCATAGTGGATGTAAAAATCATATTTGCAACATTTGTAGCTCCCCCCTTGATCAAACATACATGATCCATATATGAAGGAGTTTGCAAGCATGAAAAACTGTTACATAGAAATAAAATAGACAAGGATCATTTCAAAAGATTGTTCTTAGGAGTTAGGTCATGTGAAAAGACTAACTTTTGTGGTGTGTAAATTTTTCAGTTAAATAGATTATCTTGGTTTTTGAGCCACTTTCGCACTATGGTACTATTTTGTATTCTAGATTTGTATATCATAAATTAGTATAGTATATTGCAAAAAACAAAGGCAAATATATGAGCATACCATGGATCTATCGTTGCCACAAACATTACGGCTAGATCAGTGGATGGGAAGCAACAAGGCGGCAGAGAATCATCATGGTCAGCATCATAGTGCTTTCGCTGGACCTGGGCTCTAGCACTCGTCTTCTGGCAATCCATCAATACTTGATGACAAACCCTTAATAAGACTTTTACAAACATTGTCGCATCTCCCATGTAGCATCTAACACTAGATGCCCTTTCCACGTCACTAGATACTCGTGAAGGAGACAATTCCACAATCCTCGCTCTCTCAAATCTAACACTGTGTTTGCCCCATAAACAATGGTCTTTCTCCTCTAGATGCACAAGACCACCTACCAAATTATCGCCATTACGCAAACATTGCTTGAGCTTGCTAACATGGAACACTGGATGCACCTTGCATCCCAAGGGTAGTTGTAGCTTGTAAGCTACTTGGCTAACCTTTTTACGTATTAGCCGTGAACCTTGGACTTGGAAAAGGACAAGTAAATATATCCAATCCGATCTCAAATTCCCAATAGATACAGTTCTCATGTGTAACTTTCTACCCTAGCCATTGCCTCGGACATCCTTGCTCATGTCATTTCTAGCTTCTGCTACAGCTGGGATAAAAACTCCTCAACGCTAGGCACCTTACACGGATTCCTTGTAGTTGTTGGACTAGCTAGGATATAGCCAATCTAATGTGACCTGAACATGGCCAAAGTCGCAACCTGGTGTGATTGTAGTCAAAGAAGCGGAGTACCGAGACCATTTGGACCCTATCCATCAGTATTGCAAGTCACCAAGTGTGACGAGAAGCTAGCCAACAAATAATCGGGGTAACCAAGCAGGTCACAATCCATGGCAGGCATGGGGGTGTGTTACAACTGTCCTCACTCCATTCGGTTACGTGTACGCATTACTGGTCGTGAGTATATTGCTTTAGTAGATACCGGCAGCACTCATTCTTTTCTCAACAGTTATATCACCAGTCGGATCCGTGCTTCACCTATTCCCGCTCCACGGCCTCTTACAGTTGAGGTTGCCAGTTCACACACTTTTCCTAGCTCTCTCATGTTTCAGGAATTGCCATACCGCATTGGCAATTTTTCTGGACAGGCAGATCTTTACATTATCCCTATGGAGCGTTATGATCTTATACTTGGTGCTGATTGGTTTGCATCTCTTGGGGCTGTTACACTGAACTTGACACACTAGACATTGACATTTGTACATGGTGCAGTTACACACTCACTTGTTGGCATTGATTCTCAGGGAGACTTCCAATTGATCAGTGGGAAGCAGTTTATTTGCAGCCTGCCGAAGGCTCATTGTGTAGCCTTATTATGTGTTCAGCGTGTAGTAGCAGTACCTCCAGTTTCTACTCCAGCAGTTGTTCCTCAGGTTGATGTTGCTCCGGATTCACAGGTTGTTGTTGTGTGCCTTGCGCCTATATGCCTTGATTCACAGATATCGTATTCAGTGGTCATTCCTGGTTTCATTGATATTGAGGCCGTGTACCTTGGGCATTTCTACTATTGCATCTACACATACCTCAAATAGCCCTCCTGGTTCGGTGGTTGGTGCAGTATCTTCTCCAATGGTCTCTATATCTCCATCTCTTGAGTCTGCTATGGCCGATGTTCCTGTTGATTTCTCTGGGGTTGTTCACTGGTCTACGGTTGATGGTTTCCTCGCTCTTGGTGATCAGGTTGTATCTTCTTTCGCTTTACTCCATGGATCTCTGCTTGAGGCTTGGCATATCCTGATGGCTTGGGTTATTGTCTCCATTCCAGCTACTGTTTGTCCGGGTGATCTTCAGGTTCCCAGTCATTTCGTGTTGCTCCATATCGCTTGGTCTCTGATGCTGAGTTGCCACTTTGTTCTGGTGTTCTGAGACCATCAGAGTACCTTGAGAGAGTTCCTTCTCCTCTATTGGATAGTTTTTGGGGATGTTGCCTGCCATATACTTCAGTATTGCTCATATGTGCTTTGATACTCATTCCCAGCTACACGTGGACATTGCTCCGATGCTTGCTACTGATGTTGCGGATCATGTTCCTCGTTCCAGTGCATTTCATATTCCTCACTTCTGCACCTGGTGTGTATGTTCCTACTCCTTGGTGCTGGTCTTCCGATGCTGCTATCTTTTCTTGGGGCACCTATATCACTGAGTTTGCACATATGGTTGATGGTTACATGTATGATGCAGATATTCGCGATGAGTGTCCATCTCTTTTTCAGCTTCCTTATTGGCTTCCCGTTGCTGATGCAGTTCTACCTTCTTGGGATTTTTGGATACCTTGGTATGATGCCTATCTTTTGGGTTGATCCTCTACTATCTTGGGCATTATGGGATACCTTGGCATTCCTGGCTGCTGCTCGATCTTCTTCTGGTTCCTTGGCATTCCTGGTTGTTCCATATTGCTTGGTTTCAGATGACGCGGCCGAGATGTTCCCTTCATCGCCACGATGTTGATCCTGAGCTATTCCATTTCTTACCAGCTGCCATTCACCAGGTTCGCCTTCACCATAGTCGACGCCGCTGGCAAATTCAATTTTTGGTCCAGTGTGATCTCTACATCAGATGTTGCTCTAGTTGTTGATGCACCAGGGCTTGTTGTTGTTTGATCCAGTTTCTTTTCGGCTGTTGGGTCTTTCTTTTTGTGTCGGGGAGAGTTATGGACTCGGCGCATTACATTTGCCACGTCCATTTACATTTACTTTACTTTATGCATAAGCAAGCCTTTGGCCCTTTTTTGTTTATTATTAACACTTAGAATATATGGTTGGCCTTGGGCCTTATTATTCATTATTTGGACATTTGGACATATTACTGGAGAGTGGGGGCCTTCTTGAAGGGCACACTATTATCCCTCCCCGTTGGGCCCTAACCACTGGAAGCTTCCTTTTAGGGCTTCCTCTAGGCTATAAGTAGGGAATCTGTGCCATTTGTTACTCAGCTGATGATATTGATCTCTCTCTTTAGTCTCCTTAATCTCTCACTTTCCTGCTTTCTAGGGTTAAGTCTTGCTTATGTGATGCTTTCATAGCTTAGCTAGGGTTAAGTCTTGCTTATGTGATGCTTTCATAGCTTAGCTCTAGATCAATTGTGGCTTCATTCGTAACTACCATCCACCTTCTCCTAGGTAGATAGAATGAATGGTAAATGAGACCTCCACCTTTTGTATACCCCCAAGGTAGGAGTCTCCAAGCCCAGCACACATTCTGGATCACGACATCAACAATGGCCGGAGGTTCAGAAGGTATAAAAGATGTCAGATCTCTAAATGAACTATCTTATTTTGTAGAATCAATTCATCCCTTCCATCAAGTCAATACCTAGAGTCCTTTGGGACTTTAAGATATACCCAATCTCCTTCCGCATAGACCCTAGGTTGTCGCTTTTGATATTAGCGTAACACTGGGCTCTATCATGAGTTGTTTTTACGTGATCACGAGCAACAAGCAACATTTCTTGCATATCATGCAGGAAATCCGCCACCGCTTTGACCTTAAGGCTTCTGGGGTCAACGAAGATTGGAGCCATACATTAGAGTGAATGGACTAAAACCCGTCGTTGAGTGCTTTGTGCTGTTATACGCAAACTCAATCATTGAAAGGTACTTTCCCAATCCGTTGTCTCCTGGAAACATATCCATGAAGCATATCTTCCATAGACTGGTTCATCCTTTCAGTTCGAGCATCCGATTCAGGATGATCTGCAAACCCTAGACTTAAGGTGGTCTCTAATCCGACTGCCAAAATTTGCCAGTGAACTTTAGAATCCCGATCACTGACAATGTCATTTGGCAAACTAAATAACCTGAACAACTTTTCCACAAAAGTTTGAGCAAGGAGTACTTATGCTTTAACCGAAAACAAGAAGATAAAGAACTAGTGAATCTATCACAACTTGCTTTTGCAGCTTGAAACTGTAAATCAAAATTGAAAATTAGAAGATCTTGGAGCTATGTGCATTTTGAAGTAGAAAAGTAGCATTGTTTGAATCCTTCTTCTCATCCACCCAATAAAGTGCATGTGTTGCTTCAAAGGAATGTCTATTCCTATATTTAAACTAAGCTTGAGGTATGGCTATGTTCAATTTATCACATTGGCTATAATAACAGATTCAAAACAGAAATGAGCAAGCTGCCTTACCGGTTAAAACAAATGCTGCTATGGCAGTGACATGTTCTTGATAGACAGAAAGAGATGTGCCAAATCCCACTCAGCAAGAGATTTTTTAAAGCCTTGGAACAAATTGCGCGCTCTCCTTTATCTCTCTCTCGCATTCTGAGACGATAAGCAATATTTCGTGCACCCTTGATTTATCTTTCTCTAAAACATTCTAGGTCCCCCTTCTCTCCCCCGTCTCTCTCTCTCTTCTCTCCTCCCCCTCTCTTTTGGCATTTAAAAGACATTAATAAAGCTTTCTTTCTTTCTTTTCTCTCTCTCTCTCTCTCCCTCTTCTCCCTCAACTCACATTATCGCTATTTTTCCTCTCAAAACCCTAAAAAAAACCCTTATCCTTAAAAAGCCTAAAAATCAACAAGCTCTCTCCCTCTCCTCCGTTCTACTGTGCTGCTCTCTCTCTCTCTCTCTCTCTCTCTCTATCTCTCTCTCTCTCTCTCTCTCTCTCTCTCTCTCTCTCTCTAACACCAAAAGCTCACTCCCGTCGTTTAGAAATGGACAACCAAGCAACCGATGCAATAAACACCAAAAAACAGCCCAATCCAGCATCAGCTCCTTGCCTTGCCACTCCTCCACAGCCAAGCCAGGCAGCCATGAATCAACGCAATGCAGGCCCTCAAAAGTAGTCCCAATCCTTGCTACTACTATACAATGATAATGCTTACTGAAGAGGAAACACTCTTTGTCAGCTACCACTGGAAAGGCTTTCTGAAGTAGTAGTTCTGTCTCCTTCGATTACAAGAGACTGGGCTGTGCACAAAAAGCTGTCTCTGAGCACAGTTGTTTCCTCTCATAATAATGCTCGGAATTGAACAAAATAGTGGAAAAGAGCGACCCTCTTTCTCCCTCAACTCACCAACTCACCTTATGTCTGATTAACTTTGGAGATAATTAGGAAGTGCGATGACAGATTGATTGTGAATCCGTGCAAAAGCAGGTGCGCTATCAATCCAGCCTCCACAGCACAGCGCTGAGAGTAAAAGCAAGATGTCACCAGAAAAGTGCAAACACCAATACTGATAATGCTACCGCTGCTTTATTCCTTCTTGCCTGCGATGCTCAACCCATAAAGGTTTCCCTCCATCCTATCCCTTTCACTCAGCTTCGTTGCTTCTCCTGGCTCGTGCTCTCGCTCTCTCTCTCCCTCTCTCTCTTTCTTGAGAAGAAGATTCCAGAAACAAACTCCTCGTCATCCCTCACAGTTGCCCGTCAAGTGCCTCCAGCTAACCGTGAACTGCACGTCATTTGAATGTGTAGGGCATACGTGGCTCAATGAAAATGCCCAAAACGCGTTTTACTGTGCTGACATTATCTATCTAATGGATCTTCGCTTCCCGCGCTGTATCTCTAGAACCTTCTCTATTTTATGTTTCTACAAATTTAGTTCTCAGAAATTTTGTGGAAGGAACCAACTCTCCTAATCTAATTCCCACTCTGAGAACCATATGCATCTGCAGGTAAACAGAGATTTAGGGCACACATGGACCAATAAAAATGCATTATTCAATTTTTCTCCACATCCTACATTCTCTCTCTCTCCATGAATCTTTCTTTTTTTTTTCTCTATTTTGAGAATTGGGAAAGAAACAACATTCGAGTTTCTTTATGACCAGTCTAATCTACAAGTATATGTCACTAGATTTCTAGGGCACGCGTGGCATAAATCAATTGAGCAGCAATTCATCACTCCTTACAGTCCTCAGTCAAATGGCTTAGCCGAGAGAAAGAACCGTGCCCTGGTTGAATCTGCCAAATGTATGCTAGTGCATGCATGCATCATTGCCCAAGAGATTTTGGGCTGAAGTTGTCTCCACTGCAGCTTACATCCATAACAGATGTTCGACCAAGGCCCTCTCAAGCAAGACACCCCACGAGGTGTGGACAGGCTCTAAGCCTTTTTTAAAGAACCTAAGAGTGTTTGGATGCACTGCCTACGCACAGATCCCAAAAGACACGATGAAGAAATTGGACTTCCAAGGTCTCAAGACCATCCTGATCAGATATACTTCATCTGATAATATTTATAAGTTGTATGATCCTGATACCCAACAAATCTTGTATAGCAGGGATACAGTCTTTATCGAGGATCAGTCGTCGACCTCAAAGGCAAGGATATTGCTCAAGAAGAACCTTCATCACCTGCCATTGACACGACAGTCCGAGCTTCTGGCTCAGGCGTGTCTATTGTCGACCCACTTCGTGACAGCGAATCAGACGAAGATGTTGCTGTTGATTGTTAGTAGACTCAAGATCACTCACACTTAGCAGTGCGGAGAAGAAATATCAGAAAAGATAATCTTCGATATCAAGTACGTGAACTCTCTCTCTCTCTCTCTCTCTCTCTCTCTCTCTCTCTCTCTCTCTCTCTCTCTCTCTCTCTCTAACTAACTAGCCACCATTGCTCCAGACCTACCTCCAAGAGAAATGTTGCAATCTCTCTAACGTGTTATGCTCTAACATGCCTAGAAAAGTAGGGTGGGTTAACACCACCCTTACACATAGTCCACTCCCCAATGTCACGCCTGGAAAAGTAAGGTGAGTTAACACCACCCTTACACAGGCTTTTAACTGGCTGCTATCCTAACGTTAAAATCATTATTTCATGTCCGATCGCCCGGCTGCCATCCATGCCAAGTGACCTCTCTCTCTCTCTACGTGTATTTCCCTTGTTGCCCGCCGCCTCTGCCTGCTTCCTCTTTCTTTCTCTCTTACTCACTCTCGCTATGGTGCTCTATGTCGTTCATGCAGCCTCTCCATTCTCTCTCTCTCTCTCTCTCTCTCTCTCTCTCTCTCTCTCTCTCTCTCTCTCTCTCTCTCTCTCTCTCTCTCTCTCTCTCTCTCTCTCTCTCTCTCTCTCTCTCTCTCTCTCTCTCTCTCTATGTAGGTGCTCACTGAGCGGAAGTCTGTTATACACTAGTGTGAGCAGAAGTCAGGCATTAATCAGCCTACTTGAGCAGAAGTCTACACCTGAACATAAGTCTACACATGAGCGGAAGTCTGAATCACCGACCGGAAGTGTATACCTGAGTGGAAGTCTAAACCTGAAGCGTGTAGTCGATTTGAATAATTGTAACTTCAAAGCTGCTTTGTTGGTGTTTTCCTTTAAGAGTTGGTGTTTTGCTTCAAGAGAAGTTTGATAAATCACATACAATGAAAAAAAATCTATGATTTTGATAATTATGCAAGCTCAATCCCTTATATGTGATTCAACAGAGCTTACTTGGTTGATATGCCAATCGTTCTGAATAATGAATAATGAAAAATACAACTAATATAAGTAATATAACTATTCGTGT
The DNA here is from genome assembly GCA_029204225.1 of Diphasiastrum complanatum. NCBI lineage: Eukaryota > Viridiplantae > Streptophyta > Lycopodiopsida > Lycopodiales > Lycopodiaceae > Diphasiastrum > Diphasiastrum complanatum. The sequence continues at coordinate 66,349,799 of CM055099.1, read as the reverse complement.
TTAACTTGTAGGATAAATAATCTAAGGTTGTGCATATCATGTTTGAAAACCCCAACCAACAAGTAGTGACTCTAGAGTTTGTACGAAACAATGTTTATACAGAACTCTAGAGAACGAAAGCACATCCGCTAGAAGGAAGAGATTGGCCCATAGGAGACAAGCCAAGAATAGGGCTTTGTCAGTACGTAGTATAGGCACGGCCGGTGTGTCCCTACGTGGCGATGGTAGATTAACTTTAGATGCCAGCGTATAGTCACTTAGTGTAAGAAATTGTCAACTAGTTTGTTTGATTTTTGGTTAATTGGCAATTTAGGCCAATATGCATTTCATACTTAGAGATAAACTTTATTAAGTTATTTCTAGCCTAATTTCATTTGAATTACCACTTTCAGAAAGTGTAAGAAATGTAGAAGGTCGAGTTTGGGAGATTCAAATTTGAATAGTTTGTTCGTTGAATATAGTCTACATTTTGAGTAGGGTTTGAGATCTAGAAGTTTCTATGGAGGGAATCCAAATTCAAAATAAGGCATGGACCTGTTATAAATAGATGTACACATGTGATAAGAGACACATTGTCTCCTTCTAATCTTATTCATGCTTATACATGAGATCTCTTTGAGATTTTATACTCATTTGTGCACTACAATGTTGATATCTTGAATTTTTGTGTGTAGAATGCAATTGTTTGATGTTTGTTGGATTCACACGTGTGAAATACAATAGCTTACTGGTTTTGTATGGACATCAATAGTACTTTATCATTCATATCTAATTTTGTCAAGATCTAATAGAATTTATGGCTTGTATGCATTGTTAGAGCTAGATTTCTACATTGTCAATGGTGCTAGATGTGTTATCTTAAGTAATCAAAGACCTTAGAGTTTGATTGGATCTTAGTGATCTGATTTTTCCTCACATGGTATTGGAGCTTTGGTGTATAGATGGATTTCAAAGAATTCCATGCCTCTTTGGCTGATGTACAAGAAGAGACTTCCTTAAAAAAATCATTACTAACATTCATTTTAATACAATAAAGTGCTAGCCTATATTTCTTCTTGTATCTTATCAACTCTTGTGCACCAAGAGGTTCATCCTCTTCTTCAAGCACAAATTCATAAAGGTCTCGGAGCACCATTAGTGATTCCATCCTAGCCTTCCAAATGGAATAGTTTGTAGAGTTTAATCTTTCACTAGCTTCTAGAAGGAAAGCACCAATTGATCCCATCTTACTAATGAATTCTACAAACAAAAAATTGGTTTGATTGATTCTAGAAACTCACAAAGGTCTCTCTTGTAGTGATTCTCTCAAATTTGGTTTCTAGCCCACTCAACCAGTACAACTATGTTATTCGCTTGATTCTAGTTATGTACTTGATTGCCCAGGTCATCCTAGCAGAGAAACTTCGGCGGTCCGAACCCTTGATCCTTGCAACAACCGCCGACCTAGCTTTGCCTCTAGTTGCTCCATCCTCCACAAGAACGAGCACTCTGTCATTGTCTTGGCCATGTTTGTGACCTCCCATCATAACGATGTCATGCTTGCTTTTGGTACCCCAAAGAAACAAATCTTGATTGAACCTATATTTGCCCAATGGATCCAATCTGTGTTTTATTTAGGCACACCACGCCTCAACATTCTTCGAACCTCATTACATTTTCGTAGAAGTTCCAGCTTTATGATGTTGTTGAACTCGAATACCATGTTTGAATTATGATCGCTTTTATTTATTCAATCTTTTATTTATGCAATCAAGGGGCCACATATAAAGATAGGTAGTATTTGTTTCAACAGGATTAGCTATATATAGTGGGTTGGGTAGCACCAAATCTTGCCCATCAATAGATAGAATACAAATAAGAGTATTTTTTTGGACCACCCATGAATAAATAAAATGAAAAAGGCTCAAATGGTATGATCCCTCCATCACCTTAGAATGGAACACTTCCGTGCGTTGGCCAACATTTGGCTAGAAGAAGAAGTAAGTGAAATATTTTGTAGAACTAAACGTTCTACACCGAAGGCCGATACTAGATCAATTTACATGGGTCATGAGTGGGAACTTAGCTTCCATCTGGGTATGCGTCCTTGGTTGAATAAGAACAGGAAAGACAAATAGCTTCTGTAAAAAGTTCCATTGTATTATTCACAATGTTTACTCCTACGGTTGATCCAATAAACCCAGGTAAAACCAAGCGGGCACGCGCCACATAATTATCGACCCTATGGTCAAAGGAAAAATAGCTTTATGGTTTAAACGCCTCCAAGCACAAATCAAAGTTGCTCGCTAGAAACAATACCTGGGAATAGTGAGCAAAGCCTACACGAAGTGAAATGGGTCCTCAAAGGCCACTTCCGCCAAGTCCACCATAAAAGGATGTCGATAAAGCAGCTGACTTAGGCTTTAATCTGGGATCTTCCCGGGGAGACAAAGGGATTGTTGCTATCATTACCTTTTCTCCGCTCTCTAGAGGGAGGCGAAGGGATTGATTGCTATCGTTACCTTTTGAACCTAGTAACACCCTCTCACTACCACTATGTCGAGTGCCAATAGAGGAAATAACATATTTTTTTCTTTATAGAAATGAATGCATTAGTAATAAATACCTTACTTTGACTTACTGGATTTTATGAAGCCTATTTCTGAATCTGATTTTATTTTACTGAACTTAAATAGTAATAAAAAATCTTTAATTATTAGAAATAGAATTATTAGAATTGTATATACTTTCGATGATTTCAATATCATCGTTCTCTTATTCAAACCTGATGCTCAGAATTTGACTTGAGCATCCGAATCGGGAGTCGGACCCACAATGATATTATAATCCTTGGTTGGTTACCAACCAGGTGGCCGCTTCGCCCCCCTCCACTTGGAAAAATAACTCACTGACTTTACCTTCGACTTACTTCATAACCAATGAATTCCGATCAAACCAGTACATGCCTGGATAAACCAAAGTCTCGATAGTTGGCTTTGGGTCTTTCGGTCAACAAACAACGATGATGAAGACGTGTTGGTGCACTATTACGTGATAAAGATTGTAATTAGGAGAGATGGCTGAGCTGTTTAAAGCCCTGGTCTTGAAAATCGGCTGGTCTTGAAAACCGGTATAGTATTTTTCAATACCACTATCGAGGGTTCGAATCCTTCTCTCTACCCTTATCTCTTTTTATCCCTTCTTCGAAGGATTTTAATAAATCTATTACAACTTTCTATTATAAATAACACATAAATAAATAGTTCATTGTTACCACCGTTGATCAAATAACATAAATAAACATTTCATCATTACTAAAAATATTGAAACACGAATCTTCGAGCTGCCACAACAGGCACAACTATGTTGTTGACTTTTTTTGCAGTTGGAAAAGAAACGCAATTTTGTTCGTGGAATGAAAAACCACGCCTTGGCATGGGTTTCTCTTAATCATCATAACGTACTTCCACATATCCACTCAAAGGGAAGTCTTTTCGTAATGGATGACCCTCAAAACCATAATTGATGTCAAATCAATTTATCCTGAGGATGCTCATAAATATAGAAAATTTCTTCATGTATATATTTTACGAAAACGCAAAATACAAGTAGGTGATAAAGTTGTTGGAAGACATGGTAATAAGGGTATTATTTTACGTACGGTTCAGGGACGGCCTTCGGGCTAGTTCTACAACACAAGTGTTGAATTTATTTTCTCTACTCTTCTAAATCCCATATTAATATGCCTCCATTCATGCTGCATATTTACTCGTGTTGTCGCGCAGTCTACATATTATCATGCAAATTCTCACAGGCGAAGAAAAGACGAAAGAATCATGACACTGTATTTTTACACGTGTTCTGGTGACAACCAACGTTCACCTTAGCAAAAATTGACATCGCACCCTTTTCACGCTCACCCCATGCAGCTGCGCTAACAGACTGGACAACGATTGCAGCCACCCAAGATCTCCTACAGACAGCACATCCAACCTGTACTTTTTTCATCTGCACACCTATAACATTATGTATATATATTGAATACCATTTGCGTATTCAGTCTGACGATTGAAGATGAGAAGAGGAGAGTGTATGTAAATTAGCATCAAAAACTTATCAGAGATATAGACGAAGTAGATGCCTTGTGCATTGATTCTTTATTGTCAGTATTAAGGCTTCATTCCTTTACAGATTGAAATAAGCTTCGTGGAGCACGCGGTTTTGTCCGCTATTGTCTTGTGCTCTACCACATTATTGGCATGTATACTTGATATACTTCATCTGATAACAATTTTTTGTTCTGTGTTCAGATCTGTGTTAATATTGCTATGCTTATCAATCATTCTGTCTGACTTTTCGGGTTGCTCATTTTGGTAATAGACGAATAACATTTAGTCTTGTCTTTCGCGAATCATTCGCAACTAATTATTAGTCGAGCCAAGTCTAGCTTTTTGCGAATCATTTGCGACACATAATTTGTCTTGCTGTTCGCGACAAATTATTCTTCTGGTGCTTCCTTTATTAATGTTTGGCTGCGTAATCAAGAATGACCGTGATTTCCATCACTAACGCTCTGTTCATTTTGATAGGCGTAGTCATGCTTACGGAGAGAGTCGTATAGCTCGTTCCACTGCGCACGAACACTTTCCGTTCGAGTTTGTTTCTCGTTCGTGTTTCGTTTCTCGTTTGTGTTCATCTTACCTTTTGAGCTAATTTCAAAAGCCAGGAGAAAACCATAGCTCGACTAACTGCAAAAGCCACTTCAGTAGAGTATAATAATCACTTATTGGCTAGGCAGCTAGATGAGTACCAGTCAAAAAGTAATTAAAGTCAGATCTTCTCCTTTGTAAAATAATCCATAATCCAAGGTAGAAGATATATACCTCAAGATTCTTTTAGCCAACTTCCAGTGATATAACTTTGGATCCTGCATGTGTTGACTTAGCTTATGCACACTAAAGCTTAGATCAGGCCTAGTCACTGTTAACCATATAAGTGATCCAATAAGACTCCTATAAAGAGTGATGTCCACAAAGGATTTTTCATCATCTTTCATAGGAACTTTTACAATGTGCTCCATAGGTGTTTCTATGCCTTTACAGTTTTCCATCTGGAATTTCTTGAGCATGGAAAGTGCATATCTACTTTGACTTAAAAGGCTTGACGTTTCTCACACACGACACCCTATTTTTTCTCTCTCTCTCTCTCCCTCTCCAACATGGTATTAAAGCTATTTTCATAGCTCGATAAGCTTCCACAGTACAAGACTCTACTAGCCGATAGAGTAATTGTTTTTTTGTTTTGTATTTTCAGTATCAAATTTGCATACTTAAGTCACTGATAGTTTCTCCTATCACTTAGACTAATTCTTCCACATGGATTCCCAAGGGAAAGCCAGTCCTATCATGGACAAGCTTGATGGAGCCAATTTACCATCTGTGGAAATTTAAGATGAAAACTGTACTAATGGCTAAAGAATTGTATGACATTGTTACAGGTGCAGAAGGGAAACCCGATGCAGATGACGCAGCAATCGCCAGATGGAAGCTGGAGGATGGAACCTCAACATCACGGATACCCAAATTGGCTATGTATCTGAGGCTCAGACATCGAAAGAAGTCTGGGACATCTTGAGCACACTATACGAAGTGCGAGATATAGCTTCCAAGCTACATCTCAGGAAGAAATTATACTCCCTCAAGATGACGAATGATGATTCTCTTCATAATCACATTAATCAATTCAAGAACCTGCTAAGACAAATGGCTGCTATTAGATCTGTCATAGACGATCAAGACATAGTGATGCAACTGCTTACAAGCTTGTCAAGCTCTTATGACAGTTGGGTGATGATCATCACGACTCATCCAGAATTGACTCATTTGAGAGTCATCACTATGTTGTTGCAGGAAGACACGCAAAGGAACGAGGCCTCAAGTTCCTCAACTAATTCTCACGCCTTGTACACCAACAAGAGCACGACAAAGCAGAAGAAGAAGAAAGACTCGAAGTAGTCAAAGCCAAACCAGAAACCAGCTCAGCACAAGGAATAGTCAAACCCACAGACAAAGAAGAAGCTGTTCTGTAGATACTGCAAGCGAAACAACCACGAAATTCAAGACTGCCGGATACTTCAAGCGAAGAACAACAACAAGGGGCAGTTGAATCAAGTGACAAATGCAGCTGTAGAAGCCCCACGGCCTATTCAAGAAGCAAATCATGATGCCTTCATGACCAGCCATCAAGGAGCATCCGACGATAGTTTTTGGTTCTTGGATTTCGGAGCCACTCAGCATATGACTAGTCTCATTGGTTGTTTCGAGTCCTGTACACCTTACAGTACCCAGAAATATGTCCACCTTGGTGACAATAGCACACAAGCTATTAAAGGTGAAGGCATTGTAAGATTAAGCTTTGCAAATGATCAGTCTAAGCTACTCTCTAAATTTCTGTATGTACCAAATGTATCTACAAATCTGCTCTTTGTGAGTAGAATCATAGATCTAGGACATAGAGTAGAATTCGAATGTGATCAGTGTAAAGTAGTTGATAGGACAGGCAAGATTGTAGCACTCGAAAAGAGACATGGATACTTGTATAAATTAAGTCATTGTTTTTTCTGCCTCTAGTTAGGCTCTCAGTACTTCTATTCATTCAAGTAAAGGTTTACTTTGGCATTATAGACTTGGTCATTTGAATCATGTTGTTGTACAACAAATGTCTAGACAATCAATTGTTCTTGATCTCGACTATCCTTGCAAAAAAGTCGAGTTACCTATCTATTAAGACTGTCTAATTGGTAAACAGGCTAGAAAACCATTTAAATCAAGCCATCAGCATATTACTAAAGGATTGCGAGACGTTGTACATTCAGATATTTGTGGCCCGATGAAAAATCCTTCGTTGAAGGATGCCAAGTATTTTATAACCTTTATTGATGAATTTCCCAGAAGGACTATGGTGTATTTTATAAAGAAGAAATCAGAAGCCTTCAACTGCTTCAGAATCTTCAAGGAGCGTGCAGAGAAGGAGACTGGAAGGACGATCAAGGCCCTCAGGTCAGACAACGGTGGACAATATATCTCTATCGAGTTTAAGGAGTACTGCCAAAGCCAAGGCATTGAGCAGCAATTCATCACTCCTTATTGTCCTCAGTCAAATGGCTTAGCCGAGAGGAAGAACCGTATCCTGGTTGAATCTGCCAAATGTATGCTAATGTGCATCATTGCCCAAGAGATTCTGGGCTGAAGCTGTCTCCACTGCAGCTTACATCCATAACAGATGTTCGACCAAGGCCCTCTCAGACAAGACACCCCATGAGGTGTGGACAGGCCCTAAGCCTTCTTTGAAGAACCTAAGAGTGTTTGGATGCATTGCCTACGCACATATCCCAAAAGACACGATGAAGAAATTGGACTTCCAAGGTCTCAAGACCATCCTAATCGGATATACTTCATCTGATAATATTCATAAGCTGTATGATCCTGATACCCAACAAATCTTGTATAGCCGAGATACAGTCTTTATCGAGGATCAGTTCGTCGACCTCAAAGGCAAGGATATTGATCAAGAAGAACCTTCATCACCTGCCATTGACACGACAGTCCAAGCTTATGGCTCAGGCGTGTCTATTGTCGACCCACTTCGTGACAACGAATCAGACGAAGATGTTGCTGCTGATTGTTAGTAGACTCAAGATCACTCACACTTAGTAGTGCGGAGAACAGAGATTAAAAAAGATAATCTTCGATACCAAGTACATAAACTCTCTCTCTCTCTCTCTCTCTCTCTCTCTCTCTCTCTCTCTCTCTCTCTCTCTCTCTCTCTCTCTCTCTCTCTCTCTCTCTCTCTCTCTCTCTCTCTCTCTCTCTCTCTCTCGATAGTGTGAGACTGAATCGTGTCTTCCATATATTTCCTACGGAGCAGACAAACACACCTCTAGAGATTATAGGTGCGTCGTTCCATTGAGTAACTTTAACCAATATATGAGTTACACGTATGTACTTTATACCTTACTAAGGTAAATTTAACTACGAGTTTAAATTACTCTAGTTTAAGATGGTCATTCGAATCTAGTCGATTCATGTAAGTGACTTGTAAGTGCATCGTTTCACTTCTGAAGGTCTTGTCCTTTAGTACAAGACAAGTCTTTAGCAGTTATATCCCAAAAAATGATATAGGCCTCTTCATAATATATAATTGTTCCAGCGCATATCTTCATATTCAAGTATATATTGCCATATTCGAGTAGATATTCGTTATTTAGCAAATACATGGCATCACATATCTCCCTCCTTAAATGTGAAACGTCCTTGTGAACATATAATCTTCTGTTCGAGAATTGTTCGTTTGTTAGAAAATAATACTTTTGTTTCGTTGAATAATCCTCATTTTGAATATTTGTTAGGAGCAGTATCTCTACCGATCTTCGTGACGACAAAAAAGATAATCTTAATTAGCTTAAGACCATTTAAAATAAGATAATAATGAAAGATCACATGTGAAAGATTTATCATATTTGCTATATTTCCATATTTGGCACATTGAGGCCAACTTTGTTTTTAGCCTTAGACATTTACTTTTCAAAGTTCATTAGTCTAAATTTCATTTGAATAAACACTTTTTGAAAGTGTGGGAAAGTTAGAATGCGAGTTTGAGTATATTCAAATTTAAAGGTTGGATACTTTGAATCTAGACCCAAAAATAGTAGGGTTAGCATTTTGGAGGGAAAACCAAGTGGCCAAATAGGTTTTGGACCTGTTATAAAAGGAGAAAACTCATGGAGAGATGCATATTCTCTATTCTCTATCTCATTTCATGCTTATATATGGTTCTCTTGGGTTCTACTATCCATTGGTGCACTATTCTTGTAATTACATGCAATTCTATGTGTAGAATGATCTATAATTGTTATTTTTGGATCCACACGTGTGCAATACAGTAGCTTGTTGGTTTTGTATGGACAACAATAGTACTTTATCATTTGATTCAAGTTTGATCAAGTTCTATTAGAGTTTGCATCTCATTTTGTGTGTAGATGCTGATTTTTCTACATTGGTGAAATTGGTAGAGTATCTTCTTTTGTAACCAAAGATTAGGGACATGGATTGGATCATAAATGATATGCAATCCTTCACATGGTATCAGAACTTGTGTTTCAAGTTATGAAGGAGGAAATCATATCTATCAATGATTTGGTGAAGATATCAAGGCTAGAGCATGCTAGAGGGGATTCTACACCAAAATCAAGTTTTTTGCTTTTGTAGATTGGATCTTTTGTAGATCAAAACCCTATATAGGTTTACAAACTTGATCAATTCCAATTTTTGATTTTACATACTAGATTTGGCCGATTTTTTGATCATTGGATCAGCCTAAGTGGTGGCTAATAGATTGCATATCAAATTTTCAACATTTGCATGTAGATTTGGAATAGTCAATTTTTTGTGATTTTGTCAAAACCCTAATTTTGATTGGATCTCTAGATAGTGAGATTTCTGGACTTCACTTGAGTGTGTTTCAATCTTAGGAATTGGAAAAAGTCATTAGATTGAGGATAGATCATAGGTTGATCTAGATTCCATGATTCTATGTGTTGATTTGCTTGGTACAAGTGCTATAAGAGAATTGTTGAGATAGTTTCAAATCTTTGTGATTTCTTTTGAAAACAATTGTTGTTGTTCAAAGGAGTGCTTTATGCATTGAAACAGGTTTAAAGATAAGATCAGGTCATTGCTACATGGCACCCTCAATTGGAGTCATGTTGGAAGCCAATGATAGGCTTACCTCAAGTAACTATTCATTGTGGAAACTGAGGATGAAATCACTTCTTGAGATGAATGATGTTTTGGATATTGTTGTAGTTTGGAGGAGAGACCATCAACACAACAACAAGATCAAGTGAGATATGATAAGAGGGCCAAGAAGGCTCTACACATTATCAAGATGAATGTTACCAATGAGCCTCTCAAGGAAGTACTTGATCTAAGGATGCTTGGGATTCATTGAAGAAGCTTTATGAATCCAAGTCTATTTCTAGAGTGTTGACTCTAAAAAGGCAAATCTTTTCTTGTTTGAAAAAGAATGAATAAATTCCAAGTACTTTTGTTTTGCGGACGAAAGCATTGAATGATGAGTTGGCTTGAATTGATGAAAGCATTAAGGAAGAAGAGCTTGTTCAAGTGATTCTTAATGGCTTCTTGGATGCTCATGCTAACATTGTTCAAAAGTATTGCTATTCAAAAGACTTTGCCAAGTTTGATGGATCTTCAAGAGACCTTGATCAATGAAAAATATAGGCTTCAAGCAAGAGATGGATCTACATCGACATTTCAAGAGGATGCTATGTTCACAAAGGACAAATTCAAGGGCAAAACCAAAACTAAGTGGTCTAAAGGACAAGATCAAGTGGATGCTTCTTCAAGTGGCAAAAAGAAGGATAGATCAAAGCTCAAGTGCTTCTATTGTGACACCAAAGGACACTTTGCAAGTGAGTGCTACAAGAAGAAGAGAGATCAAGGAGACAGGCAATATAATCTTACTCTTGATGAGGATGGTTTGGATGTTCAAGATGCAAATGATGATGCTTTTGTGATGTCTTTATGTATGCTTGCTAATGATTGAGATCTAGATCCTTGGTGGACTGATAGTGGAGCAAGTTCACATGTGACCTTTCACAAAGAGTATTTCACTTTTTTGTTGGCATATGGAGATGAAAAGAGGGTGATCTACACGATCAATGATAGTGAGTGTGCAATCAAAGGGATTGGCACAATTCACATTTCTCTCTCTACAAATAGGAATGTTCATTTGGAGGATGTCTTGTCTCTTCCATCTATTACCAAGAATTTGCTTAGTGTGAGTCAAATGCTAAGTAAAGGCCTCAAGGTGGAGTTTGATGGAGATGCTTGTATGATCGAAAGGAAGGATGTCTTGGTTGGAAAAGGTAAAAGACAAGGAAAGTTGTCAAACTAGATGCTTGTGTTATTGCTAACCAAGTTGGATGTGTTGCAAGGGAGAAAATACCTATTTGTGTTCAAGAATGCAAGGGAGAACCAATTTTCCACAAAGATCAAGTGCTTGAGAAGTGACAATGGTGGTGAGTACATATCTACCAATTTCAAGGCCTTTTGTGATGAGCATGAGATCAAGAGGGAGTATACAACATCAAGGACCCCACAACAAAATGAGTGGCTGAAAGGAAGAGTAGGACTTTATGTGAAAGTGCCAAAGCCATGAGGCTAAGTGCTAATCTTGACAAACCTTTTTAGGATCAAGATTTGTTGTGTGCCAACTCCTTGTGCAATAGGTGGCCGAGTGCTATTTTGGATGGAAGGACATCTTTTGAGATGTTATTCAAGAAGAGGCCGAGTGTCAACTTTCTAAGAACCTTTGGATGCACATGCTATTTTGATGCTTGATCTTGGGAAGCGCTTTGGTGAAGATGTCTGCGACCATTTCTGTTGTGGAGCAGTATTGAAGGATCACTTGCCCTAAGAAAACTTTCTCCTGAATGAAATGATACTAGATTTTTATGTACTTGGATTTGCCATGAAATCTGGGATTCGGTGACAGTGAAATACAACTCAAGTTGTCACACAAAATGGTGGTAGCATTGAACTAAGTGTGATGTAAGTCATGAAGTAATACCCTGATCCATACAGTTTTTTTTTAAGCTTGACATGCTGCAACGTACTCTGTCTCTGTCAAAGAAAGTGCAGCTGATTTATGCTTCATTGAGTTTCACGAAATCGGTCCCCCTGCTAGATAGAAACAAAACCCGGAGGTAGATTTTTTGGTAGAGACTGTTCCTCCCCAACCTGAGTCGGAGTAGCCTCGGAGAATGAATGGGTCTATAGCATTTCCATCATAACATAAAATGTGATCTAAACTTCCCTGAATATATTTCATCACTATCTTTAATACTTTCCAATGGGAGATCCTAGGATTATACATGAATTGACTTAACGTGCTAACAATGTATGCTAAATCTGGTCTAGTACACAACATTGCATACATAAAAGATCCTATTAGTGAATGATAAGGGTAATTCGCTATGTCGAGTACTTCACTATCAGAATCAACACAAGTAGGTTTAGTCAATACTATACTTGCATCCATTGGAGTATCAATTGGTTTGCAATTAAACATATGAAAATTTTCTAAAATGCCTTTTAGATATGTATGCTAGCTAAGATAGATCTTATTCTGAAGTCTATTTCTAGTAATGTGAATTTCTAGCAAAGAATGGACAACTCCTAAATCAGTCATGTCAAATTCCTTTGATAGATCACTCTTAGTAGTGTGCAGAAGAGAAGTGTCGTTAGACAAGATAAATGCATCATCTACGTAAAGAGCTATGTGAACTGAATTGGTGCCTATATGCTTCGAATAAACATTACAGTCAACTGAATTGTTTGCAAATCCCAATTGAATGAGATAAGAGTTGATTCTATCGAACCATACTCTTGCGGCTTGTTTTAGACCGTAGATTGTTTTGTGCAGCTTGCACACTTTGTGCTCTTGGCCTTTGACTTCAAATCCTTCTGGTTGGAAGGTATACAGCTCCTCTTTGACATTGCCATTGAAAAATGATGTCTTGACATCCATTTGGTGCAGTTCAAAGTCTTCTGCGGCTGCTAACGCAATTAGAGTCTTGATTGATTGCATCTTAATGACATGACCAAAAATTTATTGATAATCCACTCCTTGGACTTGAGTGAATCCTTTAGCCACCAGCCGTGCTTTCCATTTAGCAATGGAACCATCAGAGTTGATGTTTTTCTTGAAGATCCACTTGTTGTTGATAGCTCTCTTGTGAGTGGGAAAGTCGACTACTGTCCAGGTTTGGTTCATCAAAATGAGTTGTACTTGTTTTCCATAGCTTCTTGCCACTTCACAACATCCTTGGAGTTAATTTCGTGGGCTAGGCTCTTTGGTTCTTATGATGAAGTCCAAAATGATTGAGGTGTATACCTCTCAGGAACTGTCCGAGTCCGTGAGGATCTGCAGATGTTTGGCTGACCAGGATGCGAAGATGCTTCTTCTTTAATTTCTCCCGATCTGTTCGAGTTAGCTTGGTCTGGTCTAATGACAGATACTGTCGGCTACTCGGCTTCTATAGCTGTAGCTACAGGTTCTGTAGAAGAAACATTATCGTTGGAAAGTTCCATGCTACGTAAATAGGATGAAATGACATAGAATCGTTTATCGATGGTTGTTTGAAATCATAGTATGTATGTTCTTGAATGTTATATCCCTAGAGACGAATACTACATTGGTGGATGGATCATAAACTTTGTAAGCTTTATGTTCATCAAGATGGCCAATGACAATACATTTATTTGTCCTATGATCCAGCTTCTTCCTAAGTTGTTTAGGAATGTGAACAAAACATATACAACCATAGATTTTTAAATGGCTGATATTAGGCTTGTGTCCATGCCAAACTTCATAAGGAGCTTTGTTGTTGACGGTTTTGGTGCTGGATCTGCTTTGTAAGTAACAAGATGTGGCAGTAGCTTCTGTCCAAAACTTCACAAGTAGGTGCGCTTGATGTAGCATGGATCTGGCTAAGATTGAGAAGAGTTCGATTCTTCCTTTCTGCAATCTCGTTCTGTTGAGGTGAATAAGAAATGGTGAACTGTCTTCTAATACCATGTTCAACCATGTAGTCGAACATCTCGTTAGACAGGTATTCGCTGCCACCATCAGCTCGGAGTGCCACTTTTGTAGACGTTTCTGTCTGAGCCATGGCCTTGAATCTCTTGAAACACTCAAAGGCTTCAGATTTGTGATTAATGAGCATGACTGTAGACCATCTAGAATAATCATATATGAAAGTGATAAAATAGATTGCATCTCCTGTGGACGGAGTTGGCATTGGACCACAAAGATCGCTATGTACAAGATCTAATACATGCTTTGTTTTTATGGAATGTGATTTGGAAAACTTGCTTCTAGAGTGTTTCATATAGATGCATGATTTACAAAAGAAATATTTCCTATCCAATGAAGAAGAAAAATGTAATCCATCAGCTAAATTATTACAACGCATATAGGAAAGTGATCTTGTATTCACATGTCCAAATCGACTATGCCACAGAATAGCATTACCATCTATATTTTGATGAGAGATGCTAGCTAATGCAACTGAATTAGAGAGTACGTAAAGATTTTCGACTCTAGTGCATGTAGTCAGACTAGTATCTTCATCAAAGTTTGTACATTGCTCAGATGAGAAAGTAACAATGTAGCCCTCATCAGTTATCTTAGAAACTGACAACAGGTTCTTTGACAATTGAGGTACATGAAGAACATTGGTGAAATAAATAGAAAGATCATTTTTGACGTGATCTTGATTGTCCCTTTGCCTTCCACGTGTATGGTGCTTGAATCTCCGAGGTAGATGAATTGATCTATGCTGTAAGCTACGTACTCGGTAAACCATTCCTTGCGAGAAGGTCATCAGTTGGGTAGCACCACTATTCAGGTACTAGTTATCGTGGTACTCTTCGCCACTGTTGTAAGCCATTAACGGGTGTGTATCTTGCTCCTTGAATTCCGCCGCATTGGAGGAATATGGCTGTTGTTGTTGTTGCTTCTTTGCCTCATTGTAGATGCAGATACGACACTCTTTGATGTCACGATTGGCTCTCTTGCAATATCTGTAGAAAAGCTTCTTGCGCGATCCACTATTCTCACATTGAGTGTGAGGCTTCTGTTGTTGTTGCTGCTGCACTTGATTATTGCCCTTGAAATAGTCTTTCTTCTTGGTGTACAGGGCCATCGATTTGTCTTTGATGGATAGGTCACTGGTCTTTCTTCACATTTCTTCTTGAAGTAAGTAACCAAGCACCTTTTAAAGAGTGAGGTTAGATTGCGTGATCATCACCACAAAATGTTCATACGACTTTGGAAGAGAAGAAAGCAAGGTCATAATGACATCATCATCTTGAATAACATATATAATTTGGCTATCTAAGTTATGATTCCTGCAGGTATCAGATGAGCAGACGTAGAACCAATGTTGGTTTCACCTGACCCTAGATCAACGATTAATAAACATGTAGGAAGAATCTTGAAATAGAAACTAGTTATTCACCAAGGCGACCACTGTGGGCTTAATTTCCAATAGATATATCTTCAAGAAGAGGTATTTTTGTGGATTTAGTGAGGTGAGTAAAGCCTACAAGGTTTACATTTCTTCTACTAACAAAGTGATTGTTGGTAGAGATGTCATCTTTGATGAGGGGAACATTCCAAAAGTGTCTTCAAGCATGATTGATGGTGATGTGGATGGATCAACATTCTTGATATTGATGTAAAGGATCCTACTTTGGATGGTGATGATGATGGACCTTCATCAAGTCAAAAGCCAAGGAGAACATCAAGGGAAAGACAAGTACCTTCAAGGCTCACATATGATGAAAAGGATAGGCAAATAGTTCTGAAAATTATGTTGTTTTCCTAACCTCTTTTGATGAACCTACCAATGTTGATGAAGCAAGGAAAGAAGAGGAGTGGATCCAAGAAATGGATCTTGAGTATCAAGCTCTTATGGAGAATGAAACATCTTTTGGAGGATCTTCTTGTGTAGATGGTGATATGCAAGTTGATGGATGTTATCTTGTTAAAAAATCAAGTAATGGATCTGGAAAACAAAGTTTGTTCAACGACTTTGATGGTCAAGTTGTTGATCAAGAGGTTGATCTCAAAGGGCTTCAACAAGGCAAAAAGGAAGTTGGCAATTTGGAACTAGTCAAGAGCATCAAAGGAGGATCATTTGGCAAAAATGTTTTGAATCTATTTTTTCAGCTTATTTAAGACTCAAGTAAGGTCAAAGGAGCAGCATGGAAGTGTTGTTCAAGTCTACTTTACTTGTACATTTTCATGTGGATGTGTGCAAATTGTCAAGATATGGCAAAACTAGCTACATGGTGAGCATAATTTTGATGTTGGATTTGTACTAGCATTCTTGGATGGTTTTGTTGATGGAAATGAAGCTATTGGAGGTTCATTATATCACTCATCCATGATCAAGTTCTCAAGTGTTGGGCTACTTGGTGCCAAAGTTTGGAGATTGTCAATTTTTGGTGAATTCATGGTCATTTTCTTGTGTCAAGTAGATCTTGAAGATGGACTAGTAAAACTTGCTCGGTCTACGGAGTCATGTGGTGCAAGATGAAGATGGAGGCTCATTCATGGAGTGTCATGGTGGATACATGGCAACAAAGGACAAAGAAGGAGAAAGCATGCAAGCAAATGTCGATCACTCACATTTATTGTTTGTTTGTTGTATTTTTCCAGAGAGTTGAAAGTCAGAAGCATGGTGGAATCATTTCATTTACATTCTAATGGGTTCTTCATGTACTAGTTACTTTTTGACATGTAAAATTGATGTAAGAAATAGTGAAGCATCCCAAGTGGACACTATTCTCTATATCAGTTATGGTTGTTACTATTTTGAGCATTACATGATCATTGAAAGGAGATCTATTCTTAGTAAGAAGATCATTCTTATGATGGATCAAAGTTCTATGGTCAAAACTATGCTAGAAGCAAGCATGTTGAGGTGCAACAACATTTTGTGAGGGAGCAACTCATTGCAAAAGGAGGTGGAGCTTCAACATGTGTCCTCAAGGGAATTTGTAGCTGATATCTTCACCAAAGCATTGGGAAAGGACTTGTTGAGAAGCATAGGACACCACTTGGAGTGTTATCAAAGTCTATGCTAAAACTAGTTGAAGAGGGAGTGTGAAAGATTCAACTAGTTTGATCATATTTGCTATATTTTCATATTTGGCAAATTGAGACCAACTTTGTTTTTAGACTTAGAGATTGACTTTTCAAAGTCCATTAGTCTAAATTTCACTTGAATAGACACTTTTTGAAAGTGTGGGAAAGTTAGAATGCGAGTTTGAGTATATTCAAATTTAAATGTTGGGTACTTTGAATCTAGACGCAAAAATAGTAGGATTAGCATTTTGGAGGGAAAACCAAGTGGCCAAATAAGTTTTGGACATGTTGTGAAAGGAGGAAACTCGTGGAGAGACACATATTCTCTCTTCTCTATCTCATTTCATGCTTATATATGGTCCTCTTGGGTTCTACTATCTATTGGTGCACTATACTTGTGATTGCATGCAATTCTATGTGTAGAATGATCTATAATTGTTATTTTTGGATCCACACGTGTGAAATATAGTAGCTTGTTGGTTACAGACAACAATAGTACTTTATCATTTGGTTCAAGTTTGATCAAGTTCTATTAGAGTTTGCATCTCATTTTGTGTGTAGATGCTGCTTTTTCTACATTGGTGAAACTGGTAGAGTATCTTCTTTTGTAACCAAAGATTAGGGACATGGATTGGATCATAATGATCCTTATCTCTTGTAAAGATGGATTATTGTTATGAAAGTTATCTGTCTTGGTTCCAAAAGCAAGTGACTCAACATCAAGAACATATGATCAACATGGAAGATAAAAGCATAACCCAGCAAATAATGTCGAAATTTCTTTACAATAAATATCATTCCAAGTGCTTCCCTTTCTGTTGCCAAATAATTTTTCTCCGAGGAACTAAGCTGACGACTAGCATCGTATATTGGATGGTCTTTCTTCTGTTCATCCTTCTGGCTTAGACAAACACCAATAGCAAATGCTGACATATTAGGAGGATCGATCAAAGATAACCTTTACTACGAATGGGGCACTTATGCCTATAACAAAATGCCCTTTGGCTCTGCAATGCGCCGACGACTTTTCAACGAATTATGATGTTAATCTTCGTTGCGTTTTTTAGAACATTTCTCAAAAATTTTATTGACGACTTATGTGTTTATAGTGATATAAAGTCTCACATTCAGAAACTAAAACTTACGTTATAGAGGTGTCGAGACACTTGTTTGTCACTTCACCCCGAAAAATATTTTTTCGATATGAGAGAAGGTATTCTTTTGGGACATAGAATAACAAACGAGGAATAGAGGTCGACAAAGACAAGGTCGAGGTTATAAAGAATCTACTGATACCAACGAATCCAAGAGAACTTAGAGCCTTCTTAGGACATGTTAGCTATTATCGATGATTCATACAGAATCATGCCTTGATAGTTGGAGCCCTTACATAGCTACTTAAGAAAAGTGATATAAAATTTGGATTTCTCTTCCTTCCATGTACTAAAGGCAAGAGTGATGAAATCCATGTTGATTTTGCCAGGAAAAACTCTCTCATGAATACCCATTGCAATGAGCAGAGGCTTCGCAAGGTCATCCACTGAGTGACCATGCTTGTGCTAGGAAGGATCATGATGTCCGTTGCAGATGGGACATTACAATGGATAGTATAACGCGGAGACTGAGAAGTATCAGTAGAAGACATGGTGATCAGAATGAAACGTAAGATGCATGAATGTATATCATAAAGCAGTTCAAGAAATTTGGAAGGCTTTGGTTGCAGGAAAAATTTGCAAGAGCTTCGCTAGCACAAGTGAGGAATGAATTGAATTCAGCCAACTTATAGTTGAATTTGGTGGGTCCATTACACTAAATACTAGTTTGGCTGATCAGTTCGGAACAAAAATTTGCAGGCATGTACAATACTGTGAAAATAGGCTACAAAAATCTCGGCGAAGGTTTCTGGGGATCTGAACCTATCAGGCGAACGTTTTCTAGGTCTGGCGAAGGATGAACCTTCGCCCAGGAGGGTCCTTCGCCCATGTATTGTCATAAATGCATTTTTTCACAATCTGAACCTATAGACAACCTAATTTGGACATTTTAAGATCATCTAGTAGGTCGACAAAGGTTCACAATGAGGTTAAGGTGCTCGGCGAAGGTTCCCAAAATGGCATATCACTAAACCTTCGTCTGACTAAAAAATTGGAGTTTTCCTAGACATGAACTTTTGCCCACCTCAAATTAGATAAATCTAGAGTGGATGTACAATCTGAGAGCTCAACGAAGGTTTCTGGTACTGTATAGGCCACATCTGACCAAAATAATGATTTTCTAAGTCATTTTCCATCAACAAATACTGTGTTTCCTTTTTTCCATGCTGATGACTTTCTAACTTTTGCTCATCAGTCTTTTCTCGTTTTTTTTTTTTTTACTGTCTTTTTTCAAAAAACTCAGCAATTTAAATATTGAGAAAAAAATTGAAAAACAAATAAAATTAAAAAACCATTGAGATCAGGCTTGCTGAACTGGCAGAGCAGGCTGCCAAAACTTGCGTAATCGGTTGCCATTCACCGAAGTATCAAATCGTTTTCCATTCAAGAAACTATAAGCTTCTGCTCCAGCAGGGCGATCCAAAGTACTTTTAGTAAAAGGTAACAAAAAGTGATCCTTCCGCGTCACTTTGTTCAACGCCTTGAGATTCACACAGATTCTCAATTTTCCATTCTTCTTAGGAACAATGACAATCAGTGAAATCCACTCGGTATGCTCGATCTCATAAATAAAATCGACGTCAAGCAATCTCTGAAGTTCTTTCTTTATCAGGTCCGCAACATTAGGATTACAGCGATAGAACTTTGTAACCTTTGGAACTGCATCAAGTACTAAAGGTATGGTATGTTCAATAACTGACGTCGGAATACTCTTTAGATCTTGATAAGTCCATGCAAAACAATCATGATACTTAATAAGTAACAAGCAGAGTGCTTGATACTGTTCTGGATTAAGTTGTGATCCAACTTGTACAATCTTTTTCGGTTCTCCTGGTTTGGCGAGATTCATTGGCTGTGTCCTAGCTGGGCCATCGTAAACCTCTTTCGATTCTGGCACGTGTTCTTCAGGTTCACGATGTGCTTTAGGTAACATGATAACCACATCATCTGGTGTATAACGTTTAAAATGCTCGGGCATATCATGCTGAACTACATCTGCTTGTTCCTTTTCGAAAGGACTTGTCTTGGATCTTCGCTTAGCCTTCTTAGCAGGAATTGATCGTGGAGGTGATGACTTCCGAGACAATAAACTCTTCTTCAAAGGTGAAGACTTCCTAGACGATGATGTATTACTATAATTCTGACTTGTAGAAGCATCCTCGACTTTTCATTTGTCTTTATCCAGTAAGGGTGACACTTTTTTTTGAATCAATCTTTTGAGGGAGATTTCAGGACCGTATTATAATGTTGCTTAGCTTGTTTCTTCATCATCGATCCTGTGATCCTATCTTCCTTCAATATAACTGCTTTGGGTGGTTTTATTGTTGATTCATCAGAAACATTACGCACTCCAAATCTGGTCAAATCCATATGATTTAGAATCTGCTCATCCTTAAGTTCAGCATTGTCATCATAAGCCAAGGCATGACTGATATGAGATCATCCTCAATCAGATCTGGTATAGGTTTTGTTGATATCTAGGCTACATTCAGTATATTTAGTGGAAACGTGATTGGTGTATCCAAAGTTTGATCTAACAAGAAAATCTTGCTCAAATCTGATTGATTATCTTGTTGACACATATATCCTACTGTACAATCAATCGTTGCAAGAGCTTCATTCCAATTGACAGTATCCGTTTGAGAATCGTAATGAACTCCCAAATTTTCTCTGGTCGATCACAAGTGTGATCCGTTGTTGACGAATCGTCATCTTCTTTTTGAACCACTGGTTTAATAGTCCAAGATGTAGGATCAACTTTAACTGCACGTTCACGATTTTCAAAAGTGATTTTTCCGGTACCCAGTTATGAATTACTTGCACAACTCGTAACCATGGACGTCCTTACAGAACTCAGTAGACATTTGGCGCTTCTGGTAGGTCCATAAGTAATGATGAACTGTACTCTCGCAATTCTGATAGGTATATCTTCAACCATTCCTCGCGGACGAACTGTCCTTTGATCAGCGAGCTTAATAGCAAAAGTAGCAGGCTTAATCTTTGTAAGGCCCCACTTTGCACATAGCTTTGTAGAAATCAGGTTAACTCCCGAACCGCCATCTATCACGACTGCTTCTTTAGGAAATTGTCTATGATGTATCGGTAGAGTGATATTCTTTTGTTCACTTTCCCAAGCGGCTCCAACATGGGGTACTTTATTTGATTCTTCAAATCCAGCACAAAAAAGTGGCTCCTGATGGACATCTGGTTCTTCTTAAACTAACTTTTGCGCTAAGACTTCTTTTGCTTTTGGCACCAACTTCAAGAACTCTCCCAATGAAATATTGATCTTGCTAGACAAAATGTTCATGAGCAGTTCTGTTTGTGGTGCTTCAAGTTCAGTCATCTTGAAGGATTCTTCATGATGATGTAACTGATCATTCATATCCATATGTAAATAGATCTGAATCACACCTATGCACAGTGAATTGAGCAAATGTTATTTTTTTGTATTTTTAGAGTTTTGATGATTTTTTGGTGTTTTTTTGTGATTTTTCTAATGTTTCTGGAAATCTGCTGGGAATTAATCTTTGCTCTTCAAACTGAAGGTTTTGTGAACAAAACCGAAAGAGGGCAAAAAGTATCAGCTTTGATTTCACATTTTGCCTCCTTTTGACCAAAATCTAGCAGATTTGACCGATTTTTGTTATTTTCTCTGATATCTCAGATCCAAATAGATCTTAAGATTGGTGATCTAAATAGATTTTTCTGTTTAGCAATCAAATTAGATTTCAAACAAGCAAATCCACTCAAATCAAGCAAAATCAATCCCAACTAACCCTAAATGCAGATCTAACACTATTCATGCCACGACAAGATGCCTAATGCAAGCTAACCATCCAACAAACATGCTGCAAATTAAAAAATTGACGTAGCTCCCCGACAACGGCGTCAAAATTGTAGTGGGTTTCTTTCCTTGCCTAACCTGAATCCAAGATATAGTCAATCTAGCATCAAAGAGATGTAAATTAACAAATGAACAGTGTTTTAATAAAAGTGCAATCGGCCATTATGGGCCATTTACGTGTCCATTTTTTAACAGTTTTGCATCAGCGTAATAGCGCGAGACGACGATTTT